>CM065936.1:3750000-5000000 GCA_033459515.1 Theretra japonica
CCTCCATTCTTTGCTACCATAGTACTTTGTGTCCATATATTGATGACATAGGTTCAACAAAACCTCCTCCCTTTCTCTGTCGCCCTAGTACTTTTTGTGTTCATATATTGATGACATAAGTATAACGAAAACGTTCCTTTTATTTGTTGCTCTAGTACTTCTTTGTCTCTATTTTTCGTTAAGCAGTTTCAGTTCATAAAATATACGTGACGATTTACACGTCCTTTTCTCCCGGACAGAATCACGTAGGCCCGTACGTAGGTAAAGGAACAAACAATGTTTTTAGGTATTTTATATGTGAAATAAAACAAACATTTGTCCATGATTTTTCAGTATATTTTTCTATTTACATACATTCTATGTATTTACATTAGGTGATTTTACAATTGAAAGATACCAAGTACACGCTTATAATAATTCACTGACGTGGGATATGGGATGTTAAAATACACTCCGGTCTACTATATCGTTACAAAATACTATCGGTTAGCACCTGAAGCAAGCGATGCGAATGGACGAAGCGAACTGCTTTTGTACTATTTACATACATTTAAATTACACTTTATTCTATTGCGATGCAATGTCTCCGTTACGTGTTCATGTCAATGTTCATTGTACATTGTTCATTGTTCGTGCGCAACGCCAACGTATTCTAACCTCAACTTACAACAATAAACGTAAATATAATTTCAGTCTCATTCTTAAACATTCCCCTTCACTTGAAATTTCATATCAACACAATCAGGCGGAAGTACAACATACCCTTTATATATTGCAGTTTTAATTGTCATTTGAAATAGAATACAGAAAACAATATTATTAAGTTTGCAGAAACATGAAATATATAGCAAAATAATTAAGAATTATATAAGTGCACTGTACAGGTAAATAGATCAAATATTTTGTATATCGGATTAATAAATCGAATTGACTAGATCACAAAAATAAATATTTCAGATTGCGTGCCGTACACGTGTGTACAATGATTTAGAAAAGCTTGTCATGATTGCGAGTCAATGGCGGGCGGACTTGTCACATCCCGGTCAGCGTCACGAGAATAATAACTAGTACTAATGGCACTTAAAATACTTCAATATGCCGAGATGCCGACACTTCGGACAGTTTTATGCATACTTAGCACGTCCACTGCGGCGCAACACGATAACTCGTCTGGCGTGTGATACCCGCACATTGCGTACGAACAACGTGTGTGCGCCGCAGTCAACGTGGTCATTTGGATTGAATTTATTCTATTGAAAGTTAGCTACATCAAATTTGTCTATACATTGTGCTGCATGATAAACAAGCGTATTTATCTATGTGAACTGTCAGAAATGCGGCGCAGACTCGGCCCTACATAGTAAGTCAAAGGAACGTATTCACAAATATTTCATTTCATATCATCGAATAAGTTTCAAAAATACTCAACGACGTCACTAAAGTTCCACGAATAAGTTTCATGGTCGTATATAATTAATATTATCGACAAAGAGAACTCGATAAGAAAGGACACGTAATGGTCTGGATCCGTTGCCAAAGCACGCACGCATATTATAAGTATATAGGAATTGTATATTTAAAATTTTAAATGCATTTAGGAATGGTAATCGATAGATATCTAGAAGTAACAAAATAGAACATTACTTAATTTGGAATATTGAAGTATAGATCAGAAAAAGAAAGTATATATAACATGCGTGAGATCCATGCAAGTAACATTAATCGCGTCAGATTTTTACCGACAAACAATTCCGACCACGATACACTTTACCTACAATCAACGTGACATCACATTCATCTAAATTTCACTACCAACAATAGCCTTCGCGACATCATTTCAATTGAACATCAAACATTTGTTTAGCCTAATGTGCTACTAAAATTCGGATCGGACGCGCGGTAATACGACGGAATTAACTTCACACATTTCTTGTATAATAATTATTTAAAGGGAGCCTGCCCACTTAATGATTAAGTCCCTGGTATACAGAGTTTAACAAAAACTATGTTATTCGTGTTCACTGCGTTAACATAACCAATATTCGCACACAAAAAACGCACCAGCTGTGCTCAATTCGACCATTCAATACATCAAAGGCCGTGCACGCTCACCGTACAGTACGAGAAAGTCATTGACCTCAGACATCACTCAGCTACAACACTGGTCATCGATTCTAACATTTCAAGGGACCTGTCCCTGAACCGAATAACAGGGTTTTCGTTAAACGCTGTCCTTATAGTGTAGTGTCACTTTGTCACTTAAGATTGGCTTCCACGGTGGCCCGGTGTGTCCGTGTGTGTGGCGGCGCGTGTGGGCGAGCGCGGCTGCTAGGCGGCTGACTGCAGCGCACTGCGCCCCGCACCCACTCCCTCCTGGAACACCAACTCATTAATTTACCAATTTCCATAAACAACAGGGAAATTAATATTAACCTTATTCGCTACAAATCATAATGCCAAGATTAAAAATATATGTATTTTGTTTTCCAAGTGATTAAATATCGAAATCGTTAAAGGGGATTGTATAAGTCAGAAATAAAAAATATAAAGATACGTCCTGGCATCAGCCGTAACAATGTTAGATAAAATCTAATGATAGAAATATTCACCTGCTCGTTGAATTCTAGGTTGTCCTCTTCATCGCACTGTGGCGGCCGCCTTTTGAGCGTCTGAAAAGAGTTTAAACGCGTGAATATTTCACTTTAAGCAACACAACTCCATAATCATTGATTAAACGGAAAAAATTAACTAATAATTTAAAATTATAGATGACGTTACCAAGTACCTGGCTACCGAAATATCAGCATATACAGCTCCACTAATACTAGCGATACATATAAAAATAGTTTTATTGAACATAAAATGATATGTACAAATTACAATACAATGTATTTACAGATAGTGCTCCAACGTCGCGAGTCAATGCAAAAGCTGTAGGTGTGAGTCATTATGTTCTCTCTACGTGTAAATGTTTGCAATTTACTATTTTTATTAATACATTTACGTGATAAGAATAGAGTAACAGAGAATAGAGTAAAACTTTCGAGTTATAAACAATTCAAGTGCGTTATTAAAAAAAAAAAGTAATATCGATTATTTTTCTCAGAGTTACAAAGCCAATATTCGTGCCCTTATGAATTTTCCGTTATAACATTAAAAAACCAATACTTGGCAGACAATCATAAAATTAAAAACTTAAAAAAACCGCGTCACATTCAAAAATAAAGTTATTTTACAGGCAATTTAAAATTGAGGGTAACTTCGATTATTTAATTAAAAGTAAATTTTAAAAGTGGCTACAACTAATTGTAAACAATACATTGGTGTCTCAATGACATTGCACTGAGAGAACATGAGGACCGGTGCATCTAAAAAGCGGAATGTAAAGCTTTTCAATGCATATTGACCTTGTCTTTTTATTCTTGACTCGAGATCGCCAAGCAGGGCCTGAATGGTGTAAATACCTGTTTCATATTAAACTAGTTAAACGGAACTAACAATACTAATAAAGACTCGCTACACGCGCATCATCTGAGTACATTTAATCGTTTTTTTTGCACTCAGTTTCTTTTTATAACCGAGCAAACCGCTCCCTTAATGATAATTTATTATTGTCACGCAAATATGCTTAAAATACCAGTTCGTTCCTAATTTCGAACATGGGATTGGACCAAGGGAAGTTTATAATATTCATTCATCGAATAAAAAACACCAACAACCTTGTTATGGTTCCTGTGATGGTGGTATTACTGCCTTGGTCCAGTAAATCCAATTAAAATAAACGATATATTGTATTGTACCGCATGAAATGTGTATTTTAACCCGCGTATTAATTTTGACGAACACGCACCTCGTTTTTTTTTTATTTTACCTACTGCTTTTAACATGGCACCTGCAATATCCTGTTATGACAGATAATAACATCTCAATTTTTTTTTTTGTTAATTCATTGATTATGGTAAAGTGAATTTCTATATATTCGTTTCGTACTGATCATTTGAATCTTTGAACATAAATTTTTGTTTTAATGTTTTTTACAATTGATCAATATAAACTATTGAAATGTTAATGGAAGACACCTATCTAGAAGAAAGAAGACCCTTGACTGGTGACAAACAAGTCAGGTATTGTTTGTATTTGTTTGTGGCGTTAAACGTGTCTTATTTTTAGTCTAATGGTTTTTTAGATGTACGTGAATGTTCCACATTGCAATGAAACTAATTCTTACGGATTTTATCGCGAATTTGATTTAATTTTGTGATCACGGAAAGCTGTAAAGTAATCAAAATGTCGGGAAGTAAAAAAATGTAAAAAATAAATCAAATTCGCGATAAAATCCGTGAGAATTTGTTTTTTTATTTTTAGTTTTTTGGTCATGTTTTTACTACGGGATTAAAATATCGAAGCACTTAAAAACCCATCGATATTTCCTCTATAATTTTCTTTGGCAGTATACATATTACATATTAATGCGTAGATTTTTTGGTTGTCACAAAAATTGCCCTCGGACTTGGTCTAAAAATAATTATTGTTTTATGATTTATTCGCTAAAAAGAAATTTAGACGTGCATGCGCGCCATTCCTTACAAGTGATAAAGAAGTAGCGATAATTAAAAGAGCATCAATATAATCCTACCATTGCTTTGAGTATTTTTATTATCAGTCTAATAATAACTCTATGATAAAGCACTTACTTCGACTGACTGCCGGTAGTGGTCCATCATGTTCTTACTGGCGTCGAGTTCGGCAAGCTTCTTCAACACCACGTCCGCTGCATTCTTCTCCGTGCTGTCTATCCTGTCTCTGCAATAGCACACAAACATCTGGGACTCGCTACACAACGCTACTTATACTACTATCGGGTCGGATAAATGTGCGTAAGGCGGCTTCATACTAGTCACACGTCAATACTCAGCATAATATAGCAGGTACTACAATTTATCGACATATCGACACTACAACACACGAGCTCCGTGCGGTGGCAATAGATACACATATATCTGGTCACATACATCACGTCACACCAGCGGGGCTACGCATGAGCTGAAGCACTATTCCTATTAGCTTACACGGTTCCGATCAACAGCGAGGTCGAGATCCATGTACCTGGACAGATAGCGAACACAATCATCATCTTACTACGAGACGCGGACTCGATTGAGTAACTATAGGCGGCTGCTGAGGAGGTCGCGCCGGGAAGGCCGCCTGCAGCGAGACAAAACGGGTGCCGGTGACCTTATAATGTTATACTTGGGATTTATAGGGAGGTGTCGTATATCGATATCGAGAATTTATTTTTTACTAGTCGTTTAAGGTTTGCTGCTTCGTGGATATCATATGAAACGCACGATGAGCTCTATAACACATTTCTGGTGTAAAAAATAGTTCGTAGGTAATAAATGGTTCGTAATCACAGTCGATGTCATTTTTGGTGAAAGTCGAAATTATGATATTGGAAGTGCTACAAGCACTTATCTGTGTGTCGTGCGGGTGTGTATGTGTGTAGTGTGTAGTGTGTGTGGTGGTGTACCTGAGCGCGTGTGCGAGGCGCGCGGCGTCGGGTTCGTGCGCGGCGGCGGCGGCGAGGCGCAGCGCCAGCAGCAGCTCGGAGAGGCGCGCGTCGAGCGCCAGCGCGCGCTGCAGCAGCCAGCCGCGCTCCACGTCCTCGGCCTCCGAGCGCTGCCGCAGCGCGATGGCGGCCGACAGGTTGCGCAGCGACTCGCGCTCCGACGCCGACGCCGACTCCGCTTCTGCTCATTTCATACATTAAACATGTCATTTTAGGAGGTAGTCGACTTTTTCTGTTGATAACTGCAAAGCACGGTCCACGCTGGCGCTCTCGCGCCAGCGTGACTAGTTATGTCATGGTGATGATTTTGTAACATAATATGGACTAACCACCTTTGTCGACGTCTCCCGCGAAGTCCCGCTCCGGCGAGAGTTCGTCGCCGCTCCACGCGCCCGCGCCCTCCGCACCCGACCACCACTCCTCCGCGTATTCTAGAACAGTACATGTAACTTTATGAGTACCAGTATGAAAATCAAACTTATTAACTAATGCCACTTTTTTCCAAATATTTTTATAACATGCGAAGTTCGCTGTCCTGGAATAGGACAGAGTGATGGACTATAACTAAAATATTATTAATCAAATTCTCGGTTATATAGTCTTGTACTTAGCTGTTATCATATATGGTTCGATGTTGCATTTGGTCGATATAGTTAGGGTTGTTTACATACCCGGGTCGGTGACGAGGCAGGGCTCGGTCTCGGAGTCGAGCAGGTCCGCGGAGTTGTCGTTGTCGTCGGAGATGCGCGAGCGGTCGTCGTGCTGGGGGTGGCGCGCGGCGCGGGCCTCCTCCTCCGGCGTCGCCGCCTCGCCGCTGTCGCTGCGGCTGCTGGGGAGAATTACATCCATATTATGTACTGTAATTACACTACTCCATGATATCATTCGACTGAGATATCAATCTGGTGACTTTGATTTGAGTCTTCCAATTATTTTTATATGTTTTTTGAGGATGATGATGATAATGAAAAATTCTAGGGTTTGCGCTAAGCGTTATTATTTTGAGCCTCTTTTATACATAATATAACAACAATGGAATTATGTAATCAACACAAGTGATCGACTTGGCATGTTTGTAGTGAGTGGAGTAGTGTACCTGTAGGCGTCGTTGTGGTAGACGGTGGGGTGCAGATGGTCCGGCGGCAGCGCGTACGCGGCGGCGACGGCGGCGGTGAGCCTGCGCAGGCGGCGCGCCAGTGCGTCGAGCGCGGCGCCCGCGCCCGCCGCGCCCGCCCCGCCCCGCGCGCGCGCCGCCCAGCCCAGCGCCTCCTGGCGCCGCTGCTCGCACATGCGCACCAGCTGCCGACACTCCGCGCGCCTGACACACACGCAACACAATAACAACCACTATACTCCTACTACGATGGCATAACCACTCCTAATCGTACTCTCGATTCTAGAGTAGGCCCATACCCTGCAGTACGACGTTTATGGGGTGATACAATACAATACAAAGGGATCGGCTCCACCGTGATGGTGGTAACAATAACTCATAGAAAATTAACACGAAATAGCTGCTTCGCTCCTGCATTTCGTTTAGATTTAATATAATTCTGATAGAATACTCATAAGAGTATTATATCAGACATAGTGTTCACTATAAACGATGGCGAGAAATCAGACATTGTGACACATACGTATAACATCTCGGTTCCATTTGGTGCATAAGCGTGCTTTGTACCTTTTGTCGAGATCAGCATTAAGTCTGGTGAGCTCTGCCTCGGCCTCGCGCAACGAGTCGCTGAGGGCGCCGGTCTCGGCGGCGAGGAAGTCCTGCATCTCCGCCGCCTCGCGCTCCGCCTCCGCCAGCCGAGCCTCCGCGATCCGAGCTGACTCCCTGGCGCTACAGGCCTCCTGCAAATATAAACAACAATAACGATGAGTTGAGTACATATTACTGCACTCATCAATTTAAAAAAGGCGGGAGTAAAATTTAATTCAAAAGAGATGGCAACTAGTCTTTTTGCCCTTTTTTGTTGTAGTTTGCAATTGATTGTAAGTTGTTTGTCTTTATGATTTCGTTTTAGTATAAAATCTTATTTTGAAGTGTAAATGAATGTTGAAATACAGAGTCGAAAAGTGAATTTTCCCTTTCATTCAAACATTTTATTGTGTCGTTGCGTGATGCGTGATGGCTATGGCGCTATCCGAAGGCAGTAGTGTTGTATGAGAGTACTGACGGCGTGCAGCGTGTTGCAGGTGTCCCGCAGCGCGTCGATCTCGGCCCGCTGTCGCGCCGCCAGCTCGCCCGCCGCGCGCAGCTGCTCCTCCAGCGCGCGCAGGCAGCCCTCCGCGCCGCCGCCGCCGCCCGCGCCTGCACCACGCACACGCACATATTACACGCACCACTCCACTGGCGACTGATGATAGTCTGAGGACTGCACTATCATATTGTGTATTTTACCAATTTCTTCGAGTCAATTACAAATAAATTAATATTTGACATCTACCATGGCGCAGTTGGTTAGACGCCACCTGAGAAACTACAGGCTGCGAGTTCGGGGAATCGAACTGAGACAAATATTTGTGTACTATATCAGCTCATATGAATCTCACTGCAAGGCCTTGAGCCTCCTCTACAAACGAGAGTACAATTGAAGGGGTTTAAGCTATACAGGTGAATTTTTCAAGTAAGCGTGGATGGCCAAATACGAAACTATGAGGAAAAGCGAAAAATGCTGAAAGGAGTCACGAGATCGATTTTGTTGAAAATTAAAACTGCAACTTAGATTTTTGATAAATCGATGTCTAGTGAGGAATCGAACCTAATGATTTGAAAAAAAAAGAACATATGCTTTTTTATTACACCATTCGATAATGTTGCTAATAAGGATCACATTCTGGCAAGTAATGACATATTGCAAACTAGAGGAAAGCGGTCATTTTAGGCTAAATAATATTCTTTCCTCTGTTATCTTACCTTCCCTACCCCTTATCCCCGCTAGACATATCGATTTATCAAATATCTAAGTATGCAGTTTTAGTTTTCATCAAAATCAGACTCGTGACTCCTTTCAGGAATTTTCGCTATTCCTCATAGTATAGGATATTTGGCCATCCACGCCCACTTGAAAAATTCACTCTGTATAGTCCACCACGCTGACCCAGTGTGAATGGGGTTGTTAAATATTTCTGTGATCCACAGGTATTTGTTTCGCGTCTGGGTGTTTGTGGAACCGATAAATCTTCTTTAGTTTCTAATACCCACGACACTCAATGTTAGTATGAGGTCAAAACTACGTATGTGACTGTTGGATGTATTTTTGAACTGTTGTATTATTTATTTAATAAAACAATTTACAATAGGCAGATAACAATAACTGGGATGCATAGTCCAGCACCCTGATTACTTTCTACTTGTCAACATTCAAATCATTGTAAGTAAAAAAGGAGAAAGTGATTTTCAATAACCGCTCTGCCCACATTTATTTTTTATCTCGCCATGGAAAGTGGTCGAGATATAAAATGAGTATCGCCGGCGAGACTTTAATCGCTTTTATAAACAGTGCAAGATGAGTTTCTTCAGATTTAATGCGGCTATATTACGTCACGTTAAGTTGCGTGGTTGCATGTTCTTTGAGGTTTCAAAAACGAAAAAGGGAAGGAATAGAGGAATAGTAGACTTATGGAAAAATTGCTTCCAAACTGATCGTATAAAGGCCCAATCATAGGAGAGAACATACTTTGGGCATTGCATGAGCAGTGAGTAGAGTAGTTGCGTAGTGCTGTGTACCTGCGCCGGCGAGGTCGAGTAGGCGGCGCGAGTTGCGCTCGAGCTCGGCCAGCGCGGCCAGGCGCGCGGCGCGCTCGGCCTGCAGCTGCGCCTCCGACAGCGCGCGCCGCGCTCGCTCCTCCGCCGCCTCCGCCTGCGCCGCGCCCAGCGCCGCCGCCAGCCGCGCCGCCTCCACGTCGCGTGCGCTCGCCTGCACGCCGCGGTGGCACCGACTCACCTCCGCACGATTACTAGCACACACACACACATACACATCAAACACGTTGCTCACGCCAACACCTCGCGATCCGACGCCAACGATTCTCACCTGTCGATGTTCGGCACCACGCCGGCGAAAGCCGCTTCGATATCCGTCCCGAGCAGCACCGTCTGCGAAGTCTTCTCGGCATATATCCGCACTCTCGTTTTGATGGTCGACCGCGAAGACGATGATCGCGAGACGGTCGGCCGTCGGGATGAAGGAGGCGTGCCTTCGTGTTTCGGCGAAGATTCGGGATCGACGTCGCGTCGCCTGCGCGGCAGGGTCCCGTATTTGTCGGCGGCGACGCGAGTTGCGCCGGCGTCGGTGGTAGCGGCCAGCCGCGGTCCGTTGGCGGGCCACCGTTTCTCCTCGCTGGGTGAGTTGGGCGTGCGACATCGAGCCGCCGATGTCTTAGTCGGCTTCGCACGCAACGCGGGACTTTCGCGGATGATGTTTGGCAGATCAGCAGTAGGTCTGATGCGAGGCTTCGGCGTCAGTGGCCGAGGTTTCTCGGGCGGAGTGGGTTTCTCTCGGCTTCGGGCTCGTTCCCGCGTGGCCAGGTTGGGTCCTCGCGGCGCTGTCACCGGGCGCGGCGTGGAGGAGCCGACGGGGGAGCAGCGTTTAGGCTCGGCGACGTTAACGTTGACGCGGCGGCGCGGGCGAGGCGGCGCACCGGCCAGCGACGAGCTCTCGGAGCCGCAGCCCGAGCCGCACGACACCACGCTGGAGGCGCACGACCTGGAGCCGCCGCCGCTGCTGAGCGCTCGCCCGCAACCCTCCACTCCACTGTCGCTGCCGGCGGCGCCGAGCACGAGCTCATCCCCGGCTGGCAAGCTGTCCATGTCTCCGAATGATCGGGCGTCGTCGTACAATTCGCAAGGTTCTGGCTCGACAAATTGTTCTTTGCAAATGGTGACTGGTGTTGTTTGTTCCTCGGGAGCGTCCGGAACGACCCCGCTCTCGTCGTGATTGTCGGCGCTTTGCTCCTTGTCTTCGGTATCATCTTTGTGTACAACGGTAGTGTCGCTGCTGGTCAGGGCGTCGCTTTCGACTCTCGTTTCTGTCTCGAGAACATCACTGTTGTCGTTTTCTGTGACGATCGTCGGTGAACCGGTTTCGGCGGCGCAAGTTTTATCTTCTTCTTCCATGTCGGATATAAGTCACATGTTCTGTAAAGAAAACAATAGGTTCGGTGAGAACAATGAACAGTGCAGCGAGTGTTCTATTGCAAAGCAATCAGTTCGGTGCAGCGATGTTGCCGGTATAATATGCATTGTGGAGCGGTCCTCGGGTCGACTGCCGTTGACGCATGACTGTTGCAATCTCTGGGGAACACAGGGCTATTGTTGCCGGACGCGCCTATTCCACAGAATATCAACTGTAACTGCTAAACTTGCAAATACTTTTATTGTATACTATTTATTATATCTGAAATAAACAATTATATAAGCGGGCACTGAGTCCTATTGTTACTACGATAAAATATAAAACCTAACAATCATTTTGTTGTTGTTGGCGTGCGTTTTGCATGAACGACATTGCGTCAGTTTAAATAACTTGTTGTTGCACCACATGACATTGTGGCGGTGCATCTTGAGTCTCGACGTAAAATATTTTGTACAAGTATTTTTATAAAGAATAGCTGTCGGCGCTTCAAGTAGCAAAATGGTGGCAAAATAGATAACAATAAGGAAAAGTTATTGACGTCCATCGTTTTCACCGCGAAGCATAGAATCATTTACAAAGAGTTCTCATGGCTCGGAGGCTCGGCCGCGCTTCGCAACGACCATTCATTTAACAATAAAGCGTTTCAGCTATTTTAAAAAGAAATAATTTTCCTATAACAGCCCATTCAAAACAGCCGCATTTGAAAATTACACTTGTAATCTTAACAATAGGTAATTACTTTAAGTATTTAGTAATTAATCAGTAGGAAAAACGTTTCGCTGCACGTGATTATACACTATCTATTGAAAAATCTTCGAGTGCTTATAATCTTCGAAGTGTTGCAGCAATAGTTGATAAAATGTATGCAATAAAACCTATTTTACGTCATCAAACCGCCACGTGGGGTCATCGTACAGAGATTGAGCGGGGGCCATCAGTCAGCGGACTATTGAAATAGTTGTTGACGCTTCGACAATTCCAGTACACATGGTGGGTGAACAATTTGTCACGGTTGTAGAGCGTGTCTCGCGACGCGCCGTCTGCACTCGCGGCCTCTAATAAACACACGGTTTATTTTTATCGACGGCACAAGAACGTGTGTATCTACTTAATTAAACCATTAACAGAGGTTAGGGCGGAGGCCGTGAGTGCGCACCATACAATATAACCTTACGCATCGCCCTCCGTGATTGTCTACAAAGAATTACGAGATTTTTGCTCTTTTTTTGTGTAATGTGTACTTATTTAAAAAATGCATGCAAGATAGGGAAGACTAATAGCTTTAATGAAATACGTGGTTCACGCATAAACGTTATGAAAGGATACAAAAGAATAGCTAGCAGTGATGTAAACTTTAATTGTTAGTGCGTGGATTTCAACACGTGAGTCGTTACCCACAAGCGACTAAACTTTCATCAAAATTGCAAAACAAATACGTGCTTTACAAACTTTCTCATGTGTACACAGGAACATGCTGCACATCGATTTACTTAACATTTTAAATGAGATTCAATCAAGTGATTTCGGATTCCATTCTCGTGCGAACCCTCCTAATTTTACTTTTAGGAAGCACGTTTCTTTGAAGCGTCCGAGTACCAGCAAGCTACCAATTTATGACAAGATTATTGTGGCTTTATTGAAATTTATTCGTGCATCAAAGAACCTTTGATATGCAACAAATATTTATGATGATTCGAGCCATAAAAAGTTGGAGTTTATCTTTATTGCATGCAGTTACAGCTAGTATAATATAATAGATGCGTGAATAATTGAGAACCTCTGAAATGTAACGGTTCTGGCGCCATATATCACAGTGCCGTGAGATAAATTTCTACGACTGACGAGGTCGGGTCGGCGAGCGTTTCTATCGTGTCTGGGTTTTATGCGATAATATCCTATGTGTCTGGCAAGCAGAGGCTATAATCCTAGTTTAGTTGGCACCGACAAATGCATATACTTGAGCATCGTTAATCATCGTTCATTGAACTGCGGTGGCGGACAAAAACAGCCCGCCATCTGATTGAAAAGATAACACAAAATTCATTTGCTAATTATTAACGTTTCGCAAATTTGCCACGATGTAAAATTTTAACTAAATAAGTATTATAACTCTGAATTAGTACCTACACTTACTATTGATGATGTTTCGAACATATCGTATAAAGTTGTTACCAGACGTTGTGTGCAAATTGAGTCCTCGGATTAGACTACTGCCTCGAAAAAATGTTACGTGACAATCATAAATATTTTGTGGACAGACTGCATGTTGTGAGATAGAAAGCTTTCCGCAGTTTCTGATACCTATAACATAAGACTTGTAATTCAATTGGAAGACGGATATGTATAACCGTTGGGAGTATCTATTTACTTTAAATCCATTAATAGCCACTTTCAACAATTGTTATTCGATACATTTCATCCTTAAATAACATTAACTTTGCGTAAATATACGCAGCTTACCAAGCAAGATTCCATATGTCTCCAACAATTAAGGCTTAACATATTTAGTAAATTTTCATAAGCAGGTCAGTCGTGTCTGAACTTTCGCTGGTCGGGTTGTCGCTGATGCTTTAAATAAACGCAATGGATTTGTAAAAGGAAAAGTCGTTGAGTTCCAGCGGTTCACAGCTTTCAGACGATGCATTTCAGGTATTTGGCGAGGCTCCATCTGGCTGCGTCAGATTGCCGATATAGTCGAACCTCTGTATTTAGGTTAACGTATACAATACGTATCAAACGGTTATAATCCGCCGAGAGCCATCATTTAACCTTCAAACAGCCACAATAGCAGACAAGTTAAGGCTATCGTGTGCTCCATTTTCCTGAACCTAAGTGCGTCATTAATAAGGTAAAAATATTATAATACATTCCATAATGTTTCAATTGTCAATTAATTACGCAATTAAAAGTTTGTGATTCATAATTAATAAATTAATTTATATTTTGAAAGTTAGTCTTGTTGCCTACAAAGACCATCGACCGCGACAAATTGTGAACTGTGTGTGCATTACCTACTTTTGAAGAGTAAGTTTAGGGAAATAGGTTGTCGCAATTCATAAAATGCGTTTTTTAGTTCAAGTGACTTTTTTCGTGGTAGCTGCATGCACCACGCTGTAAGTGTTGGTAAGCGGGCGGGCGCTAGAAGCATATTGGCCATAATTAAAAGTACAGCAATTAGCCGGTCGTGATTGCATCGGAAGGCGGATGTGAACTTTCTTCGGACGCGCCGGTGAGGGCGTGACTACCGCTAGGTTCATCGGATTTGCCTTTACAAACACATCATACATTCAGGTGTTATGTGTTACGCCAAGTTTATATTCTTTTCAATTATAATTCATTTCAATTAATATTTCATGCGGTGTATATTTCTGTTCAAGCATTCCACAGGACTCGTATACGGGTAATGTTCTGGTTTTGTAAAGTTATGTTAGTTCCTGCATACCGCATGCTGTTAAATTAGCCTTTGATGTGGTTGCGTAAAATATATGTAGATATTTCAATTTTAATAAATTCATATGATTGTGTAATTCCTCCGCCATATTTTACGGAAGTTTCATATTTTGAATACTAGGTTTCCTGTTCGACTTAATTGCCTCGTGTTGATAGGCGAACAAGAAACGTACCTTTATAAATACTTTAATAAGTCATTACGGCATCGTATAAACGATCGGATTACGCGATAAATTTTCATCTAGATTTAGAGGATGCGGCTCAACTTCAAAGATTCACGTTAAAAATAAGCCTTCCTTCCTTTATACTATCAACTGTTTGATGCGCAACCCTAACTTTAGCTGTAATAAACATTTTTGTTGTTCACCAGAACGGATTAATTTATCGTTTTTCTTGATATTATTGGTTTTTCAATCATAACAGACTTATAAACAAGCTCATAATCCGTAGATTACTTTATTATGATTTAGACTGAATACGATGGATCAAGGCGTCTTGGTAATTAAATTGATTTTAGTAGTCTAGGGACAATTTTATTATTACACACAATATTCGTTTTTATTAATAGAAAGCTGTCAAGTTTCCTTTTACATCTGTTTGTACAATCTCTCTGCAGTAAAAAAACTGATTCTGATTCTTCCTGCACCCTAGGGGTGGTCGAAAGGGGTGTGCCGATGTCACTGGCCTTCCGTCTAACACGATTTAATGAATACCGCCACGGGCAACAATTGTGACTGACAACTTAATGTTGGTTCAAAGTTAATGGCTTAATGTTAACTCTATTTTAGGCAACAAAGGTGATCGATCGCCATCTCATTTCGCATACACGTTACTCCAGTGTAGATAATAGTATATGTTGATGTTGTAGGTAAGAGGAACCCTGTGTCCGTTCTTTCTAAATCTCCTATTGCGAAAGTTATAAAAAAGTACTTCATTTTACATCAACACACAATAAACTTCTTGTAAAGGCAGTGGAAGTTTGACAAGCGATCAGTGAACACAACCCACAACAAAACACTATGGTGAAATCTGTCGCTGACACATTGATATTCCTGACGTCCGACGAATGGGTTTCCAAACATGTTCCCACTGATTGACGCCGAGGTAAACAGGCTGCCATGTATCGGTCATGGTTTATGTAAACTGCGCGACATGTTTTTTAACTACATTTAAAAAACACTGTTTATACTCACAGTTACGAGCTTAATTAAAGCAAATCTGTGTAAACATTTCACGTTGCTTCGAATTACCATGAAAGCAGAATTTTAATTAAATGCCATCCTTTATTCATCTCCATGCAGGGTAAAGGACACAAGGTTAAGTTAAAAATATTTGAAGCATTCGCACAACGACCTCGCAAACTTTAGTCTTAGCAGAACAATTCGTAGAACGACTGTAAATAACATTTAGCTATATTAATAAATTGCTTTACGATTCAACAAACCTTATAATTACGTACAAAATTAAATTACAGTATGACGTGTTTGAGCAATAAAAACAACTAGCAAAAACACAATATTATCAAATTATATGGCATCAAATACAAAAGGACCCCACCAATCACCCCAACCGATTATGGACTTTATAATCACAAACGACCATACGGTGGCGAAATTATTGCTTGCGTGTTCGAAACCACCATCATCTCTCGATTTAGATTACAGATAGCTTTGCAAAGCTGCGTGTGCTAGAACGCGGGCAAAAAC
Organism: Theretra japonica; assembly: GCA_033459515.1. Taxonomy (NCBI): domain Eukaryota; kingdom Metazoa; phylum Arthropoda; class Insecta; order Lepidoptera; family Sphingidae; genus Theretra; species Theretra japonica. The sequence continues at coordinate 3,765,867 of CM065936.1, forward strand.
TTACCATGTACAGTGCAAAAAAGAAAAACAAAATATTCTTTTAAAATTACTGCACAAACTTTGTTTTCAACGTGTACATTACACACATTTTACGATAAAAAATAACTTTTCACATTATTTTTATATCAAAGTTTAAAATATCTGAGAACGCACGGTAAACTCTCATTTGAGAAATGTTATGAACGCAGTTTAGTGATTTCGAAATGTAACATTCAAGGAAAAGTTAAAATAAGAACGAACACTACAGCCGTTAGCTCCAGACGACATTTTGCCGGGTGGCTGAAGCTACGGCACTCAAACCAGAAAAAGATGGAAGCAACTAGCTCAAGGGCGCCTTACAGAGGTACCAAGGTTTTCGTCGTCTCTTTTGTCAATTTGATTGTAACAACTCGTGTATTTTTGAGAATTTAATTTTTATTTTATAAGATTAAAAACTATTTAAGTGGATTCGAAACATTTAAAAGACTTTTTATTTTTATCTACGATAGTTTAACGAGGTCTAGTCAACTTGCTGACCAGGATTAGGTACGAATTATAATAGTCATCTTAGCAATTTTGTCACTTCTAAGATACCAAAGAAACTTTCACGAGTAAATATTGGCGACAGAACTTTGTAGAATGGTACTAAAAGTGGCCAAATGATTTGCAATTAGCGTGTTTGTGTAAGTAACATCGTTTCTATCTGGTGTCACGGGCAAATATAAGGTCGTTGCACCGAATCGCGTGGTCCATGTATCAGCGTATATGTGGATATATAACGGTAAAGACTACAATCATTGATTTTCACTCTCACCAATTTAAAAGCTTAAGCCGAAGCTTGGTCTGATTTAAACTCCGCTTCCAACATCGACACGAATACGTGAATATATTTTTACCCAAATGTATTTTTTTCTTTTTTGTTGTATTTTCAATTATAGGTAGATAGTTTAAAATCCACACATCTGTAATGGGTCACCGGGGTGGCTGAAGATGTAAACCCTATTGCATGAAAATGCTTAGGTCCAACAGTGGGACATCGCTTAGATTAAGTTTATTTATGGATGAAATAAGGAGAAAAGTAGCTGTCTTCAGGTTTACGACTAAATAGGAATCCTAAATCAAGCATCAAATTTACTTATTGGCTGCATATCAAATCTTGTGAATATAATTTTATTAATGTAGGTACGTTTCTACAGTTTTCCTTGACCACTATTTAATAACGCAACTGCAGTCTAAGCTTTTATTAATTTACTCTAAAGGGCAGAATGACTGACAATCGTTATTAAGGTTATTATGAACGGTTATAAAATTATACTGACTCGTGATCTCAAAACATTTTTTGCGTCTTCTTCTATGTAATTATCTAGTTTTTTTAAATGATGATGTTATTAAAGTACCATAGTTAGTATACCGTTAAACTATATCTACTATTGTACAGCTATAAAACCATTTTGATAACAAAAATAATGAGTCTTCATATTTATTTCAACGAATGGTTAATGTAAAATATTTTTGAAATAAAGTCGTTACAAGAGGAAAAACAAGTACCATTGTAGTTACAAAGTTAATGAGCAAAATAACGTCAATTCTCATTCATTTATAACGGTTTTAGAATTATCAACATAGTAATTAATTATGGAATGCAATATCCTGGTAAAAATGTGCCAGGAAATAACTTGCTATAACAACATTGGAATTTTATAAAAATTGCTCAATTCTGATTGCCTAGCATGACAATTTCGGATTAAATAAAATTTACTCTAAACGGCTGTAAGGATCAATAATTAATAATGTCATAGCCTACATTTCTTTTGCTAAATAAATGAGGCAATACAATTCCTTGATAATTTGTTAAGAATAAAAAACCTTTTATCTAAAGAGCACTAACGTTTAATAAAAACATGTCTACAATAAACATGAATGAAGTCATTCGCAAAAACAATAACATATTATAAATGGCGATAAGCTAAAAAAACGAGGCATTGTAAAAGTAATTTTTTTATCGTCGGCATAAAACGCAAAAGCAAGTGCACTAACGGGTTTTAAAGAACATTGTATATACAAGGGGCGCAACAATAAGGCTGATTGTCGTTAACCCCTTCGCTATGCCATTAGCGGAACAGACAGGGCGGGACCGGATGTCGAGGGCTTGGTGACTTGCTACCTAGGCTCCAAATGTACGGAATAAAACCTATACAGTCCACATTGGAAGTTTCACACAGCTTTGCTTGCAACGTCCAATTTTAATTTAAATGATAAATGACCATATGACTGCTACGTAAAATATATTTAATACAATGCTAACGTAACAAAAGATAATATTTTGATAAGTAAGCATTTAGGCACCTCTAGAGATCCATTAGAAATTAGTAAAGCTCTTCAGTTTTTGTAAATTTTCAAAGCATAATTAACTTCTGACGTATGACAAAGCTGTGTTTTAGTGTACTAATGAATACAAAACGCGATACGGAAAACGAAAGGATGTAGTTTCTACTTGTACAATTTGTTCAAGTACAAATTATTAAATTACAGCTTAGTTGCGTGCTAATCACGTAACAGGTTCCATAACTACTCGTTTCACAGAGATCGCTTGATTTTATTTTTGTACTTACATTGTAGAACCACTTTGCTCGCAGATAAAAACAAGATAAAATGGTTTATTGGCGAACACAATGTATATTTTTCTCACAAACTAGCAATATTTTTTTGAATCGATGGATGACAGAACATTGATGGATTGGCACCTTTATCGTGCCTTATCTATCTACTACCCCAAAAGTTTCAGTGAAATATACATATCTATAAGGATAACAAATATAAGAGAGTACAAATTTGGGCATGGAAAGTAATACTTAGATAGAGGTCGCGGGTTCGATCCTACAATATGTATCTACGAATTCAAAGTTTAAAGTTTTCACAATTGTCATTTGTTTAAAGACGGTGATGAAAAATATAATATATAAGCCTGCACATTTTACAGTCCTCCGCAAGATATTTCAAAGGTATGTCTAGTAGACCAATCTGCACAAGGCCAGCTTCAGGGACAAGGCTGAAACTTCCAATGGTATCCAGTAGCAGGCCAGTTAATTGCCGGCCTAATATTATTATAGTACAGACAAAGAGCAGCTTGAGCAGAAATCTTGTGAGTTTGTGCCATCTATATGATGAACGCCATGTCGAGATCCTTGGGGGAGGTTTATGTTCAGCAGTGGACTTCCTGTGGCTGAAGAGAAAGAGAGATGATGAACCACACCATGCACGTGTTATAAATATATCATGCAAGAAAGTTTATAGGGCAACGTTTCATAGTAATTTATACATTGAATACTGTTTGTCAGATACGATGTACATCGTTGAACAGGCAAAGATACCCTTATTTTAAACTCAAAATATTATAATATTTTATTATGAAAATTATTCAGCTCTGATACACAAAGGACGACATTCCTTGACGTTACGTCAGAATATAAATTTGACAAAATGTCATTTGTACGTGCCCTACATTCGCCTTCAAAGGTCCGCCCCATGGGCACCGCGCCCCTGGCAGAAATATAGCTCGATGTTAATGACCTTTATTGTGTCGATAAGTAATTATATAACATAACCAGGCATAATCTATAATTATTTAAACATGGAGTTTTGTTCCAACAAAGGCAAAAAAAATTATGGGTGTGTGTACACGGTAAAAAATCAATATTTAATCCTGTCGCACCTTTAAAACGACACTCCCTACAAAATTGATATTATAAGAACCCGTATTAGATGGGACACATGTAATTCAATGCTTAAATATTGAGATTTTAATTAAGTCGGAATTATCTGTAGAAAAAAAGTCTAACTCGTTGTTCAAATGTTGGAGAGATTATAATTGAATCAGTTGATTAATTGATTTTGTTCAGTTGTTAGATGCGTGTCGTGATTGCTTATAAGTATGACAGGAATTTACTGATAATTTCTGTCGTGCAATTCATAGTTGTGTGTTATGTAATTATGATGGCGATTTTAATAAATAAATTAAAATATTCTAATTCAGGCTTCCAAGCGGCCCCTAAGTCTATCAGTCAATGAGTCTTCTCTCTTTGTCTTAAAGAAATATCCGAATTTCTACAATGAATTAAGTTACAATTTCTAAAGGTCACATTAGTGAGCGGTGCAGTGTTGTCATAGTAAACATTGTTGTTATTATTCCAATAAACATTTCCCTCCCCCACATCGGGCACCCTCGGTTTGTGCTGCGAGATTGGAATGCTAAATTACGGGTTTACCATTGATTTTTGAATACACTGACGCTGCCACACCGAAAACAGCCGCAAAACTTTGCAATATGCATGCTTAATAAATATAAAACGCTCACAAGTATTTAGTGATGGATGAGCTGGTCAGACAAATGCGTTTCAGTCGTTCCTAATAATAGATATTTCATATTTTTTGCGTATCTTCATTGCATAGCATCATGTATACGTGCGGGTTATACTTGAAATATAATAATTTATTGCAACGTATACTGTACGATAATAATTTCTTTAAAAGATATGCGCAGATTGTAAACACATATTAATCGGAACATCGGCTAACGTTTCGTCTGATAACGATAAGGATAAGATTTAATAGGAAATATGGATTTATGTTGAAAATATTTTGATAAAAAACACATGTTTTATAACCTGAAGGAAAAACGCAAATTGTACAATGCTTCATATTTTAATAGCACATAAAGCAAGTATTTCTATCGTAATTAAAATAAACGAGAAATTAAATACCTGAAAGTTTATAGAACCGATGCGATGAATTTGATGCAATACCAAATTAAAAACTGATCACGTTTCACAAATAAATACAAGACGTTATGATAAAAATGAAAACAACTCGAAGATATTTTTTTATCGCGGACGCGTCAATATCCGAGACGGGCGCGGATGGAACTACCAAATAAAAGGCCCATTGGCGAGGGCGGGGGGCGCGCCTCAGCGTCACCATGTGTAGTGTTAACAACCCAACAATTCATACATACGTTTTGCTCTTACAAATTTGTACGAGCGCGCTGCAGCCTTAACATGACAACGTTATAGCTGCATGCCTTGCACTATAACATCAAGTGTGCAGATGTGGATATCGAACACATACAAAAACAACATTCTATCAAGATAGCCAAATGCTTCAAACTCGCCAAGGTGATGGATGCCACTTGCCTTGTCATTTGTTCATTTGAAATATTTCATATACTTAAACTGATGGGAATTAACCTTGTGATGACATTTTTAAAATAAATTTAAACTTTCTCAATAAAAATATTACTTTTTCTGGTGGAATGTTCGCACGGCGTACGTTGCGAAGGTTTTATTTAAGCAATGTATACAAACACGTCGCTGCACGAGATGTAACCTTGCGAACGCCAGGTTGTTATGTAAAGAACAATTGTATCAGATGCATAATGATCTTAAATTGGCAATTCGTTTTGGTTGGTCGATTCAATTGCGTGCAATGAGCGGATTGATCGGATGCGCAGAATCAGCTCGCACTAACCATCGAGTAGATGCAACAAACAGATTTGCCGCTAGATTTCTCATTTGCATGTAATATACGAGTTGTACCATTTTCTGGTTCGTTTAACACAATCATCGACGAAATTACGCCAGCAGACGCGCTAGATCAACCGAGCAGTTCATAATAGATCGTTACGAAGATTAATTATTATGAAAGTAACGAGTCAATTACAAAAACAAAAGTACATGCCTTCACACAAAACCGTGACCGTGAGAATGGAAATTAATTCCAGAGACGTTGACTGGGTTTGTCACTACTACCATTTCAAATGTCAAAAAGCAGCTACAAAAGGTGTTTAGAAAGTCTCCGTGATAGTTTTAGTAATGTGTGAAACGGATAGAACAAAAACTTTTAGGTATATAATGTAATACAACAAAAATCGTTTGATTTCCAACTACTTATTTTTATTGTAATATTGAAAGGGATTTTTCGTTTTTACCTCATACGAGCAATAAAAACGAGCCTATTAAGGTGTCCAGACAGCAATATCCTGTCCACTCAAACCCGAGCAAATAAAGTGAAACGTTAATTTAATTTTCTTTGCCTATTTGCACCCGGAGGCTATCTCTGCTGATTGGATCAGAGTGTAGTCGACAGCACTTTGAGTTTGTTGATCTCATTAATAACAGGCAAATTAGATCGCTCGCCGTGAACCGGCAGCTGTTTTTCTAGAATCTACCGCATTGCTAACTATGCAATTTGTTAAAGACAAAGCCAACAATGTTATTTAAAGCATAGTATTTTCCGTCCAGGTATTTGATAGTTCCGTTTGAAATTACAAGGTGCGTACCAGGTACCCGATGCAGTTTCATTGTCGATTGCATTGACAATCTAGGCCATAACGTTTACTCGAAGGAGATAATTTTCCTTTGAACTTCTCGAGTATCGCGCACTCGGCACTCGGCCTTGACTTGTGTGCCGGCCATATGGTGGTGCAAACGCTTCAAGTCTCGACTTGTGAGATAAGCGCCCTACATGGCACCACATTCGTGATCATCCAGCATGACCTTGCGCGATAGATGTGAAATCGAACCAAAAATAAGGTCAGAATGCATGAGAACGTGAACAGTCAATCACTCATTTGAATGCCACTAACGGTGAATGCCGAACGAGAAAGATATGCATTGACTGGTAACATGCAAATGGTGAAGGCCGTGACATCTTGAATTGTTTTAAACTGGTACAAAACGAAGTTGCGTATAACAGTGACATCAATACGAGACCTCAAAACTTTTACAGTGGTTAAATGGGTACACATGTACCTAATTAGTTTTTGTAGTATAGAGCTGACTGCTTTAAAATTACGATGGCTTTTTACGCAATTCGTATGGACGACTGCGTGGCATGAATTTGAACATGTATTTGGGCCTGACCAGTAGCATCGTATCAAAACACCCCATAACAGCTTAAGACGCTAATGTTCTAGATGGAGTGACATATGGCGGGAGGAAGTGCAGTTGCATGTTACGATGTTTTCGACAGTGAGGCAATTAAGACCCGCATAAAATGAAGTATTACAAAAGTTAATTACCCACCTCATCTTACATAACGCTGAACATCTGTGTTAATGGAACATTTTGTATTATGAACACTAATAATTATTCCTTTAGTTTGGAAAATATATCCATAGAAATACAATACAATATGTGCAATTGTAAAATTCTACCTGCAATCAGCAATTTTGTTTTGTAATTTTGAAAAAAATAAGAGCGTGTCATGCGTGTTAATTTGTAGCCGCCCGTTTGGTTTTAGGTTAATTTGTTCGTGCAATCGTTACTGCAGCCGCAATACAAAACTAAGCGTTGATAGTAATTTGATATTACAATATCAGTGGCAACAATAACATAACACTACTGATCTTATTTTATTACAATAAATCACATAAAGTATGACAATATTGCAACTCAATCCGTTTTTGTAAAATTTGAATTCGCCGTAACACACAGGAGTGACGACATAAATTACTGCTACTAACACTATTGTTTAAGATGTGTGATAATTTCAAATAATAATATAAGCATTTAAAATATCCGAACAATTAAGAGTGAGTCACGGTGTCCGGCGGAGTGTGACGCGCGTGGTTCGCAGCTCGCAGCGCGCGCGGCGATTCAGCTTCACTATACTTGTTCCACAGCGACTTAATGCACACGATACGTACACTATAATCTGGTTACAGCGAGATTGCATCCGTGTCATTGCGTCTGGTGACCTGGCTCGCTCGGGGCGCGTATTGGGCCTGCAATCAGATCCTCTGCGCACAGCAGCGGAACCGACGCACCGCCACGGGTATCGAGTTCAAAACTATACAACTATTGATTCATTGCTACAACGGAAGGTTTGTTTCACACGAGAACTCTCAGGGGCACTTGTAAGGTGTCCGGTGATATGAAGAAGATCCGACATGCACTAATTTGATTAAACTTGAGAATTTCACGGTCAACAACATCTTCGCTTTGAATGCGTGTTTAGACACTTATAAGTAGCTCCTGCTAACTAAAGATTGATTTAAATCTAATTTAAACGTGAAATATAGGCACTAATTGGGCATATTTTCAAACCAGAAAAAAATCATTTCAGAAACATCTATTAATATAAAATAATTTTATCTGATTTACCACAATATATGATCTCGTTATTTGAAGTTAAACTTAGGTTACAAAGCATGCCCATTCAATCCTTTTATTAAAGGCTTAGCATGTGGAGGGTGCTCGTGTCCGCTTAAGGCGGCTTGCGCAAAGAAGCCCTCGCCATGCAACTTTGTAAAACAATGGCTTTATCAGATATATCACTGACAGTGTCAAATAGCGTTTAATCGAAACCACACGCGATAGACAACAAAATTCACCACAACTAATGCTTAAATTCATTTTCTCCTATGCGGAGAATATGTAAAATACTTACAATCAAACAAAAATGATACCAAATTTGAGGTACTATTCAGGTTTAAATTAGTTTTGTGCAAAACACATGAGAGCGTTCAGTGCGTTTGACGAGACGTAAACAATTTTGCTCATAAAACGCGAACTGGCCTTTAATCCAGGACTGCAAGCTGCAAGATCTGGTAGTGTCTAATTATATCGCGTCGTCCCCATTCGCGTGCCGGGCGTTCCACACCACGGCACTTAGGGGGAAACTTATGAATACAGCATATCTCCGAGACTGTCCTGTCTTGAAAATGTACGCTAAAATTGGCTCTAAAGAATTCAGTTGCCGGTGCGGCATGAAGCGACGGAATTTGTTCTTGTTTAAACGATTGAAATCAATATTTTCAATATTCATTCTATAGAAGAGATCAAACTTGGTAGCAAATATGTGAAACTTAAAAGACCTTGTTTTACACAATAGCATGTGTGTATCACAATGACTGGATATCAAAAATATATCAGTAAAGTTGGTCGTTGGTAGAAATAAAGTATAGAATAGAATCTTGATACTATGTTAACGTATCAGTTTGATCCTCGCACTGGCTAGAATAACACAAACACAATAACACAACAAGTTTTACGATGTTAAAGTTAAACGCAACAGGTATTGAATTTCTCCCAGCGTTAAACGTAGAAAGTACTTACTATAAACCCATCCTCAGTGTATGGTTATTTAATGCTATGGACGCATGTTTTTATATTCAAATGCTCCTCCTTTGTATTTAATTTATTTAAAGTAATTCGCTTAATAGAGACAATAAACTTAAAGCGAGACAAATTGCTGGATTATTCGTATACCTCGCCTAGTTTTATAACGAGAAGCTTTATAGAACAAACACGGGAACTAATAAAATGTGAATAATATGCCGCGCCGTAGTCGAATGCGTCGAGGATTTGGGCTCCGGCGATATTTCATTTCGTCGTGTTCGGGTTGGACTTTTTAAAAGGCGATCTACAAACATAGATCTGACGCGCGTTTGCATTTCCGCGTTGCTATGATCTATAAGGCGTTGATATTGGGCAAGATTTATGAGGCTTCTTAACCGCCACTAATGCTCAATTTTGTTATTTACCGAGCGACAAATCATCATGTGTGCATGTCCATCATCACCATCTGTTAAGTCTAGTGAGAATAGATACGAGTCTCATAATGGAATAATGGAGGCTGGCCGGTGTGACGGACGAGTGAAGGTCGCTCTCCCAGCCTACTAATACGTAAATGTACACAAACTGCACAATGTGGTCGAACGCGACTCGCTAAATAAGTCACTTCCGTCCGCACTCGGCGCAGTCAACGAACCACAATGATCTTATTCTCGCAAACTTTCGAAATCATATCGCTATCGACTTATTTTCCCCTCGCCTAAAATAGTGTAACGCAATAAAAGTTAATTAGAAACATTTCAGGGACGTCACACCAGTTGGCGACGCTTATTTGAGTTTTCATTTCAAGCTCACAATTTTGGTTTATTGCTTTAACTAAGAAATACTTAACCATGAAATCGTGAATTTTAGTTTTATACAAATACTTGTTGTTTTTTAAAGAATAGACCAAAATTTTACGTTCACAAGTACATAACAGGGAAAATTCATAAGTCCCATACATGTTGATAAATAAAGTTTGCAGCAGCTAGTAAATTACATTTTGATTAGCGACCACCTTCAAAACATGTTAATGGACAATACGTAGAAGTCGACAACCTCTCTCGTAAATTAATAATATACGGTCTTTTATAAAAACATGATAAATGAGAACTAAAACGCTTCATTTTATTATGCGTTAATACAATTTTATTTGATCATAATGTTTCAAAACCGTTTTCAATTCACCGCGAGCAGTTGTTTCTACGCTGTAAATACCACTATTTTGCTACTTTTAAAACCTACGTTTTAATGTTACTTATGTAGGTACAATTATTACCTACTTCAGAATGAACTTGTGGTCCTCATGTGGCATTGCGTTCTACTTTAATGTTACCACAAGGTCATATTACAGAGCCCGAATTTGTTTTATTGCATAAATATTCTAAAAATATCGATTATTGTTTTTTCTTACATTCCTCTAGTAAATTGGTGTACTAGTAGCAACTCTGCCTACCCTTATTAGTAAAGAGGCGTCAGTTTATGTATGTACCTCCAAGTTATTTACTTACATTATGGCTGTGTCGGCCTTCACAACTGTTGTACGGTGATTTTGTGTACTAATATGGATCATTACTTCAATTGTGTGCCGGTCAATTGCATAGGCCTCTCCCACGGCGGGTCAATAAACACCGTGTGGGAGTTAGATTGTGCTGCCCAAGTTGGACTGGCTAGTTAGAAAACGCGCACCATTTACTAGTATTTCATTGCTTGTAGTCGGGGTCACTGTTTCTATATCACCAATGTTTGTTGTTTCTCGTAGTTTTCTTAATTTTATGTTTGTAGAGACGATTTAAACAATGATACGTGTGGGACGTGATAGACGTCCTTTTAATGTATATTTCTTCATACTTTGTCAGATGATCCGTCAAAATATCTGGGTCTTTACGTATTGTAAAATAATCACGTGCTAATTGATGTATCAATACTATAACAGCATGTTAGCAAAATATTTACCGACAGTTTCGATTCACTTGATGATAGTTAACCTCAAGTAAGATAAAACGTAAAATTTACATAATGTAAAACGTGATGCTTGTTTGCTGGTATCCGAAATAAGACACAAGCCAGCTGCGTGAGGAGCACGTGTGAGTCGCAACGTGCACACGTGCGGTCTCGCACCAGACGCAACCGTACAACGCTGGGGGAACAAACGCCAGAGGAAATTTTCATCCATAGGACTATCAAGACTTTTATCGATCCTCTCTTCTTTACCAACATTGTTAATTATTGCGATGTGCGATTGTTTGATTAACAACTCTTATATACAGACATAAACTCACACCTTTTCTTAGAACGGGTAGGCAGAGGTGCTACCAGGACACCCGCGTTGCACCTTGTGTGTTCCATCTTACGATTGTGATAGGGGGCGCGCCTATCGCCAACGCCATTAACAACTCTTGCTATAGGACGATCAAGACCTTTTTTCGATATTTACTTCCTTACTACATTAATGCGAATGTGAGTTAGTTACGCTTTCACGCTTTAACTACTCAACCAATGATCATGCAATTTTGCATACACGTTGTCAGGAGAAGGGAAAAGGGGAAACTGGGTAACTACGTCCATCCCAAGTATAGAAAAAAATATATTTCGTTTTTACATTAAAGCTTTCTATATCTACTGAAAAGGAAAATTGATGGACCAAACCTTTATTGAACATCAAGAGTGACACGTAACGTGCAGCAAAAGATAAAACGTAACACAGATTATACTGCGGCTCGCTTGGAAGCTGTTTGTTCGGGCACATGTTTGCGGCTTTCACACGCCCGGGGTGTTATTTCCATACATAATACGTCCGAACTGTACAGATGGATAGCTGGTTGTATTGGCGCCTCAGTCAACACGTTATCAAAGTGTTTGATCAGGTTATGCTTCCTAAATATTCAAACTGGGCATCATTGAAACTTAATGGAAATAGTGTCTGCGTAGTTACTTTACACAGGCAGAGCATTCAAATCAAAAGTTTAATAAATCAGTACTCGGCCCAAGTCAACGCCGGTCTTTTATGATAGTTAGATGTTTCAGGGCCTTAATATCTCGTGCAGATGATCAGAAGCGTTAAAGCCGCGAACTTGTTATTAAGTCCTACATAAACACCTGATAAGTGATTGCGGTTTGAATCAAACAAAGCCATCACTTGTTTATTTTTGTTTGTCAGGGTTCGACCCCCTGCAGTCTTCGACAGATCTTCGGCATCATCAGTTATTAGACCATTGGCTCATATCCTTCATTATAGATTTAATATCAGTTTTATTTCTTATTCTTTATGTTTAAACACACGTAATAAAAACGTTAATATTAATAATTTTAATTTCAAATAGAGAATTATGTATGTTTAGTTTGAATACTTGGCTAAATTACAAGTAACTAGCAATATTATTACATTAACGCCACGGTATTAATTAAAAGTTCAACGCTCTACATCAACATGGAACTCATTTCCTGCAGAAAGCGATTGGATACTCGAAATAAATTATTTAATCAGTGATTGATTTTGACCAGAAAAGTAAATAATATAATATAAGCTATAAACAATTATTTGTCTATAAGTTAGATATTATACAGCGAAATATCAGAAACCTCCAAAGCAGTATTAGAACTACACGCTCGTCTATTAATAGTTTTAATATTCGACAATACGGCCTTTTGGTTTCCATGTGTGAGTTTATCGACACTCAAAATAGAATATCAGACACGTGAATCATTTTCCGACCGTACAAATACGGTGTCCCGGAGCAACAGATATGGCAAGGACTCTTCCTCTGAGTTCATTGCCCGTGGTTTTGCATTGTATCGTTACAGCGTCTGCATATTGATCACGCCCTATCATTGTAAAGCTAGCTGCACTCAATGCAACTTACTTACATAATGTACAGATCATTTCGCCTAGCATCAAAAGAAATTATGCGTGCTGACTGGCCATTCAGACGATTTCTACTTTAACAATAAAAAAATCGGTACAGTTTTTGTCTTTTCTATGAAATCGTCTTAGATCGTTATGTGTTACGTCAGCGGCGATCAGCGATCGACGATTACCATTGTGCACAATTTAACCGCTGAAGGTGCAGAATCGTCTGCAACATCCGGGAAAGTGTTGTGAGGAAACGATTCAGTCGAGCTAACGGGCGTCTCTATCATTCACATTACATCGGCACTTTGGAAACAATGGCGGGGAATTAGCCGTGTCGATCGGTAATGGATATACTGGACAAGGCTCCGCAAACACGGTACCACGCAAGTAAACACTGACCGAGCTCTGCGGATCATTAAAATTATAACACTCAATTTGCATAATTTTATGCGAGATACCATCTACAACAAACTTCCGAAACTATATTACATATTAACTTATGAATGTGTGCGTTTTTAGATTAACATAACATTGGACGTATCTAGGTTATTAAGGGACCTTTATGACAAATGTTGCGCAAAGAATCGAACAAATGCCACGCTCATAAATCTTATTGGTGAATAGACCTTTGTGCTTTTATTAATCGAAGGCTACCCGAAATAATATCCCTCGAGAGTCAACGTAAAGGTCACGAAACAAGCTGTACTTACTATAAGGTGGGACGAGTTTTCGTAACACAGGGCCTCGCTCGCGACAATCCGACGCCTCTTTGCCAAGACCCAGCCACTTAAATACGCATACTGACGGTGTCGTATTGCGATGTGTACTGTGGGAACATCTCTCGGGATTAGAGTGATTTTTGACATTCGAGATAGACCTGTGACGTCACAGCAAGGTTCCAAACAAGAGCGACATTACACAGATTGAGCTCGGAGATCTCGAACTAAGACGCGTTGGTACAAAACTGGATACACAGCTTTCCAAGCCTCAGAGCAAATCTGCATGGACTGACACCAAGATAACGAGAAGTATAGGAATTGATTACTAATAAAACAACCTAGAAAGTTGAATAAGCAAATCTAAACTATTTAAATACTTAATGCAGAACAAAATTAGCCTGCAGTTTTAAGCGAATAAGTTTGCTGCATCCGGCAAAACAGTTAGTGCACTGCAGCTGGGGTAACAGAATAAGTCTTATAATTTAGTACGAATTCATAAATTACGATCCCGATTTGAATGCGAACTGTGTATTCCATATTGAAACAGAACATGCCGCAGGCTCGACCGTAAACCACTATCGTTTTACGATTGCTAGGCAATAAACATGTCCGTACGTCTGGAAAACGAGATGCACACTGAAATATCCATCGGTAAATAAACAAAGATCTCTGTGAACCGCCTCGGGGTATTTGAAGAAACCGCGGAATTATCGAAAAAAACAAGCCATTTCTATGCCTTGGCACAGCTCCAGTGAAAAAATCTGCATAGATCAAAAAACGGCAATGTGTATTGTGCGATGAGTTCCGCAACGCTTTAATTAATTAACAAGATATAGATTAAACGCACTTACTAAACCAATTTAAATTTAAATTTTAGTAATAACGTGAATCTGTTTAAAATTATAAAATTAAATTCACGTACTTATCTAGCTAGTAGCACTCACGTCTCCAAGCCAATAAGTTATTTATTTGCAAGAAAACTGAGTTAATGAACATGTTATGTATAATATAATATGTGGCCTGGTAATGCAGATCAACATGATGATGATAATGACTATGATTCAATATTGCAATAGGTCAGTATCTACACCTTAAACGAAGAATTAATTTTGTTCAACAAAATTGTATAATTTGCAGATTCAATAAGGCATACGCTTTTTTGTTAAAAATTAAAATTGTTACAAAAGACTCTATGTATAATAAGTAGGTCTAATTTGGTAGCTACATATATAAATGTTGAACAAACTGCAGACTTTCAGGGCTACAATATCCGCAGGCTGTCACTCCACTTCAATAGAAAATAGGCCACAGCGCACTGAGAGAAAAACGACCCTCTATGAAATTGCAAGGAAAAAGCTACCAGAATAATAACACTGCTTATGTAAAATGTAGCCAGTTTATATGCTCACAAGTTTTTTTTTATGGCCTACACGTCTCTTTGTTAAAGGGACAGAGACCAAAGATAATGAACATGGACACAAAACTCCGCGCAGATACCTCTTTTAGTTATTTTTTGTCGTGATTAATTTACTCTAATGAGTGGCAAAGTTTATCGTACCAACGCGTTGTTCATTTTGCATCAAAACCAACACAAAATTGAACTCTGTATGGAATAAATCACAGGATATCCGTCATTAAAAGTTATTCCTTCCATAAGTCGTAAAAGTATTGTATTTATAAATATGATCTAAGAGTCATGTGCATTAGAATTATTAGTGAGCTTTTATGAGCACTTCGCAAAAGTTTGAAAATACTCTAGATTTTACAATACCCTCTATTGGTGTATATTGCTTTTATTACTATCCGCTAAGATATGAATAGTTCAAAACTTACTAGGATTTCGAGTAAAAAATAACTTACAAAGCATTTAAAATGACTACAATAGCGCCATTGTTAGTTTATACCCGCAAAAAATAGATTCGGAAATATTACGTCATATTTATAAAAGTTTTTGCTCATTAGGTTTTTGTGTTCAAATAATCTATATGAGGAGGTAACAATTTATTTTCCTTATAGATTATCGCGTCGGTGTTAATAAATTGTGTACAATATCTGTTGCGCGTACCGCGGGTGGGCTTTATTTATGGGCTTGCGTATAGGCCATAATTCGGTTGGAACTAATCTAAGCTAAGACTGCAAGGTCGTCGCTCTAAATACAAAGTAACGGGTTCGATGCCCGATGCCCAGTGTTGTGTTGCTAGTGTTCATTAACAAACTTTTTTACGCTACTATGAAAAGAAAACTATTACATGAGTACGCTTTCGTCGATATGGAATGAAAATTGCTTTTCAATTATGAGCGAAAAATTGTTATAGACATTATGTACTCTATTCGTAAACTAAACGCAGTTGAATACGTCTAAGTCTATGGTAGTTTCATAAAAAAGAGGCCTATAGGAAAAAAATATGAAATGTAAAAAATATTAACAATGTAAGAGTAATTTGGTGTTAGCTTGTTTGACATTTCAACGAAACGAGGCAAATAATTATCATGATTAAAGGCAGCAATTACATGTGTTTGTATTATGTCGTTATATAATAGAACAAAAAAACGTGCTTCCATAAAAAGACTAAGCGAAACGCCTGAAACTTATTAGGCAGATGTCTCCGCTATATCTATAATGATTCGCCGATCCGGTTTGGGTAACAAAACCCTCACTTTCGAACCGGTCTCAAATCAAGCTTTGTATCTATCTAAGAGCTATGTAATTGTCTTTGCACCGCGTTGATCAAGTCGTTTGATATTTATTAAAACTAAACATAAATGAATAAATAAAAACACTCACACATGTAATCAACAGTTTGCATCAATGTCACTGCGCTAACTAAGGCGTAAGTACGTTAAAAACTCGAAGTTCACAGTTGGAAAACAATAAAAACACGAAGCGGAATCACAACACACGCGTCCAGCACTGACGCGGGGGTGAACGTGACTGTATCACAGCAGTCTCAACACGCAATGCAACCAAAAAGTGTTAGACTAACTGTGACATGCTAACTCGCACAAAACTCATTTCGAATACTATTTTCATACGCCATGATTCAGTACACTGTACAGGCTCCCTGCGGCCTGCGCGCAGTCCCACTCTGACGAGGCGAACAACTTCGATAATAATGTTACTAAAATGTAAACAACTTATTTGGAAAATGTCTCTACAATTTAAATTCTTAACTGTGTAGTTTGATTTCGGGATACGCCTTGTCATGTAACTTGAAACGTCGGATATCAAACATGATTACAAGAAAATACTAGCAGTAGTAGCAAGAAAACGGAAAGTTAATAACAAAATATCTTGCAAGATAAAATAACACACATTTATCTGCAGAGCACAGAGAAACAGCCATGGGATAACCACACATTAAAGGCAGCAAATGAGCACGGCGTACGTATATCAAAATTGTTAGGAATCAAGAACAGCTGCCAGACATTTATCCAGTCCGAGCGATAGCTGGAGTTACCCCAGGTTAATTTCACATCGCCTGGCCACCCGCAACGAGTCTCGCGATCGATCTG
This sequence comes from Theretra japonica, assembly GCA_033459515.1. Taxonomy (NCBI): domain Eukaryota; kingdom Metazoa; phylum Arthropoda; class Insecta; order Lepidoptera; family Sphingidae; genus Theretra; species Theretra japonica. The sequence continues at coordinate 3,783,041 of CM065936.1, forward strand.
TTTCTCTAGATAAATATTTGCAATATATTGCTTCTATACAGTTTGGTAAAGATAAGGCATAATTTATTTTCATACCTATTATATTGATCGACGTTATTTACCGTTACAGTTTATTATCGCGATCGCTGTATATTGATATTTTGGAATCAGGCCGTTCCGAAACTATAATTCATCTTGCTAGGAAATTAAATTGCACAGGTCACGAAAAAAATATATACGGGGATAGCGTAATTAATAAGAGCTCGCAATCAATGGATTCTGACGCTAACCTGGAAGCGATGTAATCCTGCCGACTTGAAGTGAAAAGAAGAAATAAGTCGACATCAGGCATGTAAATGTTACTTTTTGAATTAGTAAGTCTTTTTGATATACTTAGTACTAGCTCTGAAAATCCGAGGCTTTATATTTCGTAGTTTATGTCAATCGTTGTAAAGACAAAAGAATGATAACACTGCTGCCGTTTCTAAGGGATATAAACTGTAGATTATATCAAATGGCAAAACAACTTAATGCAAGAAAGATCGATAAGTGTAATCGTCATTTTGTTCACCCACGTTTATGTTTTATTGTGTTTACATCGATCACTCTCTTTATTTTATTGTCATTAGAAAAGCGTATCTGTTGAACAAGATTGCAATTGATTTCACAAGATGATTGTTCTAAAAATATGATATATTTTATTTATATATTATTTATTATTTATGCTGGAGCCTATATCGCGAACAATATCTGTGCGCGCGAATCAGGCACGCGGGAAATCAGGGCAGTGAGAGAGAAGATAGTGTGGTTACGTAAGAGTGATAAAGATAGAGGCAGAAATTGCGATTAATCTCCACATTTTTCTGTTACAGATTATATTCGTCGTGTCTTCTCTAATATGATATCTTGTGTGATTACATGCTGGACCAAAGTTTGAACAGTTGACACTGAAGCGGATGTTGTCTCTCTGCTCTTGTGTAAAACGGGTGCGAGCAAAAACTTGAGAATAGTGCCGGCATGTTACTACAAGCAAAAAATGTAATTGCCTTGTGTCGCAGATCCGTTCTAGACACATCCCGAAGTGCTAAAAACTCTGACTGCGAAATATTATGAAACTCTTTTCGTGACGCAGAATAAAATGCGACATATAATCTGACTGTATCAGGCCATTATCTCTCCTTGTTGACATGAGATAACTCTACAATCTAGAATTCCATTAAGATGTTTGTAAGAGTTAACCTTTCTTCGGGAAATTATAAAATGTAAAAATGAAATCAAATTCGCGATAAAACCCGTAAGAATTCGTTTTATGTGTAACATTCGCGTAAACCCAAGACACCATTATGTCTATTACGGGTTTGCAGTCTTTATATTATTTACAAATACTTGGAAAGATCTTTATGAAATAAGGTTTCCTGACGACGCGACGTTCTCCTTAGCCATTACAGTGGCTGCTATTAGCTATCAATATACACATGACTCCGAAGACTGTCTGCCCTGGGACATCAGCTCCACGTCATATTCTGACTACCAGCACTAAAATGTGAAATGAATAAGGATAGTGAGTAACCGGCGTCGCGCCGCGCCGTGACACGCCGCCGCCGAGCAACACGTGGCGCACGACAGGAAACTGCACGGTTCATACCGGTACATTGTGCACAGCCAACCTCGCCACTATAGAATAACACATTAAAACTATCACCTAAGAGTCTTTTGTCTTCAGATATACGAGTACTCATATTATAAGTACTGAGAATAATGAAAGTTTTATGAAGATGGTTGGGGTGGCGTGTAAAGATGAGGAGAATGATAAACTGAACTTCAGAATAGATCTACGAACAGAGACGTATAACATTTTATGTAGCAAAACTTTAAGATACACGTAACAAATAAATAGTATGACAAAATTGACAAAGCATTAGTATATATGTATGTATGTATTTAAACCTCAAACCCTTTTGTCAAAATATTGATTTTCACTAAAAGGACTCGTCACTCACACCCGCCTAATATAATCCCTTAGAAGAATTTCGCAGTGGAATACAATTCATTACATAAACGTTAGAATACTGACGTAACATCCAACACGCAATTACATATTGCAGTAGTTAATACAACTGGAACTCACTTAAAGTATGCCACTTTACTAAATCTGTTAATTAACAAAGTTTAAAACAGAAACTGTAAATTTTTAATAAAATAATTTCATAAGAATACTATTAAACAATTTATATTGGACAGCATTATATTTCATAAAGATAAACAATAGATACTACATATCACATTTGTTCATAATTAACCCCATTCTTTTATTAAACTAAAAGGGATGTTTGAAGTGCCTACCCGTCACACGTACTAAATAGGTCAGTAACATGAAATTACAAGTTATGCTATGCCAGCACGAATATCGATCTAAAATGAGGGAACTAAAACAATCCGAACAATGAAGAAAATTCACAAGAGCCGTTAAGAAAGCTAACGAACAGAAGCTTTAAAAGCGTGATAAAATGAGGCCGTTACTGTGATTAAAATGGTGTTTTAAAATAGCAGTGGCTGTTCAGTTTTCGCTTGTCACAATAAAATGGGATAATATTTGAATGGCGTTTTCGGGTGGCGCCGCCAGCGAATGACCCAGTTTCGAGCCCCTGGCGGAGTCTGCGTACGCCGCGAGAGGTCGCCGCTGTACGCACTATCCGTGACACCAAAACAACATAGAATTATCCAAACAACACTTGCATTGATGAACGAAACGCACCCGAACAAACAATATATCACGTAGTTCACAAAACAGAATTCGCTAAAATAAGCATAATGAGTAACGTGGGAATGTATTGAATAGAAACCGCAAGATTTCAGATTATTTTACGTTATTGGTTTGGTGACGCCGAAATTTAGGACATTGAATATTTGACGTAGTCGGGATATAAGGCGATCATACTCGTAAACTTTATATACAGTTTAATGTGCTAGCAACTGCAGTTGCATTGCGACATGTATCAACGATTGTCATATAGAAACAACGGGATCTGTATTTTATGTGGGGAAGTATACTCGTAATATACCATTACGCGGTCATCCATCCATAGAACGTTTGCGCCGAAATGAGTTTTTTGACTGCTGCCTCGCGCTTAATAGTTTATCTAATGGGAAGCTAACATGCAAATCATTTTTCCTTTTCATTCTTAATTAAATTTCCTAACCACAGAGAAGTAATTTCTCCATATACGTGTATTGATTTGTTTTGTGCTAGAAGTTACGTGAATATTGATTGAAATAGTCGTAGATCGTTCCCACGTGCGACAGAATCGATGCATGTAACAGCCTTATCTACATTGTTACCAGACTGCCATTGTGTAGGTGAAAGTTCAGATCGAAAAACCTCTCGTGACTTGTTCCGTATCTAAATTAATAGACGCGTAATGCAGTGTTACGTTTCGTAACCGATTCTGACATACCCCATTATGCATTCTCTTAATAATGTTTCGTTTTGTTTTTATTAGTTGTCTATTTTTGCATAAGTGCATTAAATTATACATTTGTTCTTGTTTATACATAATTAATAATTTAGGGTTGTATTGGGTATATAAATTCCAATCAATCTATGTAACAAAATAGGGGTTCAATCATTTCACCCTACCACGTGGAGATTTATTAGCCAATCTTTTCGACAGGGGTCGAGAATTGGATTTCCCGTAGAGATAATTACTTGACGATCGATAGGGAATGTATTTCCGTTCTAATTTACACATGCTGCTTGTTCGATATCATATTTACGTAATACGTTCATGTGATTGACTGTTCTCAATTATAGATACGAAGATGATACAATTGATAATATTTATGTACTAATAAGCATTTTACGTAACATAAAGTGGTTTCTTCTTTAATGAAAGTCAGAGAAAAAAAACAGAAATTAACACATGCTTTGCATCAATTCTTCTTGCTATCCCTTGCGTGCATCTTTTAATATAAAATCCTATACTGAGTACCACGTCTGGGAATGAACAATGAGAAAGTTAAAGCTGTACTCTATCTCTCTAAATTATTCCGTTTAAGTTCCTTTGCGGGACATGAGCACTAAATAATGTGAAGGAGCTCTTGGATCTTGTCTGCCTCACTGTCTCCATACGGTTTGGTAGACAAATAAAATTAGATTAGTAGCCAGACTTGTATCAGCATTTTTAAACCTATAAGACTTTTGCAACATTTGACAGTTGCTTTTGTCAAATAGTAACAAACAGCAACTGTAACTTAACGAACACTTCAAGACACGAAGGTTCTTCAAATATTTGCTCCTAAATGTGATTGATGTTCTCCGTAAGTCGCTGGATGCAGGCCGATTCCAAAAGGTCTATATAGCGATTCGTGGAGGAGACATATGTTCAGCAGGCAATATTTATTTATTATTTGTTTGATAATTAAACATAATTACTGAAGATTAGGGCAAACCAGTACAGTTAATGACAAGCTATTAAAAATACATAAGACCTCAAAATATCGATGACCTGCATGCCTTTTTTTTCCACACGTATCTGAGAGACTCCTCCGTGCGATTCTTATGTATTTCGCCATACTTTCACTCGTTGCGAATTGGCGAGCAATCGGAACGTTTGTGGACCAATTATGCGAAGTGCGGTTGTGTGCGAGCATCTTCCTGCCATTGAGGAAGCGAGCTAAGTACGCGCGTTCAACGTACTCTTTTTATAGGCAATGATGCTCTTATCGCAATAAGGAAGCTATGGTATGGAAGCGTAGTGGTGGGTCTGAAGACGCAACAGGTCATTCTTATCTCCAGTAGCTATTGCACAAACAGTACCGATAACATTATTGCCACAGCACCACTCAAAATATTCCCCCAAAACAATATTAATTTGATTGAATGATTTATATACAATATTGCGTGTTCTTGAAGACACGCTAATTTGTCCGCCACAAGATGTATTTATGTTGATGCATGCGTTTATGAATTAAGCACGTCTTGTATTTAAGCAATGTGTCATAATTTCACGTCCAATAACTTTATTTATTACACTTTAAACAATATAACTACTTTCTTTAATTTTTGTATACGTACTTCTGCACGATTGGTTTAAATTGAAAGTAAATTACCGCTTAGGAATGATGATTCGCATGATTTGTATTGGACGTGTTCAATAATTTTACAAGGTATTGAATTAGTTTCATTTCAACACATTTTAGGCGAAAAAACATAGAAGCCGGAGTACCTACTCTATCTTTTCGAGGTAATTTGTGATTGTAGCTAACGGTTCCCCATTTTAACTATAGACAAACATAAGGAAACCGCCATGCTTGTGAGATGTCCACAAAAATATGAAACTACACTAAGATTATTAATTCGAGAAAGCCCCAAGTCTGGTTGGGCATACATTAATAAATAATAAATACAGCCAACAGTCACATACATAGTCCTGACCCCACACTTAGATCGAGTCATATGCCGTGGGTATCAGACACTACGAGACTTTTCGGTGTCACAAACACCCAGACCCGAAACAAATACCTGTGATTCACACAAAATTAATTTCGGTGCGGGGATCGAACCCGCGGCCTCTACAACCGGCGTCTAACCAAATGCGCCACTTGCACCTACGTCATATTAGTTTTAAGTGCTGTTTTCGTCAAAATAATAGGTTTTCTTTGCTATCTCATACAGAAACTAAATAAACCCTAGTGGCCACAGACCTTTTGACATCAATGTTTGCATTAGCAAATCTAGTGTATCTATTTATAAAGATGAATTCATAAATTCATACGCGTTGGCGAATATCGATGCTGAATATCGGCTGCAGTCTGCGAATGCATCACACATTTGTGCGTCACTGACACCAAAACTAAAAATATGTTTTTAAAGTGGAGGGATGAGATTTTTCCTAAAATTAACAATCCAACTCAAAACATTTCTTCTTATGTTGCTTTTCAGGTTTCATCAAAAATCTCCCGGAAAAATGACTGTATTCAATATTTTTGCTACCCTTAGAATTCTACAATTCAATCATTTAATTAAGTTAGCTTTATAAATAAAATAGTTCATGAAAATATTCCAATATTCTTTACACGTTCGAGTTAATCTCATCGTAATATCTCATATATAAGTCAATCTCAATAAGTCAATAAGTCAATCTCTACTTCTTAGGGTGTATGTTAAAGTCATAAAATCTCATGCATGAACGGAGTCCGATCAACTCATTGTATCACTGTATTTTCAGAATAAGACGTTTTTATTTCGGATACAATTTATCTTTTATATTATTTTAGAACTAATAGAACCCATTTTAATATATTATATGATTTAGGTTACACTTATTAGGAATTCTTATAGAAAAATATTTCCGCATTGTTTACTCATAGTTAGTGTTCCTTTGGATTACACATACCAAATTATATACGTTTCCGCAAACATACACAAGGAAATCTACACAAACAGCCTCTGCACTGTCATGTTATGATACATAAAAAAACGGAAATGTAGTTCCGCATGGAAATGGTTACAGCCATGGGGAAATTCTTTCCACCTTTTAGTATATTTATAATGATTTATCTCGCAAGGTGTCCAGGCATTTATTTAATGCTCTATAAACTTCACGCTTCAGCAGATAGCTCTATGATAGCAATGTATTAGGTCTCCGATTACAAAATGGATAGGCGATATGGCATAGGTCGTAAGAAGTAGCTGCATCGACCTAGCTTCCAACAAGCTGCCGTACGAGTAGTATCTTTTATGAGACCTCCGCTCAGTGATGGGCTTCTTGTGCATGAGCTTGATATTTGTATATCAGACTTTGATAATTGTAAAGACCCTGATAAATTAGAATAGGTATGTAAAACTAATGAAGAGTCGTTCCTACTCACTCGTCGATTAAAGTGCAAATAAATACCAATTGAAATGTCTTCGTCGCTCATCGGTTCTAGGGTTTTGTTTTGATTTTCGTAACGATTGTTCGATAAACAATAACAATGGTAAGATATCATATATCAGACAATCGTACGATAAAAAGATTGGTTTTATGATACTGGGAAAAAATGACTATCGCGCGATTGCATATTTATGATTCGGATTATATTTACTGAAAAACATGTCTATGATGAAATAAAACGCTATGTTTAAGAACCAATAGGTACACGAAAAGTTACATTTTAAAATTTGAAAAGTATTATATATTATAAAGGCTAATTAATAACACTTAGTAATGACAAAATGAACTGTTTGCGGCATCTCGTGTTGAAAGGTCATTATGTCGTTATAGCTGACGGTAGATCGAAGAAGTTGAAGTGGGAGACAGCCGTGGAGAGCTCTTGGCGTGACAAAGGACTGTGTCGCTAATTATAGTTACGCTGGAGACGCGTTCCGCGCATATCTGCGCTTCCTCCACACACCCACTCGTGGAACACAAGACACAACAAAACGTGAACACTAAAACCTCTCCCGTCGGCCATGTTCTATTTCAGAACGGGAAATATCAAGTGCTCATAGACCTGTTACATATGATTTATATGCATTTCAAGTATTCGCTTAAACTATGTTATCTCCATAGAGGTTAGTGTGCATAATTTAGAAGACAATAAAATAGAGCTATTTTCTAACAACGTTGTAAAGTAAGTACTTCAAAAACCAGGTATTCGTTTTAACTGAATAGATTTAAACTTTATCGGGCGTTGAACTGAAAATAAGGGTTCACGTTGCCTAAAAGTTTAAAGCAATTAATTGCTTTCTATAATAGATATATTATAAATATAAACAAATAACACGCAGTTTACACCTCTCCCGTGTTTGGCAGTCACGGAACTGAGCCCAATCCTTTGACACCTCGTTTAAGTCCAAACGATGTGAGAAGAAACGCGTGTCTACTGCTTTGGAGTGTTTGCTTAAGCGTATACCGTAGTAGGCATTGGTATGATGAGATTTTAACGATTTGCTCGAGACTAGGAAATAATTTAACTTTCATAGATTGAATCTATTATACAAAACAAACATACTGTGTGTGTAGGAAATTGATCCAATATAGCAGTGTTTTAATATTCGACAACATAACCATACAAATAAGCAATGTAAACAAAGTTTGATACAAGAAGCAGATATAAATAAAGAATAAAACAAATGATGAAATGCACGTATTGTTTAATTCAGCGTGCAGCCTGCTGTGTTCAAAACCAAAAACATACATCCGCGTAACTCCTACAAAACATTTCGTGATGAGATCCATCCGACGACCGGATTCATCGTATTTATGCCAACACACACGGTTATTTATGCGTGCGTGATGTGCGATTAATGACTCTAAACACAGAAACGATGTGGATTTACTTAGCGAATCGACAAACAAGGCTAGCCCAATTAACGTACAATATAATCAAGCGAACCAAACAGGTAACATTTGTAGCGATTCCATAACATTTGCTACATGTTGCTTCTCGACTTGTAAAATATCAAAGGTGGCACACAGTAGGCCGTCGAACCCGTAAACTTCATAGTTCCAACAATAAGTCATAAATCAGGTCAACAATGGTAGCTTACAGCGACGACAGGTCTCCGCGCAAAAAGGTTACGTCTATAAAGGTTAATATTCCTATAGTTAAATATAGCTGACTTTGTTTGTCATTTAGAACTCAATATTCAGCTAAAGGTTGACTGACAATTTCTGTTTATTTTTCCTGCGTATTACACATCCACCCTAAACGTTTTTTAAAATCTACATAATATCTTAGACCATCTTGATTGTCGGAGTAGGAAACGTACTCATTGAGGAACTTCGGCTGACTGTTAAATTTGAACATCCTTACTTTGTATTCATTGTTGTTCGCACAATGTTTATGTACAGTTCAAAACTTCACAGTTCGAGCTACTAAATGTTGGATCGTAAAATCACATTTTTATCAAAAAGCACAAAAACACTATAGGCTCGGAGCAAACTGAAATACATTTATTTAAGAAAAACGCACAAATTCCTGAACCAAAAAATGAAACACTCGCATACGGTCGACATTTCTGATGCTCTATTTTAAAGCAACGATCGTTCTATTTAAATAACAGAAGAGTCTGATCGAGTAATTAAAAATGTCTTTTTAGGTTGTTCAATTTGAAACGCAGAGAGATATATGTGTTTAAACATGAAAACTCTTTAGCAGCAGACACACAATGTGTTTTTGGAACAAACAGTCCCCTAACATCATAAATTACACGGATGACTCGGAGGCATGAAATGTCTGTTTTGAGAAAATGTATTTATTTTGTATAAATGTTCGCGTGCCATTTGACATCAGCCGTTTTGCGACCAAGGTTACAGTTGAAGGGACTAAAATGTACTTGTGATTATATTGCAAAACCAGTTTCGTAGTATCTTTTCAATCTACTTACAAATGATTTGATCCAGTCGGCAGGTATTCGAAATTGGCAGAGAGACCAAATAAAAGCGAGGTTTTTTTAGCTTATGGAAACAAAGGGACATAATGTAAAATATGAAGGACAACGAAAGTTAGGTGAAGTAAAATGTTATGTATACAGTTTTGAGTCAGGCCTCTGTTAAGTTGGTTTTTTTTTTTTTGATAAATGTTGACTGTGAAATAGAAAGCAGACTATTTAGTTAATAATTACCTTAAACGAGTAAAATAAAGCATTAAACACAAGGGTTTACAGGTTTAAAGTTCAGTATCACATCCGTTCAGTACCAGTTCCGAAAAGGGCGAAAGTATTGAGTGTTTCGAAAGTTCAAAAACGCACAATTATTAAATGTGGCAATACAAGCATGTTGATTTATATTAGCGTGTAGAAAGTGCGTCGGCCGGCGTGGGGACGGGTGCACCCTCGTCTTCGCCGCGACTCACAATGCGCCCACGCGCCATGTCTAAGCTCACACCATATTAGGAACAATGCAGGGAAAAATATAATTTATTGTTGAACAACCAGTACGTATGAAACAACACATGAATAAAACAAAATTTTAAGATAAAAACTTTTTAGTTCAGTGCAAAAAGTTTAAAAACTGAAGCAACTTTATTAATATAAATACGAACAGATTATGTTATAATTGCGCCATTCATCTTATAGCCAACTAATCCATCACTCAATGACATTGAGACGGCCTCAAACAGATACACTTCGTTAATGTTACACGCTTAGCGAATCGAAAAGGTTGTGCAACATGTACATACAATCCCTTATTACTTAATCATTGTTTAAAAATGTCAGCACCGTCTGTGTGGTGTGTTTTATATTTATTCATAACATGGAATGTTTTTTTAATTAGGTCACATACGAGTGAGCCACTTGACGAGACGATATGGAGACGGCTTCGTTACTTTCGCGAGCTTAACGCGAAGCATGTGCGAATGTTATGCAGATTTTATTACCATTAGATATTCAGCTACAACTGAATAAAAGATACGTTGTTTATCAACATCAGTGTTTTAATATTCTAGGAATGTGTATTGTCCATTTGAATAAAATAATATGTCGGTTTATTGTAGTCTTCAGACATTTTTTATCGGTATTACTATTGAAACAGATTACTAAAGTGCTCTTTAATGATATTTCGACCATTATAGTATTACAAGAAAAACATTAAAAAGATTTTTTATTGTTATACAAGTAAATTACGAGATTATATCGTCCAGTTTTCCTCAAATATCGAATTTAGACAAATGGCCATGACGATTATTGGTTTTTACTTATTTAATTTGTTGTTATCTGTATCGTTTACATTTGAGAGTAAGGTTAAAATAATGATACATAGCAAAGGTTGAAAATATGTAACATATAATTATGTATAACGTAAATCGACGTGTACAGTTGAGATTTGTCGAGGATGAGACTATTCGATGCGCGCATGCTTGGCTGACTCGTGTTAAGATTACTACAAGTTAAAAGTTTCCCAACCCGACGCAATTTTAAAAGGAGCCCCTCTCGATTCCAATAAACATGCAAATCCGAAATCACACTTTTGTATCAAATTGCTTTTGCGACACTACATTACGCACCGCGAAGGCGTCACGTAACCCGTCGCATCTCACGGCTCACCTCGTGTTATGCGTAATTGCATCGGCTGGGCCAGCATTATAATACATACATAAACACTCTTGCTTGCGACAAACACAAATTACAAGGAACACATGCGCTTATGAAAATTGTTAATTACACGTCGATGTAACCGCCCTGGGGGGCTACTCTATGATCCGAAACAAAACTCGAATGTTCGGACGTCGCACGTAGAACTTAACGAATGAGCTTAAGTACTCCACAAAAACTTCGAATCCTCTATCGTACGTCCTAACTATAGACTTAGTTCGGAGTAAATAATAAGTATCATAGAGAATAGGGTTGATTTTTAGATGTGGAAAACTTTTATCTTACTTCAGACGTCGAACGTCCGAACATTCGAGTTTCGTGTCAGATTATAGAGTAACCCCCCTGTTACGTTTTATACGTAATTATTTCCCGGGACTCTGTAAACGTTGAAAAATAAAATAATGAAACAAAATATGTATTCTATGCGAAGTACCGAGTGTTCACGCGAAGTTCTCAGCTCGACGCGACGACGAGTACTGCACTGACACTTTATATTTTATAATTCAGTTTTCAAGTGTCCCATTCAGATGAAATGAACATTTTTATTTTAAAGTAAGCGATAAAAAGATTGAAAAATATCGAAACGAACAGAATACATTTACGTGTCGCGTTAAGCAACAGTTAGAGGCACGTGAAAATTACTTAATCAAATCGCGTTGTACGTACGATTCAATATTTTGTGTTTTTAGGATACTTAGATATTATTGTTTCAAAAAATGCGGTCGTAGGCATCATTGCGTATGGCATTTATCCTGCGTTGATCAAACTTCTATGTCTAGGTTTTTTAGCCAGCTTGGTCTTAGTTAAATACATTATGGTCTGCCAACCCGCACTGGGCCAGCGTGGCGGACTATATGGTCTAACACCTCTCAATCCTACTCTCTATTGTAGAGGAGGCTCGTGCCCGGCAGTGGGACGTATATGGGCCGATAGAGAAACAGATACAGTTAAATACATTATGGAGATTGATATTAAAATGCACATGTGTCGTAACCATAATACATTTATGCTCGTGAAGAGGGGAATAAACTTTCCTAGCGTACTTTATTCCTCGTAGACTATATAACTTACACGGCAATAAAACGAAATATGGTTCTTAAGTGTATGAATTGTATTATATAATGCTTTTGCGAGTTGCGACAGGGGGTGAAAGAAATTCTATGTATATTCTGAATACTAACGTACAATACAACTTCAAACTACATGTTCATGTATGAAAAGTCTTCTTTCGTTAGTTTAGTTATATTAAGATTAATCTACACATATTATAAAGAGGAAAGATTTGATGGTTTGCTTGCATTGAATAGGCTCGGAAACTACTACACCGATTCGAAAAATATTTTCACACATTAGAATCCTACATTATCCCTGATGAACATAGGAAAAACATATCTGCACCCACGCGAAGCTGTGACGGGCCGCTAGTTACTCATTTTATGATCTGTGTATTTCCCAGACTTTATAATATCTTAGAGGATAATCTGGCAGGCAGAAAGTGGTTAATATCAGCTACTTTCCATCGTGATACTGTATCATTCACATGACAGTTAAAACCTGACTAATAAACACGTTCTCCTTACTGGTTTTCTTAAACGCAACTGCGTAATTATTTCTATACATGTGGTGTACCTAATAACCGTGATGTAAGTGTGAAAGTATGGATAATGAGATATTAATTAAGGACGCTCTATTAGAAACTTGAGAGGTTCATAAATTATTGGAGCTCCAATTAACTGTAGAGGTCTGTAAATAATTTCGATCGATGTTTATCCCAACTTATCGGATCAAGCGAATGTCACAAATATGGCAAAATATGTATACTAAATAAGCCAAATTTATATATTTCTGGCTTTAAGACTAAATAGCTGACTTTCATTTAAGAGCGTCAATACTCACACGGCTTAAGCATATAACTCGAGGGTAAGGAATTCAATAGAAATGTAGTGTTTAATATGTTGACCAATACTGCGAGCGAAGAAACTCAGTCATTTCACTTGCCGTTTCGGCAACTTGGTTACGAACTTACGGACGAAATGTGCTCCATTGACGCCTAAAATACGTGCGTTGCGTCATCAAGCCAACTATTGCCCTTAATCACGCGCGGGACGCGGAAGTTACGTGCGGAATATGTATTTTAAACTTAATACTTCAGTTCGTTTTAACCGGTGCACGCGGGAATACTGTTTACTCCCATTTGCCCCAGTTGCTTAAATTTTATGGGTACTGTATTTTTAACGCAGATCATAATGGAAAAAATGCTTTTGATATTTTTATGTTTCATTTTACGCACATTTGTAGTGATGTAGACAGTATCCTGTATGAAATAACTAAGTTTCATGCTTATTGTAAAACATGATGATATTAGGTATAACATTTAATGAAATTAAATTTGTCTAACCTAGGCTATTATTAGTACATTAAATAGATCTCAATATTATTTTAATAAAGGGGTTCCTTAAGTCATATTAGAACCATTCAAAGATATAATATAAATACATGAGCATTGTTTATGTTGTGTTAGTTTACACTATGCTCCTGCATATTGTTTGTTAAGTGATCATAAAATGGTAATTTTAGTAAACAATACTGGTCATGCTAGCTTCTGGAATTAAATCATAAACATTGATGATGGGTTTGTAAACAATATTAATTATATGTGCAGATACTAATAAAAAGAGACCCACCTAGAATATTCCAAGTATTTTTATTTGATATCTACGAAAATAACACTACAAAATGTTAGGTGTTTTGTGTTGCATTTTTACCATTTCTAGCAATTAAAACAAAGAACACTTTGGCATCGAGCCAGACAATTTTTGAATAAACGGTAGAAAACTTTATGTAACATAATGGAGTGAAATGTGGTGTCTGTAAACATAAACACCACAATTGTGGCAATTAACAACAATTTGTTACAAATTGGTAAATTGGGTAAATAATTACATTGGCATGTCAACGTGCAGCAATTGCTATCAATTGAATAATTATAGTGCAGTCTTACATTTATAATTCAGTTGTAGAAATCAAGACATGATGCCAACATAAGAATATGTGGAATACATACTGTATGATATTAAATATTTTAGTGTTACAATGAAATTGAATAGTACTCAGTATTTTAAACAAAATAAATAATGTTTTTATAGTTTGTATTATAATGCACAAACAATCAATAACGTTACAATATTATTTTAGGAGAAATGTATTTATTTCAACAACATATTTATGTAAACAAATCATACAATTCAAATTAATAATAATTGTATACACAAATATAATTTTCAATTTGTATTAGTACCCAAACTAGAAATTAACATTAAGAAACGAAATAGATTTTTTTTACAACAAATATTTGCAAACTACTAATTTCTATAAAAGGAAGTATTAAATATGAGGGCTACATTAAAACATGAGATTTTTTTGGAAATTTATAAAGGATCCTATTTGCAAACTATTTTAAGTGTAATTTAATGTTTTGTTGTAATTTGAAATACTTTTTTAAGACTTTAAACCATGTTTGATTTTAGGACGACGATAACTGCATAAAACCAATTCCGAGACTGCAGGTTTTTCCCGAATACAAATATTATATTTAGTGTATACGAAATATAAATCTTATCCTAATAATTAAATACGAAATATATGATTATTAAATCTCGCAAAACTAAAACACATACAGATATAAATTATATGTAGCGTGTGGGAAAAAACGTGCAATTCTAGACGTGAAATCTATCAACATTATGACATAAAATAATAAAATGCATTTCTTCACTTACATATTTATGGGCGGGTATAACTTCTATGGCGATTTCACACTGCGAAACAATAATTGCAATATAAACACAGCAAAACTAAAATTCAAAAAATTCTTGGCTACTACAAACAAATCAATCAAAATGTCATTTATCGCGGTTGACTTGACGCTTGCATGACATGAGCTTCCTAAGTCCA
This sequence comes from Theretra japonica, assembly GCA_033459515.1. Classification (NCBI taxonomy): domain Eukaryota; kingdom Metazoa; phylum Arthropoda; class Insecta; order Lepidoptera; family Sphingidae; genus Theretra; species Theretra japonica. The sequence continues at coordinate 3,798,054 of CM065936.1, forward strand.
AGTTTAACGGTTTTTTTCGGTTGACATTCTATGTGAATTACAGATTTTTTTTAATTTGTACGAAATAGAGTGGAGAGTGGAGATTTTACATAATTTTCCGAAAATTCTATTTTTCGGAATTTTTCATGAAATTCCGAAAAATTTCAATATTAAAAATTGATGGAAAAATTCAATGATTCAACAATATTGGAGCTGTTAATTCGTGTAATCGTGTTTATTATTTTATATTATTGTTAAACTTGTGAATACAACAGCCATTTGCCATTAGGCATTAAGTCCGTCTGCGCTATTCAAATGGTACAAAGTGTAAATAAATAAATAAAATAAAGTAAACAAACATTTACTTGTAATACTGTTAAGTCCAATTTCAAATTAAGAATTAAATGTAATGGCTATCATTTGGAAAAAAGGGCCTTAAACCACAATTTCTAAATTTGTTAGTTAAATACGTTAAAACAAGATAACTAGTTTATCTATATTTCTTCATGATTTTCGACTCATCCCATTTGGCAGAATGTTTCGTTCCATTCGAAATTCAATGTGAAATATTAATTGGAATTTTTTCATATTTTTCTGAAAAATTTAAAATTTTCATTGTGAAATTTTTCGAAAAATTTTCATGACCCAACACTAAGAATATTTTTTTACAACTCTGTATTTTGGAACAGTCTACAAGATGGCGTTGGTAGGTGACTGGGTTTGAATTTGGCGATTATCTTTTGAGAATTGTTTATGGTGTAGAGTAGATGTTTACTGCTTAGTCTGTGGTTGATGACAAAAAAAAAAACAGTATTGTTTACAAGAAATGTGAATGCTGAATTTTATATTTTCTTTAAAAGTAAGGTACTTGCATATTGTAAATTTACTGAATACGCTTTAATAACAACTTAAATTTAGTGTTAAACTGATAATTGATATTTATAATTTGGAATTGCAAGGTTACGATGTTTACATGGACCCGCATTCAATGAAGTTATCGAAGATGGAAGCAGATTCTACAACAAACGACAATAACTCGAAAGAATCTTCTAAAGATGCCTATTTACCTTTTAGTTTAAAACCGGGGTAAGTAGTTTTCACATTGTTTATGATCACTGTTTACAATGTAATTTTTTTTGAAGCTCAATACTATGTCCAGTTTAATTTTTTTTATTTATAATATTTTGTTATAATATATTACAGCAACTTTAAACTGTATCAAGACTTGATCAATGACAACGGTGATAAATCTTTGGAAATTCAAATAATAGAAAGACTGCAATCTTATGGAGTGCTGCCCGAAGATGTAAAATGTGCGACTAATGGACCTGATTGTAATGTAGTATGCAAACCTGCCAGAGTAATAGACAGGTACTTAATGTTTTTTCTTAAGATTTTGAATTCACATTTAGTGCTTGTAAATGAGATTGAAGTAGTTCTAACAGTGCAGGATTAAAGAAGCGCAGGGCTTAAAGTACACTGCAGAAAGATACATCACATATATAGTGAATTTAACATAAGAAAGTATGACTTTGTTTAGGTAGAGACAGGACTGAGTCTGCTGAACTCAGCTTGCACTTCTGTATATTATGAGGAGACTGTTGCTCATGGAATTTATGCATATACCATTAAACTATATATTGATGATGTTATGTTATGTGATTGTGTTCTGTATAACATTCCAAAAATTCTTTATACTAGGGTTTGCCGGGCAGTCAAAATTCAACCGTAATTCAACTGTATACTGCACATATCTTTATCAGCCCATATATGTTCCACTGCAAGGTCTTTACAAACAAGAGTGTGATTGAGAGGGGTTAAGCCATATAGTCCACAAAAACTCATTTGTAAATTGTTTGGTATAACTAAATGGAAACAAATTTCAGAGCACAATGGGTTTGCGAGGCATGTGGCAAGAAACAATCAATAAGAACTGGCTCTTTCTTCTTTAAGCTACAGTGTTCTATACTGCAGACACTACAAATTGTGTTGGCTTGGTGTGAAGATGCCGACATCATTGTAGCTGCACAGCATTTTGGTAAGTATTATGCAAATAAACATACATTTAATATTTATGTATGTATAATTTTCCCATATTTTTTGTGATATTGTTTTTTATATCAATGAATCGTGAGACGAGCCTGCCATTCGTCTAATCGTAAGCAATACGATCGCTCAAGGACAGTAGCAAAACCAAACAGCACCTTGAAATATAAAGCAATACTTGGTATTCCACTGCTCTCGCCATTCTGGCTACACTGGCCTTCATACCGGAACACAACACAGCATTTACACTGCAGTCCGGCGGGAGAAATAGACATTGCATTAGTACCTACCCAGGCGGCCTCTCACATATGAGGGACCTACCAACCATTCTGAAATTTTGCAACTAATAACACAAATAGCATGCATTCAAATTTTAAGTTACTTTATAGTATTAAAGATTACTCCAAAACTAAATTATGTGATATTTTAAAGTTCAATAAAATAATGATTTCTCATTCAGTTATGGTTCCATTAACAATTTAAATTAAGTTTGTCACATGAAACATTATGTTTTCTTTGTATGTAATGGTAGACAATTAATATATTAAATTTTTTCATGCTATCCAAACTTAAGTGTGGTAAGTAAAATGAATGGTTTTATGTATTGTTTTATGTTTATATACCTATTACTGGCCCTTGTATATTAAATCATGTTATACATAAAACCTATTGCTTATGTATTGCACATGTAATTTGATTATTTTTAGCGTAAAGTATGTTTATAATTTGTTACTCTTAACTTTAAAACATAATGTTAAAACTTGTCTAAAAGTTAAATACAGTATCCCTCATCCCGTAAACTCCGCAACTTGAGAGTGCCAATGTATGCATTTGCTGACATTCATATCTGATGACATTCTTATGATGAAGTATACAACATACGAGTATAAGTAATTCAATAATGATCTTAAAAGTAATTAATAAACATATGATTCATGAATTTGATACATATTTCTAAAAATCTAATTTCAGGTGTAAAAACCAAGATAGCTAGTCAGATATATGTCAAACTGGATGATTTAGCCATAGCCGAGATAAATAAATGTTGCCTGGGTGGGGAGAATGCAGTGGTACTGGCAGAGATGTATCCCGACTGCCTCAACAGATTCTCTCCTGACACAACTGACCAGCCACATGTACACAGGATATTAATGTTAGCCGATACTAATGTAAGTTTGTGGTTAATATATTTGAATTTCATCATTATTATTTTCATTCATATAGGAAGTCTACTAATGAGCATAGGCTTCCCATAGTTATTTGAATAGTGGGCATTAACAAGCAGAATTACAAGAAAAACAAAGAAAGGTGTCTCCACCATCATGTAGGATTCATAGGTTGGAAGGGAGATAGGGAGTGGCCTGTAACAAGCCGCTTGCATCCAACATTATCATGCTACTTTTGTAATTATTATTTATTTATATTTATAAAATTACATCCAAGTAGATATAGGTATACATATTAAGTTGACACAATATGGTACAACAATTTCGTTTTTAAAAACTTGTGACAAGAATAAAATGAATATGGGCAAAAGAAAAAATGTGGATGTTTGCAGCTGTGGCTGTATTCACAGGCTTTTGTTCCATTTGCAATGCAAATTGAACAAAAGCCTGTGAATACAGCCACAGCTGCAAACATCCACATTTTTTCCATTTGCAATGCAAATTGAACAAAAGCCAGAATACATAGCTTATTGGATTATTCTGAAACTTGTTTTAGTATTCACTCCTATCTCTATGATATTAGTTCTGTATGTTTTTATAATATATTGACAAACTTCAATAGGGTATTTGACTCTATTTTTTTATGGTATTTATCAAAGGTATTCATATCCAAAATTAAGCAAACAAAGAATTTTGAAAATCCATTCATATATAATTAAAGAAGTTATAAACGTAGAAACGTTAATTTACAGCATATACCGACACATTACAATTTGCATGTCATCAAGAAAGAGACTAAAAAAGGAAAAAGTTTGGATATTGAGGTAAATAAAAATTATTTATAATACAATCTTCTGTATTAATTTTTTTTCAACATAAGTTGTGCGCGCAGGTAGCGACACGAATTGACTTTCTGATCAGTGTCCCGCCTTTCAAAATCGGCAAATACTCTGGAATAATACTAGTTCGTAACTTTTAAATTTGGCCCAAATCAGCTGACTCCACGATCTCAAAATTCACAGTTGCCATTACCAAGAACAATAAAGCAGGCTTTCATGTATGGTGATTTTCAGTCCTGCGTTAATAAATATTAACTGTTTTCTAATAACTCATAATTTAAAAAAATTGAATGTTCTATATTTATTTTAGGCGTTTAAAGCAGAGGTGGAGAATGTGATATCAAATTGTGTACTACCGAACTCAATGGTGGTGACTGGCAACAACTTACCATCCATTGAAGGAACTTCTTCTATACACCAGCTGGTGCAACATTGTGACGTTGACATGCAACATTTTTGTAAGTATAGTTTTGATATTTAATCATTAAATTTTATATCAAGTATTATTTATAGAAATTTAAGGTAAAATAGAAAGAAAACTGATTTCTTGTTACAACAGCATACGACGTACATATTTTATTGGTGTTAGCAAAATATCTTAAAACAAGGTTTTGTAAATTCTAAAAAAAATATTTATTCTTGTCTAAAAAATGATGATTAGGAATCGCACGAAATAAACCAATACATTAATTATGTTTTTGGGATGTTTTCCATTTTATTTCAACACCATATCCACATTACACCAGATGGTAACCGCAGTATCATACTAATAGAGTTTTCAGGCAGATAGATTATAAATGCACCCAACCAGCAGTCACATACATAGTCCGGACTCCATAGTAAGATAAATTCTTATGTTGTGGGTATCAGGAACTACGAGAGACTTTTCGGTCTCACAAACACCCAGACCAAAAAAAATACCTGGGGACCACACAACTATTTGTCTCGGTACGGGGATCGATCCCTCGGCTTCACATTTCACGAAGGCTGCCACAACTAAAATTCATACTTTTTCTACAAAATGTTTGAACATATTGTAAATTATCCATTACATGTTCCAGTAACAACTCGTATATGGCGGCAGGCTGTATCGCTATGCAACGCGTCTCGTGACCTGTGTGGGTCTAGTGCTGGTCAGTCACCTGCAACCTGCGCGCTCACCGTACAGCGCTACCTGCTCACCGCACTGTACAGGCTGAGGCATGGAGACGGCTTCTACCACCACCTGCTCACCACTACCGCACTACAACATACTCAGTGACACTACTTCTCGTATACAACGTGTTATTTAAACAAGACATTTATGGCGACAGACAGTACCAGTGTGATTGATAAATATATAAGGGTATATTAAGCAATTTGTAATTATATTTTAAACCATTATCAATGTATAAGTATTATTGTGTGTATACAAGACTTTTTAACTGTTATTAGATATATCTTTCATAAACTAGATGATGTTGATTATAAAAAAAATATTAAAAAGTGCCTTAAATTGGAGATGTCTTCCCATTTGCATTGTTATGATATTTTCATGATATTATTTTAATTGTAACAAATAAGAAACAAAAAGAATTAAATTTAAATGTTTGATGTGTTCATAGTTTCCAAACGTTTTTTACGTATTTTGGATTGTTGTTAAGAGAAAAAGTGTAACGTTTTCGTCACGCAAAACTAAAGAATATTATCAACAGAGTTATTTGTTTCGGAAAATTAAATAAATCCAAAAACACAAGTGATTTACAGGATTAAGATTGTTCCTACGTATTTTATTTATAAAATAAACTCTAATAATTACTGTTTTGCTGGTTTTATTATTATAATTCACCTAAATTGTATTGGCGTGTGGCGAAATTTGGAACTACAAATGAAATTTTAAAATATCTAAGTATTTAACTCATTATTTGAAATATTTTTTAAATATAAACTACAAACATTTATACTCGTAATCTAACAGTATTAACATGTCCAATCTGAAGAGATAAAACTGTTTCTAATATTTTGACAACACCATAACAACGCATTCTGACGCCAAAAGATCGTAGTCGATGTATGAGACTAAAAACCAGAGATGTAACGGAGCTTCGATTCCGGTTCCGTTAAGTCGGAACTTCCGATTATTATTACACTTTCGGTTCCGACTTCGGTTCCGATACTTTTGTATCGGATGTTAATCGGAGGTCGAACGAAACAATACATTACTTTTGGAGTCCATTTTGATTTAATTTGTTTTAGCTTTTGTTCATTTATTGTAATGTAACCAAATGTAACACGCTACTTTGGGTTTTAATTTTAATTAAACTTTAAATTCATTAATTTTATCTTTTGTTTATTTGGAATTATGCCAATTTTTTTTCACAGTTGTTTTTTATTTTATAATAAAAAATAAAAATGAAAAGAATTGACTATAAATCATGTTTTATTTGTCCTTAAACAAACTGACCCTGCCTCCGATTTCGATTCCGATTCCGATAAACCAAATTTGAAAACTCCGATTCCGATTTCGGTTCCGATAAAACTACCTCCGTTACATCCCTGCTAAAAACCCCTGCTTATTTCATTTACTCTTTAACGTATTTCCCTTGGATATGCTACTAATAAAATTTTATACATTTTGATATCGTCATTATAAGTCGTAGCTGGAACAATAAGAAACAACTTTTGTTTTAAAACTGTTACAATTGTTTTTTTTTTTAATTTTTCAATTATTTCAACGACTAAGCACGAATGCGCATTGACAATTGGATACAATGATGTATTTTATAAACAGTATAAAGTTGACATTTTATGTAGTCGCCTTATATTGGTTTAAACTTTAACCACCAATGGCAGCGTGTAATGTGTTGGAAACCGTGATGTTTTATTTTCTGGGTTCGATTCCCAAGTCGCACGATCCATTTTGTTGGATGTATGTATTATTTTATAAATTCCGAGAGTTGCCTGGAACTAGAATGTATGCTATAATAATTATTATAGGCTGCACTAACACATTGACGATGGGGAGGTGAGTTGTACCGTCTGAGTCAAAGTTATTTAATTTAACAAATAAATTAATCTTAGTAAAATTTTCGATAGGTATCTAAAGAAAAAATATCTGCATTCATACTTCTCAATAGATAAGATACCGGCGACCGATCTTAATTAGTCGGCGGATGGACTGCCGGCTTAGCGCGCTACATTTAGCGAAAGGCAGCGCTGAGCCAGCGACCCCGTTTCCACCGCCTTCCTGTTTTACTCGTATTTATCCGGGAAACACGTTCACACCGTTCAAATAATTTTAAAATATTTTCTTACACTCAATCAGATTAGTACCTATTTTCGATTATTTGCTGTTTTACCACGGAAGAATAATCGCAAGCCTTTATTAATGTCACGACTGGATCGTAGCCGCAGTTGATGCTTACGGTTTGTTGAACTTACAGAAATATCACCATTTCAAACGCGCCAGTAAAATTATTTTACGACAGTATTCGCGAGACAGTAGTAACGCTCCCATAATACTAACTTACTCATTTATAGTGTAAGTAGTTAATTAAAATCGCTACAAAGTGGCTCTACCACTGAAATGGATGCTTCATAAAATGAAAGGAGTGCTTTCGCTCATAGGTTTAGGTTCAAACAAATGCAATAAATATACAAATTATATTTCAAGTTTTTACGCCACATGGATAAATGGTAGCGTATGATTTAGATATAATAAATATTTTATTTGGACGATATACATTTGTGATTTTCGAAGATCTCTCGTATTGTAAGAAGCCTTTGTTTGCAACAGTTTTAAATGTGAGGCTCGATGGCTCACGATTTGGTGTGCGGTCGCTCCTAATCCCCTTTCATGGTATGTATGTAAAATGCTATTTTAAGTGTAAAACTTCATCATACTGTAATTAATCTGATAAAGTTATGCGTGTGTTTCTAAATTTTATCAGTTCTAATATCTCCCGTATGGTCTAGTGGCTAGGATACCTGGCTTTCACCCAGGAGGCTCGGGTTCGATTCCCGGTACGGGAAATCTTTTTTTGTACAAAATAGGACTTTTACGTTACAAATATTTTTTTTTATTCAAAAATTATATTTAAAAATAACGACTACAAATTTTATTACATATATTGCGTGTTGTTTACTTTTTAAATAACATTTCTTTTATTGGCCTTCAAAATATAAAAGACCTGTATACCTCGATGTTGTACAAACAGCTTTCTTTCGTGGTCCACTTCCTCGACGTGTTTTCGATTAGTACTCAAAATTATTTTTTTAATTTGACTTCCATTACGTACGTCTATCCATTCATATCGCTTTCTTTTGAATAAATTTAGTAGGACACATTTTACGATTGACTGACTGTTTTATATGGGATATATAGCAAAAAATCAAACTCTTTAGTCTTCAATGTATACAAAAGTAGGTGATCTAAGAAAGCGGGTGATACCAGTTGATTAGAAAAAGCCAGAACATTAGCTTCTGAATAGAAAGCTGTATGGAGACAAAGTTATTGGTGGTCGACGCCGTTAGCAAACTCTCTAATTATATACTCATATAAGCAAGTTCTAATATACTAATCATAGTCCGAAGGCGAATCAACCGTCCTCACTGACATTAGAAGTTCAGAAACGTTTAATTCAAGCCCTTTATAAAACCCGTGGGTAAATAAGGATGAAAAATAATCCATGGATATAGAGGGATTAAACATCGTATTCAAAACAAAAGTGATTGGTAATTTGCGTAACACCTAATTGGTGAAATGTTTCAATAAAGTATCAGATTTATTTAAAACACTATTGTTTGTTAAAAAAATGGTAAACTTACGGCTAATAACAATAAGAGTAGACACAGTATTAATAACATAAGGCCAATGATAATTTCTCACTTATATGTAGAATTAAATTGAGTCATCAAAAAATAAAATAAATAATATTACAAGTATGAGGAAGTAAATAATTTGTAATAAGAAGTGTAAATACAACCATAAAAATTGTATTGTATATTATTGAGCTTACGTTACAGACGAAAAAATAGTAGATAGGTAGCCAACTTACTTCCTTACTAGTCTGATGTTTTTTACGTTCTCTAAGCCAATAATTGCAGATTCCGCGAATAAGGGCAAATAAAAATGTTCCGTTGTACCGTTTAAAAGAGTCGTTTACAAGTGCGCAGTACAGTTAGTTGAAAGCTCGACGCAAGCGCATCGACTTGCGACAGCTTGTTTTGGCCGTCGATACCAGTTACCACTCTATACCGACATTGTAACTTGTCGCACTAACTTCGGCATTAGATGTAAACTGCATTTTGGAACATTTAAAATGTTGTTTGTCATTAATTCAGGTGTTGACAATAGAACGAAGAAAAAATATTGTTTAATCAATAGATTATATATATTGATTCTCTCAATAAATATACATCTTTTCGATTTTTAATTACAAACGTCACAAAACCAAACACATGTTTAAAAATAAACGTATGTGTGTCGGTCGCTCGGATCCAATGTTTCGCGAGCGGGTCACTGGGTCATCGGGTTGATGGGAAATGACCCCAGGCTATCATTTATTAAACACGCGTGCTAAAAATATCGTCATTTTCGGTGCACAGATCTTTGGGTTATCTGCTCGTATTATTGTAGCATAATTGTAGTCATATAAGCGCAGATAATAAACGTATCTATAGTAAACACTAAACATAAACTGTAGTTGATATTATATATGTATAAGCTTTAAAACCGATTCGTAAAAAAATAATCTGAGCGATTTCACTTCTTACCTATTACCTTTAACATGGGCGTTTTTGTACGTACTATAAATGTCTTGACCATTTCAATACATAGTAACGAAGACAGATTGCTTAGAAATTCCCATTAATAGTAATTATTTATTCCACATATCTGATGTTTAAATTCCAGTTTAGTTGATGTGGATGATGCGGTTAGTGGAAGCTTCGCTGTACCGCTATCTGGGCAAATAAATAAAAGATGCAGCGGAGAGCGGCGACATAGCGGGTCCCGCGTCCGAGGCTGAGGCTCAGTGCGTCTGCAGACACCTTTCGGGATGGTCAACTACAGGCGAGTGGTGTGCGAAGTGGCGCTGCTGGCGGCTCTCGTGGTGGCGTCGCACGCGGCGCCGGCTGGGCCAGACTGCAAGCACACCACGCACTACGACCAGCGACAGAACGGCACCGATAATGTCAGGGTGCATGTCGACGGCGTCGTTGTCGCCGTACTGCCAGCTGAATCTTTGGCAGAAAGTCTACTCTCTGCACTGCCCGACCTAAGTGATCTGTTAGAAGACGAAGATTTCGAAATCCACAAGCCCAAGCCGCCGCAAACTGAAGCTCAGGGACCTCTTCTTATCCCAATCCCGCCGTCGAAGCCTGAAGACAAACCGAAACCTACTCCCGATAAAGAGGGCGCTGAGTCATCGTCAGTGAAACCCGCGGAAACAACCTCCGAAGCCGGTACACCTCAACCTCCCAAAAATCAGAAGAAGGAGCAATACCTCAAACAGCGGAAATCTCAAAGGTATTTATGTTTAATATAAAGAACATGAAACATTTTTTTTACAAATTATTGTTTTATACTTTATAATATTATGATAAGATTTCGATTAAAGTAAATAAAAATGGTAATTGGATCTGTTTTTACGTCGTTCAAAAACCAAAGATTGTTCGACCAAAGTTTCACATTTAGCACAATCTAATGATGTTTAAAAATATTAATATTTTGTCCACAGAGTGAAGAATTATCTAGCCAGCTTCCTGATACCGCTTCTGAGAAAAAACCGCCACCACTAAGGAATGTTCTGACCGCGACGTGTTAGAGGGCGCAGACGCATTGAGCGAAGCCTCTCGCTACGAAGTACTTAATATTTATACAAACATGCCTGTGAGAGCCAACGAATGCATTTATTTTAGTTCATAAGTTAGTCTGTAAGAATGTAAATTGTTTCGTTGAAAATAAATTGTGATTCTTATTGAAAAACCCATACGGCGTGGTTTTATTTGAAAACATACGAGAGGTTATATGAAATTTCTCTTTACTTAAACCAATGATTAATAATCCTTTAATCATTGACTTAAACACATGGCTATCATTCATTAAATAAAATCACAAGCCACACACAATCCAGACTGTTTATTACATACCTACATCATATTATAATAACTACTCATGTATTGTGGGCATCAAAAACTACGAGAGATTTTGAGTTTCACAACACCAAAGCCCAAAACTAATACCTTTAATAGGGTCACTTAGATATTTGTTTCTGTGCGGGGATCGAATCTCTGACCTCATGTTTCACAACTCACTTCGCCACGCCATGGAAGTTATGAATTCGTTTTAATAACGATTAAAAGAACCAGAAGGACATTTTTCAAGCACTTGTGACACGACATGAATAATGAGTTCACAACATACAATCACAAGCAAATTCATGCAAATCACTGAGAGAATGTATTCATTTACTGCAAAAAATAATTATATTGACATTTAGAATTATGATTGGAAAGCATAACCGGTAATGTGTCTAGCCTCTAGGCATAATAAGCAATGTAAACAAATAGAGTAATAACAGTTGTTCGTCCTCTGTTCATATATTTCGTCAGCTGATAGACAGTTTCCCGTTAAGTACGCATGCAGTACTATGCGAAAGAAAGTAGCCTTGTCAGTTGTCACAACTCAATAGTCATTGCCAGCGGCTTCTAAGAAATGGTTTTGCATGGCTTTAATGCTTAGGCGTAGCTATGTGCTGTTGGATACTTGTCATGTTGCTCATTCAAAGTTTAGAGTCAATCTGATATATAGGCAATGGCGCACCACATGATTTGATCTAATACTGGGCCAAATGATAATTAATTAATATAGTAGGAATAGACAGGGTTAATTAAGTAAATTAAATAATTTGATTAGTCATTGTCGGATTGGTCTTAATAAATAAATCTTGAATTATATTATACTGGTTAGTGGTTTCGACCATACGATTTGGTTAGTTGAGTAAATATAATTTATTGATTCAATCTTGTACGAGCTATGGGCTAATTACAGTAATTCAACTGCTTGTCAAGTTTAACAACATTTTAACTATGTGCTGACGACTAATTATAAAATATGTAAAAGCTATTTGCTCAATTATTAGTAATTGAGTTGTTCTATTTATTTTCATGTTTAAATATCTGGCTAATTGTTACCTAATTAACTATGTTTTACCTTAATCGCTCTATCCATAAAGACAGGTGAAAATAATTACAATCACAGAACAGTTGAATATTTAGTTCTCTGATTATAATATTTACTGTTAATGGCTACAATCTACAAGCTAACGTTGAAACATAGGTAAGTATTATTGTTTTATTGTCTAGTGCACACAGATCTTCTATGGTGTATCTAACTTATCTATTTATCAATTAATTATCAAGTGATTTGTCATGGAGAGTAGTGATAAAACATTAATTAAATCCAAATATACGTCATCAGTTGTATATTTAAAATCGACTCAATAGCCAATACGTTGTGTTTTATGTTTCTTAAGTTTCAACCCTGCAATCAATCAATAAACTGCCATCGTTATAATAATTATAATTGGCACGAATATGTCTACTATCAAGTCATGTGTAGTTTAATAAAATATGATGCTTCCACAGCGAAAGGAGATTCAATTAATCCACGATGTCACTTTGAGACGGGGGACGTGCATAAATAATGACAATGTCGTGTTAGTTCACACTATCTTATGTTATACGGGACACATTGATTTCAGTACAGGAAGAACGGGATTATGTAACGGGAGTTGTTAATGTAAAATAACTGTGCTCAGAAGATATCCCTTAGTTGCTTGTTAAGCGATAACCACAGTAACATTAAGCGTTCGATTACAAGCTCAGCAAAGTACGGTAAAGATTTCCTGTAATTATTGTACTTATTAGTTAGATACAAGTTTAGCTGCTATGTACCTACACGACAATACAAAAAATTAACGACGATGATATATCTACAAGAATAAAATCCAATCTTGACTCTTGATATAAAATTAACTCGATAATTATGCGGACTCAAAATGGTGTTCCTTTTTCCTTTTGAGATTTAATACAGAACAATAAAGTATTTATAGTAACCAATCGCATTTTTAGTTACAATATGGAATTTTATCAAACCATAAATAGTGTGGCCGAGAATTTCTTGCTTACTAACTGGAAACTGCCTTAAGAAATCCTAAAAAATTAAAGTTTTTGAACAGAAGAATGTAAGTACTAAGTTGAATATGTTTTATTAATAATATTAAGTATTCCACTATTAGCTAGGCAAAATATAGTTTGAATTAAGTCGTAGATTAATACAAATTAAATCAATTTGTTTATCTACAAAAAAAGAAAGAAAGTGGTGATAGATAAGACATATTTAGTATGAAGGAAAAAGTGTTCCAATATAAAATTGGTTGTAGACATGGAAATGTAGAAACTTTCTTGACTACATTTCGATATTGAATATTAGAAAATATATTAGTGAAAATAAAAATATTCCTATACATATTTATAAGAGAACAACTTTAATGTTCCTTTTATGAAGGGAGAAATTTGATCGTATTAACATATCAACAAGTTTCGTTTATACTAGGTAATGTGTTTGTGAAAATTACGACGTATTTATTAGGTTTTCTGTTACGATTCGTGCCAAATACTTTATATTTATATTTTGGCAATATCTCAGGCTTTTACGCACTACCAATGAACTGGAACATTAACGTATTTGACATAACGATTATATACGCTATGCCGACGAAACTCGGTTATCATATTGACGACCCGCGGTCACTGTCAGACCGACACGCGAGTGTCCGCCCATCTCAACCTAACTACATACAATGTGTTCTGTACAAGTAATAGAAACAAGTGAAAACGCGCACGATAGATTCCGCGATAACAGACAGTGCAACTTTCAAGTTTTCGCACGCTCGGCAGCTGCATCAGCGTCGGCTCACACCCGTGACCTTCACTATCGCCGCGATAATCTTCGACACCTCGCGAAATATTGGAAATGCATTTATGGTTCGTGAAGTGAAAAAACCTATTCTCATATGTGATTTGACATGAATGGATAGGTCCAGGCCGGCGTATTAAAGGTCCACACATTATTCGTGTCGTGTTAACCGTTACAGTGTGCTCGATTCGAGCGTCGGACTGGTTCGCGGATAGCCGGTAAAAGCGGCGCGGGAGTATGCGGCCGGCAGTCAGCGCATAGGAGATCTCTCAGCCGCACGCATCATGTTCCTAATACTGTCGTGCCTGCTCGCGTGCGCAGCCGCCGCGCCCGCCACATACGACCAACGCCAGGAGGGAGAGTTCAACGTGCGCGCCGACGTTGAAAATGTAGTTTTCGTGGTTGCCATCCCGCAAAAAGTTAATCTACCACTGGACATCCTGGAAGACTTCTTGAAGAGCGGTAAACAGCAATCAAGTCAACCTCAAATACAAGAGAGAGCAGATGTTCATGTCATGGAAGCGTTCGTGGAACCGAGCACACCGTATCAGGTAGAAATTGGCACTGGAAATCGAAATGCGGAAGGAGACGGGCGAGCTGTAGAAGTGGTCATCGCGGGAAGACGTCGTCTGGACCCTGAGCCTCAAGGTGATAAAGATGAATGGAAACTCCTCGGCGCAACTGAACAATGTGGACCCGACAGTGAGCGAGATCCCGTGACCCTTACCTGCCGTATCCGGACGCAGCCCAGCGAGCCCAGTGCTGAGGTCGACGCAAAGAAAGACAAAACTGAAGATAAGGTTGCGACACAACCCACACCCGAGGTGATTCCCTCGTAACTCCTGACTCCTATAAGTTAATTTATTTTTAATTCCTATTATTAAGGAGTAATAGCTTGTAATAAATTATTTTTAACTTGTATCATATATTTTTTAAGTAAAAAAATTCTGACTCAATCTTTTGTTTTAGTTATGAAACTCTCTAGAACAATTTAGAACATTAATTGTTATTCAAATGTCACCAACAAAAGTAGTGATTTTTCATTTTCTGATGTCAACTCGAAACTGGTTTATTTGCATACTGAAGTTCGGTCATCAAATTATGCATATACCTTCTAGAGATTGCATTAAAGATTTCTCTAGGCCGAAAACGCAGGATATCGGTATTATGGGAGTATGAGGAAAAAAATGGAACCAAAGATAAACACTTGGAACTCTATATAATAAGACTAAGTTAACGAACGATAAGACAATTTATTTTTATGTTTTATTGATAGCGACAGTTTCTCTGAACGTTCACTTATTGAATACATACTTATATAGGGTCTAATTGTTTACAAACGCTAGCAATATGTTGTGACCAAACACTATTCAATCTTGATGGGAAGATCACACAGGGTTTTGACCCAGGGTTGGTAAAATTCACATCCACGTCTATAATTATTAGAATACAATAACTATATTGTTTCTAAGACAAATGAAATATTTGGCATCAATATAACAAGCGGCTCATATTGTACTTAGCTCATAATGAGTTTCCGATGAGAAAATTACTTGCAGTGTCCTCATAGTTCCAGTAGAAACGCACAACGGTGCAGTGTGTCGACAGCGCCCCTGCCGGATATACGTGGAACTAACGCTTTACATCCTAATGAAGAATTTGTATGAAGTGAGCTTGACCCATGAGGTGAGCTAAGCTGGATCATATGTTGTGCCGGAAGGTACTAGAAATAGCGATGCTCGAATACGTGATTACTGGATGATTTTATGTAACTACATATTATAATTATTATGTTGGTTAATTTATTTACATTAAAAGCAATGACTATGTAATGCATCTGCGGAAAGAAAGAGGCTTTCTACTAAATTAAACCTACGACCCAATAGAAATGTATATAAATATGCATATACGGAGATATCTCAATAATATTTTAATATATTCTTAGAACGGATGTTCATACTTTCACCTATCTCTTAGGTTGAATGGGTATTCAACTAGGCAACACAATGAATATATTTTCCCATATTAATATGTGAGCTCGCCCATTGATGTTGTAATCTAAAATATCTGCAACAATAACATAGCTTAATCATATCATATCAAGAAGGCCGGCAGCGACTGGATGCATAAAGCAGCAGACCGGGCTCTGTGGCGTACCTTGGGAGAGGCCTATGTCCAGCAGTAGACTGCAACGGGCTGATGATGATGATCATCATATCATAAAGCTAATGGACGAATTTCTTCAACAATCCTTATTTTATTTTAGTATCATCATCTTCTGAGCCAAGGAAGTCTAATATTCAAAATAGGGTTCCTCCAAAGTTTTTCGCAGCGACCTATAAACAAGGCCTATATATTTAGAGACTTTTATTAGGTTGTCCTTCCACCGTTTGGTCATAAGTCCAACGCTACGCTTGACGCAAGTCTTAAACCTACGGCCCCATTGGCCATCAGCTCTCCACGGTATATTTTCTACCCACTACCAGTACCATTTTAATTTGCATCCATCCATCCATCCATCAGCCAAAGGAAGTCCACTGCTGAACATAGACCTCTCCTAATGATTTCCACAGTGACCTGTTGGAGGCAGCCTGCATCCAGCGACGTCCCGCGACCTTTACCAGATCGTCTGACCACCTAGTGGGTGGACGTCCCACGCTGCGCTTTCTGCTTCGTGGCCTCCATTCGAGAACTTTTTGGCCCCATCGGCCATCAGTTCTCCGTGCTATGTGCCCCGCCCATTGCCACTTCAACTTGCTAATCCGCTGGGCTATGTCGGTTACTTTAGTTCTCCTACGTATCTCCTCATTTCTGATTCGATCTCGTAGGGAAACCCCGAGCATAGCCCTCTCCATAGCTCGTTGAGTAACTTTGAGCCTCCTAATAAGGCCCATTAATTTGCATACCAGATCTGAATTTATCCAATCTCGCCCACTTTCAAGTATATTTTCCGACTACTTGTTTTGTTTTACGGAATGTTATGGTAAATACTAGTAGCTATTGTTTTTTTTATTTCTTTATATGTAGGTGTTTTTGGAACATCTATTTCTTGAAATATAAGGTCAATTTTGATACTTGGCTTATAATAATACTATTATATACACTATAGGTAACATACGATATAGGCGATGAAGAACCTAAAATCCGAAATCTTGTAAAATTACATTAAGAACACAAAATGAGCATATCTCGAAAAATTATAAAGAGAACTACTGTCTGTTTTCCGTACAAAATACAGTAAAGTGATCTGTGTCGTGACTGTGTATCGATATTTATCTGTACCTACTTACAAAGACACACAGATCAATACTTATTCTGGGGTTGATTAACTTGATAACCTAAATGTTAATGCGTAGTTACAGATTATTTGTATAATAATTTTGCTTCAGAGTACAAGATATGACTCATAGACCCAGTCTAGTAGAGTAGTGGAGCTCTTCAGTAGTGGAGCTAAGTAGACCTAATAAATATTAAATACTGATACTTTTCTTCTTCTTCATTCGTAAAACAGACAAGTAGATAATTATTTATTTATGTGACAATTTGTCAGCCCATGTTTCCTCTCCTTCCTATAATCCTTGGACCTTCCGACGTAGCGTCAATAAGCAGTTGCTTAGATACTTCATCTAGATTGTAGATAGTATTGTACCTATCATAAAGTGCTGTGGAGTTATTGTGATGGCCAGAATAAAAAAAAAGTACTATAAAACTATGAGCAATAAATCTGAACGAAAATAATATTTCTTGGAACTTTAATATAAGTATTTTTAAGTAGAGGAGAGTTCTCTCGACACTCTCAAGTTAATATAGTTGATACCGCTTCAAGAAGAAGGCAATAAATTGGGATTGTTGGATTTGGTTTTTTCATAAATATTAATTGGCGTCAGCCTCCGTGGCGCAGTTGGTTGGCCGCCATGTTTGTGTGAACCACAAGTATTTGTTTCGAGTCTGGTTGTTTGTGAGACCGAAAAGTCTCTCGTAGATTCTGATACCCACGAAACAGGACTCGATCTTGGTATGGGGTCAGGATTGTGTATGTGACTGTTGGGTGTATTTATATATTATTTATTTAATTATGAATGTAATCGTTAGTCATCATAATATAATATATTGTTATTATTTTTAATTTACATTTTTATTTACATTTCTAATAAACAACATTTTGATTAGTATTTTAATATCAATGATATTATATTATGATGACTAACGATTACAATCATAATTAAATAAATAATATATAAATCTTACAAATCCGATCAAAGTAGCCTTTATTTGTCCTTTAACGATAAGGACGCAATAAAAATGTAGAAAATATGGCATCATATTTTACCTCAACTTAAAATACGAATTAAAATGTTGTTTATTAAAAATGTCAGTTTATTGTTCTAAGAATCGGTTTAATCCTATGGAAATCCACATTACACATAAAATATATAAATATGAATAACGCACCACTGTTTAGATAAGATTAATTTAATAAAGGTATTGACAGAATTACAAATAAATAACAAAATATTCTTATAAGGCTGATAATATGTACGTCAATGTAGACTCGGCCCCACAGTGGTATGGAAGGAACTTTACAACTTTTTTCAAATATCTAAATAAGTGTTTATACGGATTTTACAATTAATACGAGTAACTAAAGTTCGAGATGTTTTTTTTCATTTCTTTTGAATTAGTGCGAACAAGCCTTTGTTTTCATTATTTTTAACATGGCATTTTTCTTGTGTCTACAGGGATATTAAAAATATACATTAGAATATAAATTTGTTAAATCCATACATCACTTTATATTTTATTTTTTATTTTTTCTACTCGATATCCAAGGTACATTACTTTATCATTACGTTAATGCATTTATCTTCTGTTTGTCATAATATTATCATATTATAATCCGCATTATCAAATGTAGTAAAAATAATCAGAAATAACGCACACACGTTAAGAACTATTACTATTATCTATATTATTATATTTAAATGCAATTTCCATGACGTATCGTTACGGTTTTGCAGTCGTTGTATCCTTCATTATTTTTGAGTGTTTATCCATTTGCCCTTTATGTTATCAGTAAATCGACTGTTTTGAACAGAACGTACCTATTTATTTTTATAACTCTTAAATGTATACTCTAAAATCTTCTATAGTTATATGTCTGGTGTCCTTGTGGAGGTTATTTCCTGGAGGGAAGTTTGTTTTTTTTTATTCTGGCACGGCACAGCGACTGCATTGCACCTGATGGTAAGTGCTAATGCCGTCCAGACAGAGTATCGACTAGCATCAGACGGCAGTCTCATACCAATCGACACAATCATGCCGGCCCGCTGAGATGCCTCTTCACGCAACGGCGGAAGGATCCAGGGTTATAGGAAGGAGGGAACACGTGTGATGGCAAACCGTTCCACAGCTTGACTGTGCGGCAGAAAAAAGAATTGGAGAACCATTTGGTTTGCCGAGATAGCTTGAACAGTCAAGCTATGGCTCCACAAGCCAGCTCGCGTGGTTCTGTTAAGGAAAGGAGAGGATGGGATCAAATTGAACAATTCCTCTGAGCATTCACCGTGATACAAACAAGAATAATAAGTAAGAATAATAATGCTTAGTAGAGGACTATAATCTCTGGCAATCGTACCCTTGATTGTAGAGAACGCCCGTGCCCTGCAGTGGGACCTTTACGGGCTGATGCAGACAGCCACACATAGGACTATAAGAGCTGTAGTACTGCGCTCACTTACCCGTTTACCCATGAGAATGAGTAGTTCAAATCTTCCTCCAATAATACCTTAGTATCTTTAATTAATATTAATATCAGGAGACTGATATAGATGAATGATACGTAAGTTTACCTAGAAAATCACATGAGAGCACATCTCAGGTAGATATTACAGTGAAAATAGAAAGAAGGGTTATTTATTAAATAAAATATCACATATTTATTGACAGCCCCCGTGGCACAGTCAATTAGGCGTCGGCTGTGAAACGCGAGGCCGCGGGTTCGATTCCCGTACCGAGACAATTGTTTGTATGAACCCCAATGGTTATTTGTTTCGAGTCTAGGTGTTTATGAGACCTAAAAGTCTCTCGTAGTTCCTGATACCCGCGACACAAGACGCTGTATGTGATCACAGAACATGTTGGGTGTATTTATTTATTTTGTATTCCATGTCAATGCTATAATTATTTTCAAACATATGTTATTTGTCTCCGTTTATTTCTATATATGTTGCCGTGAACAATATAACAATTTTATCATAGAATTAAGTTTATAAATAAGAATAATTTTACATTGCTAACTTAAGATTTAAATGAAACCTTAAATTTAGTATGTATATGATGTAATGGAAGGAAGGAAGCAATTTGATACAAGAACTAATTATAATTAGGTAGTTATCCTATTTCCCTTTACCGATACGTAAACGGATAATTGTTAACGTAATATATGTGTTTTCCCATTCCCGTTCATTTCTAAATATTTCAAAGTGAAATTGAGGAAAAAACTCCGAATACACCCTGTTGACCGTTACGTTACGAGACTTGAATATATATATATATATATATACGCAAAAAGCAACATCAAATATCACATCGTCGAAATATTGTTTCTAACAATAACAAATGCGTGTACATCCTACTCGATGTTAATTTTATAATGATACGAGAAGAACTGCTCACCACAAGGATAACATAAAACGAAATGAAATTTGTTTATTGGTCACGTAGGCAATTATTAGGCATAAAATAAAATACGAAAAAGAATCTCTAACTGATGTTTTAAAACTATTCAAAATGCTGCTTAAAACTTGTTTCCAATGTTTGCTTTTTAAAGGAGAATAATGAAAGAATATTGTGGACTGTACATTTTATTATTGTATTTGCATACTTGCTGTGGTTATTATTCCAGCTGCACAATCCACACTAAAGGCAGAAACACATATTTTACACCCAAACCCACGTCTTGACATTAAACGCGCGTTGACTCTGATTAAATTATCTTTTTTGCCTGGCCTGTATAGTACCTAATCGAATCCGGGCCGATTTTGTGCCAAAAATACCTATGTTTTATCAATAAAAATTATGCCTTCTTCGTTCGCTATATCATTCAAACTCAAAACAAAATGATGATATTTTATATTTACTCTTTTGAAAGGACTGAAAAGTTTCTCGTAGTTTCTGATTACCACGGCACGAGATTTCTATCTTAGTGTGTACTGTGTAGACTTCTATCTTAATGACTATTGGGTACATTCAATAGTCATCCACAAATTTCATATTTGTATAATTCTATTTCTAGCCGCTAGAATATAACCGTAAAAAGTCTAGACATCAAAGTACTCGGATATGGCTCAAGTAGAGTTCCAAATTCAGAACCACCCAGAGAGCGTCATAGTGCTATTTTTCAAAGTGGCTGCAGAGATGGAGGCGATAGGAGATTGACCCCCCTCACAGTTCACACCCGCCACTGCGCACCTCCACTGTCTTATAGCCTATAGGCAACATTGACAGTGGCATGCAAATTAATGACACCAAGAACATAAGTTTATGGAGTCTTTGGGAAAGCTTAAAATGTCTTCTTTTGGCGACCAAATTAATCAAATAGATACTAAAATGACACGAGTAAAAATAAAAAATAATTTAATTTATTTTCCACATCCCTAATTCCTACGTGATAAATCATCAACTATCTTTAGATAAAAAGACATTTACAGAGGCCAGCTGTAAAGCACATCGAATGAAATAAATACTTAGAGCCAAGTTAAATCTGACTTTGAGCAAACCTATGCGAATCTTCGTAGTCTATAACACGTTTTGGCAACCGTTCTATTTAAACCGCAAAGTTATTGACCAATAAGATGCTGGAATAGATTTTTTACCCAATTTAAATGAGATCACGAAACTGTACCATGTTTTGTACGTCGGTTTTATTATAAAAAATAAATCGAGAAATGGAATCAATATAGAGCTGTTAATGTAAAAAAAATATTTATGAGATGCATTTTGGGGTCATGTGAACTCGGGTTTGGTTTAAATATGTTTGTGCTTCATAAAAGCAAGTTTTTCGAACTAGTTGGATTATCTGCAGGTGTTATATTTAGAAATGGAAGCTGTGGCGAGAGTCACGGTCGCTCATGCAACTGGTGGATCAAATCTATATGATGCCTCTCAATACTTCTTTGTCTTGAATTTGTAAATGTCACAGCATTAAATAGCACGTGATGATAATTAGTTCGAAAATAACTATATGGAGCAGGTACCTCTTATTTTTGATATTTAAGGTTTCAAATCTAAAACGTAAGCTATATTTAGCTTTATTCTTTAGCTTAAATTAGTTAACTCAGATAGTAGAGCCTAGCTATTGGTCCTTAACAATACAGTACAAATAATTAAGTTCGACCCAGGGGGCACCAATTTAATATTTCATCGTGAAAGTAACATGTTGTTTTAGATAATAAATATTTTGTAAGAGATTTAACTTACGTATACTTAATGCTTTTAAGACGAAAATGCTAAATGCAATATCCTGAATTTGCACATAAATATCAACGATTGAAGTAAATTGATAGAACTCATCACATATCATGTTTTACTTAGATATAAGGATATTAAATAAGTATATGTACCTATGTACATAATGCATTGTGTACTGAATCGGAAATCGCAATCCTTGTTATGAGCGCCCAACATAGCTTTTTTTTTATAGCGATGAATGGCGAGACGAGCAATTCGCTTAATGGTAAGCGATATGACCGCTTATGGACAGTAGCAAAACCAAACAAAACCATAAATTACAAAACAATGCTGTGCATTCCAGTGCGCTCGCCATCCGAAGATACAAGATGTTAAGTCTCATTATGTCCAGCAGTTACTCTGTCTACAATGTCCTAACATTAGACTTGGGTTCAATTACACTACATTGACCTAATAATGAAGAGTTTTTTTTACAATTATCATTTAATTTGTTATTGGTATATCTAATAGGTACTCGGTAAATTGAAATCCTAATATAGGTACTATAACATAACCTACCCTACGCTATCCTCTTAACATTTCTTTTTAAACATGTTAAACAGGTAGTCAATATGCTTCAAAACAACATCCAAGATCAAGAACATCCTTTTAAATATAAAATGTTACCTCGAAAGAATCGGCACGTAAAATTGCATGCACACTTTCACAAGGCGTTCGAGTATATATCTTTTTTGATTTTGGTTTGTGTAGTTTTAAATGAAAGATCACGTTTATCGTTATTTCTATGGTTATTTCAATGAACCGACGTCAATTATAATTAATATATGTTTCACAACTATATTATAGGTCGCAGATGATTATAAAATAAAGTGTAAGTACCTACATCTTTGATGCACTTTTATGGCAAGTTTATCACCAATATCGGAAGAGTCTGAAACAATGAAACAAACCAATAAATCACACATTTCAACGATATTAACACTGTTGTATTTATCTAATCATGTTTACCGTTTACTCTTTTAATTACATAATTGTTTATTTCGTTTCTGTTTATTCTAACTTCTCTTATATTCCTTATTTACATACATATATAAACACACGCCTTTTTCCCAGAAGGGGTAGGCAGAGGTGCTACCAGAACACCCACGTTTCGCCTTGTATATTCCGTCCCACGACACATCGTGCATCGAGCCTATCGCCGTATCGGGCACGAATTCCTGACTCCGGGCTGATAATGAATAGAAAAATCCAATATCACTTTGCCCGACCCGGGATTCGAACCCGAGACCTCAGCTTTGCAATCATACCGTAGTACCACTACGCCACCGAGGCATTCCTTATTTAATTTATAGATAATCATCTCTCTCATAAACTAGAGGAGTCCAGTGCTAAAATGACAATGTTCTCCCACAAGGATTTCAATAGGCTTATTGGATGCGGCCTTCCTGCAACCTTCATTACTATTAAAATGATATCTAATAAACATGTGAAATATATTCATAGTAATATTGCAATCCTAAAATCTGTGCATATATTAAAAGCAATTTCTACTTAGTGCCTCTTGCATTGGCGTGTGGCTGTATTGAATTTCCGAATATGCTCAATTCCCAATGAGCTCAGTCGTATGGATCCAAAAGCATTCTTAGTAAAGATTAGCATGCTGATGCATAACAAGATTTAGCGTGGAAATACGGTGCTCAGTGACTGTATACCTTTCGTGGTCGCTCATTCTGGTTTAAGTTCGTTTTGTACTTTTCCACAAATTTCTGTCAACAGATCTAAATTTTATGTCAATATATTAAACCCGTTATCATTTGACGTATTATTTAGATTATTAGTTATCACTGGGTTAATTTAATCGAATATTACAATAAAATGTTGTAAGCATCGTCGGTATCATAAAAGTGTCTATATTTTGATAATTTAATTCGACAATAGCTTTATCATTGAGGTTTTTCAGTTTATAGTATCGAATATATTATCTACAAGGTGGATTTTTTTTTTATCAGCCCATATACGTCCCACTGCTGGGCACGGGCCTACTCTACAACCGAGAGAATCGATAGAGAGTGGTTAGGCCATATAGTCCACCACGCTGGCCTAGTGCGGGTTGGCGGACTTACATACCGTAGAAATTCTTTAAAATCGCTACGGTATGCAGGTTTCCTCACGATGTTTTCACCATCAAGGTGGAATATCTATCACGTATATTATCTTTCGTACTTTAAACTCGTGTCATAATAACGAAGTAGGGGGGTTACTCTATGATCAGAAACGAAACTCGAATGTTCGGACAATCGACGTCTGAAGCAAATTGTAAGTTTTCCACTTCTAAAAATCAACACTATTATCTATGATACTTATAATTTACTCCGAACAAAGTCTGTAGTTAGGACATACGATAGAGGACTCGAACATTTTATAGAGTACCTAGGTACATTCGAACAGTTTTATGTGCGACACCCGAACATTCGAGTTTCGTTCCGGATCACAGAGTAACCCCTAGACACGTTAGTTGGAACTAATAAAATAATTAAGTCATAAAATTGACTTGACTATCCACCTTGCGATAATACGTGGCTTTCAATATAACTTTTCCTTTTTTACCATCCTCCGTGGCGCAGTTGGTTAGACGCCGTCTGTGAAACGCGAGGCCGTGGGTTCGATCCCCGTACCGAGACAAATATTTGCATGATCCACAGGTATGTGTTTTGGGTCTGCGTGTTTGTGAGACAGAAAAGTCTCTCGTAGTTCCCATAGTATATCTACGACACAAGACTCGATCTTAGTATGGGGTCAGGACTATATATGTGACTGTTGTGTGTATATTTTATTTCTCTCTATTTTTAATCTTTTTTTTTACATTTTTATACATATCATATAAAAATACGTAAGATACATTAATACGTATTAATGTGGCTTTAATATTATAAAGCTGTAAACCCTAATTACTGACTTGTAGATAAGCAATTGCTATGACTATGTTGTATATAGCAAGATTTTAATTTTAAGTCAATTACTATGAAACTGCATTTATCATCGTCATTATCAGCCCGTTGCAGTCCACTGTTGGACATAGGCCTCTCGGCTCTCCCAAGGTAAGCCGCAGAGCCCGGTCTGCTGCTTTATGCATCCAGTCGCTGCCGGCTATCTTTTGCAAGTTGTCCCGCCATCTGGCCAGAGGTCGTCCCACGCTACGTTTGCCAAGAAACTGCATTGACTAAATGAAGAAAAGTTATTATTAAATTCACTAATAGGTACCTGCTTCTATTGATTTATGGTAGAGGCAAAAACAAATTAAATAAAAATTCATCTAAAATTTTCTGTAGAGATTGTATAATTAGCAACTATAATTATAATTCTGGAAACATACGTAAAAAACTAGAAGTCCAAGTAATATTTAAAATGCGTTAATCATTAGTTCTCATGGGATTATAATTAAATAGATAAGAAATCAGTAGTATATTCTTCTTTTAATAATCCTGTTACCATATTCTTAATTAAATTTAATTGTAATTATAATGCAAAAAGCACACTTCATTTAGATACAAAATTACAAAAACTTCGCAAATTGTTAATAAATTTATCTCACATAAAAATAAACTTTAAAAAAAAATGTGCAGTCTTTTAAAAACGACTCTGTTTACACAGATCAATGTACAAATTATTGTCGTATGCAAGTCATTACTAGATTACGTTTATTTATATGACACTTTTTTGTGATAAGATTGTTTTGCCTCCACAACGGGGGTCGCTTATATTAGCGATAAGTGGCATTAGTTAAGAAAAGGTGCTTGTTTGTGTCGCTAGTTGCTAATTTCACGTGTTTTTCAATATGGATGACACGAAAAAATTCCCGTATGAATTCAGAAATCTCGTTGATGATTCTGATGATGTTGTAGAACTAGTTAAAGGATTTGACAGTAAGGATATAAAGTGTTTTTTAATATTAAATATACAGTGTGCCCCGCCCACTGCCACTTCAACTTACTAATCCGCTGGGCTATGTCGATTCGATCTCGTAGAGAAACCCGAGCATAGCCCGCTCCATAGTTCGTTGAATGACTTTGAGGCTCCTAATGAGACCCATAGTGAGAGGCCACATCTCGGTGCCGTTTGTCATCTGAAGTCAAGTTTGTCATTTGAGAACTGATAGCCGATGGGGCCAAAAAGTTCTCGAATGGAGGCCACGTAGCGGAAAGCGCAGCGCAGGACGTCCACCCACAAGGTGGTCAGACTAATTGGTAAAGGTCACGGGACGCCGCTGGATGCAGGCTGCCTCCATCAGGTCACTGTGGAAATCCTTGGGAGAGGCCTATGTTCAACTGTAGACATCCTTTGGCTGATGTATGGATGGATACAATGTGGCTCCACTTACTTGCCCAAGCTAATGTTATGAAATCTTCGTAGGAACTGCTCAAGACTTTGTTCGCGTCGGTCCGAAAGGCTATTTTACACCGAGGAAGTACATGAACCACGCGGCCAGCATCTACAACATGCCACTGCGGCCCAGCGATATTTTCGTCATGTCGTATCAAAGATCAGGTTTGCTCTTCGTATATCAATGATTGATGTATGCTTGAAGAAACGCTAACACATAATTTTCTTATTATTTTTTACATATCATCATGTATTTTTAACATTACATGATTAAAACATGTAACATTTAAGTATTATAACAATACTCAGACATATTAACGTCAAATAATATTTATGTTATGCATATTTTATGAACCTATACTGTATCGCCACTTAGTACGACTTTCATGAGTAAATGTATGCAAGTTAAAGATGCAGGAAGTCGCTGGATACATATTCCTTTCAAAAGGTCGGTCCTTTGGGGAGGCCTAGATCTAACAGTGGAGTTCCTGTGGTTTACGAAAAAATGATAGAAAGAGGAATGTATGAATACAAATTTTGAATGAATTAAAATATTTTAAATTGATGTGCAAACACGTAAAGTCAAGTAACATAAATATGGGAATTCAGAATATGTAATTGATGGTTTACAGGCACCACAATGACACAGGAGCTGGTGTGGCTGCTGGCTAAGGACTTGGATTATGAAACTGCGAAATCAACGCGCCTTGCGGACAGATACTCTTTCTTAGAGTAAGTTATGACACTAACTGTACATTACTTTAAAAACATACTAGGATAAGACAAAATCGTAATCACTCCTTTAGCAAACATTAAAAATGCAATTTTAAAATTTTAATTCCATTCAATTTGTATGGAGAAGGGAATCGTGGTTATCCACAGGAAGTTCAGAAATTGAATTCTTGTAGAAGATAATGACGATGATAAGGAAATTCTTTAGGAACTATAATGAGCTAAACTGTATCTACTTGTACATTTCAGAGTGCTCATGTTCCTAACCGAAGAAACCCGGGAAATGTTATCAAAACATATGAGTAAAACAGACGTTTCAAAAACATTATTTAATGAATTTGAGAGGTCTGCTGTTGAAGTTCTAGCTACGGCCCCTGATCCACGCTTCGTAAAAACACATCTACCACTGTCCTTGTTGCCGCCCAAAATTCTGGATACGGCGAAAGCTGTGTATGTAGCGCGGGACCCGAGAGATGTCGCTGTGTCTTCATATCACCACAGTAAACTATTCGTGCACTTGGGACTAAAAACCGATTTTAAACATTTCTGGAAGCTGTTTAAAAAAGATTTGTGTAAGTAATAGCTTATATTTTTTTTAGTTTCGTTAAATTCATTGGATTCAAAGCGACTGCTGACATATGTTGTTTGAATTATGATTTGTCTCACTTCATAACTATTTTTAAAGAGGAATTGAATTCCTCCGCACCCTTTAAGCCCCATTTACACGGGGAGAGTTTCTCACCTCGAGATACGATTATCGTAAGGATTATTTAAAAGTAGCATCGTGTGAACATTCGTCATAATACGATAGTCTATAGCGGTTATGTCATGGAATAATCGCATACGATTCTCGCCGCGAGAAACTCTCTCCGTGTAAATGGGGCTTTATTAATGTAAAGGATTCTATGGTAAAGCCAGTTAAATGCGGTCTTATTACCAATATACAATTACGACAGCTTATGTATCACCAAAGACCAATCTGTAACGGCCTTATTCATAGACAGTTTCAACAAACTCAACAGTTCAAACATTCGATAACTAAAATAGGTTTTAAAACGGTCTGTGAATAAGGCGGTAAGTGTATAACCCATACACATTACGTTCAACATCTTTAATGTATATTTACAGTTACATTGACGCCTTACTTCGAACACGTTAAGGAGGCTTGGGCGCAAAGGAATAATCCTAATATGTTATTTTTGTTCTACGAGGACCTAAGAAAGGTAATAAAATAACGCGTTGTTTTTTTGTTATGGATAACAGAACATATAATTAATTAAAATTTAACATTTAAGACATAGATAGATCTTGCAGACACATGTTAAATTCAAATGTAATATAGAAAATAAGTGGTTTTTTGAGTCTATAAATTAATTACAGGGTTAAAACTTATTTTACAATTTAAATTATAAAAATGTTACTATTTAAAGTACGAGTATAAGTTTGTTTTTAATAGCTAAGTACCTGATTTTTTAACATGTTTAATTCATGACTCAGTCCAATAATATGAAAACAAAACAAATCTGACATACCATGTTGGTGGCGACTTTCCCTTATCAAAAACTGCTAATTGCGCCTATACGAGTAGAAATTTAAAAACTCATAAATTGTTTATAGGGTCCTACAATACCCTAACTTGTTTTTATTATCAGTCATAACATGGAATATTAACAAAGATGATATTCACAGGACCTTCCAGCACATATTCGTAAAATAGCGAAGTTCCTCGGCAAGGATCCGACAGAAGAACAGACAGCTGGCCTGTGCGAGCACATGGACATCGAAAACTTCCAAAAGAACAAAGCCGTAAACTTCGAAGAAATGAGAGAATTAGGTTTTCTTAATCCAGAAGAAACATTCATTAGGAAAGGTACTTCATGCATTAAACTACTCGTATATATTACAGCCTTATACATAGACAGTTTTAAAACCTATTTTAGTTATCGAATGTTTTGTCCCTTTCGAACGACTTTTGAATTCAGTTTGAGAGAAGAAGACGAAACATTCAATAACTAAAATAGGTTTTAAAACTGCCTATGTATACGGCCGTTAATAATTGTTTCAAGATATATTTTTAATTGACTATCGATTGAACCACTGTTTATAAAAAAGGCTGATAATAGTTGTTTCAAGACAATATGTTTAGTTTACTATTGATTGAAACTACGGGATTATTTCCGCAGATTTATTTTTCACTGGCTTTTGAAATAACTCGGGAACAGTGTTTTGTAATTCAGGCATTAAGCTACAATATTTTTTTGTGCGGTCCTCTTATTTTTATTTTCCTATTCCTATATCAAAATTGTCTACGTTCTTGGTGTGTATACCATATTTACCTAATTGATTACTTACCTTATTCATATGTTTTTTAGGAAAAACCGGCAGTTGGCAAAATTACTTCGACGATGAAATGAATGCAGAAGCGGAGCGCTGGATTGTCGAGAACCTGCGTGACACCGACTTGCGTTTCCCCAGCATGAACGATATTCAGATTTAAAAATACTTATATAATTAAGTATCAACCCAAAATAAAGCATGTTTACTCTGATGTTGTATGCAAAATATATTAATTATGTGTGAAGTTTTGATACATTGAATATTTTCGTTAAGTATTTAGATACCTACGCCTAGTTTTAATAATAAAAAAAAAAAAATACAATAAATTATGGATCCATTTTATGCTTTTAATTCTTGAGAATAGGCCTATGGTGGTCTAATGTGGATATTTAATGTCTATTAATGAGACTTATATTAAATAAAACGCAGATTTTACATCCATAACATACATAAACTCACGCCATTTTCCCAGAAGGGGGTAGGCATAGGCCACCATGACACCCACATTTCGCCTTGTATGTTCCGTCTCAGGATGTGATAGGGGGCGAGCCTATTGCCATATCGGGCACAAATTCCTGACTCCAGACTGATAATGAATTGATAAATTCATTATCACATTGCTCGACCCAGGATTCGAATCCGTGACCTCAGCTTTGCAAACATACCGAAGTACAACCCATCTTTTTCTATACATTTAATAAATATGTAGCCAATAGATGTCTGTACATGAAAATTGGAAGATAAATGAGAAAAGCTAATATGGTTCTGTACTAACGTAAGAGTACTTTTTGATACTCAAAGGGATCGGATGGGACTGGATTACATGCCTTGAGTGGGAATGAAACGGGACGGGATGGGAAAAATCCGAATAAAGTCTCGTAGACGATGTTTGCGGGCAGAAGCTAGTACAATAATAAGTTTCAACACAGCAGCTCCAAACAATACCTACTCCGAATCATCAACCCCTTGTTGTTTTTGTTGCACTGTGAGCAAACGCGGCATCCACATTGGAAATTTTCTTTTCGTGCTCATAATTTTAACGTATTTACTGTTTTGAAGACGGTGACGTTTTGTTTTTTAGGATGTCCTATTGCAACATAATTTTGTACATACATACATACGCCTTTTTCCCAGAAGGGTAGGCAGAGGTGTAACTAGGACACCCACGTTTCGCCTTGTAATTTCCGTCCCACGATGTTATAGGGGGCGCGCCATATCGGGCACAAATTCTTGACTCCGGGCCGATAATGAATAGAAAAATCCAATATCACTTTGCCCGACCCGAGATTCGAACCCGAGACCTCAGCTTTGCAATCATACCATAGTACAACTAAGCCACCAAGGCAGTCCATAATTTTGTAACCACATTAATTTGACGTCCTGGGCGCGTCACTTCTTCGATTGTTTATTGATCGTTGCCGCTGCACCTGTGGTAGTCCCGCGACCCATGTAATATTATGCAATCTTAGTATTATTCATGTTTTTCTGGTAATTGACTACTGTGCGTGTGTACCATAAAGCTTAATAAAAAGATTAAATAAATGTGCGATTGTCATGATTACATATTTTTTTTAGATAAAGGTTCCACTCACCTCCCTAAGTGACATAATCTATATCTGAAGTAGTGGCATCAGTTGAATAGAGGTGCTTGTTTGTGTCGCGGGTGGCAATATCTAGCAGTTATACATTTTTATGTTTCTATTATGGAGTTCCCGTACGAATTTCGAGATCTTAATTCAAAAGATGCTGAGGAACTAGCAAAAAATTTTGGCGGTAAGATTTTTAAGTACTTTTTTTGTTTTTTTCATAGTTGAACAATATAACTTTGTAAAATGTTCGTAGGGGCGCCTGAAGACTTTGTTCGTGTCGGACCGAAAGGCTATTTTACGACGAGGGAGTACGTGAACCACGCGGCCAGCATCTACAGCATGCCACTGCGGCCTACGGACATTTTTGTCATGTCGTATCAAAGATCAGGTTCACAATTTTATTTTTACTTGTACATTTTTTTTATTAAACCTATATCATCCCACTGCTGGGCAATGGTTTCCCCTCTCGCCCTCCACAGTTTGCGCTCTAAAGACATTTCAGGCACCATGAGCTCGAAAGTATCCAGATCGTCTCGCCAGCGTTTCTTAGGTCTGCAGCGGCGTCGTCGACCATCAGGTAGGTACCTATTGGGTGACAATATTTTTCCATTGATCTGAATGCATTCGAGTCATCACTCACATCACTCAGCCATATGCCCAGAATGCTGCGCTCCATAGCTCTCTCATATTTTTTTTATTGGGTGAAAACTAATACTCACATAAAACTAGAGCAATTTCTCTAGAGTTTTGCATACCACCTGACTTATGCTCACTATAATTTTGGTTTAGTTATTTACTCGTGGTATTTAGAACTCCAAAAAATCCGTTCAAAGTTCGATAAAAAGATGAGGTATTTACTCGCTTTACTTTGCTTACAGCTGGAACTTTGTTAAATACTTAGAAATATAAAACTTTTTTTTTTGAGATTTCTCGAACATAATAATTATATGAACACATTTTCAAGATTATGATAAACCCAAGACGATATCTTAAAAAAATCGTTACATATTTATTATTATTTAGACCGTTATGGAAAGAGGAGTAGTTGTTATTTTATACACAGATTATAATATTCAATCTCCAATATCAAAAATAAACGCAGTCAAAAAAACGCGAAAAGTTACTTTGAGGGTTTTTTTTTACCATAAGACTCGCTACAACCAAAACCTGATAGCACAGCTCTGAATGCAACTGCGCTAAAGGGAAGTTCGAAATGACCTTTGTCCGTCATACAGAACATCAGTGTAGACAACATATTCTTTTCACAAATTCATTTGTTACTTTCATCTCGCGTTACTTTCGTCCCTGGTCTCCTCTATATCTACGATTACATACGTGGGGTACCGACAAAAAAGTTATGAATTATATAAACATCTAGATTCTAAATATCTGTGCATATGTTTTATCATTTGATAATAACATACTTCCGCAAGTTATCACCACATCAGCTATGAGTGTCAACAAGAGATATAAACAATTGTTCAGCTAGGGCTACATAATCCGGCCAGTTGGATATAAGAGCAATATTATGATCTTTCGGCTTACAGTATCTTTTGTTGCAATTCAGTTATTGTCAGCAAAAATTTTATATATTCTTTCATACGTTTTTTCTCATTGTTATTTTACTTATCTTATAGTACATGTAAGAAGTATGTTGAGTTGCGTAAACTACAATTCTTAAATCGCATATATTGTGTACATCGTTGTTTAATATTTTCATGAGCTTTAAAAAAAATACAATGGAAATATGAATGAATAGACCTACGATATGTAGACAGTCTCAAACTTCTTAAAAAATTTCAATGAAAAAAATATATTTATAATTTATGTTATAGCTTATGTATGGGAATTTAGAATATGTAATTGATGTTATCTAGGTACTACAATGACACAGGAGCTGGTGTGGCTGCTGGCTAAGGACTTTGATTATGAAACTGCGAAATCAACGCGCCTCACTGATAGATACCCATTCTTAGAGTAAGTCATTGCTGATACTACCTACGTACGAGTATAAAATGTGATGATAAGATATTTGAATCAATTCTTTGTATTCCACACGAATGCAACAAAACTTTTCACATATGCATTTCAGAGTTCTTATATTGATAAATCAACAAATGAAGGAAAAGATGCAAAAACAAATTGAAGAAACGGAACACGGAAAAAAGCTGTTCAATGAATTTGAGAAGACTGCGGTTGAAATTCTTGCTTCGAGTCCTGATCCTCGCTTTATTAAAACGCATCTGCCATTATCCTTGTTGCCGCCCAAAACTTTGAGTACAGCAAAAACTGTGTATGTAGCACGGGACCCGCGAGATGTCGCTGTCTCCTCATATCATCAAGCAAAACTCTTCATGCTGTCAGAAATGAGTTCAGATTATAAATATTTCTGGAATTTGTTTAAAAATAATTTAAGTAAGTATTTGTATTCGCTCGGAAAGAGACCACGGCTGTAGTATCTGTACTTTTAAAAACATGATTGTATTTAATAAGAGCTGTTTTTCACGTTAGTCAAATGTTTTATTTTCAGGTATATTTACGCCTTACTTCGATCATGTCAAGGAGGCTTGGTCGCAAAGAAATCACCCTAATATGCTATTTTTGTTCTATGAGGATCTAAGAAAGGTACAACAATACACTAACTTGTTTTATTATCAGCCATAACATGAAATATCAACAAACATAATATTCACAGGACCTTCCAGCATGTATTCGTAAAATAGCGAAGTTCCTCGGCAAGGATCCGACAGAAGAACAGATAGCTGGTCTGTGCGAGCACATGGACATCGAAAACTTCCAAAAGAACAAAGCCGTAAACTTCGAAGAGATGAGAGAATTTGGTCTCCTGCATCCAGAAGAAAAGTTCATTAGAAAGGGTTAGTATATTTTTATAAAAGTAGCGGTAGATTGCTACCGCGTACTATCGACAACAAATGGACCGAAGATGCGTTGTTGGCTAGAAAAATGGAGGAAAATACGAATACCTACCTAATTTACAAGACAAAAATATACGGTGACGTAGATAGTTAAAGATTATTTTGAATTAGCTTCTGCCCGCAACTCCGTTTGCGTGGTTATCATTATAAAAAAAAATCCTATTTACGGCCCGTCCCGTTATATTCCGCCTTGTCCCGTCTCATTCGCACTCAAGATATGTAATCCAGTCCAATGCCATCCATTTGAGTACAAAAAAGTAACAAATATATTGGTATTCCTCCCTCATCCCACGGGAACACTGCATTTTTCGGGATAAAAAGTAGCCTAAGTATTAATCCAATAAGTGGTACCTCCATACCAAATTTTATCGAAATCTATTAAGCCGTTTCTGAGTTCATCGCGCACAACCGCACATACAAACATACAAACAGAGACACAGACAAAAATTCTAAAAATCATTGTTTTGGGTCCTGTTACGTTAATATATTCCCCGATATTAGTTTTTCTTATTTATTTTCCATGTTCAGACATGGATCGGTTACAAATTTATTATACATATGTATAGATTGGAAATAATTCTACGTTCAATCGTAGATACTAAATTGAACAGAATTGTGTTCAGCGTTTCTCTTTTTCCGCTTGATTGCACAATATACCGAGGCCAAGTAATGTTATTACAAAAGTGTACCTTTAATATGAGGACCAAAATCGAAATAAGATTTTTGATCATCATGATTTTCTTCAGTAATAATATTTTAAGGGTATCAAAAAATGATTTTATTTTTCTGACAAGGCTTTTATTTTATAGGAAAAACTGGCGGTTGGCGAAATTACTTCGATGATGAAATGACTGCAGAAGCGGAGCGCTGGATTGTCGAGAACCTGCGAGACACCGACTTGCGATTCCCCAGCATGAACGATATTCACATTTAAAAATACTTTGAATTAGCATTATTAAGTTTAATATGGATCCAATATAGTATACAAATATATTTTCTTTTTCTTTTTCTCTTCAGCCACAGCATGTACACTGCCGAAGATTCCGCCGTGAAATATATACATTATGACAAAAATATGTGTGAGTTTTTGGGACATTCAATATTATTGCTAATAATATATTGTATGTTTGTTTATCTTCAAAATATTAACAGAAAATGTTTAGTTTTCTTTTTTTGGAAATTATACAATGATGAAAAGATATAATTTTTTACGCATAAAGAAAGCCATTCGCAAGTCACAAAATAAATTATTTGTATATTACCTCATGTTTAATTTGGTTTCCTTATTTAATAAACAAGTAAGTTTATCAGTTTGATATAATTTTACCACCGGAAACGGGTTATATTAATACCAAGTAATGATTACACGCTGTTCAGATAATAGTTTACAATCAAATGATTTAACATTTTTTCAATGTCCCGCAAAATTAATTATCTTCAAGTCAAATTTATCTTGACGGCAGGAAATTCTTGAACGGACTATAATTGTATTAACAATATATCTTATATTACAAAAAACACGCTACCCGACGATACGATAATATATTATGATTAAATAAGTATTGAAATAAAACCACTTATATATTTGATTCGAATGTCTTTACGCCTTCTTCTGTATCTGTACCCGCCCAATATACGTTTCACTGCGGAGCACGGGCCTTCTCTACAATCGAGGATACTATTCAGAGGGGTTAGGCCTTTACATACCTATCATAGAAATTTTTACAAATCGCTTTGGTATCGCTGGATTTTTTAAATATTTTCTTATATATAAAAAGTTTTAATATATTGCAGTGGCGAAGGGTGATTTTTTTAAAAAGGGAAGCCGAAGCTCAATACGCGAAATAAGTGTGTTTATACCTACTGGTCCTACATAGGAAAGACAATGCGACTGATACTTGATAGTAAACATAGTGCAGTCCGGATTGAGTAGATCAAATTATCGTGAGATGCTTCAGAGAATTAGCCCGAAACGCGACACATTTACATAATATGGACGTGTATCCTTATATCCGGACGTTTGCGAATATCAAACCGCCAGCAAATTATTCCTCCGACAATCTCACTCACCAAACGAAACGATTGCGTTTCGTATGATGGCATCTACGTACTGCGGTCGTCAATTATATTTTAATATTTCCAATACACAAAAGTTGCAATGTCATCATGAGAAAATTAAAAAAGTATATTTTTAAACCGCACGTGAATATAAGATTAATAAAGAAAAATTAATGATCTAGATACAATGTTAACAAGTACGTTAGCCGCGCTTTTACTAGTTGTATTATTAGTAGTCGAGCACTTCCTAAAATCTAAACAGTAACGTTATTTCCGAAATTGACAATCTAAACATGTACGTCCCTCACGATTATTAATTTCCATTACAACATAATAATACTATTAATATTTATGTACATTTTGTTATTTAAAACATTAAAAACTAAATGCGTGAACCAGCTAATACTCGTATACTGTCAAAATGTTAATACAACACTTATAAATGCAGTGATATCTACACAAATAAACACACAAAATGCTGAAGAGTCGCAGCATGCCTCCTGCTTTTTTAACGGAAATTGAACCTTAAATCATTATAAGTTTAAGGTACAATTTTGCGTGATTTGTTGCAAAATACACAACCATGTCACACCAATGCGTAACATGCAGCCGACGCGGGCGGTCGGCGCACGGGCCGCGCCATTGTTATTCAATAAGCCGAACAATTTTGGCAGTAATTCGCCAGTGGTCGCAACGCGGCGCAATCTAATTACGTGTTTGCTATGCGCCTCCGCAGCAATATTTACCTATGTGGCCGACAGATGTCGTTGAATAAAATGAGTTTAGATATTACATAAATAATTTGAAAAATTTGCTTGTTTATAATGTAATGATAAATTACAAAAGGTAAGCCGCAGGGAATCGAGTTATATGGAGCCTTCGCCACTGATATATTGGGGTTCGTTGACATAAATAAGAAATGGCTGCTTTGATATGGATAATAGTAATGCTGTCACCTACCATATTCCATTCCTTTCGTCACCATGGACGGTAGAAAAGTAAGATTACCAGCTTTCTGTTTGATAAAATGAACTGATAAGAGACACAGAGGCCTCATTAATGGGACTTTCAATTGCCTGTACCTACTGATTGCTGTTACCAATATTTAATACCATTAAAATAAAAAAAATACGAATTTTAACGTGATTTGATTTAATTTTTTCATTTTTTAACTTCCCGACGTTTCGATCACTTTACAGATTTCGTAGTGATTAGTTAATAAAAAATAAACTAAATCGCGATAAAATCCGTAAAAAATAGTTTATTTTCAATGTGTAACATTTGCGTAAATCTAAGAAACCGTTATTTAATATGTTACACAAGGTCTTATAATTTAACTAGCGAGTCTCAGAAGGGGGAGGGTCAAGGTGTAAGGTATTATAGTTATCGAAGGTGTTTAAAAATCCCACAATTAATTACGCAAACGTCTAGAAACTTTGTCTTTTGTTTTTATTAAATAATACCCAGCGTTTTGCAACTACCAAGAGTTCATTCTTCAGTTGCCTAACAATTCATAGCACATAGATATACTTATTCAGCGGCTTGTAATGATAAAACTGATATTATCCAAGTCATTTATACAACCTAAAGAAAAACACAAAACGAACTCCTTACTAATTAATTGTAACTGGTTCACAAACTCCTATTAACAATATCTTGAGCACGTTTACTCGTTTGCCAATTGTTTCGCTTTATTTATTTTCTCCTCCCAAACAAAATTAAAACTTAATGAGATTTTTTTATATTAGGTTAGTAGCGAAATACAAAAAAATATAACCACCAACTAGATAGACTTCTGGTTGTAAACGACGATGTTCTTATGTAACAAACATTACAAGAACAAAAACTACAAATGAATCCTTTACTTAAGTAGGTTAATTAAGTACAGGTTTTCGTCATAAATATACATACAACATTATTACTACAAAAACACAAAGTACGTCATTATTATAATAACTAATAAAAATGGCTTAATTAATAGTTAACATAATATTTTAAAGATAATATGCATAAAATACGATGTGAATCAAACAAACAATAACAGAAGCAGAGAGTAGAGCAAATTAAAATTAAAAGGCAAAAAAATTCAACCGGCGCAGCGCGGCGCTCTTGGTTTCCAGACAGCTTACATAATCCTTGAACCATGCATAAGAAGTTCCCAAGCCAGACAATATGTTGTTTGACATTTAAAAATATTTGTTCTTTCTATACGCTGTTGCCCGGGCGTGCCAGGATATTTTTAAGGCTTCCTACATATTGTCCGTCATTTAGTTCGATGTTTAGGGAATTCAATTGTAAAACGTTTCTCTAAAATTTTCTTATTATTTCTATCTTGTTAAATTTAGTTTGTTAAATCGACTCTTGTACAGACAATCATATGTATAGAGGGATAACCATGTCTCGCTGATCGATACACGTAAACCTAAGTTAGCTAAACTATTGACGGATGCCCAATACCCCTTTCCTCCCCCCATCCCTACTTCCCGCTTTCCTCCTGATGATGGGCCGGCAACACATTTATTTATTTGCTTTATATACCAAAATGTATACAGACGGACTTAACGCCAGAGGCAGTATATAATCCCAGCGTTGTGGATGTTCATAGGTGGCAGTGATTATTTACCATTAGGTGACCTGTTTGCTCCTTGCACTATACTATATAAAAAGCTCTAAAATGTTTAAAATAAATAAAATAAGAAAAAATCAATTTATCTCCAACCGTATAGTATTATTAAACTAAGATAAATATCGGCAATAAGTATCATTCGGTTTTTGTGTGGCATTGCTAGTTGATTTTGGCAGGCATTACATGTATGGGCACTCAGTTTGTAAATGTATTTTTAAACGAAAATATAAATAAAATCATAACAAAATTTCATATACAGTTAAAGTTGGTTACGAATACTCACAAGATCATACTTTTTTTAATTGTTAAATAGTTGCTGATCTGAATGAGAGTCTAACTCCTAATTCTCTCTATAATCTCTACAATTTGGCTTTTAAATAAAACTTGAATGTTCCGCTTCCGACGTTCAGGCAGTTTAATGAACTTATGGTAAAAGAAATCGCCTAAACATTAAGCTACTCTGTTATTGTGTCATGCATCATCTGCTCATGAAACGGACTAGGTATGCTTAATGCTTTTATCAAAATGTAGAGTATGTACTCTGAAGACTTAAGTACAATCCTTTTTATATTCCTTCCATCTTTGATTCTCAAAGGCCGATACAATATCTTAGGTGACCTGTTTGCTCCTTGCACTATACTATATAAAAAGCTCTAAAATGTTTAAAATAAATAAAATAAGAAAAAATCAATTTATCTCCAACCGTATAGTATTATTAAACTAAGATAAATATCGGCAATAAGTATCATTCGGTTTTTGTGTGGCATTGCTAGTTGATTTTGGCAGGCATTACATGTATGGGCACTCAGTTTGTAAATGTATTTTTAAACGAAAATATAAATAAAATCATAACAAAATTTCATATACAGTTAAAGTTGGTTACGAATACTCACAAGATCATACTTTTTTTAATTGTTAAATAGTTGCTGATCTGAATGAGAGTCTAACTCCTAATTCTCTCTATAATCTCTACAATTTGGCTTTTAAATAAAACTTGAATGTTCCGCTTCCGACGTTCAGGCAGTTTAATGAACTTATGGTAAAAGAAATCGCCTAAACATTAAGCTACTCTGTTATTGTGTCATGCATCATCTGCTCATGAAACGGACTAGGTATGCTTAATGCTTTTATCAAAATGTAGAGTATGTACTCTGAAGACTTAAGTACAATCCTTTTTATATTCCTTCCATCTTTGATTCTCAAAGGCCGATACAATATCTTAGGTGACGTGAGTAGATCATGGATGACAGCACATTTTTTTTCTAGCCACTAAACTCCTGCACGTTCCGATATAATCTCTTAAAAACTGATTTTTTTTTTTTCTAAAGTGGTAAAGTAATGTCGGACTTCGTTGATGTTAAATTATCAATAGGTAACGCACATCGACGTAAGTAACAGGCTAACTGATGCGTTTTTCAGTGTATGAGATTGCCGGTGACCATGTATCTGATGATATTCGTATCTGCGAAGATAGCGTCCACATCACACGATGGTGGAGACCCCATCATACTGTTCTACGCAAATAGGTCGCGTTTTGGGTCCAGCCTGCGTACACCCGTCATATTTGTGTTGACCGGAGAGATACAACAAACTCTCGACGTTTTATCGTCACTATTTCGTACCAGTAATTGCCATATGTGCCATGAATTATTTCCTTTCCTTTTCCTCAGTATGAGGAAGTTGCAAATGCCTGAAATGCTCAATTTTAGGCATATATTCTGTATATGTTTCATTAAATTCTGAAAGTTCGTGACTAATCGATAGTATTGCAATATTTAGTATTGCGTTTTATTGTGAACAATGCACTACCAGCTACATTACTTACTAAAGAATTAAAATAAGGAAATAACTGTGAAGTAACCTTGATGGTAAAATACCCCAAGTTATTAACGCCACTAATTTTGTTTATAAATACACCCAAACTCCTAATAAATTTGTTATACAATCTCTTGTATGAACACAACGGACGTTTCCATTGTGCAAAAACAATTGAGAATAAATTATTTTATCTTGAATAACTTGTGGTAAGTTATCTTTAATTAATTTTTGGGTGTTTATGGGTACTAATTATTATATACTGGTGGTAGGTTTTTCATATGTGAGATGCCGCCTGGATAGATACCACCGGGATGTCTCTTTCTCCCGGCAAACAGCAGTGTAAATGCACTTTTGTGTTCAGTTTGAAGGACGTTGTAGCCAGATTAACTACTGGACATATTGAGACTTAACATCTTATGTCTCAGGATGGCGAGCGCAGTGGAATGCCATGCATTGTTTTGTAATTCATGGTGTTGTTTGGTTTTGCTACTGTGAACTGACCATGAGCGGTCGTATCGCTTACTATCAGGCGAATGACGTGCTCGTCTCGCCATTAATTGCAAATTACAATAAATAAAAACTTTTTTTTTTATTATTTATTATGTTCTTCTTATAATCGTCTTATAACTACGAGTATATAATAGAGGCTAAATGGTATGTGCTACAACGTAGCTAATGTAATGTAAGTTAAGGACGCATTACAGACTAGTTTCCATTTTCTCACAAAGTATTGACCATAAAATACATAAATATGAATACAATTAAATGCACTGCGTGGTTTGCGATGATAATTATAAGTACTCTGTCAGTAGGGACAGCAACATCATGTGAACGGTATTAATGCGCTTGGCCGACGCAAGTGTTTATAAAGCAGTGGTTATCACCTTCTATAGTTTATCTTTAGGAATTCTAAAAAATAAATTTATAAAGTACGTGGTGGCCTATTGGTAACGGACCAGACGCGGGTACCAACATGTTCACGGTTGTCACTGGTTCAAATCCCAGAGCACACACGTCGGACTTTTCAAAGTCGTGTTTATTGTTTATTTTTACAATCACCACGCGCTATATCGGTGATGGAAAATTATCGTGAGATAACCTGCAAGTGCATACGATAGCGATTTGTAAAATCTTATACGATTAGTATGTAAATTCCGCCAACCTGCACTAGAATCAACGTGATGGACTATATATAGCTTAACCTCTCTCAATCGTACTCTCAATTGTAGAGGAGGCCTGCACCCTGCAGTAGGGCGTATATGGGCTGATACAGATATAGTTTGGAAATTCTATCGGTTGAGAAGGTCATGGTTCCTACTTCCTACACTAACCTCAATACAGTTCCCGAACTATACGTTTCCAGTGTTCTTTTTTTCCCCGCGCGTGCAAGCTATGGCCTGAACTTCCTGCTTCGATGTTCTCTAAGCGCTATGACCTCCTTTGAGCGAGGCTTAGAACTTTCCCTACGGTAGTCAGCGACCTGGTAGTGAGAAGGTCCATGAGCGGCGGCGACCGCTTACCATCAACCGGGCCATATGCTCGTCTGCCTGCTTAGGCTAATAAAAATTAATTCTTATATATTATTATAATGCCCGTGACGCATCTACGAAACTAAGTGATCTCTTTACAAGAGGTTAGCGACCGGCATGTGTGCAGATTGGAGATCTCGTGACATAAAAAGATATACAAACCAAGTTTGCCAAACGGTAATAAAGCTAAATATAAATTGAATTTTATTTATTTATTTAACTTCATATACAGATAATGTACGAGTATATAGGCGGACTTAATGCCATAGGCATTCATTTAT
Source organism: Theretra japonica (assembly GCA_033459515.1). Lineage (NCBI taxonomy): Eukaryota > Metazoa > Arthropoda > Insecta > Lepidoptera > Sphingidae > Theretra > Theretra japonica. The sequence continues at coordinate 3,840,800 of CM065936.1, forward strand.
ATAGGGTAAACAAAAGATTATTTCACAGAATCCCACTCCCACACTAACCACTGCAATTTAGGTAAACTGGAGTGGAAAGCAATAAAGGCAGGAATTTAATGACACCTAGTACAGAAGCTTGGAGAATCTGTAGTAATATCATGTTTTCTCACTATTATCCAATGATAACCAAGAGGTTATTAAACATTATTTATGTTATCCCGTAGCAAATGAGACATTTGAAGCTGTAAATAATAAATATTAGATTTATTTAATGCGGAAACTAATTGTAACGACACGGTTGAATAAAGTTTAAAGTCACAATAAGCAATATAGCCGACTGACATAGCGCGCATAGTCACAAATGCTCTTATAAATAAGTTGAGCCTCTCGTTTACTTTGTTATTGTTTTGCTGACCCTAACTAGGTTGCAGTGGCTTGATTCCTTCGACCACTTACATTCATTTTGTACTCGCACACCGGTTTGCGACGTCACCCGGAGCGCGCGCACTTTCACTTGCAATTTTATCAGAGGTTTTTAATTCATTTGTGTTTGTGTTTTAGTGAAAAATGGATAACAGGAATAACAACTTCCCGTTGGAAATCACAGATGTGGATACGGAGCTGAATAAAAAATTGATAAAGCTGTTCACAGGTATGTTATGTTTAATTATAGTCCGCAAGTAAACAAGTTTCGAATCGTATTTAATAACACAAGGAAACCCCTTGCAGGTACCATATTTTACTCCTTGCACAAAATAATTTTGTTCGGTGACATGAGGTAATTAGAGACGATTTTATAAATGTTTGCAAAAAATATTGGCCGTCGATGCGGTAAAATTATCCGCAAAAGTAACTTTGCAGATTTAATAACCTCCTGTACTCGGAAAAGTTAGTTTTTGTGATTATAAATCAACCTTTATATATTTTACTCACACCTTTGTAATCTCCTCTCTCGATGGCCACGTGACAGGCATAGCCTAGTGTGGGCATTATTTGGTGGTTATTGTTCCTATTTTGTAACTAAGAAAGTATAATAAAGATTATTTTATTTTATTTATTTATTTTTATTTTTTTGAAAGGCCTTTCGGCGTGCCAATTAGTCATGATGTTTTTAATACAAACACTATGAAACTGACTCGAAAGCGTGGAAACGTTGTATGAATACGAAGAATACTGTTAACAACGCAACGCATAAAATTTCACTTATATGTTCCCAATTCACATTGAGCCCCGTGCAAGTATTTTATATAAAACTAGCTTCTGCCCGCAACTACGTTTACGTGGTTTTCTTTATAAAAACATCTCATCCCTTCTCGTCGCGTTATATCCCGCCTTTTCCCGACTGATTCTCGCTCAAGATATGTAATCCAATCCCATCCCATCCATTTGAATACAAAAAAGTAACAAATATATCGCATTTCCTTTCTCATCCCACGGAAACACTACATTTTTCGTCGTAAAAAGCCATCCAGGGTGTCTGGAACCTCCATACAAAAATTCATTGAAATCCATTAAGCCGTTTCTGAGTTCATCACCCACAACCGCACGGACAAAAATTCTAAGAATCATTTTTTTGATTCTATTACGTTAATATAGTCCTCCCATAGCAGTATTTCTGATTTATCTTCCATGTACAGACATCGATCGGTTACAAATTTATGCTATGTAACAAAGTATGCATCCTAGCGGAATGTTTACTAATAAGTAATTATTATAACATTACAGATTACTAATCATTAAAGCCATTAATGAGCAAATATTCCGTGGTTATTGTTTACTCCGAGTAAGCAGTCATGTGAGTTATAAATATGTAATAAATAAAAATAGTATGTTGCAACAACAGGGACGATGACACTAACAAAGAATTAATGAAATTATGTTTTATAATACATAATAATATTTCATTCATAATTTCAAAATCAAAATTCATTCATTTATAATTATATTTATAATAATATTTTTAAAATAATATACATAATTATCATATATGATACAGGGATTCTCAAAATAAACATTTGCTTTATATTATCATTGAGAGTAAGTATATTTATTAAAATAAAAGTACAAAACCTAAAGATCCAGCCATATTGGTTGAAACTCCATTCAAAAGCGACGTTGTCACTTTCCTGAACAATACTTTAGAACTTGTTATTTAGCTAGTTTTGACGCGAATTTGTTGGTTTTGCTCATTTGCATATTATTTGTGATATTCCTGTAATATCTTGTTATTATACAATCAGTTTTATGCTACCAAAAATCAAAAAAGAAACATTAGTCATGGAATGAGAATTCACACAGAAAAATAGCTCTAAATTGGCATTACATAATATTCCATATAATTATCCGTATAATTTATTAACTGAAACAAGAATAAAGCTTTTTTAAAGTAGGCACTCATATTCACAGCAATTGGCATGATAATAATACTTAAAATTAAGAAAATTAATGAATCCTAGCCTCAAAATAGATCGATGGTGTTATGTGTACGTATTTTTAATTTTCATTTTATGTTTTCTGTACACGTCGAACATTATGAATGTTGTAAAATATAAAGTAAATACTTGCACCAAAACGTTCTTCATAGAAATAAACAATTTCATTTGGGGATACAGATGCTGGGTCTCGCATTTCCATCTTTAGTCGTACCAATATAATTTCAACCTTTTTATTCACTGAAACATTAATAAACATACATACATACATAAACACACGCCTTTTTCCCAGAAGGGGTAGGCAGAGGTGCTACCAGAACACCCACGTTTCGCCTTGTATATTCCGTCCCACGATATGATGGGGGCGAGCCTATCGCCATATCGGGCACAAATTCCTGACTCCGGGCTGATAATGAATAGAAAAATCCAATATAACTTTGCCCGGCCCGGGATTCGAACCCGAGACCTCAGCTTTGCAATAATACCGTAATACCACTACGCCACCGAGGCAGTCAGTGGTGAAGATGACGGTATGAGTCGGTGATTGGCGTATTAATAAACAACTTGTTTTTATCGATGCATTATTACATTGGGGAACTACACATCATCGATACTAAAGTATATTTTATGTAAAGTTAATGTATACGAACATTATGAAGTTGTTTTTCAAAATCAATCATCATGCTTATTGTCAATATTCTCAACCAAAGGAGATTTAACGAGACATTTAGCTAGTAACAAACTTTATTAATACTAATAACAATAATTTAGTAATAAAATATTCAGGTTTATATAGCCTTCTTGCTAATAAAATAAAATAATAAGGTAATTAAAGAAATATTGCTCAAAGAAGACATAGTCTGCCTTTTAAAACATTTGAAAAATAATGAAGACGGAAAAGACATTAAACGTATGTACATATATCAACACCATTGTTCTGTCCTGAGAATGTATTTTTGTAATAATTAATTAAATCTATACGTAAAATCTGTGGAAATCATTGGGAGAGGCCTATGTCCAGCAGTGGACTTCCTTTGGCTGATGGATTGGATTGGATTGGATACATAAAATAAAAATGTTACTGATCCCTGTCTGTGCATGGAAGACATATAGATAAGTAAAACTATTATTGGGGGACTTTATTAACGTAATAGAACCCAAAACAATGATTGTTAGAATTATTGTCTGTTTGTCTGTGGGTTTGTGCGTATTAATTTCAGAAAGGGCTTAATTGATTTCGATTAAATTTGTATTGAAGTAGCTCATACCCTGCATTAAGATAAAATAGGGTATTTAACATTTATTAATAAATAATTACCTACGAAAACTAAGATTCGTTTTAATATAAATTACGATATCATTTCTTTGATAAATATTATAAAATTATTAGCGGTTGATAAAGCTAAATATATAATGATGCGCATGTACATTGCAATAGTAAGTACTGCAAGACTGCTCGACCAACATAACAATTAGATTGTTCTATTAAAAAACAATGGCTTACTCCGTTGGCCCGCGGTTCACCTTATTAACTCTGGTCGTATACTGGTCTCGGTTATTGACATTTAAGTTGATAATGAAGTGGGACAGTGCTCAGCGATATAGTTACTCATCAGCAATAACAAATCATTATCAACTATCACAGCTAGCCACAGTATTATATCACCATATTAAGAGATTTAGGACCGATTTTTTATTCGTCAGAGGTATTTTATTCAACGAATACTCTTATCATACTGTATTGTATATCCACTACAGGGCACAGGACTCCTCTACAATCGAGAGTACGATTGAGAGGGATTAAACCATATAGTACCTACATCACGCTAGCCTGGTGCGGGTTGGCGGACTTTACATGCCATACAAATTCTTATAAATCACTATGGTATGCCGTTTTTCTTCACTGCTTTAGTGCGCGGTGATTGACTTTCGTTCAATACACATGACTCCGAAAAATCGATTCGAACCCGCCATCACGGTTAACATGTTGGCAATCGCGTCTAGTCAGTTACCAACATGCCACCACGCATATAATAACGTTGCAATGTTGATATCATATTTTCTATAGAGAATGCGTCCACATGTCAAAATTATTCTGCAGATAACGGTTATAGTCCGAGAGCTGCCACCAATTTTTGGGTACGTATTTGAGGCAAGCTGAAAACTTGTCCCACACCTCTCCTATTCCCCATCTCGGAGCTGCAGACCTGGCTGGTGAGTAGCGGGGCCCGATCTTTAGGAGTAGTTTTAAAAATATTATTTTATTTTTTCAATAACATTTTATTCTCATTAAACTACAACATATAAAACTTGCATATTGCCTCTAACATGTTTTTGAAAATAAACTACCCCTAAAGATCGAGCCCCGCTGGGGTGTAATAGGAGAGTATGGGACAAGTTTTCAGTTTGCCTCAAATACCTACCCAAAAATTGCTGGCAGCTCTCGGACTAATAAATTATGTCGATTTAAAAAACTCTAAATCGAATTTATGCGTGAGCATTTACATTAAATCAAACCAGTTAGAATGAGCCTAAATTGACTGACTTCAATGTAGTCGAGAGCATTGCTTTATTTAAATACAGCTTTAGGAAATGATTTAGGATATGATTCGATCGAATTCTAGAACATTAACAAGCAGGGCTTTAGGCAGTTGCAAAATGAATTTCATAACGATAAATCTTAATATGTTCCTTCGCGTAAACCAGCTCTTAGAGTTAGGACAAGGTACCATTCACTCATAATTGCGGTAAAATTTTAGTCCTCTAACATTTTGCCTCCATTCTATCTCTCTTGCATTCACTGCGACCTTGTCCGAAACTACCGCTATTCTCTGAAGCCAGAGAATGTTAATACGTCTCCTTTTTTTCGGCGGAAATCAGAACAAGGTTTCTCTAAACCAGTAAATTAATTTTCTCGAACTTCTGCTAAGGCTATTACTATTATCAAGGCCTAATGTAATTCGTTTACAGAACGGATGTGTAATAAAAAAGATTTGATTGAATTAACTATGCCTTATGTGATTTGAAACGAATATAATTAATGTCTAAATTATTACTTTTCAAAATCAAACGCCAAAGAGATTTTCAGATTTTTAAATTATGAGACAGCTAAATAGTTATGTAAAATTTTTGTCAGTGCTTACATGATTAAACTTATTTTTACAACGAACTATTTTAAAATTTCTGTTTTTGAACTAAGGCACCATCCAATTGTATTATTTTACAAACTGATATCCCATATACATGTTTGTATGCGCAATGTTGTTTATTTATCTACCAATATGTAGCAGTAAAACTTATCTCACGATTTTATACATAGGTCATAGAACATTAAAACCCTAGAATAAATATGTGCACTAAGTCAAATCACATTGTCCGACATCAATCTCTATCCCTAAACCAGTGAAGTGATAAAAGTGTTACAATATCCTTAATATATAGTGTATATCACATTTTGTTCACAGGTGAACTCACAGGCTTTGTTCGTGTCGGACCTACCGGATACTTTCTGCCTAACAAATACAAACAAGAAGCAAGCAGAATTTATAACATGCCGCTAAGATCTGATGACGTTTTTGTGGCTAGCTATCCACGCTCAGGTATGCTTGTTTTATTAATTTATTACACAATTTAGGTAATAATTAAATAAAGATTAAGGAATAAAAACATGATCAAGTGTCTTGATTCGAGACACTTTAAGGTTGGCTAGAAAATAATGGCACTCGAGATGATCATCTGCTCTAGTAACATACATACATACATAAACACACGCCTTTTTCCCAAAAGGGGTAGGCAGAGGCGCAAACTAGACACCCTCGTTTCGCCTTGTATTTTCCATCCCATGATGTGATAGGGGCGAGCTATAGGCGATATAGGCGAGCCTATCGCCATATCGGGCACAAATTCCTGATTCCGGGCTAATAATGAATAGAAAAATCCAATATCACTTTGCCCGACCCGGGATTCGAACCCGAGACATCAGTTTTGCGATCATACCTTAATACAACTACGCCACCGAGGCAGTCTTGTAACATAGTGTAAACTAATGAAACTGTCGGTGGATAGACGGTATAATAAAGATTACAGGAAGACTTTAGATGCAAGCCGCTGCTGATAGATCGCAACGGAAATATTTGTAGGAGAGCTAGAGCAGCAGACAATCTGTTGCTGGCGAAGAAATACAAATTAAATATTTTAAAATGTCTTCAAATGAAAGTAACATTATCTGTAAGTTACAGGAATCAGGAGACATGAATATTAAGTACTAAAATGCTATTCATTTTCAGGGACAACGTGGACTCAGGAGTTAGTTTGGATGGTAGCAAACGATTTGGACTATGAAAAGGCGTATGCTGTACCTCTCACAGAAAGATATCCATTTCTAGAGTAAGTTATTTTCAGTATATTTTTATAAGAAAAGGTACCTACAGTAAATATACTGCATCTCGTAATAAGTAACTACAGTGTGTAAATCAAGTTTTGTATCCATCAAAATGTTTATGGCTTAAATTTAATGAAGTAATTAGAAAGAAGAAATGATGACTTACCCTTGTTATTTATTTTTCAGATTTTCAGTTTTCGTGCACCCTTTATTGATGGAAAAATTCACATCAGAGAATAGCGACAGTGAGCATAAGTTAGAACTTCTTAAACAGGTTACCCAACGTGGAACAGACCAATTAGAAGCTGCCCCTTCGCCCCGTTTTGTGAAAACACATTTGCCCCTGTCTCTACTGCCGCCAGATTTGTTGGAGACAGGAAAAGTAGTGTACGTGGCTCGCGACCCCAGAGACGTCGTGGTTTCCTTCTATCACCTTAATAAAGTCATGAGAACACAAGGATATATTGGAGATTTCAAAACTTATTGGTACTACTTTAAGAATGATTTACGTAAGTATTTTCTTATATATAATAAAATTATGGACAACCAAGTCATTCACCACTCCTCAACAGAATTTTACAAATACTTACGAGTTCTTTCAAGTTATTTATATCTAAGGTATAACAGTAATAAATCCTGAACTTGCCCGATCATTTATGACGAACTCAATAACTTGCTTTATTGTTTATTCTTATTTTTTCTTTTCTCTTTCTTAGCGATCCAACTATACTTAGTTGCATAAATGCTAGAATAAATAGCAAGATTATATTATTAAAGATATTATAAAGCACCGAAGTATCAAAACTTCAATCAACAAAAAATATGCTAGCAATAACTGCTGCTTAATGCATATTATCATTTTTGTTATCTCTGAGCTCTTGCCAAGATCCATACGAATATTTAATCATTTACAATTTATTAACATCTATTCCAAATTGACTATCAATACACACATAACTCCGAAAAGTCAGAGGTGTGCCCTGGGATTTGAACCCGCGACCACCGTAAACATGTAGGCAGCCGCGTCTGGTCCGTTACCAACAGGATACGTTGATAGTCAATCACCACGCACTTTAACGGTGAAGGAAAACATCGTGAGGAAACCTGCATACCGTAGCGATTTTAAAGAATTTCTACGGTATGTAAGTCCGCCAACCCGCACTAGGCCAGCGTGGTGGACTATATGGCCTAACCACTCTCAATCGATTCTTTCGATTATAGAGTAGGCCCGTGCCCTGCAGTGGGTCGTATATGGGCTGATACAATACAATACAATACAATTCCAAATTATTTCTGTGAATAATTCGATAAGAAAAAAGTCCAGTCAATTCCAATGTATTCGTAATATGCGTTTCAGCGTAACACGTATATCTCTGATAAAATAATCCTGTTTGTTCTTTTTAAAGGTTGTTCACATTGTTTACCTACATCTTTTTTTTTCACTTTTATTGTTATTTCGATCGTTGTCCCTTTCATCTGTATAATGTTGTTTTTAATGCTTTCAGATCATTGGACACCCTATTTTGCTCATCTAAAAGAGGCATGGGCGAAAAGACACCACCCCAATCTGCTGTTCTTATTCTATGAGGATCTATCCAAGGTAAGATTATATAAATATTTAGCTTCGTTAAGCATTTGATAAGCTATCTGACTTAATCTAATGTGTTTAATTGCTAGGATTTACCAACTGCCATACGCCGCGTCGCCAAATTCTTTAACAAGGAATTCACTGAGGAAGAAATTGCCAAACTGTGCGATCATCTCAGTATTGACAACTTTAAGAAAAACAAGTCTGTCAATTATGACGTCATGAAAGAACTTGGTATTCTCATAGCGGACGAGCTATGTTTTATAAGAAAAGGTAATCAATCTAACTAGCTACCTATAAAATTGTAACTAATTCTTTATTAATTTCTTTGTTGGGAAGTATAAATATTAAAAGATGACCGTAACTTTACCTGATATTACATTCAATCCAAAGTATCGACTGTTGGTTGAAGGCATGCTCCAATAAAAAATCTGTGTCCATTAATACTTACATAACGTAACCTACATAATAGGCACCTACTTATGTTAAATTTATTTTGATATTCAAAAAATATTCTGTTAAGTTCTGACTTATAGTACAATTTTCAGATTTTAAAAATATTCTTTGTGCGGATTGTTGCATCGACAGATAACATATTGTTATTTATCAGAAATAGTAAGTTGTCCGATCAGGTGGCTGACCCAAGTCAGGTGCGAGGCCGTAATAGATTTTTTCCCATAATAGAAGTCCGACAAACGAGCAAACAGGTCACCTGATGGTAAGTGATCATTGCCGCCCAAGAACATCCACAAAGCTGGATCTTGGATATGTTGGCGGCCCAATTGGGAGGGGAGCGGGAAGGAAAAAGACCCATTCTTTTCCAAGGAATAGGAAAGGGTTATTGGGCATCCGGCAATCTCACTCACCGAACGAAATGCGCCAGCTGAGCTGTCGCTTCACGTCGATTTCCTTTGAGATAGTGGTACCGCACCGGATGAGCCTGCCCATTCATGCTGAGTCATGACTGACAACACCGTGGCTCTACCACTTCCAAAAATATTTAGTTATAATAACAAAATATGAATAACAACGTGTGTTTCTACCCTCCGGACCTGTGTGTTGAGGTGGAAAACCACTTAACCAGAAACTAATTCAATTAGTATATTAAGAGTTTCCGTCAATAAGTTAATTTAAAATGTAATTATTGCAGGCAAAGCAGGAGGCTGGCGCGATTACTTCGACGAGGAGATGACAGAACAAGCAGAGCGTTGGATAGCCGATAATCTGCGTGACACTGACATGCGATTCCCACATTTAGAAAAACAATAGTTGAAAAAATATATAAACAAGAAAAAAACAAAAATTGTGATAAACAGTGATTCCAATAATATTCTCTATTTTAATACACCTTTGTAACATCATATTTTTAATTTATATTATAACAATGTAAACTTTATAAGAACTAGAAAATAAGTAAATAATTAAATTTGTATACAATGGGTTTGAATTACTCCAAATGCGTGTATAGAAGTATTTTTTATAAAAAATAAGAATATACTGATGTCGATACCATTGAGACAAACTATGGTAAAGTGGAATACATGTTGGAGCTTTAAATTTAGTTTCATGCCCAATTTATTGGATATAAAAAGGTTACGCTAGAATAAAAAAGAAAGATAGAATAAAAGTACAAAGATTTATTGCACAGGTTCGGCAAACGAGCAAACAGGTCACCTGATAGTAAGTGATCACTACCTTCCATGACCATACATAACGCTTGGTTCATAGATTTACTGCCGGCCAATGATTGCCGGCCCTTAAAATCAGGAGCGGAGAGGGAAGGAAAGGATAGGAAGAGGAGGGGAAGAGGAAAGGGGTATTGGGCATCCAGCACGGTGTAAGGAGCCCCAAATGGACACCAGTCACCAAGCTTCAACTTTCGGGGCCCACGCCCACTTTGGTCGCTGGTTTTTCCAATTTATTGTTACTTTACTGCCCCTATCAGGTTCACAAGTGTTTTATGCCGTCGTTTACGATATCTCGCCACATGCAGATTTTCATTTTAATCAACGCGCACATACACTTGCCACGTTGCACAGTGCGTGCATTTTCTTCACCGCTTATCCAAAAATATTTAAAATTAATTTGTTTATTTTTTATTTTGCTGAATAATGGATGAAGTAAATATCAACTTCCCTTTGGAAATAAAAGACGTGGATCCTGAAGAAGCTAAAATAAATTTGAATCTTTTCGCAGGTATGTTTCCCGAGATGTGTTGTTTATATATTTTTTTGTAAATGATTGGGGCACCACTAACGGTTCTTTAATTATTTTGTTATTATTATAGGATGGAGTGTTATGAGATAATTGCATTACAGCAGCATTTAAATTGTTGCGATAGAAATCTATTAATTTATGTAAAATGCCTGTATAACCTTTACTATTTAGTAGTAATTAATAATAAACAAAATATGCACCCAACAGTTACATAAATAGTCCTGATCCCAAGTGATAATCAATTAAATCTTGTGTCGTGGGTATCAGACACTACGAGAGACTTTTGGCTCTCAGACCCCACACAAATATTTGTGGTCCACACAAAAGTTTGTCTCGATTCGGGGATCAAACCCTGCGGCCTCTCGTTTCACAGCCAGCGTCTCACCAACTGCGCCACGGAGCTGTCCAATACGTGAATATACTATCTATAACTACATATAATAAAATTGTAACTGATCGGTGTCCGTACATGGAAGATATTTGAGAAAATCTATTAAGGTAAATCTATCTGTTAGGATTTTTCTCCGTGCAGTTGTCCACGATGATCTCAAAAACTGCTCAACGGTATTTTTTCATTTAATTTTGATAAAATTTGCTATAGAGGTAGCTGACACCGGGGATTAACACAAAGGGTACTTATCCCACAAAATGTAGTATTGCCGTGGGATGAGCAAGGAATTCAAATACATTTGTGAACTTTTTAAACTCAAAACAGACAGATTTAGATGCCGTAGACAGGATTACATGCCTTGAGTGAGAATGAAACGGGACAACGTGGGATATGATACATGAATGTACGTCGTTGTCAATCAAATAATTGATTCACCACTAGTTGGTACCCAGTACTGTATGGTGTCCGTTTATAATAATTGAATGCTGACTGCTGATCATGGGCCTGCACTACTACCTAGAATTGGACTATATATTTATTTATTTATATTATTTTGAGTGATCCAAAACATTATCTGACCACCGTATATTTGGTATCGCTTCTTTACCTGTATTTGCATCCGTCCATATACGACCCACTACAAGGCTTCCTCTACAATCGAAAGTACGATTGAGACGGGCTAGGCCATATAGTTCACCACGCTGGCCTAGTGCAGGTTGGCGGACTTTACATACCATAGAAATTCTTATAAATCACTATGGTATGCAGGATCCCTCACGAAGTTTTCCTTTGCCGTTATAGTGTGTAGTGATTGACTATCAATACACACATGACTCCAAAAAGTCAGGCCCGTGGTCTGCAGTGGGTCGTATATGCGCTGATAGAGTAAAGTACAAGATATGATATACACGGTAATGGTGTTATTCTAACTCATATTGAATTATACATATCAAGCCCGTGTGTAAATATTTTTTTCAAATTAAGACATATTTGCACACGTTTTTATGCAGCATGCAGCCTTTATATTTTAAATTATAATCTTCGTAAATAATAAATCCACAAGTTTCAATGACGTGAAGATAAAACAAGATTAAACCGTTGCGAATGTATTTAAGACTAGCTTGTGCCCGCAACTCCGTTTGCGTGGTTATCTTTATAAAAAAAATCGCATCCCGTCCTGCCCCTTTATATCCCACCTTGTCCCGTCTCATTCTTAGTATATGTAATCCAGTACCCTCGCATCCATTTGAGTGCAAATAAGTAACAAATATATCGGATTTACGCCCTCATCCCACGGGAACACTAAAATTTCGGAATAAAAAGTAGCCTAAATGTTAATCAAGAGGACACCCTGGATGATCTGCTGCCAAGCTACCTCCATACCAAATTTCATCGAAATCCATTAAGCCGTTTCTGAGTTCATCGCGCACAATCGCACAGACAAACAGACAAAAATTCTAAAAATCATTGTTTTACTCGTTTATCTTCTATGAACAGACATCGATCAGTTACAAATGTATTATATGTATATATATAGATAGTACATGCATGTAGTATCTTATCATAGATATAAAAGAGTATTATGCAAGCGCAGTAAATTTTTAATGTGTCTACGCCACTATAACAATAAAGGTGTAATTGTATTGTGGATTATACAATATTTACTCAAGATAAACCTTATAATCTGTTTTAATAGAGTTATCATATCCCTGCTATATAAAGTTATTAAGTCTCAGGGCCAAAAGTAATAAGTCGTAACTAGAGGCCCAAATTCGACCGTAATTCAACCACATATATACTGTATGTATCTGTATCAACCCATATGCAGCCCACTGGAAGCTACAGGCCTCCTTTACAATCGACAGTACGTTTGAAAGGGGTGAGACTATATTGTCCATCACGCTGACCTAGTGCATACATACATACATGAACTCACGCCTTTTTCCCAGAAGGGGTAGGCAGAGGTGCTAACGAGACACCCACGTTTCGCCTTATTTCCATCCCACGACGTGATAGGGGGCGAGCCTATCGCCATATCGGGCACAAATTCCTGACTCCGGGCTGATTATAATGAATAGAAAAATTAAACACAACTTTGTCCGACCTGGGATTCGAACCCGAGATCTCAGCTTTGCAACCATACCGTAGTACAATTGCACCACTGAGGCAGTCTTTACATATGTAAATTCTTACTAATCGCATTGCAATGTATTTGTTTGCAAAGTTTCCTCAAGTTGTTTTCCTTCACTGTTATAGTGTGTGGTTATTGATTATTACTGCACATATGGCTCCTAAAAGTCAGAGGTGTGTCCTGGGATTTGAACCCGCGACCACCATAACGTGTTGGCAGTTGCATCTAGTCAGTTTGTTACCAATAAGCTTCTGTATACTCGTACTATCAATATTTATTTAAGAATAGTACTCGTATGTTTACAAATAAATAAAACCTTCATACTGCATTCACAGATGACAAATGGGAAATAACATTTAAAAATGAATAATTGAAAATACTTTGACTACATACTCGTAATATAGTAATATATATATAATATACTAGATACGGCATCTATGTAAAAAAAATCCACATTTTTGGTTGCTGGAAACAAAACGGATACTTATTTTTTTTTGTCTCCTAGTGCACATAAAAAGTGTCACTTTGAAAAACAATGTAGTTTATGAAAACTAAAAATGGTATTCACTCTGGCAAAATGTTGCGATTAAGCCATACCACATATAGAATTGTTGTCACTAGCTCAAAAAATGTGGGTTATTTTAAAAGACACGGACATCATTTTATTTGACATTAATATAATTATGCGAAATATGCCGTATCCGGACCATCTTATATTGGTTGTGCGGTTCATGCTTAAACTGTTTAATCAATTTAGTTTAATGAATTTCCGCCAAATATTTTAATAAAATAGTAGGTACCTGCACTTCTCCTCTATATAATCTTAAACTGGGCCAAATTTCAAGCTCATTCGCACGCTCAATTTTCTTAAAACTGCGTACAAAGAATTTTCTTCACGTGTTAATATTATATAGATATACATAGATACGAGTATTTCTGCCCAAACTTTATACCCAAAAAAACCCAAATTTTATGTTGTAGGTACTTAATACATGTTTTGATAGCAAATTATCATATTGTTGCTGAAACTGACTTTGCATATAAAAACTTTGCATGCATGTCGAACTACGTCCCGCAGCTCTATTTTAATAGGAATGATCCTTCACTTGAAATCTAGCTTAGTAAACATTAAAATAATACTGCTGGTACAGCAATGCGTATGCCTGCTCATATATTTATGCATGTATCCACATGGATAACGTTAGCTTCCAATTTCTTTTACAGGAAACTACGAGGGCTATGTTCGTGTCGGACCTAAAGGATACTTTCTACCAATTAAGTACAAAGAAGAAGCAAGCAGAATGTATAACATGCCGCTAAAAGATGGCGATGTGTTTGTGGTTAGCTTTCCTCGTACAGGTACCTACGCATTTTTAACTGTGGCATAGGAAACGTAGCGATTTATTCCTTGTTTATATATTAAAAATAAAATTGTTTGTACACACGTAAAAAAGAAAGTAGTACCTATGGACCAATAAATCTTCCTTATGACACATACATATATAAAATCACGGCTTTTTCCCAGAAGCGGTAGGCAGAGGTGCTATTAGGACACCCACGTTTCGCCTTGTGTGTTTTGTCACACGATGTGACATTTTAAAACATGCATAGACACCTACCTAATAGTCACGTGATTATTACATCCACGTGTATAGAACTGACCCCACACTAACAAGATATGTCTTATATCTTAAGTAGTTACTATGAAGTACCAAAGATTTTTGGCCCAAAAAAAAAAGTATACACATGTTAAGGTAATAATTATGCATAAAGCAGATAAGGTATAATACACCACTCTTTTATAGGTACAACTGTGACTCTAGAGTTAGTTTGGATGGTAGCCAACGACTTGGACTATGAAAAGTCTCATGCTATTCCGCTCTCCGTAAGAAGCCCATTTTTAGAGTAAGTTTTTTTTTAATATTGGTACAGTAAAATACAAAATACCGCAGGTGTTTATAAGAGCAATGTAAATTAAATCAGAGAACATACAGTCGCGATACATTCTACTATTATTATAATGGCGAATGTTTGTGTTTGTTACTTCTTCACGTTCAAACGACTGGACTAATTTTGATTTGAATCAAACATTGTTCATCTCATCAAAGAACCGTTCAATCTTTCCCCCACTCATCCTATAAAAAAAATGCACCTACCTTTTCCTTTCAGGTACTCTGTTTTAATTCATCCCATGCTGATGGAAAAACTTCTGTCACAGAATAAGCACAGTGAGCATAAACTAAAACTCCTTGAGCAGTTAACACGACGCACATCAGATCAATTGGCTGTCACTCCTTCACCTCGTTTCGTGAAAACACATTTGCCTCTATCACTACTGCCGCCAAATTTGCTAGAGACGGGTAAAGCCGTATACGTGGGTCGTGACCCCAGAGACGTCGTGGTGTCCTTCTATCACCACAATAGAATCATGAAGACTCAAGATTATCGCGGCGATTTTAAAACTTTTTGGGAACGCTTTATAAACGATTCACGTAAGTATTTATTTGAAGACAATCTAATAATTATTACAACTATGTAGGTAGATATCAAAAACTACGTGCAGCACGTGTACCATAAAGGCCTACGCACACAAATGGCAAGCATTTTTTTTTCAATGGATTTTCAAACTTGTCTGTAATTGAGAAATACGTCGTATGCCTACCAGATAAGTTTGAATACCCTTTGTAAAATACATAAAATCCTTTGCCTTTCCGTCCCGTGTGCGTGGGCCATTGAATTCAGTTTGGCGTATATAATATATACAAATTACAAGCGCATCTATGCTCGTAATTGAATAGTAATAACGGGTCGAATGTAATAAAATGTAAAAATAGAAAAACTTTTGTTATTACAACAGACACAAGAGATCGTAGACGATATATACGCCAGAATATTTATTACACAAAAATATAAAATTTAATTTAAAAATCCCTCATATCAAATAAGGCTTTTGTCAATAATTATTAGACACGATTTAAAAAAGTTAGAAAACTTTTTTTAATTATTTCCGTTACCTAAGTGTACATATTTACTTTTCCAAATTGTATCCAATATTAGAGAAATTAGACAACATATTACTTGGCTAGTTATTATATATAACTTATGGAGTTGATTTTAATATTTTCAGTTTTTTGGACACCATTCTTTGAGCATTTGAAAGAGGCATGGGAGAAACGAGACCATCCCAATATGCTGTTCCTATTCTACGAGGATCTTCGCAAAGTAAAATTTAATAGTTATCTAGTATGTAAACATTGGTCGTGCATTTTTTGAAATCTTTGACTAAGCTATTACGTTTCATTGCTAGGATTTACCAGCTGTAATTCGCCGCGTCGCTAAATTCTTTAACAAGGAGTACACCGAGGAACAAATTAGCCAGCTGTGCGACCATCTTAGTCTTGACAACTTTAAGAATAACAAGTCCATCAATTATAATATCATGAAAGTGCTTGGTATTCTCGTTCCCGATGATCAAGGTTTTATAAGGAAAGGTAATCTAATCCTAACGTAGATACATAATATTATACACATCCAATGATATCTGGAAATAGGTTCCCAATCTTGTTACATTCAGTCGATGACTTCAACTTTCTGGGAAATAAGGTTTTGGCGTATTTAAGCTAAAATGCATTCTTCCGAAGGGAAATTAGACTATGGCTGATATCATATAAATTACACAAACCTGGTGTAGTTAAGTGTGGGCAATATGGGCAATATTTATTGCAATATCCTAGAATCTAGAGCGTATTGACCGAAGTGGCAAACCAATTAAAATAACAATAAATTGTTTCAATAACCTAAGCCACTAGCCAGTGACAAGCTTCATTCAGAATTCTTAATAAGTATGATTTATTGCAGGTAAAACTGGAGGCTGGCGCGATTACTTTGACGAGGAGATGACAGAACAAGCAGAGCGTTGGATAGCAGACAATCTGCGTGACACTGACATGCGATTCCCACATTTAGAAAATAAATATTTATAAAGAAATACAGGGTGTGCAAACAAACGGCGCACTTGCTAGTTAATATACATTTCAGTAAATCGTGATCACGTCTAGATTAAAATGCATTTTCATAGCGTAGTCTGATAATAACAAAGATGCCGAGAAATTAACAATTACCAACACACGTGCTTCCCTTTAACGTATTACGCCAAATAGATACCTATGTACCTCTGTAACAAATGTTAAGGCGAAGTCTATGAAAGTTTTGTTGTTGTTCAAAATGATTTTCAGTGTTTATTTCGTTAACTATTATATAAACGATGAAACGAAAAAAAAAGCAACGAGCAAGTGCGCCATTTTCCTGCGCTCCCTGTATATAGAAATTAAATAAAAAAATGGTGATGAATATTCCAGTAATATGCTCTATTTTAATATTTCTTTATAACATCATATTTTTTAGTTTACCTACATCAATGCAATATTAACGTTAGGTATTAGAACTGAAACAAAAATAAAAATAAAATCTCAAAAACTTCTGAACCGATTTCTATGAAACTTACACAGCTCCTAAGTTGGACTGAACCTAATCCAACGCAAAAATAATTTTTGAAATCAGACTTATACTTTTTGCGATATGCGTGGACAAACATACATACATTTATGAAATTTGGTACACGTGTTTAGAAGCTGTTATAGACAACATATCCAAAAATTGTGCAATTCTGACAAAATTACATACATACAGATCTAATTGATAATCTCCTTTTTTTGAAGTCGTCTAAAAATATAAAATATTTGAAATTAATATTTACAGAATAGCAACATTGATTGCAAGTTTTATACTTATTATTATGCATATTATTAATTCGCAATAAATAATATTATTAAATATACTATATTTAGGGACCTAACACATTTTGGAAGTGGCAGAGCCACGCTTCATCCAGGGCCCAGAACTACAGTACGAATGGGCCGATTTGACTAGAGCGGCATGCTGTCTCACAGAAAACCGGAAAAAAGATTAATAATATGATTCACTCTTTTATTATTTTTAATTCATAAAATATATGATAAATTTAATTATATATCACGTTTCTAATTTTCCTCTTGAAGGTTGCAATTGGATTAAAGAAAATATGAATCTGAAAATATCTGGTGCTTTAATAGAAATTTCGTAAAATTTGTTGGCAATCCTACAGATGGATTTTAACGATACTGGTTCTGCTAAAAGGCTGATGAAAAACTCTTTTTATGGGTTGTCGTAGGATACGGGTAGGGACAGGCCACTTAAAGCATTTAGTAAATGATGGTTAGAATAGTGCAGCCCAGATAGAGTATCCGGCCTTGTCGTATCCGGATGTACACAGGATGAACCTGAAGCGTAAAACACTTATATCACTACGACGGGTCCTTAACCAATATGTACTGTAGCCGCTATCCGGGTAGATGCGAAAATTCTACCACTGGCCGATTCGGCCTTCGGCAATCTCACTATAATTATAGACGAAACGTAATAATATTGTTTTCCCGACGGTTTTGTACGTCTGTAATATGATGCAAATAAATATTTTATTTATTTATAATAATTATTACTATAAAACTTTCGTCATTTTCCGCGAACTTGGATTCTTTAGTAAAAAATAAGCAGCAGTTCTATACGTCGTAATAGAATTTATTGTCTAATTAGGCAAAGGATGTAGCACTAATAAAACCTTAATCAATGTGTAATATCTAATAAATTTTAGCTAATGGAACCAATTTTGGTATAAAAGTATTAAGTGGGTCACGAAGAGGCAGTGTCAAAATTACCGGGCCATGGTAGAACAATGTTTAGGAAACACTGCACTAGACGACAATGAACAGAATAAGCACTGAATTAGTTTATTGCCATGATACCGACCCTACCTGACTGCAACTACCAGAGACTTGTTGATACAACGAACTACGGCAGCTTGCGTGTCGTAGATTACCATAATCTACGCGCACACCTACTTGCTACGTCGCACAGAGTGCGCGTTATCCTCAGCCCTTTGCCAAAAATATTTAATTTATTTGTCTGTTTTGTAATTTGCTGAAAAATGAATGAAAAAAATAACGACTTCCCTTTTGAAATAATAGACGTCGATCATGAAGTGGCGAAGAAAATCATGGATCTTTTCTCAGGTATGTCGACCGAGCTGTTTTGTTTAATGTGTTTCGCACACTATTTTGTAAAATGAGACAGTAGTGTTTTAATTCCTTACTACTTCATTAATTGCGTATTACGACTTCATTACATTCGGAAAATTAAATGGAAAATATATGTATGTGAATATAATTCTTTAACCAATTTTGTATTTAGTCATGGATGCATTTTTATATTTATAGATTCTTTTACATTTCTTAACAATGAAATGCCTATTGTATATTTTACCAAAAAATAATAATAATGCATCTATTGGCAACAATTTGTTAGGAGAGGAGAATCAGAATTGATAGACAATTTGAGAAGTTTTTCCGGTAAATTGAATAGCAACCTAAATAATAGCCGGCACATATTTTAGCCGGGCTGTGTGGCATTACTTATGAGAGGCCTACGTCCAGCAGTGGAATGCAATGGGCTGACGTTGATGATGACATATTTTTACAACTAAATGCAATAGTTAATAACTCTCTTTCCCTTTCTTCAGCCACAAGCACTCCACATGCTTCATATACCATGTTGATATGCACCTATACTATAGTCTATAAGTATGTACTTTTGGAAAAGCGCAGCTTCCTAACACAGGTGTTGTTATAGTTAAAAGGAGTGCTCCAATGACGACAAATAGTAATTGGATTAAGATAATGCAAATAATGTTTATTAATTTTATCTCTTTTATACCAAACAATAAGTTAAGAATAATTAATAACTCATACATAGGTGGACGTAATGGCTCTCTCTAGCAGTGTAGGTACCTTTAGGTAATGCAGAGATTAAGCGAAGCAAATTTTGATTGAATCACACCTATCCTTTTACTACAGAATATTTAGAGTAGTTAATACGCAATCTCGTCTTTTTCAGAGACAAAAATATTAAAATTGTTACATAATAATCAAAACAATAATACCAAAAATAGCGTGACTCCAACTAATGTACTGCTAATTTCGGAAAAACACCTTTATTTTACAATATTGATTTAGTATCTACATAATGCATTTTTTAACATTTTTCATGTACGTTTTAAGCATATTTGCACACTTTTATACGCACTATATTATGATCGGTTATCTAAAGACTACATTCTTTATAAGTAGATATCTATATCTAATTGTTTCCAATAATCTTAACTCTCTACAAGGTTGTTTTTTTGGCAAGTCTATATTAGATGATATCTTATCCAAGACATAAAACAGTGTAATGCAAACGCATTACATATTTCGTTTATGTACCTACGCCATATAACGATAAAGTTATACAAAAATGAGACACTTTTTTCGATTTAGATAAACCTTAATACCTACTTGTTTTAAGATATGTACTATGTTTCCATTACGTAACAATTTAAGACCCTCGAGGTGAAGTAAATAATATCTAAATATTGCTTTTTAATCCAACCTAAACTTTGAACTCAGATACACCCAGATATCTGAAGTATATTTTTTTTATTTTACTTATTTAAATATCTATAGATTTTTTGAAATTATTTAGTGAGATAAGATAGCTGTAGATATGTACCGCCATCACTTTACGCTGATTGGAATGCTTCTGATAGACCCTGTTTACATAGTTATTACGTCATCATTCTGTGGGACCAATATTACAGTTACTCTACTTTGCATCCATCTTGAAGGTTGAAGGTTTGGGAGACTCGTAATTAATAGAGGTGGGAAACTGCAAGGGTAGTGAGTGGGCGGGATGTTATCACGAAATAATACAAGACTTCACAACGTGCTTTTATCGTAGCTAATTACTCGCTCAACTATAAAATAATTATAATATGTATTTTCAAGAGAGAATCTGTCGTTTAGTTTTTTTTTCTTACCTCTTGACCAGGGCAGTGTAAATTACAACTATAAAATGTCCAATTATTTATATTAAACCTACCTATGATCTATTTATTTCGTATGTGAATCGAGTTTCGACCTAGACGTAGCTTTTCTTCCCCCTTATTCGCTGTCCATTGCCCTTAAACAAGTGAGGCCATAACATTGAATGAATGTTCTTCAGCCTTGTTGAATAATTCGCGTTATAATTAATGCACTTTCATTTTCAGCTGACAACACTGGCTATGTTCGTGTCGGACCTAGCGGATATTTTTTCCCTGTCAAATATAAAGAAGAAGCAAGCAGAATTTATAACATGCCGCTAAGACCTGACGACATTTTTGTTGCCAGCTATCCTCGTTCAGGTATGCATGTTTTATTAACTGGTGCCGAAATGCCCTGCGCGGTACTTAAAAAATGACGCCGCGCAATGCGCATGCATACCTAATCGCTTAATAGATAGACATTAACTTTTTACTCATCACAATCCATTGAAAAACCAAGTGCACTTCGATTTAAAATGATACGGGCGACGCGACGCGCTTTTATAATGCGGCACTAAAAAAAAGTAATATAATTATTTAAAAAATCCTACAATTAACAGTCACAGTCTTGTGACTTTATGATAACATTTAAGTGAGGTGTTCAGTTTTAACAACATTTCTAGTCCAAAACAAATATGTATTTAATAATGATAACACAAACATTGATCTCATTGAACTTCATGGCCTCTCATTTCAGGGTTACTTCTGGACTATCAACGTGCAATTTTACCAAAAGCTATATGCACAAACTAGTACTTAAAATAAATATTATATTATATTTATTTACAGGTACAACATGGACTCAAGAGTTAGTTTGGATGGTAGCAAACAATTTGGACTATGAAAAAGCTTATGCTGTTCCGCTCACGGAAAGATTCCCATTTTTGGAGTAAGTTTTTTTTTTCAATATTTACACAGTTAAATACACTATTACTGTAGTGCACGTCTTGGTAAGTGCTACGTTCTAGGGATAGATTAGGTACATGAATATGTTATGCTTGCACATGATTTTGTGCACACTAGGTATACATCACTAGATACACAACTACGTCGACTAGCTTGAGACTGATTAGTTGATTCTATGACGCGAGCCACGGCACACCTTTCGACCCTTCATGGAAAGGCACAGAACACCCGTGATTGGCCATCCACCTTGGCACGCTTGTGGATATTGTAGCCTTCCTGGGCCCCTGATAAATCGTATGCCAGTATAGCGACCAAAAGCCCTGAGTATCCAACACGCGCAGTAAACGCGGCATCGAGCACCCAAGCCGCGAGGAATCCCGATTTCCCCATAAGTGATCAGCCAGCGCAGTGCCGTGATTGGTTCCCTTAATGGAATGCGCAGAATCCCCCTATTACGACCTCATTTGAACGTACATGTAATGTGTTATGAGTTAGGACCCCTAGATATATGTCTACTTCTAAGGCCGCGCCCACGATGTTAGCGGGATACGAGCGGGGAGCGGGACACGAACGGCGAGCGAAAGAGCAGCGGCAGCGCTGGTCGGGAGACGGGGTCCTCATGCGTCAACCGCGCCCCCATACCCACGCTGCCGCTGCCATCCCGCTCGACCATGCCGCCTCGCTGCCATAGTGGGCGCATCCTTGACGGAATTCCTTCAAAATACATATTTAAAACTTTCTATTTATTTAAACATCTTTCATACCTAATTATTATACAAGCTAATTTTATCAATGAAGAAAACAAAAAATATACCTTTATTATATTTAATAAAGTTGATGCACTACTTACCGTAAGATTTCTTACAGATACTCCGTTTTATTTCATCCCTTGATGATGGAAAAATTTGTATCGCAGAATAAGCACAGTGAATATAAGTTAGAACTTCTTAAAAACGTTACCCAACGTGGAACAGATAAATTGGCTGTTACCCCTTCACCTCGTTTCGTGAAAACACATTTGCCTCTTTCTCTTCTACCCCCGGATATGTTAGATACAGCGAAAGTAGTGTACGTGGCACGTGACCCCAGAGACGTCGTGGTATCCTTCTATCATTTAAGTCAAATTATGATGTCGCAGGGATACCTCGGAGATTTTAAAACGTTTTGGCATCTCTTTTTGAACGATTTAGGTAAGTGTTTTATATTTTAAAACATACCTGTATATATGTGTACCATAATGTAGATAAGGTGGTGGTACGGTAAGGTGCCTAAATACCTCATCTCTCTTGGTGAGTTTATCACTATCACTGCCTGGGTGGGAGGCGGCGTGTTGATGTTGGGGTCACCAATCTTACGACTCAAAATTGAAACACCTGGGTAAGATGTTAATATCTCGGCGACCGTTGAGTCGAGTCCCTTCTAAATTCTTACATTCGGCATATCATCAAAAAACCTCACAGCGGGCCTCTTCAGCGCATTGGATCCACTCCAGGATTTTGAGACAAGAATGCCATAACCTCTCTGGAACCTCTCCTGCTCGATACTACGCTGCGGGATGCAGTAAGTTTATGAAATAGGGGACTCTGATACATGGTAACAAACATCAATACTGCCGCCCAAGTCGTGGTCGCAGTATGCAATAAGCAACACCCAATCCCCTGCCACTATCCAACATTGACCGTGGTGGAATTCTAAAAAAACGCCCTCAGCCCACAGGGCAGAATGTAACTTATTACTTAACTGTGTATCAAAGGCTAAGACCTCGTAAACCTGTGTATTCACGTAACACGGTTATCTGTATAATTGATGTCTAAATTATTGGAGATATTAAGTAATCTTGGTTCTTCATACTTTCTCTACAAATTGGGTCGTCGTTAGTTAGGTACTTGCTATGATTTTAGAATGAAATACATAAATAATTGTATTTATTTTTTCAGTTCTTTGGACGCCATATTTTGCCCATTTGAAGGAATCATGGGCGCAACGACACCACCCAAATATGCTGTTTTTATTCTACGAAGATCTTACCAAAGTAAGAATTAGTAGATAGTTATTTTGGATCCGTGAAACTTTTATTAAATTCTCTCGTTTGAATTATTAATGTGTATTTGAATATACCAGGATTTACCAGCTGCCATACGCCGCGTCGCCAAATTCTTAAAAAAAGAATTCACAGGAGAACAAATTGCCCAGCTATGCGATCATCTCAGTATTGACAAGTTTAAGAACAACAAGTCTGTAAATTTTAATGTCCTGAAAGAAATTGGTAATCTCGTTTCAAATGGACAAAACTTTATAAGAAAAGGTAATGTTCTAGACTAACGCCCGAATACTCAATCGCCATTTAAATATTTAGTTGCACAAACTACCCGCGTCCTACTTAGCCAGTACATTTAAATTAAGTGCAACATAACATTTAAGTAGTGTTTGAATATTCGGCGGAAGTCACACAAGAATAAACACATCCTATCCTGTCTTAAAATAACTAAGTACTCATAAATTATGTTACATTCAGATACGAGTATAAACTCACTTCACAAAAACTTACCTATACTAAGGGCTCTTGTCCACACAAGTTTTTTCGGCGTAACAATCCACGGTTAATTTGCCGTGTGTAGGCACGGTTGTCAGTGTTGTATGGATCACAGTGCCCCTCGGCGTACCGTGTCTACAGACACACGGCGAGAATGCTGTCGGTGTTGTATCGTAATTCGCAGTCTTTGCGAGCGTGTCGACGGCGCCGGACGTTTTCGTGACAGATTATATTAAGCTGATTTAGTTCTATGAGTAGAATGAACATAAATAAAAAAAAAATTACATTAGGTAGTTCTAGAGACTTGTAAAATGGGATTACATTTTTGAAGACTATAAAAATTAATCGGATTTATCCAAAACCTTCTTTTTTTGCTTTTCTTTTATGAGTTTTCTATAAATAAAGTACGCAAGGACAGTATTGTTCTTATAGAGATTGTTAAGAAGGCTGTAGCTTGGCGCGAAAACGAGCGGCACCTGGGCGATGTCACGGCCGTGACATGTACAAGGTTACACGTTATGTTAACTGTACGGCTATTACACCGTACGGTGAATACAACGTTCTATGAACAAGAGGCCTAAGGCCTATGGTCGTAAATTATAAGCCATTAAATGCGTCAATGGCTGGAGTCATATTGCACCAACCCCATGTAAAAATGTATTTAAAATATTTACTGCAATACTCCGTGAAAAAGTAGATAGAGATTAAAAACCATAATTTTTTTTTATTGCAGGTAAATCTGGAGGCTGGCGCGATTATTTCGACGAAGACATGACAGAACAAGCAGAGCGTTGGATAGCAGAAAATCTTCGTGACACTGACATGCGTTTTCCGCATTTGGAAAAACAATAGTAGTAAAATAATATAAAGAAAAGAAAAACAAAAAATGGTGATAAACATTTATTCCAATAATATGCTCTATTTTAATATTTCTTTGTAACACCATATTTTTTAGTTTACATCGATACAATGTGAACTTTATAAGAACTAAAGTATAAGTAAACAATTTTTTTTTTATAATTTGCGTTTGAATCACTCCAGCGGAACTCATCAAGACTTTACAATTTCTGCATAAATAAAACAATACGTCAGTCCTTCTTCACATTTTTATTTAAATAATAATACGGTTATACAAAGAAAATAAATTAAAAGCCAGATTTAATCAATCATTCGTTGGTAATATAAAATTCTAAAACAGACTTATAATAATGGATAATAAAGGTTCGCGACAGCGCGTGGGGCGCGCGGCGGACGCGGCGCACGTGCCGTCAGCCGGTACACTCCGCAATAAGCAGTCGCGCGCCGCGGCCGCCCGTCCCGGCTCCACAAAAGCGACTCTATCATATAAAACTGGGATCTCTCCCGCACCTAACGACTCGTCGCCGCGAGCGACTTTAAAACTATCGTACAATTACAGAAAATCACAAAATTCAAGCGGAAATACTAGGAATCGGAATCCGTGTCGACGGGATGCATTCACGCGATCACGTCCGGCAGCAAAGCGTTGTCGGGCGCGGGCGGGCTAGGCGGCAGCTTCACTGGGTCGTCCGCCCCGCCGTTGGCCAGCGCCTCCTTCACTATTTGTTCCTTCTTCGGCGAATCCACAGCCTTCTTCGGTACAGATTTCATGACAGTGTTTTTAGCTCCCGTGGTATTCTAAAATAAAATCGAAAACGATATATGAGTTTACAATGTAGTAAAAAAATAATTCGGCAACCACAATGAAATATATACATTACCTTAGTCAGGGCAGTCCTCGGTGGAGCAGTCTTGGCTGTGATGCGTTTGTTTGCGAGATCTTTGCTTTGTTTGTCTAAGGGAGCGGTCGCTCGAGGTGCTGGTTTAGTACTGGCACTCCTTAAACAATGAAAATAGATTAATAAGTTGTATTATCATAGACATCTCTGTTTTAGATTGCATACAATGAATGTAAAAAGTTTGAAACAAAAAAAACACTAGTAAAGCTTGATTGTAGTTTATTGATCACGAAAACATATTGTAGCATTTTCTGTTGATTCATTCCTAACATCGTAGAACAAGGGAATTGATAGGATCCATGTCAGTTATACAGTATATTTTATCTTTTTTTTGAAGACAACAAACTAGTCTATGAGTAATAAATGAAAGGAGTGCGAACTCACTTGGGAGGTGCAGCTGCGGGAGCAGGCGCGCGCGAGATGGGGCGCGCGGCGGGCGCAGGGCGCGGGGCCGGTTTGGCGGCGGGCTTGGCGTCCTTAGCGTCGCCGTTCGTCAGGGGTTTGTCCGTGGGTTTGGGTTTGGGTTTAGTTGGGGCAGGCTTGGCGGGAGCGGGCGCGGCGCGCAGTAGCGCGGGGCGAGGGGCGGGCGCCGCCTTGGGTGCGGGTTTGGGCGCGGCGGGTCGCGGAGCCGACGTGGTCTTGGGAGCTGCACGAGCGGTGGCGGGAGCCTCGCGAGCGGTCGGCTTAGTAGTAGGAGACCCGGGTTTAGCGGCGGCGGTGCGACCTGCAGCGGCGGCGGCGGGTGTCGTCGGCTTCGAAGCGGTTGTCGTTGTTTTAGTGGCCGAAGTGACCTGTTTTACTGTTGCAGTAATTCGACTGGCAGGTGTGGCGGATTTAGTCGCCGGGGTAGCCGGTTTAGAGGCAGGTGTCGCTGGCTTGGAGTTCGCGGTGGCGGTTTTAGTTCCCGGTGTTGTGGATTTCGCAGTCGTTGTTGGGGTTTTAGTAACAGACTGTCGGGTCGTGGCAGTGGACGGTCGCGCGGTTGCGTCGGGTTTCTTCGCTGCCGCAGTGGGTGTCCGCGGAGTCGCGGTCGTTTTCGGTGCTGATTTTGGCGTTCGCGTGTCAGATTTGGCCACCGGTGTAGTGGGCGACTTCTTGGCCGGCCCGGTTGTTTTTGTCTTGGCGGCAATGACGGCTCCAGTGACCGCTGCTCCTGCGGCGGCGACTGCTACTGCGGCCGCTATAGGAGCGGCAGGGTCCGCGGCCAGAGGCGCTTCACTGACAGCGGGCGGTGCGGGTTCAACGGCGGGCGTCGGCGGTGGCGTAGCTGCAGATGGCGGCTGTACTGTTTCATCAAGAAGAATTTCGCTAGTGACAGGTACACATATTTCCTGCGCGTGCGATTCGGGAATACCAATGTCGATATCAGTGACTAGTTCCGAGCGCATTGTGTGCGCAAGTTCAACGGGTTCGTCAGGCACGACGTCTGGAGCGGGACCGCTCGACGGCTCTAGCACCGGTGAATGGGATACAATAGGTGTTTCTACTTGTTCCGACCTTATCATAAATTCATCTGTTGAAATTGTATACTCTAAGGTTGATGAGCTCAATGCAACCTGTTCCGCCGGCTCTAATGTTTCGATAGGAATAGGTGACTTCGCCGGTACAGGTGACGCTATCGCTACCAATTCCTCTGATTCTTTTGGCACAGGAGACTCCATTGTGACTAAAGACTCGATGGGTAAGGATGAATCAGCTGAGATGACAGGTTCAACCATAAGAGGCGATTTAGCCTGTACCATAGACTCTAAAGGAATGGACGACTCCTTAGACGCAATAGGCTCGTCGGGCAAAGGCGATTTAACTGGGACAGGAGACTCTGATAGAATGGGTGACTTAGCAGCGATAAGACACTCGTCCGGAATCGGTGACTTAGCCGGAACTGCACACTCTACAGGGATTGTCGATGCCATTGGAATGGGAGACTCACTAGGTACAGAAGATTCTATCAAGACTGTATCTGTCGTTACAGTATTATCTACAGCAAATGAAATTTCCTCTCGGATTTCGGATTCAACTGGAAGCGGTGATGCCGTTGGAGCAGGTGATTCAGTAGGAACTGGCGAATCGGTCGGGATTGGCGATTCTCTCGGCAAAGGTACTTCAGTAGGCAAAGGAGATTTGTTTCGTAGTTCAATAGATTCTTCCTCAGCAAGATCGTCATCAAATGTCTCTTGAACATCACATGCTGAAGACACAGTGAGATTTGATTCATGAACTGACAATGCAGGATGTTTTTCTACAACTTCTGCAGTTAGAGGAGATTCTTTAAGTAAATATGCATCATTTTGGTCTTCCTTAGGAACTGGTGACTTCCCTGGCAATGGAGACTCGCTTGGCAATAAAGATTGTGTTGTTGGTGCGTCTCCTACCAGTTCTAACTGTTCCAACTTCGTATCATCTGCTAATATGGTATTATCTTCAGTGTGAACAAGTTCAATGTCCAGTTTTTCATTTGCTTGAAAATCTATATGTGGGTAGGTTGATGTAGCTTCTAGAGGCTCACTATCATCTGGAACAAAGTTTGTAGGCAGTGGTGATGTGTTTTCTGCTGGTAATGGGGATTCGCCAGAAAGAGGAACCTCATTTGGTTGAAGAACATAGTCATCAAGCAATGGAGTCTCAGTAGGCAATGGTGAGTGGCTTGGAGTAGATTCTTTGACAAGCAAAGATTCCTCTTGCGCCAATGATTCTGATTGAAGAATTTCATGTGATTCACAGACTTCCTCCGTTTGTTCAAAACATACATTTTCACTAGAAACTACATTTATTTCAACCTGTGTTACTTCAGTATCTAATTTCATTTCAGACTTCTCGTCTGCCTCTTTAATTTGTGATACATCATGCGGACTTTCAACATGGTGGATATCAACTTCAGTATTTTCAATTATGTCTTGTTTAATTTCTGGTAACAGATTTTCTTGTGATTGTTCATCTTCTGTTGCATCAAGTGCTTGCTGATTATCAGAAGGCATTTCTAATGGTGATAAGATTTCACTGTCCTGTTCACCATCCTTAATATCTTCTTGTTGAGATTCAACACTATGAAGTGATTCAATATGCTCAACCTCTAATGGGTCATGTGACTCTTTAATTTGTGCCTGTTCATCTTCAATGGATGTTTCAACTTTGCATTCTATATCATCCTGTGGCAATTCTTCTTGTGGTGTTACTACTCGGGTGTCCTTCTCACTTTCAGAAGGATCTTGAATATCATCATTTGTAAAACCTAATTCAGAACTTTTGCCATCAGGTATTTCCGGAATTTGCTCAAATAATAGTTTATGAGATTCAGGAGTGTCTGTCTGTAAAACTGGTTCCTGGGACATATTACTGCTCTCAAACTCCATATTTGACAAAGCCTGGATATTGTCTGAATTAGTAATATTGTAGTCTACAAAGTTATCCTCTTGACCAAGATTACACAAATTGTTTGAGAAGACTTCGGTTCTATCATTTAAAATCATAATGTCATTATTGGGTTCCTGCATATTTGTTTCTGTTTCATATAAGTTTGTGTGTTGATCTGGATTAATGTTTTCTTTATCAATATCATTCACATTTTCACAGACTCCATTCTGTTGAATGTCCTCATCATCACTGTCAGGTAGTGGTTGCACAGCATTAAGATCCACATGTGATTCATTTTTAGAAAGCCTTTCACATGTGTCATCATCTTTTTCCTGATAAAAGCTCATGCTCATTGGGTCCCTTTCCTTATTTTTCAGTCTTTCAAATAATTCATCATTACCTTCATCATCAAAAGGATTTGTTTCAGTATGTGTTTGGAATACCTGCAAATTTGATCAAAAACACATTATCAATTAATATTACATATGAATTCAAGGTAAACCATTATTATTGTACTGCAATATAACTTGTAGAACAATGTTATGTATATACCAACCTGAATATTACAGAAATCTGTTGTGTCTTTCTGTATTCTTTCAAAGTCTTGTATAAGTCCCGTATCCTTGACTTTGTCAGGTTCAATGCCTACATTGAATCCAAAGCCCAAACTGTCCATGTTGCACCTATCATTGCCATTAAATGGTTCCTTTGTTCCTTCATCTCCTGATATATTCTGGAATAATAGTTCACAAGCATTATTGGCATTGACTTACAAAACTGGGGTTTCCCCAGAACACTCCATAGTTCCAAAAATAACATCACATTAATAAAATAAAACTAATTGCTTTAAAAAAAATGTGATGCATTTACAAAATGGAAAAAGCCTTGTATGTGTTATTGTAATCCCGAACATTAATGTCCAGAATTTATATTTTCCTCATCGTAGTGTAATGACACATACAATGTATTAACCACCTTTATTAAAATTTTAAAATAAATCTGGTTATCAGTAGTTTAAAATTAATTAATATTTACTACTGAAAAAGTTAAAAATCATTAATACTGATACAAAAGACTTCAGTAGACTCACATGATGGCCGTTAAGTTGATCACAGTTATCTAAATCTAGAAGTTCTGCTGGTCTGATGTCAGCTTCTGTCTCAAACTGTGCTACATCAGGGAGCTCTATATCGTCCATTGGGAGTGGTTTGCGGGGTGATTCCGCTAACAGCACATCAGCACCAGCTACAGAGCCTGGCACAAACACCGGCGCCTCGGGGTTTAGTGGTGAACTGTTCATGTCTACTGAGCTGCTTTCCCAAGCCGACTGAAATAATATACACAATGCTTTTAAAAACTCTTGTAAATTTATCACTATGTGAACTGATTATTCATCAAGTTCATTGATACTGACAGTATAACCATTTATAGATAGATAGAAGATATACATCATTACAATTTAACATTTTGTAATGGACCGTGACAATACAAGTATCAAAAACTACACAACATTTTACACAATATAGTTCATTGTGTATTTGTATTCTGCAGGCATGTGGCACAAATTATTTGTAGTTATTTTAAAATGTTAACTAAATAAAAAATTAATTCCCAAAATTAACCCATGAAGAAAAATTTTCTTCAAGAACCAAAATGAGTGTGTGACAAATATTTGTTGTTGGACTAATATTTTGATATTCTTAGTTCCATTGGAACCATATTGTGAACTGTAAAAAAATATACAGCTTATTGCTTTAACCAATATTTATATTAAATAAAAACAAAATGTCTCTACTGCACCATTACAAATTCCAGCGAATCAATCTAAATACGATATGTGTATAAAACTCAGATATGCATTATCTCTTATAAGCAAACAGTGATTCATCCATCCACTAACAAAGAGTTACCAAAAGTATTTTTGTCTAATCAAAACAAAATCGTATCTAAAAGAAATGTTGCCATTAACATTAAAATTAGTTACTAGATATTGTTTCCTTATTCCAAATATTGATAATTTTCATATTAGTTTATAGTTGGCATAAAAGTACTAGCATCATAACTGAATTGTATCCAATACATAAAAAATATACTTTTAGAATTGTGACTCATACATAATGAAGGTCGATGTAGTGTTTAAAGGGATATTAAGTGTTATTGAAACGCATAAGAAGTATTTAATGCTCCTAGGTACCAGCAGGTAACGATTGAGTATATAGAAGGAAACGCAGTACTCACATTGTCCTGGCAAGGTGTCTCCGAGTGCGGCGGCTCGTCGTGCTCGTCGCTGGGGTTGTGCTCGTCGCGTTCGCCTTCTCCTTTGTAGTAGTTCCACTCGTCTTCAGACTCCTCGCCGCTCTCAGCTACATTATCCACCAGAGCGCCGTCGACGTGGCCCTCCTCCACTGCACACACCACCACAAAAAAATCTTAATTTCCGACGTTCATATACCACAACGACGTTCAACCGATCGTGTACCGAGGTACACCTGGCGAACACGCAATTTCAACCTCCCCTTGCAGACGTCGATATCAACAGGTGACACACCCTTATCAGAAAAAACTTATACGTTCGATACGGCACAATTCACAAAAACAACGAGTTATGTGGAAGTCATAAATAACGCCGGCTGATTACCTACCGCGTTCCGCTAAGTTTTACCGGTCGCGAATTCAAACTTGCGAGACATTCGCGGACGCCATTTCGAGAACGAATTGTAAAGACACGCCCGTCGCCGATTCGAACGGTGGAGCGAAGTTAACAGAACCTGCGAGAATCCTTCGTTCGCCTGCGACACCACAGGGATGCGCCTTACGGCGGCCCGTTCTATTTCCAGAACACCGCTATGCATGAATCAACACAGAAATAACCTTTCACAAACCGTTCGGTATGTGAAAATAATCAACAACATTCGCTAAAATCCACATACCGTGAACGGAAATTTCACTACACAGATTATTATCTTCACCGGCGGTGTAATATTTGAGCCGTAAAATATAGACAAAGCCCCGAATACAATAGCGAAGCGAGTGCAGAGAGTAGCACAGATCGGTCGACGTTCAATGAGCGACTGCGAGAGGATCGAGCGGGACGAGCGGGACGGCGGCGGTGAGGGAGCGCGGCCGGCGCGTCGCCACTGTGTCGGGCCACGGGCACACGCGCGCCTAGGGATGTTCTTATCGTTTCGTTCAAATTATGTATTTACTTTTCATTACTAATCCAAATATTTTTAGAGTAAAAACAAGTTTTGAATAAAAATAATAACTTTAAAAAATCTTTAACTTCTTTTTTGTACCTGTTTTACACCTCGGAAAAGCTATGTTGTTACGAGGAAGATACAATATATTGTATGCTTTAGTCCATTGCAATGTCCTCAGGAATGTAGTACAGAATACGGATATGTTATATTTATACGAGAATTGACGTAAGCTTCGTTGCTTGTGGGAATACGCACTGAGAATATTTAAGAACCCAGTCATGTTGCTAAATTCACAATCGAATATAAAATATGTGCAAAGCCGTTGGTATATTTTAACGATAATAATATTAAATTATTATGATTATCTTACACAAATGTCTTGAAATCCAACCTTTTAAGCCTTACTAGGCTTAGGTAAATAATTTTCTTGATAAAAAAAAAACACCACGTTGGATTTAAAAATGTTAACATGTGTTTATTTAGGGTTATACATTTTTCAAATCGGTGTGTCTGTAAATCTATTATTAACAGAGCTAAATTGTTGGCCGAAATTAAACAAGGAATGTGAAAATTATTTACCGACAATTATCTATCTTCATATATATCTGCAAAATGGAAAATAAATGAAAAGAATCCCAATTTTAAACCCGTGCTTTATCAACTCATTTATTAAGCAAGTAGGTACTTACCTATATTTTTAATACAACTCCATTTGGTGTGGGTTATTTTCTGTATTTTTTTATTTATTTGATCATCCGAAATAAAATATACTATATATTATATTTAATGTTATTCGCATAGTAGTTTTTATTTGAAATAAGAAAATACACACACAGAATAGTATTATAACTTTGAGTACTTAAAATAACTCTAAATTTAATAATTATTTTTAGTAAAAAGCAATTGTGATGTATGAGGCATCGGTACTTACACAACAGAAACAGAAGCACAACGAGATAAAGACGTTCACATATAATCGAATGTGCATAACTCAGATGAAAGTAAATCAATACCCGTGACCCAATGTACGTGTCTTTTTAACGCAAGAGAAACAAATTTAATTATTGTTACAAAAATGGTTAATTCTCTTTGTTTGACCAATTCAAATATCTCATGACCTAATTCTATGGAAATAAATGGTAAAATGATTTTTATCAACTTCAGCACGTTATTTGTGGTTAATTTGAGCTAAAAAAAAATATGTACGAGAAGTTATGTTGAAGAGTGAGGCAATCTAGGTCGAGTGAGTGAGGTCTTATATCTCTCCACATCAAGACGAGCACAGCTAGACAAAAGAGTCCCCTAGAGACGGCACAATTTGAAAAGCCCCGTCTTTGGCAGGTGTTTGAAACTTTAACGGTTCACCTGCCCATGAAGTGTCTTTTTCTTCTTATTATATGCGTATCCGACACGTGATCCAGGAGCATCATGACAAAGCTGTGAGTTGTTAGATATGGGTACAAATCCTTGTTAGTACTAAATAATAACAATCAATTGTGTATATAGCAGATTTAAAAAAACTGGTCATAAGTTATGAGCCGAATCTTTCTTCAACGTATAAGTACATTTCTATACTAGCTTTGTAAAGAGATTGCATTGGACTGCACCTAATGTCACGTACAGTTTTTTCTCACCCCGCTTAAATGATCCAGGATTAAAGGAAATGAAATGAGGGACCAGTTAGCGTTATAGCAACCTGGTAGCTTGTCCACGTACCTGCATGAGCGGGCGGTGTGGGCGGCGCGGGCTCGTGGTTCCTGTCGGCGTCGACGTCGTCCGCATCGACGGCGGTTTCGGGGCCGAGGTCCTCGCTGTCGCTGTCGAAGTTGTCGACGCCGTTGTCGCCGGCGTCGGCGTCGGCGTCGGCGTCGGCATCAGTGTCATTGCAGTCACCCGCAGCAGCGGCGGCGGCGGCAGCGGCGGCGGCGGCCGCGTCTACCTGCCGCTTGCACGCCTCCGTGTCCACGGCGAATGGAGGCGCATTCGCCAACGCGTTATCCAGCCTGCGTTTTTTTTTCTTTACATTAATAACATTTTTAAGGCCTTTCGATTTATCCTTCGATTGTAGGAGTCTCAGAAACGGGCAATTATAGGATAATACAGTACAGTAACAACCTATTTTAATAAAAAGTAAATACGAAATCCGCCTATTGCCTTTGAAATAAAAGATTCCTTTCCCATAAGAGTTAGGATCAATGTGCACCATTTTATTCCAAAGGAATTGTGATTTGGATCCATAAATAAATTAAGCATAACGTTTCTTTAATCTCTGATCGATACTCCCAAACAACGTAATAAAATTTTAATTTTAATCCTGGAGTTGTTCCGGCTGTATAATTAAAAACTTTTTCGATTAGACACGCTAAAGTTATTTCGAAGATACATATTACATAGATAGGATTAAAACCATGAAGGGTTCCTTTCTTACTGCTACTTATTTCACATATATTATCATTTTTCACGATAATATTAAAATATTTAAAGATTCATCATCATCATCATCATCACCCCGTTAATATTTAAAGCTTACGTAACTATTTTTTATTTAATGTATCCTATATTATTGACACTATAGGCGATAGTAATAAATACTTTCAGTTTCAATCAACTTAGAAAAAAAATAGAGGCACCATCGTTCAAGGTCGTGCCGTGCAAAGTTATTTGGCATTACTTTACACTATGTTATGAGAACCGGTTAAGCGTCGGAAACATACAAATGCAGACGATATAAAACGAAGGCGAGACACCACTTTTTAAAATAACGATTACGCGCATCATTAGTCGTTGAAAATTACGTCATGGCTTGATAGCCCGAGTTTACGTAGAATGCTATCAAAACATTAAATATGACTTCATATTATCTATACCAGGCTGTACATATACGTTAGGCTGCTGGCTACGAGCCAAAGGCTATAACATTTGAGGAGCCCTGAGTCCTGAGCAGGCTGGCACATCGCGGGTTTTTTAACGAATGTATTTTAGTACAGTAATGACTAGTCTAATAAGTGTTTTGTCTACACCCTATGAGGTAGATGCGGTAGCTTAAGCCATTCACATAGCAACAACTGAGACCTATGGGTCGATACTTAATTAATTGTCAACGTTTACTTTATTATTAACGATCATTTTAGTTCCGTAACGACACACAGGTAGAAAATAAAATCTTCAATATACCTATGGTTGTGGACTACTAAACATAAAAAACTGTGGATTAATATCTCTTGATTTTATAATTTCAAACATCCGCCCTACTCATTCGTCAACGTCAATATAATGTGTTAAGTGTCCTTTATCAAATTATAAGACTGTTTGTTGGTGCGATGCTATTCGTTTCTTACTATGCAGTACATACAACCATTAATCCTGTAAGATGTATTTACTGCTGGGACCCTGTCTTCGAACACATTCATTTGGAATTTTGTCGCGTAGTGAGTAAAAAACTCGTTAAATGCCCTTGAGCTTTCCTATTAAGTACAGTCAGCGACCGAGTTTTAATTTGGTATGCCATCACTGACCCAAGCTGGTTATTGACCTCCGTGTATAAGCGACGAGATATCTCGGACGAGAACCTACGAATTAATCATATTTTTAGCATACTTTCTAATAGAATAGTAATTGGGTTAATAGGATTTTTTTACATATTTTATTGTCTTTGTATTTCAAAGTGACCTTGTAACAACTGCTATAAACTAAATATATTTTAACATTACATTTTGACATTACGTGACTGGAATGTTTAATTAAAATTTCAACATTGCAAAATTGTTATAAACTTGCGTGTATGGTGTGAGTTGTGATATATATTTCTTACCCAAGGTCCATGGGCGGGCAGTTATCTGCGACGATGTCACGCGGGTCCTTGAGGAACACCACGATTATAGAGATGTTGTCGGCGGAGCCCTGCCGCTTGGCTTGCACGATAAGGCGCTTTGTCACTGCCTTCAAGTCATCTGCACAAAAAAAGGATTGGTTATTCATAGTTCTTTTTTTACGATTTACAATAATACCTAGTAATCAGTGTTATAAGTAGAATAAAAAGCTCTGTTCCGTTCATAAATATATTGTGCATGTCTTATTTTAACTTTTCATGGGGTATCATGAAGGTATGTCATACCAGTTTATGTTTTAGTTCGTAGCTAGAGAAGGACTTTGATTAAGACATTAGGTGTCCACGAACCCTTCCAAAATATTGTTTTAGGCGCCTAGTTGACAAGATTAATCAATACAATCTGTCTAATGACCAACTTAATTTGAAATATGTTGAAGTGTAAGTTTCTACTAAACGAGGTAACAAATTAAGAAGATGTAGACGCAATTAAAATGTTGTTAGGCGCTGTGAGTATGCCTTCACTGTTGAGCCAGTCATTATCCTTAAAATATCTGCGTGACATCTAGCACAGAACGCTGACAGTGTTGCAAAGTCTATTATGTGTGTAATTTGTTGCGGCACAATGGTGAACAGTGCTGACGGATATGGAGTAACGATGTTTATGTTTCGATTTGCCACAGCGCCGGTTGTATGTAAGGATGTCCTTGTTCTGTCTCAAGTCTGAGGGGCCGTGAGTCACCAGCCGCGGCCGCCGGCACCGCTATTGTGCCCCACTATTTGAGTACGTGATGAGACTACGTTATATAAAATCGTTATCCCAAAACTCTTTTCAAACAATGTCAACACACAGCACACTTTCTGTCCAGGCGACCTTGCATTTAATACCTAAGGGACACGAGTAAAAACCATAATAATTAGCATCCAATTCCCATATGTTTTATGGGGAGTAAGCATCGTATGTAGACGTGTCTGCGGCAAATTAATTGGGTGTGGCAGCACATGTTTTTTTGTAATTAACATAGAAAAGTGAACCGTACCCTTTACGTGCAATGTTATCTATATCATTTTAGCAGTGCGTGTGTTTGCACTTACCATAATATAATTAAGCCAAATAAGGTCGTCAACGCTTTCATAGCCAGGTCGTTGTTGGGACACACCCTGTCCTGCAGGCAGGGCGTGTCGGACCGGTATTTAAGCTCGCTCGGTACATTCGGCGCGAGTTCGTTACAAGCCGAACATTGCCACGTAGCCTAAGCACACGCCTTGACTTTGCTCGCTATTTCGGGGCGCGGTCGTCGTCGCCGCCCTCACTTTTTACCCTGTTTGGTCTGGCTCCCGGCCAACCGCGCCCCGTCTACTTTCGGATGTAACCTTATAGACAGTTATTAATTTGATTTATATTTGTAATACGAACCCGCGTCTAAAAACTATTCCCAACTTGGCTGCGTGATGTGTCAACGACCATTTCGACCTCATATGTCAATGAGAAAATATCAGATAATCTTGATTGTGCTTTTGAGCAGTCGCCTGTAAATTGTAATATTAACCATAATATGTCACTGAACAACTCAGTCACCATACAACTGGTTGTGGCAAGTGTATGTTCCAAATTAAGTTCATATTAAAGAAATAGCGGCATTGCATTCGTCACATTTAGTAAAAGATATGTCGAGAATATCAATCGTCTAGTTGAAGGAGGCGTTACGTGCATTCAGTTAAAACACTGCATCTACAACTGGTGAATGTTGCTCATAACGCTGACAGAAAGAACTTGACCACTATTTTGCATCAGACTAAGAAAAATCATGGCTCTATGCCATCGTAAAGCACTCGCTTTCTACCCGTCAAGTATTCATTGATGTATTCAAAACAACCACTGCATTCTCCTTGACATCGCCAAAAGCCACCTGACCGCTTTACATGATGCGATATGAATTTTTAAGTTACATTCAAACAGCAAGGCATTGTTCGAGGCGAGGCTATATCAGGTTGCTTTCTCATACATATTAATAGTATGGCTGGGTAATTGTAGTAGGTCGGAAATCGAATCTAGAGAGTGGAGACGGGGAAGGGGGAGAGGGAGAGGGAGTGAGGCAGCAGGCCGGATTAAGTGCAATTTTCCAGCAAGTTCGTCCGGACTCCGGCCCGCTGTGTACACAGTGCTGCTGTAGACGGCAGGAACACTATTCCAATATCCACTCTCCATAGTACAAACTCTTTTAATATTAAACCAGCCTTTTGTTCTATAAAATAATGTATATAATAAGGAATTCAAGTATTTTGAAAATTGTATAATCATAAATAAACAATAATATAATAAACAGATGAATTAAAACAAATAAAACTGTTTTTTTGTTATAAATATAAGGTGGTATTTGACATATAGTATTTAATTTAAACTACATGTTCTTAGCCTTCCCAGGTAACAATTTACCAATTTTGAAAAAAAAATGCCTGGTAGTTTTGTCACAAATCGCGATTTTAGTTTCCAAGGCCTTTGATTAACCCGTTATAGGTACGATTCTTTTTACCGCTCACGTAAGTTCTCGAACCGAACTGATTTTCAGATAAGTGATAAAAATACTCGTATCTATACAGGGTGGCCAAAAATCGTGAAAACTAAAATCACGATTTTCGACAAAAAATCATCCTCGATTTTTTTTTCGAATTATGGGCAATGTCACCTGGGCTAATGACAAACATGTGGGCTAAATTAAGTAACATAATTATGTTAATACCAGCCTGTATAAAATAAACATTTCGTGAAACCATTTATATTATAATGGAATATAATATGTGGGTCTGCTACATGATAACTTTTTTATACTTATTACTATACTAAGGTTATTAAACTATGCCTGAAATCTTTCACATCAATCCAAATGACAAAAATAATCAATAACTTGGCTTGGAGTACATTGCGTTATTCTGTAGACAGAATTAATATAAAAAGAGTATAAAGGCATGCCAGCTCGCTGACTGCATCTGTGTGGTACGTGCTATAAGCAGCTGCATCAAAAGGTATGTTGGGATAGGACCGGGAGAGTTGGCATGGGGAGGTAACCTCCCATTCAACATGGCCGCCTTCAGCCGCTTTTACAGGAAACGCTTCCATAGACACGGGGAAATACGATGCAAAATGCCATACGTCACAAATATTTTATATATATAAGTTAGCTATCTATAATCGACATTGCGCACACAGACAATCCTTAAAAATATTCCAGCTACATCCGGGTATTGATCGAAATTTACGAAATGTCTGGCGCTAGTGCGTCTATTTACAGACGCGCTGAAAGGATTTTACTGTTACAGTTACTCAAACAAAACGTTTCCAATATTAGGTTTTAGTTAAATGTACCGAGCGTGCGTATGTAGTGTATCATTGGCGAGTGTAATAATTGATTATTGCTATCAAATACCACAAGCCTGGCGCACAAATCATGGCACGAGGAATTCACTCGGAGCGGCCGGTATGGCCGGCATGTGCACCGCGCATTGTGCAAGCGGGAACCGAACCCGAGTCGGCAGACACCGAGTCTGCGGTTTAACTGTACGCCGAGACGGCGATACTCAATGTTGCATCACAACTATTTATAGTGCATCAACATCACTAGCTACTCCAGATAGGTTCTGCGACAGATACCAACAGCTGTGAAATTCATATCGGTCCCTTATCCTACGTGCAGTATTTGAATCCACTTCATGCTCTCAAGTGTTAATTAAACGTGCGGGCTAATATAACGGACGGGTGGGAAGCCAAGGGGAGGTGCTCGCTGTATATTTACACGAGCAGTATGTTGGAGAAACAAACTTGACAGGAGTACTTAACTGAAATCTCGGATCGACATGGACGGCCGCCGCGCAAGCGACGCGACAGACGACAAACATCAAACTACTTCCAGCTAAAAGCTTTTCCGATACAGCGTCAACAGTATGTCGAAACGAAATACGAGCCGTCCGTTCGGTGCTTTTATAGCTAAGCGTATGTACATGTGTAAGTGAATTGATTTTTTATTAGGTTACCGCGACGCCCCATATTGGCACACACAATTGTTAATATTTTAAATACTGAGCTGTGTTTGCGAGGCGGGCTTCGACAGTAGTTGATATAAAGGCAAGCATAACCAACATCATTATGATATATATTACAATTCACAAGTTGCTTTAGCTCATGCAGTAAA
Organism: Theretra japonica; assembly: GCA_033459515.1. Lineage (NCBI taxonomy): Eukaryota > Metazoa > Arthropoda > Insecta > Lepidoptera > Sphingidae > Theretra > Theretra japonica. The sequence goes on from CM065936.1 coordinate 3,881,675, forward strand.
GTACGAGTATTACCATACATAACATAAACATCAAAAAGTAAAAATCAACTACGAGTATATGTATAACTTTTATGTAAATGAGAGCTACGGTTTTCTATTTTCCTTGATTTATATATTCTACATTAGGTATTTAAAGTGGATAATGTTGGCTATAAATTAGACTATGTATTTTAAAATAATCATTTATTTTAGTTATTGGATTACTTTATGTTCTACAAAAAAATATAGCTACGCAATCGATATTGGTAATTATTTTAGGCGTGTTTTAAATGAATATGACGATTAGTAAACCATTTTGAATAATGTTTTACTCTTAAACTAAGTTCGTTGTGAATATAGCAGCTTTGTTTACCAAGATAGTAATCAAGTAAATCGTTCACTCAATACGTGACTATAATTAGCTCGACATCTGTGAGCATCAGTTAACTATCTCGATACACCCTACATTTTAACATCATCCTATAATAACAGGCGAGTCTAATCAATGAATTAATCGCTATTTTATAGAAACTCGTCTAATTGTTAGTGCGCACAGCGAAGCGTAATGAAATTGAGTGGGAACTTTCATGCACGCTCTGCGTTCATCAGCGGACCGGTAATTGGTTTGCGAGCGGGCGAGTATGGCTCGGAACTAGTAGGAAGTGCTGCACTGTGTACAGTGTATAGTGTATAGTGTTTAGTATAGGTATACAGTATAGACATAATGTATACAGTATAGTATATGTAGCGCCACCGGGAATCCTTGTAATTAACGCAGCTCTCGCCGCCCGCCGTCCGCCAGCCCCAATGACTTGGTAATTGGAAGCCTGCCCGTTGGGCTCTGTGTTGCACTCGCGCTATCAGAGCCTCTTTGTGTCGCCACTCGCGACTCGCGCTCGATGCACCACCAGTTTATTCGTACACAACTTTTTAATTGCCACACCATTGTGTAACTACATAAAATGCAAAACCAGTTTTTATACCCTTTTTGCTAATTCGCTGCAGAACTTGCTTACAATAGTCTGCGACGTCTGTGTTTAATGATATTATATTGATGCCCAATTAAGATATCAAATGAATTCTAGAGTATTTCAAGGTGCCTAGCATTCATATTGTTGATGTACCATAAAGGAAATTTAGATTAACGTATTGCGTAAATTCACACGCAAATCGACCTTAATTCCTAGCAGGCAAAATAAATGTAAACCGCGTGAAAGATGAGTCCTCGGCCAATTGTTGAATGCAATGTTCCGGGAAGCACTATAAATGCAAGTGAGTACAAAACTCGATGCATCAAACAACACCTGAATGGGGCCCCTCTTAACAATTTCAATAAATATGTCATTTTAAACGGGGCTGAACTGGTTGTTCTGCGAGCCGATGCATTTCGGTGTAACTTGTTGTGCGCGACAAATCACGCCTGCAGCCGCAATCGGCATTTGTATGCAGAACGATCGATCCCACGCACCAACAACCATTTGTCCTGCTCGATAGCGTCTAATCCAATATCAGCCGCGCGGATTATACTCACTTATTAAACATACCGGTTGCTGTTTTATGTAAAACAATATTATTGCTTTCACAAGAATAACTACTATAATAATACAGAGTTTTAAGCCCGCACTTCATTAGTTAAAATTTATATTATATTTTACCAAATGTTTGGCCAATCAATATAATAATGGTTACATTGCATCGTAAATAATATCTTTAGTGAAAAATTACACCTCCCATAACTACATAAAAAACGATTTTTTTCGCATTGACCATAATTTTTCTGAGCCTCTGCTTAGCACAAAACTCAGCATAGACAAGTTTTTTCTTTCTGTCTTAAACTAATCGTATGCAGATCTTTCTAGATCCGGCCCTTCAGGCGGATGATATGTCAGCGCTCGACGTATAATCACATCCATTTCCAGTTCCATTACGCGGATATCTAATTTATTGCTTATCCGATTGCTTAAATTATTAAATAAATATTAATCCGCTTACTTACGAGTTTATGACCGACAAACCAACTAAAACAGTCAAAATTAAGTAACGTTTTAAGTAGTTAGATAAAGTAATTGCAAACGTCGTGGTTCGCGTTGCTCCATCCGCCAAGTGTCAATGATCCCGTCGAAGAACTAAGCGTTTGCATGCCACGTACGGAACAATATAAAAATTCACATGTCATGTCGTACGGCCGTCACTCCGACATGATTTCACCGAGATTCACGATCATGACTGAGGAAGTCCACGCACATGATCGATTTAGAGAAAATTGCACTAGTGTCTAATCACGAACGCAGTGGGCGCGGGGCAACGACCTCGCCATTAACTAAAATATTCCACAATTAGAGATGGATAACATTTTATCCATCTATTTAAACACAAATGCTTTTGAAACGCCTGTTTTATTATTCCTTATGTGATGAATAAATAGGCGCATTCGAATATATTTTTGAAACAATATTCTAATGTTTTTGAGCGAGGCAATTGAATAGTAATATTATGGTTAAATTACATCGAGGCAGACCCATTATTTAAATAGGCATTGTGTAAGGATAACCTGATTTTAATTGTATACAAATATTTGCTGGTCCCGTGATCATAAATTATTAATTTCATTATTTAAATATGTAATTTTGATCATACTATTTGTCTCGCTTTATCATGGTAGACGGGAAAAAATACGGCAGTGACACGTGAAGACGATCATTCGTCCAATTGTACGGGCGAGGTTATCTGTGTTTGTCATGCATGATTCATGCACCGGCCACACGGGGACGTATCCGCCCGAACTGTGGCCGACGTCGATCCACTGAGGTAACTCGCAATATGAGTTATAGACTGCCTAAGTGAAACTTGCAAAGTTAAATGTAACGTTTTCAATTAAAATTGATTGATTTTGAAACTGCTGCGGGCGAGCCGAGTGAACGGAGCTCGCGGCTCGTATAAATATGCAAGTGCAGTTCAATAAACGTTCCGAGCGCTCGGTTCGGTAGGTGTTAATGCAAAATCCTTGTATAGCCGCAAATATTTGTGAGGGCGGACCAGGGAGGCGCTGACGAGAAAAACAGGGACAAACAAGACAGCTTTACATTTCAATTGTTACCTTCGCTCAATGTGTATCCCAATATAGATTTGTTGTAACCTATTTGTGCACTTATTGACATAAATAATTGCGGTTTTCCCTGTAGGTTCGTAGCATGTACCGACATAAATACTCAGGATGTTTCTGAAAAGGTTTTGAGTTATATTCGGATTGTTTCCGAACCTACAGCTGATGTAGGTAAAACACGGATGTTTCCACAACAATACGAAACATACAGTTATCAAACTAGCCAAATTAAGAGCTTGATTTACAATGATTTGACCGAATGCCAAAACATTATTTTCATAAACTTAAAACAAAAAGAATAACTAAATAACAACAGCTATTCGATCAATCGAATACCAATCAAAGCCTAGGTGAATGCTTATCCCTGATTGGCTACTATAACTTCCGAGGGCCACTTATTACATTAAAAGCGTTCGTGTAAATCGAGTTGGGCTTCCTGTAGGTGCAGATAGGATTGGCTGGCGCGAGGTGAGTCGCCGTTGGTAATTACATCGGGTGTAGTGCATGCACCGGCGTCACCTCATCTGCCCGACCCGGCACCTCTGCGCCGCAATCATTCGCAATTTCCGAACCCTAACTACATCACTATCGAATTATCGCGACGGCAAAAACATATTCATCGAATACACTGTGTCATGATTCTTTTCATACGTGAAAGTCTAATCATATATCTCAACCAGATGCTAGATTCATCAAATTGTGAGATCTTACAATTCGCCAGTGATCATTAGAGCAATGATTATTCGAATGCAGTAGGTACATTATAGACAGCTTTATTATCATTCAAAAATACTAGCAGCAAATTGAGTCATAACAGATTCAGACATGTTTTTTAATAAATGAAGATACAGATAGGTGCGAGTTCTATCGTATTGAGTATCGATATCGACCGCTACGCACACACATACAGCCCGAGTAAGACGAACTGTCAAGTACGAAGATGTACAAAGGAAACTTTAAATCAACGCCGAGATACGAATAGTTTATAATGCATCTAAAATAAGACTGGCGTTACTTGATAGAAGTAACCATGTTGACGAGTAAGGAACACTCGCCTTATGTAAACAAATACACTCTCAAAATAAACGCGCGCGCATCGTCTCACTCGCGATCACACTCTAATTAACGTTTATTTATATTTATATAGATGCATTAAACATCAGCAAAACAAATGAACGTAGGACATTCGATGCCTGGAAAAAACTAAGCCTTGATAATTTTATGATGGTTTCTTAGATTTACGCAAATGTTGTACATTGAAATAAAACTAATTTTTACGGATTTTATCGCGAGTTTCGTTTTTTTTACGCCAACGAAAAAAAAAAACAAAATATAATATAACACCCGTCGAAATATAAGAATCATTGTTCTTATCTTAAGAAAATATTGTGTAGATACTAATATGCCTTTTAGTAAGCACTTTGCATAAATAAAATCCCAAGAGAGTAGTGAATTGGATATTAATTTCGATGAGAATATTCAAAAGTACAATATTCTTGAGAACATAAATAATTATAATAATATATTTTTTTCATTTATATGAATGCTTATTGAGTACTTATACGGGAAAAGATAGAAAACTGCTACTTGCAATCTTCCAACGGCGATTTCTTGCGGTTAACGACCTGTTCAGTTAAAAATATGCTCGGCGTCTCCCTCCCACGCCGGGTCAAGGGTATTACACTGCATGATTATTACCGGACGCTCGCACAAGGTAATACTTCCAGCATCGCGAAATACACACTGCACCTTATCAGTTGCTATAATTTATAAACAAATCTATATTTAAAATACAATACCAAGCCACTGCTTCTTTACGTACCGCTTCATGTAAACTATGACGACATACACCGCTTTCTAAACTATATCGTATATTGACCGATGACGAAACATAACATTCAATTGTGTTAAAACTGGTTACAAAATATTTATTTGCTAAAACAATAAAATATCTCTGAAATAATACTTCATAAAGAGGATATTGTTTACTGTATACCCGCTAATATTGACACGGAACAACTGTTCATACGTTTTAGAAAGCAAATAACCGTTTGTGCGAAGAACAGAAACTGAAAACAATGTATCATTGAATCATTTCAGTCGTCGCTAGTAGCTTTAAAGTTAACATCGACTCACGAGTCGAGGAAAGTTATCGTTTCGTGAATCTGCAAGACTCTTCATCACGACATAAATCGTGAGAGAAAGACACAGGCTGCAGATAAACAAACAAGCAGTGCTGTACTCTCGGTGATTAAGCGCACAACATGCTTCTTTTATGTTTAAATTGTTTGTGTGTTACTATAACGCGTACTTCGAGTTTATACCAGTGTGAAACTGTACGCTTCTCTCGATGAATATTTGTCTCATTTATAATCTGTCCGGCGAAAATATTTTTGTAAATGTGGTGCATTTCATAAATCAGCATAAGTGTCACTCGAGCGACATACGAGCTTTAGCGGGTACGTGTCGCGGCGGGCTTGCGGACGTGCGTGCGGCCGCCTTCGCCTCCTTTACATACAATCGTAGAGTGCAGCGGCACACAGGCGCTCGGGTACACAGACATACAAGCACGCGAGCCCACAAGCTAGCACCGAGCGCACAGGCTCACAGCACAATAGCCCGCAGCGTCCCACATCGCGATTGTGTGATTCACCGGCGGAGCGGCGCCCGAGACGCATACGGGCTTGTTTACACATGAACCGATTAATAACAATTACTAACGCCACCCATCTAAAAGGATTCATATTTATGTGAGTCCAAATTGCACACGATGAAAACATTATGAAGCCTGAGCATGATTTCGAAATGATTTGCATCGAAATTTTATTGCAATATAAGAGGCTTGTGCAAAGGAATACATACGATGTGTTTTGTAATTACATACGTCAGTTTGCGGTTAGATGAATCCTTGTAAATTCACACGAGTATATAGATGTTTAAGGGATACCTTTTAATAGTGTGACGGGTATGTAAGTGCAATATCGAGGTGTTTATTCGCACTATATGCACGAGCCAATGGAGCACGAATGTGCAACAAATGAGCCATGATGGAATGAAGTGCCAACTGCCTACTAAAAGTACGCATGCCATTCGGTTGCTCAACAAACGTTTTTACCCAAAGCGACGTTGTTGCGTAGTCAGCTGGCAGTGACTCCTCTGGTTTTTATACAATAGATATTAAAAAACATGAGACTATTTTTAGCGTTTAAGTAACCAAACGAATCACTCATATAGATTACGATAAGAATTATAAATGACTTAATCCAAAACATTGGAAAGAAATATGTTATAAATACTGCATATTTTTTGTGCCGTTCTGTTATAAAATTGTTGGATGTTACTCAACCAACGCTCGCGAAACAACGGAAGTAAGGCAATCCACATCTAGAAACCACTGTCGCAGTATCCTGTGACAGACGTGCTCATTTACCTACGCAGTACAGACACCTACACACCGGAATACACAATACATTTCTCAATTACAGACATGCCAATCAAAATAATCTATCTGAGAAATCAACTAGTCAAATCGAAAATCTACGTATTGTGATGGAATTAGAAAATAAAAAACATCAAAATAAAAGCAACCTTTGTACTTTTAAGGCTGCACAGTTTAACACGGCAGACGTAGCGCAGATGTTTTAGCATTTTTTACGTGCCATAAGCAACAGGCAGTAATGATCATGAGATCAAGGCATCAGGAACGAATGTGAGAATCTGTGGAATGTTTTGATAACAACTGCCGTGCGACGGAAACCATTAGCTGTGAGATAAAAGATGGTGTACACGGCAGCACGTGTAATGGACTATAAATGTACGCAGAACCATTGCAGACTTCAACACACGCAAGTTTCATTAAGGGAAACTTTTGCTTATTAAAATCGATCTATTCGACGTTTCTTATTTCAATATCCCAATAATGGGTGGTTATAACTTTTGAATAATTATAATAGTATTTAGTAATTATGTGTCTTTAAAGGACATATCCTTCCCGTCATTATAATTTATATAACGATTACCATGATATCTAAGATCGTTGAAGTAGCTCGCAAAACGAAATGTCATTTTAAACACCGAGTCAAAATATGTAGAGCAAAAAGATGACCTTCGTCATTGTACATAATGATCCTAAAGGAATGCATAGATATCTCTATTCGTCCTTAGTGTTTTACATCAAGTGTTTTGACACCTGGAATGGACCAATTCCCCTAGTAGTGTGTAAACAACAAATAAACCGGAATAAAAATTATAAATTGGCTCTATCATATTGTCTAAAGGTGTGGGACCATGAAGTAACTCCGCGAGGCTAGAGGTAGAGAGATACAATAATTTGCAAATTGTATGAAAAATACATTAACATGTCAGAAAAAGTATGTTCACAAGTTGTAGAGAAGACTTTTCAAGTAAAGAAGGAACACCGCATGGTTGCCGAAATTCTTCCTGATATTCGTCATATCCTATGTTGGATACCCACTTAGCATGGATTGTTGAATAACAATATGATGCGGTTACATTAGAGTTCGCCTTGTATTATCCGTTGCATAATATGTTTGTATTAGTAATTGGATTATGTCCCGGGACCGACATGCGGCGCAGTTAATTTACCAGCTTGGTACATGAATGCGTTTTTTGCGTGCCGCGTAGAGGCCGAGGCCGAGAGAAATCGAAATAAACTAATAACACGGTTAATCTACTTGTAAATGCCTGAGAATACGTATATAATATAATGTACTCTAATGTATTATAATACCGTTTAGTCTCTTGTATACATTATGTATGAATACCAACTTAGCGTTACAATTTTGAAATCACTTCTTTTCACCGATGTATAAATGATTTGCAGCTGCATGTTTTATTTGAATAAACTAATAACAAAAACTTATTTAGTATTTCTTATTCGATCGCTAATCTCCGTGACGACTGGTGTTTAAAAAACTCAATACAAAAAACACTATCGCTTATTGGATACAAATATGCGTTAGTAGTTGTGGAGCAAAAAGCATTAGCAATACATTTCGCAGTGACATTTATCTTACAACATAGCTAGATAATTGGCTGCACTGTTCTGCTTATACGGAAGAAAAGAGAAATGTAACATGTAGGAGTGGCAGTGGGTGCAACCTCCGTTAAGCCAGTCACCCATTCAGTACCAATGAAATCATATTGACAATTCGCGCCCACATTATAGACTTAATGGGAGTAATAAGTTTAAAGAGATTACTACGTTAGAAAGCATTGAGTACACGATTTTACAAAAACTGAAACAGAATAGTTTATCTGTGTATCACAACATTAATACGGAGGTTAAGAACGTGGCACGTAATATAAGTAATAAATTTCACTCGAGTGAACTGATCACATTGACATCGATGTTTAATTGAGCGTATCTTAATAAACTTCACTTAGAGAGAAACATATTTGTAAGCCGATAGCCGACGTAACTATTGTATTACCGATGAAAGTGTTCTCTCACATACCAAAGTCGACAATACGGAGTAGGCATAGACAGCATCCGATATTGAAAGTGTGGTTTTAAATAAAATAGCTTCGCGGCCCTCCAGCAGCGAAGTGCATTGACAGAATTATCGGAGCGTCGTTCGCGGCGTGGGGAAGTGGTTATTTCTGTACATTTTGCGAGAACTGTCGTTAACATCCAAGATATTATGGCCGGCATAAGTTGCGGAACGTCGGCCGCGCGCCGGACAGCGGCCAACGCTCCAGATGGTTACCATGCGACCACCGCCACCACCTTTCACGTGCACGTCTAGCGCGATGCACATTGTACTTTTAGTTTCTAATATAAGACACAATTTACTCTGTTTTGATACACGCTTCACATACTCCGCTACAGATTGACACTACACGATAGTCGCTTCAGATACTTTCTATCGCGCCATTGTAATACGTGTATCGCGAATAAAAACGACTTGTCCAAATCCATCTGCATGCTACATCCAACGGGCAGCTTTAAATACAAAATGCCAGCCACCGAGCCCCAGGACATCAAAGAGAGGGTTTATGACTCACTTTGAACGTTTAGAAATAGTCTTCTCATAAACGTTTGACGATTTGGACTTTTTGTTTCATCTATCTATAAAATGTCTACTGACATCCTGCAATCACAAACAATGTAAGTGCATTTGAGTGATGTCTGCATTTTAATCAAACAAAATTCTTAATGCGTTTTTCGGTAGAGACCTCATCTTTCATCAGTATATCTTTCTCAACATTCATTGCAGTAAGATTTGCATGAGGGTTGCAGTGTGTGTCAGTCGTGTTGTCCCATAAATAAACGACAAGTTATTGCAATTACGAAAGTTTTACTGCGATGCACTGTACATGGTCGTGTGTCCATTGCGAAATCAGTACGCAACGCCGAACGAACAAAAACTTTCTGCCAAAAGCTGTCCAACTGGTAGTGCCCTATCTGAGAAATCATTACCTTCTTAGGAACTGTGAAACATCAGCCGGCTGCCTGCAAATACATTCGAGAGAAAGTATTCCGAACGAGTAACGACTGAAACTTATCGCAACGACATAAGGGCACTCCAAATATCAAGCGAATTTATGCGCACACGGATTCGTACGATTATAACAGAAGACTCGTTGAAAGACGCACACGACAGTAGCGTAGTTGGGGTAGAATACGATGTAATTGTAAGCAAGTGGGTAGGTTACGTGAAGACAATATTGAGGCGTATAGTATTTCTTTCTATGTAACGTGTTAACGCGAGCACGAGGAGGGCAACACAAATGGAGCGTGCCTCAATGCTCGCCTCTACTCGAGTATAAATGCTTGGAATGAAAAAAGACCGCAGCTATCACGGAAGAATGCGCCGCCGCTCGACGACGCCGCGCATGTCCTATGCAGATATCTCTATTACTACTATAAATTTTAAAACCCATTACGACACATTCCGCGCATACACACAGACACACGGTATTTCAAACCACCACTTGAAGCGGCTGAAGAATATACGGTGTATAAATACACATAAGACATGCATCTCTCATTGCATTTCACTGCAGTTGTGAACGTATAACGCGTGGGGTGATGTCATAGTTAATTAAAGCAATTTTACTGTGGGAGGCAACGCAACCGACTAGTTTATCCGACTTAGTTAACGCAAAAATGTAACCACTTAAGTTCAGGATCCACCGGTTTACGCTGTCACATATATCCATTCTCGGCCGGGCTGGCCGCGCTGGCCGCCCGACAGCGTGAGAATGTATGCAATATTGCCAACATTTTCAAGTGTCGGCTGCTATCTGCGCATATAATTTAAAGATCTAAGATGTAGTGTACAAACAGTGTTTTTCCCACCAACGTTTACAGACTAAAGTTGCAAATGAATCATTGTGCCACGCGTCTCAATTCGTTGATTCACCGTCGCTGAATGATGCATTGTTCTCGCTAAATTATTAAGGATAAACATACGATTGTAGTTTTTAAAATGAAGGAAGACGTTCTATTAATAGATGCATAAGTATGAATAGTAAAATGGGATAAATAGTAACATCGGGCGAAGTGAATCAGCGCGAGCTGGGCGCAGGGTCAGGATGATGGCTCTGCGTGTAGGCGTGGAGCTAACTTGTAACAGGAACCTGTTTGGGTCATGCAACTCATGCCTTTCTATTTAAATCTCAAGCCTTTTCTGCAATCGGCCAAACATAGGCATAACTCAGACAGGACACGGCCTTCGGATATTTATAGCCGATAATTATTGCCTTGTATTATTGTCGACAAACGGTAATGAAAAAACCGTCATAATCAGATCGTAAACAAATCGTTTATGTTATGACTAATGGCGTTGCGAAAAATAATACAGAGTGTAATATACTTTAAGGCGTAAGGGTTAAATATAACACTGATTGAAACAAACATGTATTGTAAAAACTAACAAATTGGCAATATAATGAACGAGGGGTAATGAAAGCGGCGCGAGGATATATTGCGCGGCCTACACGCTGCGTTATGGCGAAGTTGCGCCGGCGTGGGCGAACAAGCTGACTTATCCCGCCGACCGAGGCTGCAGCAACCAACTGCAAACCACCGGTATTATTTCTTACACTCACTACATGTACTAACTTATAAATAATCATTTATCACAAAATTAATGGACCGCTTCATCAAATCGTTTCCATTAATTCCACTTTACGTGCAAAAAACAAGGTGATATAAACTGTTAAAACATTGAAATGTAATAAATAAGGCAGTTGTTTGATGTCGAGTGGGAGTATCGGGATTGACACATTCCGTCTCTCGTTCCGTGCCGTTAAGCAGCAGGCGTTATTAAGTACTCTATTGTTCTTCGGAAAAGCTTTATTGCTCCGCCGCTGTGTCGAAACCGTGATGGAGTGTCATGTGGAGGCGTTTTAGTATTTGTAAATTGTTGACGGCTGATCAATATCTGCCGTGTTTCCAAATGAATTATCTTTAAATTTAAGGAAGAGATTGTTTTCAAGTGGTCTGCTAGTTGAAAAAGATACGTTTGTTCATTTACATGTGAAAGTAGGAACAACAGTGTACAATATTATAGTTTAATATCGACTCTATATAGCTACAACAACCGTTAATTTACTTCTAAAAACATGATAGGCATAACATCTATGCGAAGTAATAGCAAGGCGTCAAAATTCGTAGCCTTTTCTCTTGTGTGACATGTCACCCCTTTCTACTCGAAAAACAAAATACACCAAATATTACGAGTCGTGTGCGCGAACATTTATGTAACGTATCTGTTCAGCCGCATTATTGTGCACGTCTACCATTTCCAGGATCCGTTTTTAGAACATGACATGAAATACCAACGCGCGTACACAATTAAACTGGCTCCTAAAAACGTTACATTCCTCCGGCCTGTGGTGGCGACGGCGCATAACATTTACTCGATATTCTGAACTAACTGGATCAATACGTAACGTGTATATTGATGCTTTATCACAAATAAACCAAACTAATAGTAAATTTTTGAGCAATCATTAGGCTTTGGAATGTGAGATGGTTTTAAAATTAGAATGTGCTATTTATACGTGTAACTTTGTAACACACAGCAGATGGCCATTTCCGTCGCATTTGTCCACTTGTATTAGGGTGTTTTGATCAACGTAAAACATTGCTGTTTTAAAGGGGAGTAGGTGTTTTGGGTACATAGTCTACACATAACACATTTTATTTATGCTGCACCAAACCTCTATAGTGTATTTTAAACACAATGTCGATGGACATGAAACAGATTATATTGATTTGTAAACTCTCACATTGCCAGTATTTGTACTACTTTAAATCCACACGTCTCAGGAACACAGCTATTTCTTTCAAATTAGGCAAGTCAAAGCGTAGTGTTATCTAAAGATGATAATAATTTTCCGGTGATTAATTAATTAAGATTTCATTATGGTAAAGTATCATGTGAAGGCTTAGGCACTATGAATCAGGTATTCCCCTTTACAAAATCGGGTGTAACCTTAAATGAAACAATAAACGCACTTACAAGCAATTCACTTTTTATTACAAACGAATACTCAATCGTGATGGCATTTACAGAGAAGGGCGCCCTTCCACACAGCGCATGCCTTTTCATACACTCGAAAAGGTTTGTATCAACCTCTAATTACATTTCAAGACTTTTTGTGCGTACTTTAGACATACCCGTTCGAGTATCTACGAGTACACTGCCACTGAAAGACGAGTATTGATATACAACATTATTTTACTTTTAAACTATATTCAGTCTTTACCTAACAAGAGTTTCAAAGAATCATGATTCGCGACAACCAACATAGCCGCGTCAGTCACATTGAATCGCGCCAAAAATCAGTTGTCACGTAATTAGACATCGATGAAAATGAGTAATATAGTGATATCAACTTTACTGCTCATACTTTTAATAAGAAATTCACATCTGACTTCATTGACATTGATACCGTTATCACATTATTACATCCAACCTTGAAGTTGAACGAGAAACTACTTGGATCTTTAGAAAAACTATACTGTCAGTGTCCACTACATTTATTAACCGACTTCAATTGACAAAGGCAATTACTGCTTAGTCAGTCGAGTGATAATAAGCTTTTTGTCTTACTTTTTAGTATATTTAGTGACCTCATTAGGTAACAGGTCGAAAACAGTTTCCTCAGTCCGATCATAAGTCGAAACGTGCAACTGCATCGAAATAACAATTGAGTGTGACCTTCGACTGTTGCAAAAACTAATTATATTTGACAATGGCTCGCAGTATCGCCGGCCGGCAGGGGCGCCAACAAGGGCGCCAGAGCTTCCGCTTCAAACAATCTTGTAACAAATAGCTCAAGTTCATCAAATTCAAAATGCCTGTATTGTTCATATCAATTTCCACGGTCTCGATTTGTGATTCCGTTTAATTCTAATCCGAATCGGAGTGTGTTGCGGCACGTGGCACGTTTCTTCCGAGCCGTCGCCGGTCGCGCCGCTCGCTGCCGTAATTGCAGCCATTAAGATGAGTCACGCTTAGCGACGCGCCTAAGCTCCGCCTGCCTTATCAATTGCGATCGTCGGACTCCACGTCTCTTCAGAGCTCTTTCACCGCTATCTTAGTTATACAACGACACTCAAACTGAAACAATGACCCTTCAGACTTCAGTCGCGCCGTAGACAAAACAAACATATGTTTGTGAAACACAACAGCAATTAGTCCTTTATTTTTAGATGCGAACACGAAGCTCGACAACATACGCGACCTTGAAGGGCACCTGCTGAACAGCCGGGCGGTGCGTCGCTGCAGGCTGCAGCCGCGCCAGAGAAAGCGCCGGTCGTTGTCGTTTCCGCGCGAAGGCCTCTGGTAATGACGGGTCGAAGCCACGCTCCCCACGAATGACGTCAGTGCGGCTAATTAGCAGGCAAGCGCACGCCGCACGCTCGCACCACACCGCTTCGCGAAGCCCACAGGAAATCGCCGCTTACATCATCTTTCTACGTGACCCGCACTCTTCTATACAATTGTAACCCTATAATCGATACTGTCATTTATACGAAAACACACAAATTGATTTCTTATTCGAAGCTGTTTCAATTCGTATAAATGTCGGGAGAGGGATTGCGGAGGACGTAATGTTTAATGTTGCTGTGTACAAAAAGACTTGCGAAACTTCAGTGGCGGCAGGACGCCGGGCCGCGCCACGCCGCCGTATGTCTCATTCGACAGATTTGGTGATGATACCTCATCCACATGTTTAAAATTTTGCATACAATACCAATACATACTAGTGTGTTACAAGAGAACAATGCGCAAATATAATTGGATACTAAACAAGGAGACCCGAAATAGTGCTTGTGACTTATGGTTATCGTATAATAGATATGTAAAGTTCTGTATGACGTTGATTCATGTTCATACTTCATAGTCAAAAATCTCAATAATAATATAGTCTAACTAAAATAATCCACAACAAACTACAATTGTAAAAATAGCATTTAACACATAATTGAAATTCAGATTCCCAGACATGTAAATTAAGATTGGGCATTAAACAAACATCTGAGAAAGGCAATGTTTGCGATCACAAATTGGCTCCACTAACCCCATAAGTTTCAATCGGATCCTGTGTTTTGTCACAGTGATTTGGTATATCAATCTCCGTCAAGCCTTTTGAAGTGCCGCCCCCGTCCGTTATTGGCCAGCCCACTATCAATCTTGTCACTTCTCTTCCTAATAACGTCTTGTGTATCGAGCCAAAATGAAATCTCGTCTCTTTGATACGAACTACCAATATACAAAGAGTCTTGATAGTATTATTTTTTCATAAATCTTGTGAAAGTCGCCTCTCCTTTTAAGATTTAATATGACCTAAAATGCAACGGCAGGAGTGCGCCGGCATAAAGCTGGCCGTCGAGAAACATCTTCTAAATAAGGCGCGTTTATAAATAGCCCGTGACGGTGTAAGAATGGAGATTTCGAGCGAAATAAGCCCGCAGGCGTGCAGGGCGGGATAAACAAAATAAAATAACGTGTGACATATGACAGAGCACTAATTTAAGTCCCCGCGTGAAGCCGGCGTGCGGGCGCGGGCGTGTAAATCAAGCCGCTCCCGACTCCCGGCTCCCGTGCGCCAAATGTAAATACCACCATGGACGAGCACGCCCAACGTACAGCACCACGCGACACTTCGCGAGCTGCTAATAAACCAACACATGAATATTAATATCCATCATTCCGAAACCACGCAATTTGTCCCCTAAAAATGCAAAACATCACGCAAGGGGAGAAAATCTACAACATTATTAAAACAAACCTGCGCTCATCATGTAAATATAAACATATTACGATATTGTAATAACAAATTCACTGCCAAATAAAAAGATACAAAATCAGGATTGATGGTTACATAAAACACTCACAAATATAAAACAACTCGACCCTTGGTTAAGAAGCTAAGTTCACTTGATAGAGAAACTCGTTTATAGTTAAAAGTGAACATATTTAACTACAATTTTGGCATTGGCAAATAATACGAAAGGGCATAATAAAATCACCTCAGAATAATTACGGACTGCCATCTGGCGCAGGGCGAATGAAGAGGCGTGCCGTGAAAGGGCCGCGAGTCGCGACGAGGGCACGCGAGGGCCTCTGCGATTTCAACTAAGGTCCCGTTAACTCCCCAGCCTCTAATCACCACTTTCGACCTTCACATCGGAAGCAATTCACTTAATGAATACCAAGTGTTTTCACACTGTAATAAAACGACAAACAAACGTGTTTTGCTTGGAAACTCATTAGTAGGACAGGAATATATATGGAAAAAATATATGAACCGGGAAAAATATTTGGCTCTACCATTTTGTATAGCGTCCCAGGTGCTATTAGGATCTGTTTTCATGCTCCATCTTCGCCATTTCATTTGGTCTTAATTTCTCAGAATAAATTTATTCATATTTATTTATTGAACGCGATATATTATGAAACATAATACTAAACTTATGCCTTTTATTTCTGAAGCTTGCATGTTTATGAGCTTTAAATATGATGATAAGTTACGTTGCTCTTCTCACGTACACGATTCTGAACTGTGAAACGTGAAACTTGCCTAGAGGAAATACAAGTATAGTATAAATTCAAACATAAAACGTCTATATATAGTAAATCAAAATGTGTTATTCTTGAGTCGGGGCGGTCGCGATCCGGCTCCGCTGCACAGCCGTATATCGCGTCCGGACGGGAATAGAAAAATAATATATGGCAAGATTTATATCAACCGACTGAGACAACGATGAAACGTTGTTAAGCAGAGGCGAAAGCTTCTATTTTAGTACACATGCCCATAAGTAGAATCCTCATAATCAGTGAGGAAAATTAATGAAAGTCAAATATAATTTATCGATGCCTATTTTAATTAAACTTGTACCAGAAAAAAACCGCTTAATCTGAAGTTCATTAATTATTCGTAACAATTCCAAAAAAGCCTTAAATGTGCGTTATTAATATGCATTTATTCAAAACACTACTTATGAAACACAAAGTAAATATTCATGTAGAAATATTTTCACCTTTCAGTACAAAGCTATTCACACTCAAATTACGGAGGCATATCGTGGTCGTAATTAAAAAAATCTGTTTAGTACACTAATGAGTCGCGTTTTCTTCTCTTACACGACTGGCGGCTCTGAGCCGGCTCTGCCAGTAACCATAAAACCAATTAATATAAAACGGTAGCGCTTTTAACAGTTACTTTCCACTTTATGAATGCAGTCGAGAAAGCTCAGTCATTTCGCTCATTGTTTATCGATGACTTGAGATTATATTCGTGCTATAAGCTCTTTCTACACGATTGATGTGAACCGCCCCACTTGACTGTAAGTAACACTTATTGCAAACAGCATGATTCACAATCACACCACACTGTACTGTTCAGACTTGAGACCACACTTACACCCACTATTTTGATGTTTTATTTTCGTGTGGTGAAGTACCTTCAGGAGCCACTGATATATAGAAATAGGAGTTCGCGCCGGGGGACATTTCCTCACGTAAGTATTCGATTGCCAGCCTTCTTCATTCAGGGAACAGTGGGTACGTGCGTGCAATCCACAATCACTGCAAGAGGGCGACTCACACTTTAATGAAACGACGGTGTATGCAAATAACATCCAGCTAAGGATAACGCGCGACTAAACATATTAAATAAATTATGCAATAAAAAGCTAAGTATAAATCTATAATACTCGTAACTCTATCGTGTCTGGTTCAGCTTAAAGCAAAATACGGAAGTCGCCAATGACCTGTGTTTATAGAAAGACTTCTTTGCAGAATAAAACAATTATTATGTTTATAAGTAGTTACTAGGAAACATTATTGACCGTAATCCACCGTTCTAAAACAATAAAACAAATTCTGAATCTCTCTCGCGCATCGAACTAGAAAATACCATTAGCATTGCCTTTTTTAACATGTATAACACAAAGATAAGCGAGAGGAAAGTATATTAAGTAAGATGCATGTAGGGAAATAAAAAAAACGAAAGCGCCTTAGTAATTAAAACTCTTTTACATAGTTGGTTTAAATTAGAAACGTGGGTGGGTGCCGAGCGAGAATTATTTCGCGTGACGCTCACACACTCCCCGATACAGAACATAGTAAAAGTCTCACATGCGCTGATTACACTTATTACAATCGATATTTAAAGTGGATAGCAACAAGTACACAGATAAACTTCACTATAAATTGATGAAACTCTCCCAGCTTGCTCACGTTGGAAATTTTGTAGAAACGTGTAAACGACGCAGACAATGCCGCGAAAAATTAATTTCTACGAAAACATGTTTTATTGTACTACAATATTATGGTTCGGTACCCACATATTAAATAAGTGAATGTGCCTATGTGTCACGAGATAATCGCAGTAATTATAAAATTTGTCACGATCCTAACAACGCAATTAAATTTAATTTAGCTGTATAACTTCAGCTATATCGATACAGTACATTAACTATTTTTGATACAATTAAGAAACACTAGAAATTGTTCACCCTATTATTTGACATAAATAGCGATCGTTTTTTTGGTCATTGGTCAGTGCGCGCATAATGAGAATATTTTGCCAGCGGTATTGTGTTAAATCTTTGGGTTTAATTAAAGCGGTCATCGAGAGTAGCTGTTCAGTAGTCATAAGTCTTATTACTCACTTCCCTCGCATTACCAAGTGATGACACACGCCATTTGGAAGCTCAGACCTAGTTAACAACATGTTTCATCAAAATGCTCCAATGGGATCATGGCACTCAAAAACATGCCCTGACAGGAACTAATTATTGTGTTAACGTTAACCAAGTTTATTTTATTTGCTGAACATTCGGGCTCGTTATTTACAGTATCAAGATAAACAAAATAATAAAGATTCGTCATTGTTTGCACATGATGCAAAAACTAAAGAATGGATTTTAATATTTTCTTGTTTGATTTAGAGACTTAAGATTTTATTTCAAGTTGTTAAAGTTTTATAAAATGTTCGTTTCATAAATGTACCTATCTGCGTATTCTACTTATTGCGGACAGCCAGTTATAAATAATAACAAGTTGTTTACAATTTTTCAAATTCTGTGACGTATAGGCTATCTTAAAAATGTTTTCACGACGTGTGTGCGGGTCACACATGGCATGAGTGTACGAGCGTCGTCGGCGCGCCGGCAACTCATTTATATTTTAGTAAAGCTCGTAAGTCGCGACGCGGATCGCGGCTATATTTTCACACTTATTAAATAGTGTACACACTACACGACTCCCACGAGAAATAACCGGATTCAGGTGGGGTGCGGAACGATGGGGTCGCCCGCCGGGGTAATACACCGCAACAACAAAAGCGCCTTCGATTCCTGCTCACTTTAATGTATTTTAGTTTTAAAAACGCACCATGATTAACATACAAGTTGCCTTTCGGTTGGGACATTGACATTTATTTTAATTAAACATTGAGAATTTTTGTAGAAAGTTGTAAAGTCGAATATGTGTAATGAGTAATATGGTATATTTTGGTAAAAATAACTTTATTTAATGTAAGTCAAGTTTTCAATCGTGAGATTAATAGTATCCATCAAATAAATTAAATCCGACTGAATTTAAAAGCGTAAACTAGACAATTTTGTAATAGGTACAGCTGTGACTTACGGTTGGTTAAGTATTTCACGTTGTATTTTATTCCACAAAATATTTTTTATATCTCGATTTTAAAACAACCGTAAGTCATTTACCTCGTTTTAACACGAAGAAAGGATAGGCGTGAAACGTTTCACAACGTTCGGCAATTTCATTTGCAAGTTTATGCAAATCGGATTAAATTTATTATAGCTGATGTCTAAATCGCCACTTAGTATAATGGCCGAGTACCCAATTATTATTTTATTTTACTTTAAAATGAATGAAGTAACAGTGTATTGTTGCTAAATAAAGTAATAACGCCAGAGGTATACTTTCTTTATTTTTTGCAGTAACACAAAATTTAAACGTAAAATAAAAATGCGCAATTTACCGACACCGAACACTGATTCAACAATGAAGATATGGAAATGTTATGGTATAAGGATTGAGGCGGTATGTGAATGTTGTCATATCATTCAGATCTGATTTGAATATAACACACAGAAAAGGTTTAAAGTACGAGGTTAAGGTAGGTCGGCGTCGGCGTCTGCGTTCAGGTAGTACGAGTATGATACAATAACTTATTCATGATTGCAGGTTCTATGTAGGCAGTGTGCGCGCCACGCCGGCCGGCAAGCGCTCGAGGGTTGAAGCAGGTCAACGACCGCGTCGAGACGTGACGTCATTCGCCCCTCAGCTGGATATGACGTCATTACGATGCCCTCTAACACAAGGCAAGTCAGAACATAAGGCACTCTAATAATCAAACCTTAAGATTCAATGTTTCGCAGTCAGCACAATGTGGTTACCACATGTCCCCGCATATGATATTAAAACATTCGATATCGTGTGGTTACTCGGTCATTTGACGTAAATGAACACTTGTGTCTCGATGAGAACTTTACGAGGATCAATTTCGGCAGCTGACGAAATAGACCTAGATTCAGATGCTCGGCGATTAGTACACAACAACGACTAGGCTCACAATGCGGAGAAAGCTACAACGTATTAGCAAACCGGACCGAGACGGTACAATTATATTAACAGAATGGATACTTAAGATTTTATTGTTTTAAACAGTAATAAAGCAAAACGCAGTAATATAGTATGCGAGTGATTAATTGACCGCATTGGTAAGACAAAACGCATTAAGAGAAGATCAAGAGCCATAGAAAGTACCGTAGCGGTGAGTAGCGGGATTGCCGTGATTTCTCATCATAACACGACGGCCGAGCCGACAGACGCTGCGGCCCGCGCGGCCGCCGCTAACTCTCAAAATTGTGCTGCCGGCTCTCGCGCTGCGCAAGAATATTTCACGTGCAACTGTACTTAATGACGGTGCCAACGGTAATAGTCTGAGAATCCAGCTCGTGAACAAGCTACACAACAGCCCGATACTAGATTGGAGCCGGCAGATAGCCTAAACAATGCACTATAATATGCAAATAGGACACACGTTGCAAAAACCATAAACCGACGAGCGTTCGCATGAGTCGCGTTTTTATGAGAGTTTCCAGCAGGCAGCAGCTCCTCCGATCAATTGAGACTCGAGCAATGATTCACGGATGACTAACACAAGCTTTTTGCGATATTCTTAAAGACCCAATGAAATGCGTCCAAAAAATGTCGCGCGACGGCCATTCACGGAATTCACTTTTACGGCAAGAGGCGATGTTACGTTATTGCATTTAAATAGAGGTTACGTTTTTGTCGATCACCATTCACAAAAATATTATAAACAACAACACAATGTCGTAACTCAGATATCACTAACATACTTGAAAATTATAAAAACAATCAATTAATGAAGATCTCCAAACATGACTATGAAGCAGCGTTGCGTCCAACAGGTTTTCTTTTATAACGTACTGCAATACAAACACTGCGGTCACATGCTCAGTCATTCTAGATGGTATCAAAGCTCAGTCCCTCAGTGGGTTGCTCAGGGCTATGGCACTTCAATTGGAATTGCGTATATCTTGTCTATTCATCTCTTATTGAGGGGAGCCCTCGTGTCGGGTAATGAGACGCATTAATGTGCTTAATAACTATGAAGGCGACGGTAAATAATTGACGCTTCGATGTCTTTTTATACTACATATATATTGAGTACATTCAAGAACAGATTTTTAATCAAAGTTTTCCGAAGCTGTAATAATATGATGGCAGCTGTTGTGAAACCTAACCGACAACTTGCTCAGTGGTCGTATTGGTACATCTGCGAGGACACTCCGCAATATTTTAAGTATAAAAATAAGCTGTGCTTTTTCAGCTGCCTCAAAATTATTGTTCGATGAATAAGATAATCCAATAATAACGACACAGAGGCACATCATTTTTCAATGTTGATAAGGATTTAATGCGATATCCTGTTGACACAAATATGAATGCAAAATTAATTATAATCAAGTATTACCGAAATGATTACCAGGTTACAAACATCATTTTATGGAATAATATGATTCATGTTATTATATTTTCTTAGCATTCAAACTAGTAACAGCAAGTGTATTTATTTTTCAACTGTATCTGTATCAGCCCATATACAACCCACTGCAGGGCACGAGCCTCTTCAATCTAGAGTACGATTGAGAGGGGTTAAGCCATATAATCCACATACCACTACACTGTCCAGGTGCAGGTTGGCGGACTTTACATACCATAGAAATTCTTACAAGTATTCTTACAAGTTCTTATGGTATGCAGGTTTCCTCACGATGTTTTCCTTCACCGTTATAGTGCTTGGTGATTGACTATCATTTTACACATGGCTTTATACTTTTCTACGCTATATAAATAATCTTTTATTAGTTTTCTCTTTATTTATTGCAAGAGAAAATCTGTTTTTTTTTTCCAATAAATCACAAGACACTTGGACCTCATTCCGATGTTGAAATTGTAAATCCATGCCCAACACTCGCATGTGTCGAGTCGTTACGCCGCGCCGTGGTCATTGTAACCGCGCAAACCCTTCCGCCATTTACACTATGCATGTTTACATATACTAGAATCGATAATTACACAAACTTTTACTGTGTTCTTATGCAGGAGAAAACGTCCAACCGATGTTTGATACGATAACTCATTATTTTTAACTAACTTCATAAAGAGGTTCTGTATTAAACCCGATGCATACATTGCCTTTAAAATTGCAGAACCGATTTGGATAGGGTTTTCGTTTAAAAATAATCTGTCTTGCATGCCAGCCAGCAGTCCATAATTTTAGGTTTAAAATGAGGGGGGTTTTTGATGTATGCCATTGTCGAGACTTAAAATTGCTTTTCGGAATAATAAATACACGTTTACTTATATTCGACAGCCTCCGTGGCGCAGTTGACTAGACACCGACTGTGAAACGAGAAGCCGCGGGTTCGATTCCCGCACCGAGAAAAATGTTTGTGTGAATCACACTTATTTGTTTCAAGTCTGGGTATTCGTGTAGAAATACTTTCGCGGCGCCTTCGTATGGTATAACTGCAAAAAACAATAGAACGTTCTACACCTACGTATAATTATGTGGTGCATACTCTTTTGTGCTCTTGGGCATAATTAACTGTTTCTATGTTTTATTATAGAGACCCCAATACATTAATACATATCGTATAGACGTCTAAGCCAAGTTTCAATTGTAATTGCCATTGAGAAGCCGCACTGGAACATTTTTTCCAAGTGAAGAAGGCATTAAAACACAATGGATATAAATTTGCGTTACAAGAAATATAAAATCCGCGCGGAGTGGAGACTGTTATTTATTGCTGAGTAAAACGAGCACAAAATAGCATCTAAGGCCATCGTGCAATAATCCCATTTCCACGGTTGAGGTTCGTAGACCTCTGAGTTCCGACGGCATTCGGAACATGGTCCGGCCGCCGGCGACCACTCACCCGCCGCCGCCCGGTACATACTGCCACCGGGACCAATTCCATTAATTTAATTGAAAATACTATTCCCTACCCAACGCCCCATTGTCTAATTGTCGATTGGGACAGTATAATAAATAATTAGCGATTCCAAGTATTACAGTTCATATGCTTTCAAATAATGTGGTGACGCTTGCCGCGCTGATTAAGATAGCGTGAGTAATAAATATACTCAAAATAGTATAATTATCAACTATAATTGTTTAACCATGTCAGAAACCATGGAAAATGATACCCATACTGACTTTAATATTATCCACAGACAAATGAAAAGAATAAGTTAATTAAATTTTATATTTATATGTTTCGTCTGGTTTACTTGATTCACGTCGCCTAAACAAAAAACGTTACATAAAATTACCTACCCGAGCGACCAATAACCATTAAAAAACTATAATTAAACCACATTGATATAATAACGCAAATAAAATCATAGTTTCATTCAATATTCACCATTCACACAAATATTTTCATTACATATGCACCACAAAGAGGTTATGTGGAAAAGCCGGCCGGCCGGCTTTATGAGTATAATAATGTATAGCTACGTATACAGGTAGAGTATAGTGGAGTAGAGCGGCGCGCGGCGCCGGCCGGCACTTGCCGCGTAGGTGTCGATATAGAAACGCAGGGCATGGACTCACACGTGTGCAGCACGCAGGGGTGCAGTGCCTGGTCCTGGGCGGGCGCGGGCGACGGAATCACTCACTAAACAGAGCGCGGGTTCGCAATAAGCGGTATCGCGGTGGCCGTTCGCGCGGCCGGTGTCTCGGGGACTGGCGAGTGGAGCCCGGTGCAGCGCCCGAGCGCACCCCGCGAGCCCCGCCGACCGCGCGCCCCGCACACGTCCCGCCAACGCCCGCGCAATGCGCCCTCCAGATGTTGCCGGCTGTCGCCATTCGCAGAAACCTCCAGAATCCGCGCCAATGTAACTTCACAGACGCGACTCGCTTTCAGCCGCAACCATTCAATCACATTCAGGTGGCTCGTCCACAAGCACGCATGCGGCATGGTATATGCAGCGTTTTAGCAAATGAATATTGATATAAAATGAATGGCGGACCGGCTCTAGTGATACAGCAGTGGTGGCGGTGGCGCACGATGAGCCGACGACCCCGCCGCAGCCACGCTCCACTGCGCCGTGCGCCGCCTCGCCGAAACTTCGCACTTCACTTTTCCACTAGGAACAGTTCAAAGGCGCACCAGCCGTGAAATTACCGCAAAACTGACGTAACGACTGCCGTCAGTCACTTCTCTTGAGCATTGTTTGTAAAAAAAATATCCTACACCGAAAGCCAAATTCCATAATTACTCATAAGTCATAACTGCACGAGTTTCATGACATGTATGTAGGTATATCACTGTTTTTAAATTATAGATAATAAACCACGATTTCAAGTGAATAGCATCAATGCATTATTCAATGACCTCACATTCAGGATTGCATGCTGTGATTCTGCCAATCAATCACCGATCACCCAATGGCTAATACCTACTCGTACTTGACGTGTAAAAGTCGCGTAATTTCGTCAATACTTCAAAATGTTATGACAAGATGTCGTGTTGAGCTTGAATTAAATTACGACGCAGGCAACTCTCATTGAGCAATTAGCCTTTCTAAGACTGCCTTGCTTTCGCCAAATTCAAAAAACGGTAATAGTTTATTGCACAACCATAAAATTTCGTTTTGATACGGGTGATTACTTGATTAGATACAAGTAGCACCTTTATGCTAAAACCTGACCTCAGGAAGTCTTCCGCCGCGCCGTTAGAATATTTGATATCTGAAAAGCTCATAATTTTGCAGCAACATAAAATCATGCGCAGTGAGCATTGCCATTGTAAACCTGAAAACGTGGAGGGTAAAACGATACATATGGGCACACTTGTAGAGTGTATCGACGAATCACGAATAATTCGTGGATTAACCAATGCGGTGAACAATGGAGACATTATGAGGCAGTCGAATAAGGTGAAGTTTAGTCCACGCTAAATCGTGTTGAATCCCAATGAGGCGGTGTATCTCGCGGGCACGAGGCGACACGGCTCCACGCCTCATAAACGTCTAGTACGAAATATTGCACTGAACGTATGAGTCATTGCGTCTAAAACGAGTGTTGTTGCTTCATACAGGGGCCATGTTGTACTTACAGTTCGAGTTTTTATTAGAAACGATACCACCTATGCAACGCTACTGCATTGAAAAAAATACGGAATTCAGAAAAAAAAGCAGTCTGGTTATAATTTTTTTTTTGTTTGTTAATGTACTACATGCCCCAAGGAACAGTGCTCGCTTAATTCACTTTAATATGTTCTTTATTTTTATTTGCAGAGAGAAATTGCAGTATGTCTAAGAGAGGCGAAGACACCGTGCGCCTAAAAGCATTGCAAAATGATATTGCCGTTATGCAATATCATAAGTCGGCAAAGCACTTCAGAAAGCTTTTGGGTAGTTTAAAACTCCTGACAGTTAAAGACTGGAATATGAGTGTGATATTTGTTCCTCCACGAGCCCGTACAATAGACCATGAATACAGCCAGCATGGTAGCATAAGAAACTCTTTATAATTTAGTGAGGTCAAACGCCTGTCCTCAGTTATAGGAAGATGTATATTGAATATGGACTGATAAATGTACAGCACATGAACAGGTACACTGCAGGCGTATCAAAAGAAATTGTGACCTTACTTCTTTAAACCATACTTTCTTTACATCACGCAGCGCGTTGAAAAAATATTGCCCAAAATAACAATAACATTATTGATACAGAAGTACAAACACATAATTTATGACCAAAGTGCTTGAAGTTACTTTAGGCAATGACATAAGTATCTGGATATATATCGATAGCGTTCACAGTTAGCTAGCGGATGTCACGGCGTCTTTATTTAATGGCGATAGCCTCTGTCGCCAATTACGGAGCCATTACTCACGCGTGGCGCATTTATTAATAAGTATAGCTAACAAAATATTAAGCCAGTGCACATATGTTGTGTACATAATGATAGTATGGTATCGTGGCAATAAATAATCTTACCAATAAAACCTATCGGCTAGATAAAGCCTCGTTTAATTGAAGTTCTATTGAATTGTATAAATATTGACGATATCGTATCTAACGTCGTAGTGTGTATATTATGCTCGTTATAGCTGAAGGTCCTTGACCACTCACTGGAAGACAACGAGTAGCCCTTTATCAGAACCAAAAGGTTTGAGCTATTACATCTCAGACGATAGACAAACAACGAGAGATTGGTAGCGACCCAAAACATGAAGGAAATACGCATTTTCGTCACTACCGTACCAAACTCGCCCAATAACAATTGACAATAGTTACGTGCTATTAGTAACATAGTTCAATTAATTACGAAGTATCAATAAACATAAAACAAATATCATGCATGCGCGACGCAAATAGCATCAAAATATTATTTGCGGACGATTTAATTTTCCAGGAATTACGTTAGCCACCACTTGATAATACAACACAAACGATCCAAAATTAATGTGTACTCGCTAGTTTACAGACTAATAATAAACAAACACCAATCAACCGTGGGTTTATAAGATCAGTATCAATAAGGAGAAAAGTGTGATGTTTCACTCTCTCACAGTGTACTTAATACTTACGCTTTTTGCTGTCCCAAAGGCAATTCAAAATCACACCATACTTAATTTGGAGGCCGGGTGTAAAAAGTTGTGGTGCATTGAACTTATGTTTGAATAAATGCCCCTGTTTATTGTATTAGCGCGTCATGCGAATTGTCGCTTCGCGGACACATGCGCAGATATGCCAACTGCGACCATAAATACAAGAGTTGAGTATTCAAATACGATTACATTTAATCTGAACAAAATTTTCATATGCCTATATGTTTTTGTAACCTAAATGTTTAACCAGTCATTATACTATCGTAAACATCAGACTGGGGCAAAACTATTTAATAGTCACCGATAATAGCAATTATTTAGATTCGAACCTAAAAACTTGGGGATTTCCAGATATAGAATTATTGTGGATTGTTTCGAAATCATCTATTCTTCCTTAATTCAATACAAAAGACCGGATGCATAAATAAAACATGCAATTTATTGTGACACCAACCAGCCAAATTGATATTTTGAGATTGATCATGCTTGAAAGACATGTATTTCAAAATATCAACAATATTTGCGGCAATATTCTACTGACTCTAATAAGATATCAAACCATTTACTGTGTGTAATTAAGATCCTTAGCCAAAGCTTAAATTGTATATGTCTAAAAATATACACTCGAAAATACAGAGCCAGCTGTCAAATAACATCTGGTACACACTGAACAATGTGGAAGCGTACACGAAGTCCAAATCAAACAGCGCCAGACATCCATTGCTTCGCAATCCTCCATGCAAATTTACACATTGCAAAAAACATTAAGCGGATTTGAATTTTAAAAGTAACTTCTCCATATAAAAGCAGATCTGAATCAATTAAGTGACTAAGAATTAATACTGCGGTAACGTTTGAAACCCTCATTTCTTAGAGACTATAGACAGCGATCAATCATCTTGTGATCAAGCCGTATCACGAACATAAAATAGGAATTATTCCAAGAAGTTCCATTTCCCGATGGTATAACTGTACTTATTTATGAGAAGGCGTAAAAAGCGTTTACGACGCATCTGTTTCCGAAGAAAGTTTCCTTCACACTATTTGGCAGTATCAGAGGGGAAATAATATCATTTTAAGCATATAGCTACCTGGATCAGACATTTTTAGATACTGGATAAAAATAGACTCGCGTCATATGAACATACAAATTACACAGACCTTCCTACTGACTTTATTTATTTATTTATTAAACACAAAACAGGTTACAATCAAATAAGCATCAAACATAATATAAGTTTACAAATATTGAACTATAATTATAACCCAAAACATGTGTTCCATAAAACAACAAATAAGTAAAGCTACATAGTGCTAAGTTAAATAAGATATCAAGTATGAAGAGTAACAAGCAACATTTGATATGTTAACAAATAATCGTACAATGGAGTTACTGACTATTCAAATAGGGACATATTTGAATAGTCAGTACTGGTCAGTACCGAGGAACTGCCTCGGTGGCGTAGTGGTACTACGGTACGATTGCAAAGCTGAGGTCTCGGGTTCGAATCTATCACATCGTGGGACGGAATATACAAGGCGAAACGTGGGTGTTCTGGTAGCACCTCTGCCTACCCCTACTGGGAAAAAAGCGTGTGATTATGTATGTATGTATGACATATTTAAGAATAAGATTTCCTGTTTTATGAACGCCAGATAGGCACTTAGGTTGCAACATTTAGATAGGAAAAGCGCCTCTGCAGCAAGCTCATTCACCACCAAATATATTAAATTAGTAATTGTGAGAAAATATGTTTCATGTTTCAGATAATTAAAACCACCTGAGCGCGGTGCAATCTATATTTTGGGCAAATGATTGTGTATGAACTCTATTGGGTATGTGTTGTGACAAACTGCGGCGTGTGTGCAATTTGTAGCCGATGTGAGTGCAATATAATTAATTGGCAATGTTTAATCGCGGCGCGATAACATCGTCGATAACACACCGTGAACCGCGCCAGCGCTAGACGCCCGCCCACTTTCTCCCGAGACTCCTGGCCGAGCTTACGTTTCAACACATGTCGTTAACCTTTATACATTTCAGTTTACATTATCTTCTATAACTAACCCGAGTGCTAAACAACGCTGCACAGGCCACGTGCCACGCCGCGGACGCCGTTGCCTGCTCGTGTTTAAAGTTATATCACTAAGTTTCCTGGTTTAATCAGTTAATAACAAACAGACCATGTCATATTATAATGTAGCCACGATGCAACATTACGTGCATAATACATGAAAATATGACTACGGCATAACCTGATGCAATACTTCCACATGCAACGAATACCATTAATAACACCTCTGCATAGCCAACGGAAGGCGGGGAGAGACAATAAGCAACACTCAGTGTACGTCTCAGTACGCCTCGCTATCGACTGCCTAGGG
Source organism: Theretra japonica (assembly GCA_033459515.1). Classification (NCBI taxonomy): domain Eukaryota; kingdom Metazoa; phylum Arthropoda; class Insecta; order Lepidoptera; family Sphingidae; genus Theretra; species Theretra japonica. The sequence goes on from CM065936.1 coordinate 3,910,822, forward strand.
AATTCCATATTCCCAACAAAGCTCTGGGTGGCAACGGGCTACTACTACATACCTGTAAGTTATCTATTATGAGGAAACGTAACATATAACTGTGGATAGCGATCGTTTTCAGCAACATAATTTCAAAATGATGAAACAAATATGTAACCAAATGAGATTAGCAAGAATATGTGTAATAACATATAGCAATTACCATCGACAGCGAGTTCTAAAGAATGTTTTGTGAAGCAGAACGCTTAAACCGTAGTGTTTACATAAATCAAACGTAATAACATGTAATCTTGTTACTGTTGATATGAGAAATAAAGAAGCGTGGTGCCACCCACGTGGTTCGTAATCGTGCGGATGTGAGTCGCGACCGTGTCCGCGCTTAGGTACATCTGGACGCTATCCAATACACGATTTATGACGAGATAAATTTAAAATATACTGGGTGCATAAATAGCACGTCATCAAATACTACGCGAAAATGATTTGGCATTTTTATTTTGAGCAGTTAAAACAGTGCAGACAGCGAATTCGGGTTTAAAGAGGCCTGCGTAAATCGCGCTTGTGTAATCTCCCCTATTCGATTGAAAGGATTATGGTGTTCTTTATCAGCCCTCTCAAAGGGCTGGTGTAAGAGACGACACAAAGAGACAAATTGCGGAAGTTAACTCGGCCCTCCGAATAACGTCAAAAAATGAGCAGACGCTGACTATGAAATAATTTCTGTTTCATTAATACGCTGGGTTAAAAGTTTCATAGACACTACAATACTAAAGAATTGTAGTATAAATACACATGATTTATTATTATAATTTAAATTCAATATTTTCCATCTATCCTCCATATATATAATAAAATTTGTAACCGATCGATGTATGTACATGGAAGATAAATGAGAAAAACTGATATAGGGGGACTATATTAACGTAATAGAACCCAAAACAATGATTTTTAGATTTTTTGTCTGTTTATCTGTCCGGTTGTGCGCGATGAACTCACAAAGGGCTTAATGGATTTCGATGAAATTTGGTATGGAGGTAGCTGACACCCTGGATTAACACTTAGGCTATTTTTTATCCCGAAAAATGTAGTGTTCCCGTTGAATTTTATGAAGATAATCACGCAAACGGAGTGCGGGCAGAAGCTAGTTTGTAAATAAACCTAATAGAATTTCGGTTTGTACTTAAATGTAACAACGCTATAAATAACAAATAAACAAAGCAAAAGCAGTAAAATCTTATCGCTTCTACAGTTATCGAACTATTAAGAACAATAAAGATTGTTTTAGAACATAACTATTGTAGTTTATAAAATACAATATGTCTGTCTTCGCGGAGAGATTAAATCCTTAACAGACAGATAAGTAAGGTACAAAACCATTCGCAATTTATGGCAAAAGTAGTTGGCAATAAACAAACAATAGATCATACTTATATAAGAAAAATATGTCACCAAATCGTATACAATTACAATAAATATAAATCAAGCCAAACTTTTGCTACGCCGCGCCACGCCGTTTTATCATATCTTAAGGATCTTGAACACAACGGCGACTGTTGAACTAAGTTCGAGGGTTTTCTTTGAAAGAGATAAATTGGTAGATTGGAGGACCTTTCGGTGTCGGATTTTGTTAGATAAATAAGAGCGTAATTTTGAGATCACAAGTTCAGGGGGTTTCGCGAGTAATAAATATAACGATGTGAAAGCGGCGGCCGGCCTCCGTCGACCTAACGAGCGCATCCCCCCGGCGCAGTCTACGCTATACTTTTATTGGAAAACCACCCCCTCGCCGCTGCACATCGAGACAGCTCGCGCGGAAAATAAAATTTCTACACAGAATATCTTACATTCACACAAACCACTGCACAAGGTTGAATGCATAGTGCGTATGGTACATATGAAAGAGTTGGTATTTCATGAACACGGCGAATTCATATTTTTATAATGCAAAAAAAATTACACATCGTATTATTCGCAGTTTTTTTCTTTGTCATAAATAATACTGCTGGTTGGGTGTGTAAATGTATGTTGTAAATTAATTTGCAGTCACGAATGAATGCCCCGAGGAGTCCATAAAGTCAATAACACGCGTGTCATAGTGTACATTGAGTAGGGCCACAAGGTGCATTAGGTGCAAGTGATGAGACGGCGCGGCATTAGCCAATCAAGGCATGCGCGCGCCGCGTCGGTGACCGCATGTTTACAATGCAAATTCATGAGGCAGCGGGCGCAGGCGCGCTCTAATCGCCCGACATGTCATGTGGAGCGAGACTACAACTACACTTTCTTAGGGTAACTCGTGTACAACAATCTTCGTGGTTTGCTGTTGCCCTAGTACGAGACGAACAATATAAAACAACTAAACAAACCATGCAAAGACCGAAAGTAAACGGTATTTAGCTATGGTATAGCAGACAATACTAGAGAAAATAATCACAACTAAAGTTTAGATTCAGTGCTGCACAGAAAAGTGGAGTTTCTAACTCGAAACTATGTAAGAATGTTGAAGACACTAGGTTATGAGTTTTAAGCAGAAAAAATAATTCTATAAATATAAATGATTATATCGCAACAAATAAAGATTATTTACAGACGGGATGTTTGAGAATAGCGATATTTATTGGTATCCCTTGATGTGAGTAGTCGGCGCGTATCGAGCGCATTCCGGTGCGAGGCGCCGACGGCCGAGTGTTTATCGTGCCGAGGATAGGGCCCTCGCCCACAGTCTCCACGCATGCTAATAAGCCCGCAATAGTCCACGGCTTATTTACTAACTAGGGCCCCAGTCCCATTGATCAATATACATTCACTTCTTGAAACAATCATTTTGTTCGGCGCTCACTTTCAAACAATTTCACGCGCTAAAGTTTTAGTGCTGCTTAATTGGCCAAACGCACTGGAATCCTCATTAGCCATATATAGTTAGTGTCATAATTCACATAACATTACCGTTACTTGATTACTATATTAACAATTCAGCAACTTTCATGAATTATTTTACGTTGTGTAATTACACTGTGAATAATTTACAGTTGCGAGATTTCATAAAAAATATTGAGGAGCCCATAAAAAGCAAACATTTCCTACATCTCACACTTAAAAGTTAAAACTGTGGCCTCAATTTAAGTAAAGTCTCGCATCTTTGTCTCCTTTATAAAATGTAATTTAAGAGTTCTATCTTCGTACTTTCGGAGCTACTTTAAACACTCGTGATGATCAATTGTCACTGATCCTTCTGACTGCTCTGCAATGCTATCACATACTAAGAACGAAGAAAAGAAAAAATGTTGCACATTAAATATTCACAATATAGAAGAAAAGGAAGCTATCAATAATTTTATTTCCACTATTCGACAGATACATAGACTATTCATAAAGTGAACATGTAACAGCGTTGCTATTTTGGCAACAAATACTAGGACTCCAACTATAAACGTAAAGTAAACGTGGCGGGCCGGCATCTCGAGTATCACATTAGCACCGTGATGCGATAAGCAATGAATGAAAGTTGGCAGATAACGAGCGATGTCCAACAGTGTCAAGGTCACAAAAACGCGTTTGTTGTTGCTAGCCGTGCCAACTAATGTGACCAAGTCCAGTTTAATATACCGCATGCAATGTAACGTGCATATATCATTGTCCAGACATACTTCCTTGTGACTGCAACGTCTAAAGTTATTCATCAGGTTCACGAATTCTATGTAACAGAACGTCACATTTCTTTAAGCAATTAAAGAAATGTGACGTCCAGGGAGTTAACTCGTTTAAAATATGTTGTTATCTTTCATCTAATTTTGGAAATGAATGCGAACTACATAGGGATCTTTTAGAATATAAACTAAGTAATCAAATATTTTAGTAGTTATATTTAAGAACCACAACTTTCAAATACCTAACACCTGTAAAGAATTAAAGTTTTATACCCAAATATAAAGCCAGAAGCATTTACGTACTTAAACATAAGATAGACGAAACGCTAGCTAGAACTACTCCATAACTAATCCGTCAACAATGTATAAGATTGGAATGTTAGCAGAACATCACCAGACAGGGAGGTAACCGCGCCGCCACGACGATGCACGGAACTTATCGCACTATGGAATTTCTATCGATCGTTCAGCGATAACAAAAACAGCATTAACAAACTAAGTGTACTCGATACAATATATTTAGTTTAAATAAGATAATACAGTTTCAAATATTTCATTCCGTTTACTCGTCAATAACCTAGATTGATTGATAACATCAGCGCATAAAGTCAACAACCGATTTATTTAGGTCCTTGCGAACGTAACCATTAAAGGATGTATTGCGAAACTGTGGAAGGAAACATAAAATATCGCGAAAACATACTTGAAAGTAAAAACCGCACGTGTTCGAGATACCAAATCGATTTGAAGTACACAACAGTAACCAAATGTATGAGTCAGTTGCTCAGTACGATAATAACTTGTGTCAACACACAAGTTGCGTTCAGACACACGGCTGTCTACCGGATTCAACGTGAGTAACAAATAGTCGAGAAAGTGTTATGTAAAGGGACACCTGACCGATGGACGACACACAGCCATTTCACCTGGCTCACCAACAATTAAACAGAAATATACCTTGTCACCCTTATGTTTAGAGGTGATATTAACGTATCAAGAATGCTGATGTATAATCCAGAATGGCCCCCGGGCACATTAGTGACGACTGAGCACCCTTGTTTGAATACTGGCTCACGACAGTTTAACATTTTAAATCGCATAATCCAATGAAACGGGTCCAGGTTCGTTATAGCATGACGTTGAAGCCAGACTAAAGGGGTTAACAGATTTCGGAGTTTATATTTCAAATAAATTTTGAACTAATTTCGTTAAAGCTGACGGCGCAAACTGCCCAAAAAGTAGGATAAATGTTTGACTCACGGCTGGATCATCATAGTGGTAATTATTTAACAAGGTGGTTACTGATTCAATTCAACATTCGCGCAATGACAGCATTAACTTGGGGTCGCGTAATTTGCTCAATGATATAAGAAAATGAATGTGTTTACTTAGAGTTTACACAGGCGGTAATTAGAAAGGCTTCACAGTGCAGTAACGTGAGTGGGGCGAACAGCGAGGTGCGGCGTCGAGGCGGCGCAGAGGGCAACAAAGTATCAATTTCTCCACTTCCCCACTTCCGACACAATTACGACACAATGTTGTGGGGCTCCGAATGCGGCGCGGCGGCCTCACCGCAGCCCGATTGAAATCAGCACACCACAGAAATCTTGTTACGGTACATAAAATACTACCTCATTGTCTACTTTGATTTTTTCGCAAGGCTTTAATGGAGGGCTGAGGCGAGACAACAGACAATGCTTTCATATAATTTACCAATCGAATGGCAGTTTTCCCCTTTTTGTTGACCAAAAATGTGGTGTTTTTATTTAAACTATTAAAATTAAATATTGTGTTCTGTATAATTAAACGCCACTTTCTCTAAAAATGAACAAGCACAAATTAATCTACGTGTGTCAACCGTCACACGTCAGCTGTGAGTAGGGGACAATAGCGGGGGATTTAGTGCGACTCGTCGATGCAGCGGATCCATCACGCGCGATGTGTCAACACCGAGGATTACAATATCCGCAACGCTGTTACCGCACTCGCCGCCCGCCGCTCATGTATATTGCAACTCCATTTGGTATTTCATACACTCATGTACCTACACAGTACACTCAACGCAGATAACGCGTACAAAATGAAAACAACGTCCCACGTAACACCTCTTTTATCTGGCGATGTCGCAAATAAAGAACCCTTAACATTTACAAAACAGGAAAAAATCTTTTGTAACGCGAAAGCTCTTGTCGCCGAGTGTCGGGCGGCATTAAAGACACTTTAGAGAAATTGCATTGCGTCAGCCGCAACAATGTGAACCACCCTGACTCGGTAGCGTTTTGTCGCTCAAAGGCTTGCCCGACTGATTAAGCAGGGGTGCACTCCGATGAGATCGCTCATTGCGTCATAATCATGTGATCCGGCGAGATAATATCATTCGCAACTGGTCGCGTGCCAATCACCGAGCCTGTTCGCCAAAATGACTTCATTTTATTTGTCATCAGACAATGGGCTTAAATAATTGCTGTATCAAAAGGCAAAATGCAAAAACCAGATATGCACTAATATAATTAAGAAATATAGTTCTATATGTAATTGTCATTTACATTAATAATTTTGTGATAAGTAAAACATCTAACAATTTTATTAGTACGTCTCTCGTAAATTATTATCAAATGTGTAACCCTAAAAAGCACCTCATAATGTCCCCTTATTTTCACAGCTGTGTTTACAGAGTTTAAATAATAATGATTCTATTATTCCCTTTGTGCCTTTTCTATTTGCTCTACATAATTGCCGAACGTTCTTCTAAGATTTACTATAAGCATTATCAAAATATTGTTAGTTTACTCATCGCAGTGTTAACCAAACATGTAATCAGTTGTGTTTATACTCGTATTTATGTACAATAGTTGTTAGCAGTGTAAATAAACATTGAGTTGATCATGTAAGCGATGCAATTTAGTCTGTATGTCTGGCAGGTCGCAGTGAGTCACGCATTGTGTAACGACTGCAAGGTCAACGTGGCACGATCACGCGGTGTTTAGATTGATGGGCGATCATTTACCGGCTCCCTACTCCCTGCCACTGACCAGTGACCACTAGTCACTAACTCATTCCTTAATCTAACTAGAAATGCTTCATCGAGAAGCCTAACTTGTGGAACATTAAATACAAAATGCGCGCGTGGTGGCCTGTTAAGTACATGGTGGGCCTGGTGGACTGTTGGTAAACGGGCCAGACGCGACTGCCAAATGCCAACGTCATGTTCACGTTTGCGGATTCAAATCCCAGGGCACACCTCTGACTTTTCACAGTCATGTCCAGAAATATATTGAGATATAATTCTATGGAGTCATGTGTGTATTGATAGTTAATCATCACGCACTACAACGGTGAAGAAAAATATCGTGAGGAAACCTGCATACCATAGCAATTTGTAATAATTTCTATGGTATGTAAAGACCGCCAACTCGCACTAATTAAACATGGTGGACTATAATACGGCCTAAGCCCTCTCAATCGTACTCTCGATAGTAGAGGAGGATCGTGCCCTGTAGTGGGACGTATATGGCCTGATACAGTACAGATACAAAATTGCTCTTTAATTCTACTGTTACGATGCACGATGACTATACAACACAATGTGAATATTAACTAAGTATACCCGATATTACCATTTTCTATTATGCAGCCAATTATCGTAGCAACTGAGTGTTTTCAAGTTCTTCTTTCGTACGTGACTAAGATTATGTATGTATTATTTGCATCGAAAAATAGCATCATTCATTGTTCGAATTTCGAATAAATGCACAATATAACCGTGTAAATAAAACGTAAATTGTCAAACGTTGGTTTAAAAAAAGTCACGTTTTAGCATTTTCATGAACGACAAGTCAATTAGTTCTTACGAATGTAGATAATTTAACCAGTCTGCATTCCGCTCGCGGCACCAATTAACACCACAAACGTCAGTGTTGATAATTTTACGAAATACTCCTGTGTTGTAATACATATTACGCATTTGTGCTGTATTTTAAGCATACATTAAGATAATATTTATGGCAGTGCATTTTATCGCGGAAATGACATTAAGAAATGAATGCAATTACTGTAACCGCAGTAAAATAGAACGAGCATGTAAATAATTATCTCAGTATACATATTCTACCAATTCTTGCCAACGCACGTTCCGGTTAGTATTTTATGCGGAGTCATAAAGACATAAAATAATAATTTACCTTGCAAAAAATATATACACGTAATGTTTTGAACTTAGTTATTATTAACGTTGACTAGAACGGGCAAACATTAGAAAATAAGTGAATGAACGCATCGGATACACTTTAATCGGGTTCCGCAGACATATTACAACCTCATAACGAACACAATTTATACAATCAGACCATTTTGAAGCTTTTGAAAGACCCGACAAGAGAAGTATGTTTTGGTCGTCTCTATATTTATCGATTTCTGCACTCTGCGAGATATTTTTCATGAGTACCAGCAAAGAGCATATAAGAAAATCAAACCTCGGTTGACAAACAAATAAAAATAAGGTTTTTCACCGAAAGCATTTATCAGATTCAAGTAACAAAGGTTATATCATCACAGATTGAAAAATGTTGATTATGTAGTTTTTCTAGCGGTTTGTCTACGTAGCTCTAAAAAGTAAATTATGGCCGGAGAACGCAACTCGTAACTGATAAATTAGATTATGAAGTTTCCGTGAAATAACTGTAAACTTTTTGCATTCCGAATGTAAATGGATTATTCAAATCATGATAGTGACTATTCAATTTATTTTAGCAGTGTTTAATCAATCTGACGAACAAAAGATGTACAACGAAAAATCGATTGAACGGCCTGCAACATGGGTTGTGTATACACAGACATAATTTCTTCTGCTAGCATACCTATTAGAAGAATTCCTAATTTTGGACACATTGCTTCCACAATTAAAATTTGTGTCAAATGAAGTTTACTATTTTTTGTAACTATTATATTTTAGGAATGTTTGAACGGCATCCTTTTTTTTTTGGGTACAATAATAACTATTATACTATACCAAATGCAAAAAGAACCATTGGAATCCTACTCAATTTTGATGAGTTTTACTTTCCAAGTCCGAAGATATTCGTTAGATCTTGACCAATTTTTTATGGGACCACCTGTGTAGTATACGTTTTGAAATAAATAAATAATTTTCCAATCGGTTCAGGCGTCCTCGAGTAATCGGTGACCATACATAGATGAAAAAAACAAAAAGAAAAGATTCCGACAAATTAGGAACCTTCTCCTTTTTTTAAACTCTCGATATTCTATAATAAAAGTACTAAATAAAACTTCATGGCTGTTCCACAAAGTAACAAAAGACCCAACCAAATCGTGATTATATTCTGAAAATCCAATCAAAAGACTCAACTCCACCTGAAATTGATTGCCGCAACCCGTCGCTTAAACACACCACCCCTAATTATAAGGCATAATCAATGTTATATTCCGCTATGTACTCACCAGGGTCTGCAGCCAGTTGTCTGTACACGGCAAGCGCGATGTCGTCTTCGCTGACGAAGTCCCAGAGACCATCACACGCCACCACCACGAAGTCCTCGTCTCCATCGAGGTCCACTGTTGCTATTTCAGGCCGAGCGGTCACATACGGCTTGTATTGAGCATCACCTGTCAAAGATATATTAAAGTTCAGCCTTGTATACTAGAAAACGTAGGCAGAGTTGACACAAGTGCTTTAGTTTGTCTAGCTTGCTTCCGTCCCAATATGATAGGGGCGAGACAATAGATATGCCGAGTCTTAGTTTTAATCTATTTAATTAATTCATTGAAGTTTAGTCATGGCGTTTCACAGTGTATGCCTTTAGTCCAATAGTGTAATACTATTGGATATACACCATCCAATGTCCAATTAGTCCAGTGGTGTGATACTATACATTTTAAATTTTCAAACCAATCATCAATACAAGTTTTGTACATTCGTTTCCTATTCAATAAAAATAAAAGCATCAATAGTTTAAAAAAAAATTATCATTATACATAGCCATATAAAGAACATATTAATTAAGACGAAGAAAAATAAACCTAACTAATTTCTCCACACGAGACACACTTCCGTCAACAACAAAAAAAAAGCGTCGTGTGGACAGGAAGCCAGCCCGTTTTTGTTACATAAAAAAAACTGCTTCATTATAAGGCATTATAATCTCAACGCACGAGACGCAGATTTTGGTGGATCGTGATATGCCAGCCGAATCGAAAGGATTAAGTACAAAAACTCATGGGAAAATATATACCATAATCTATATAAATTACATCAATATATATGTCTATTCTTTCGCAGCATAGTCAGTCAAAACTGACACTAATTTCATATTACACCGTACTAATATTCCAAAGATAAAGAGCTTTCATTTATTTACAGTTTGTTCAACACGGTCAGCCAAAAATGATTAATAAGGATAATTCGTTTAAAAATATTGTGTTTGTTTAGCGCCATAAAACGCAGATTTGCTATCGCAAGTCAGGACCTTGACAATCATATTACAATTATAGAAATGCACGGTCACCGGTGTTTAAAGTAGAGAAATGATTCATACGCCCTTGCTATTTCGACTTCACATCTATCCCGCAGTGAGTCAACAAATTGCTTCTCAGTGTCCTTTTACCAGCAATAAAATGTTTATGTCATAAGATTTTATGTGCATTATTAATCAGCATAATAAAACAGTTATAATCGTGAAAATAATATTTTATAATTAAATAAGCATTCTGTAACTTCACTGATTGTATTAAAGTTATTTATAAATTGTTTATATCTTACTGTTTTATTTATAGCCATTAATACCACTGTTTAATGAATATGGATTATCGGTCACTACGATGTAGTATAATTATGCTATGAAAACATCAAACAAACAATAATCGTTATACGACGTACGGAGGAATTCTACCCGTTCCATTGACATTCTATAGTAATTCATACAAAGGATATTTTTTTTGCATGATACATTCATCGCGTAGACATGGTATGCTTGGTTGAAGCGGGCACAGATCTTTAGACATAAAACGACTTGCCACCAAGTCAATCGTGCGCTGTCTCTCTACATCAGACACCATTAAACCAAAACAGAAATAAACAAAAACCTTCCAGCACTTAATAGTTTATTTTGTGAAACATTTTTTGCATTCAGTCCGGTCGACGAATTAATTTCAATCACTGCGTACGTGCGTTTCATAAAAAAACAACCAATTCAATTCAATGAGGTGTCGTAACTAGTATCTCAAGTAAATAATTTTATTTACTCGACATAAAACTTAGATTCTTGGCGCCATGTTATATACCATTACTTGGAAGTATTATCGTGCTATGCAAAGATTACGGGATTCACACCGCAATAACTTTAAGCATTCGTAGGGGGACAAATGACGATTCAACTTAATCTTGGTTGGGAGGCGAAATCGATGCATTCCCGTGCGTCGATAGTTGGGGTGGAATAAGAGGGCTATTGGGTCGCGATGCATTCGGAGCTGTGAGAAAACGTCAACATTATGTTGTTACTGTCCCGTCGTCGCCCTTCCAATATTGTCATAGAGAAGAGACTAGAGAGGTAAACGCTTCGATATTTTCATAAAAGTAGCGTTTTATGAATCCGAATTTATCAAATTAAAACGAACATGTTTTTGATCATTATCAATGATTTTAAGTTGAGATAAACTTTCGAAAATAAAATATTCCGATAATTACATCGATAACGAACAGAATACAATAAACTTTACAATACTTATCGGATTATAAGTGACTTTCACTGTAACAAAGGACAGTGATATCATACCTATTAGTTTACAATTCAGGCATAGTAAGGTGGTAAGATGTACACAACAATTCACCTAGACTCTGCCTGCATCCTACATCCCATGACAATCGACAACATCGATATGAAATAAATTCGCATCACTACAGTGCACCGGGCTAGTGTCCAAGTAATCGATATTAGTTCGTGGTGCGGCATGCAATGGGGTTGTAGCAACAGGAGGGCTCGGGAGGGCTCGCAAGGGCCGCAGCGAGGGTGACGCCACACGCCACGCGCGACACCGCGGCGCCCGACACACACACAGACACAAACATACACACACAAATGCACACACATACTTATGCACTCACACATGCACGTGTTAATGTATGCATTACCTCCATTGTTTCCATTCCCATATTATAATTATTGGCGACTTTATTAATAGCAACCGCGATTATGATTATTCACACTGGTCATTGTATTTCTAATAAGTAGAATTTATAATTAAAACTGTAGTATCACAAACGCACCGACTTCCATACATTGGCAATTAATACACTTTATTTGCATTCAATGACCAATACTAATATTGTTAAGTAAGTACTACAGTATATAAAACAAGAAGTGCACAACATGGTCAAAAAATTGACTCATAGTTCCGAACTTTATTTACGGCAAAAACAATTTCGTAAAAAAATGTTACACAGTGAAGAATTTTACAAATTGATTTTCAAACACAATCATTCTGCTCACTAGGACTTCATTAACAAAAAGAAACGGACTGCGGCGTCAGGTTTCAGGAAGGTTACATTTCGTAGAAGAAAGTATTTCGGAAACCATGCTTTTGATTTTTTCCACGGAATAGTAGAAACTTGAACCAAGTATAGAAAACGTCAATGAACAACCGAATTAAGTTTTCATATTATTATTCTCTTTAGCCACAGGAAGTCTACTGCAAAACATAAGCACCCCCCGATTTTTTAAAAGCTGTCTGTTGTAAGTGGCCTTTACGTTTTATTACAGGTACTCAAATATCAATGCCCTTACCAGTTACCACATTGCCAAGTAAAAGGTACGGCAAAGCATCATAAAATTACGAAACACCGTATCTCAGCAGGGCATCCAGCCCTCTGAAGGGCAGGATACTACTAACGATTTAATGGTTGGCACACGACTGTAATGACGCCCGCTCCTCGTGAAAAATGACTGCGCGCACCCGCAATAACAATATAACGAGCGATTAACTCCATGTTATCGCCTTGTCGGCTCAACACGGGAGGCGGGTTAATCCCTTACCAAACATCTTAGACGTTCACTTAGAAAATTTAACCATAAATTAATAAAGCCTCTGATATCGAAGTAACCCCATGACTTTCATAACGGATGATAAGTTAGGGTGCGAGCCCGCCTTTTCGTATCAAGGTCAAGTGTTCGATTGGGCCACACAATGCATGCATAGAGAGGGGTGTTGTTGTATTTTTAAGCACCCTTACAATGACCAAGCGCTTTGTATTCATAGATTATGTACTTTGTTGATTTATTCATAAAAATTACGATATGCTTTAAATACTTAGGGTCAGAATATTCACCCACGTCATTCACGAACAAATTAAGATATCAGTACTAGTCTACGTACTCGGCAAGTCTTCTCCCCTTGCATGAGGGTGGGGGAAAACCCACTTGTTTAGTCAAATACGCATAACCGCACGTAGGCACCGTCTGGATGGTAATGTGTGTAGTTATAATTATTTACAACTCGACGCTAGACTTTCCCTGCGCGATATGTATTTTTCACTCATCTTTTCGCCTAAAAGTTTTAAACAAAGGATGCAATTTAAACATAAGCCAGACATGCTTCAATGTTAACAATACACATTTGACAGCCTCCGTGGCGCTGTTGGTTGGACGCCGGCTGTGAAACGAGAGGCCGCGGGTTCGATCCCCGCACCGAGACAAATGTTTGTGTGAATCACAAGTATTTGTTTCGGGTCTGGGTGTTTGTGAGACGGAAAAGTTTCTCTTAGCTTCTGATACCCACGACACAATATTCGATCTTAGTACGGGGACTATGTGTGTGACTGCTGGGTGTATTTATTTATAATTCATTAATGATTTTGCCATTTTAATTGGGTCAAATAAATGTATGTCACCACTGAATAATGTTCCGGTCGGTAACGTAAATTTTCATCTGTTTGTAACTTTTTAAAACGTGCACGAAGTTGTAAAACTTTATGTCGTCCATAAAAGTAAATCTCGAATGGCGGCCAGTACGCGTGATAATGGCGCCCGGATCTGTTCAACTCGCGATTGGAAATGTACAATATGGTATTGTTTTTTAGAAACGATTTTGAAGATTACACTGATATGTTACAAATATGCTAACATTATGGAATTATTATGTACTACGCTATAACTAGTATGTGTATAATTTTCGAAAATATTTATCTTTACTTTTTGATATTTTTGTCAAACACGGTGAACATTTATATTAGTGTATACCATTATATACTATATATACCTACCATTATACAGTAGTGCAACATAAATGCGTTGCAAACATCACCACATTTTGAAAATTCTTATTGACAAAGGCTGTTACTGATGGATGGACTGCCTCGGTGGCGTAGTTGTACTATGGTATAATTGCAAAGCTGAGGTCTCTGGTTCGTATCCCGGGTCGGGTAAAGTGATATTGGATTTGTCCATTCATTATCAGCCCGGAGTCAGGAATTTGTGCCCGATATGGCGATAGGCTCGGGAAAATGTGGCTCGGAAATGTGGGTGTCCTGGTAGCACCTCTGCCTACCACTTCTGGGAAAAAGGCGTGAGTTTATGTATGTATGTATGTATGTACAAAGGATGTTAATTTGTACAATATAATTTTAGATAATTTGTGTGTAAAATATGCAAACTGCTCACAGTATATAGCCATTGGTTTAGTACTTAAAACATTCCTTAAATTTAGCTGAAAATTCAAGTAAAAATTAGGTAAGGAAATAATTTTATAAACGAATAAAAACTTCATAAGTTACGTTTTTGCATTCGCATGATATTTCTTTTGTGCACTTAAAAAGTAATAAATTCTCCAAATTACCTCATCCTTTGGTTAGGTATCAAAAGAGGCTGCATATAACGGACTTTAAGATGTTTTTGTCGGGTATGCTAATGTGAAAATGATTAATTGGACATTATTCACAATGCCCAGGGTCGCGTGAAGAATGAAACAACAAAATAAAAAAAATAAACGACCTGATATAACTAATGTACTTTACACATTGGAGAATGGTCATAAAAACAAAATATGTATTATGTTATATCTCCGGGACATATTATGTTTTACGTAACCCATTGTTATAATGTTTGCCTTCACAAACAACCATACGGAAGATGACAATATTGAAATCATTCTCTTTTTATCCTCGAGGCAGCGTGTATGCGTTTTGCATGCGAGTATATTGTTTAGGTTGTGGGTCTACAAGATCCTGGTTTCGAATCCCCGATCGGATGTCTTTATGACAGTTTTTTATTTAGAGTTTCTCATATGTGTTTGCACAGGATTGTAATTTAGGCGCGGTATGGCGATAGGCTCGACCCTTACTACACCTGTAACGTAAATAAGCTCCACGAACTATGGATGGCACTAGTGCCACCCATGCTTACCCCTAGGCGGGTATATACATGAACTTACCGTGTCATATGCATTAAAATAAAATTATAATGCTTTCCTTATCCTTAAAACTGATAACGTTACCATATTAAATATAATGGTTTTAGTCCTAATGCACTTAATATAAAGATGCCGTTCAGAGACATTGGCAACTGCAACTATTGACTGCAAGTGGTATGAAATGATTCCGAATACGACAGTCACCGATTTATCGGTGGTTCTTAGCAAAGCATTCGCTGTCTTTGCAGTTTGCGGTGACAGATCGCAGTTGCAGCCATCGGATTTTTTCGATTTTGCAAACTCTAATGCCTTACTGCTCTCGATGCCGAATATCATATGAGACCACAGTGAACCGTAAGATTTTGGGTTCGATACTAAGTTAGACTCTGATTTTTGTAAGTTTTTCAGTTTGTGAAAATCGAAAATTGATGCTTTGTACTGGGACGTATGCAGGACATAAGGATACCTTGAAAAATGCCTCCCACGAAATTCTCGCTCATTTTCTTAATTTTTTGACGATGTTCCCCGCCGGCGGTTAAATGCGGGATACACGACAATTGTAAGTTTGAACTGTGAGAAGATAAACCTTAGACTGGGAGAAAAAGGCGACAGGAAAAAAGGCCTGTTAGAATTATATGTAGTACTCACCAATAGCTCTGGAGACAGCCAGTTGTCCGTTGACCCGCCACGTGCCCCAGTACATCACTGTACCACCCGATGATTCTATTCGCTCCTTTTCATCCTGCGAATTAAATGTTCTTAAGTATAGGATCTTCATTAAAAATCAAAAATATATATTTTACTAAAATGTGTGCTGATATTTTTATTGAAAGCTTGTTTGATTTCAGATTTCATTGATTGAGGTCTCTTATGTGTGAGAGGCCGCCTGGGTGGGTACCACCCGGTTAAATTTTTTATTCTTAACTTGGCTCGGCACAGCTACTCAACCGCACCTAATAGTAAGTATTATATCGACCAAAAAGAGTTGCTATTAGCAACCAGTTAATAATATCCTGCTACTGGACACAATTATGATTTATGCGGGCCTGCTTCATTACGCTGCGGTGGGAGGACTCGGGATTGTAAGAAGGAGACATCATAATTGCATGCGTTGATGAGGACTTCATCATATCAGCTCGAATTTATCCACTGCTGGACATAGTCCTTTCACTGTCAAATTTTCTTGGTCCTGCGCTTGGCTTTTAGCTATTTGCGGACTTACTTAGGGTCATCCCCGCTACAATCGGTTCCAACCGCAGTAAAGAGGAGAGAACTATACGTGTTTAACAGTATACACATAGTCAATATGTGTCTAGTGCAGTAGATACCTGTCGGCCGGGCTTGTGCGGGTGCACGAGCTGCATGAGGCGCATGCGCTTGGCGAGCAGCGCCTGCGAGTCTCCCGCCCAGCCCGCCAGCAGGCGCCGCGCGCGCACGCACACGCACACCGCCGTGCTGCCGCCGCACGCGCGCTGCACGCACACACTTATATAACTACCATCATATATTATGCTCACACAGTCAATACGTAACGAAGTTTTCCATATTTTTCATGAAAGAAATTAATAAAAAATATTAATATTGATTTATTTTTTAAATCCACTCATGACAAATCTTGTAAACAATTTTGTGAAGATTTCATACCGTTATTATATTTTTTAACACGTTAAACACGGCTCTATCACAAGTTGTATTTTTCGGGCGCAACGTGTGTACGACTATCACATGCCGAACGCGTCGCGCACATCCATGATTTTGACGCCACATTAAACTTTTCACAATTTTATCACATCGATTTATAAATAACATCATTCTATATTATTTACAACAATGATTGAAACTTTCAAAACTCATGTACGTCACTAAAAGCCAACTATAAATATTCAACCACAAAAACTACCTATAAGTTATTTCCTTATTTAACTCTGCAACAAATACCAACACCAAAACCTGCGTTGTACTACAATGTCGGCTGTTACAGGCGACAGCATACCTCTTGATTACTCTTCCTGATGAACTCCGCGTCGGTGCGTAGGAAGGCGTCCCGCATGGCGCGGCGCAGGTCGGCCGTGAAGTGCGGGCTCTCCACCAGGTACTGGTGCAGGTGCGCCGCGCAGTACGTGGCCGCCGCCGAGCCCGCGTGCCCGTCGTACACCGCGTAGAAACTCGTCGGCTCCGTCGTCTGGAACATTCAAGTACAACAATACTGTTATCGACAATCATCAATACCAACGAAAGTCATGAAAGTAATAAAAATGAATAAATATATCAAAGTAACATAAACAGTCCTGATTCAACTCTTATGTCACAAACTATAAAAGAATTTACAATCTCGCAAAAATCAGACCTTAAATGTAGTAGTAGTATTATTTAGATTTCTTGACCAACTACACCTAGGCAGCTATCAAAGTAATAACACTACGGAAAAGCTTGTCATTATTTCTATTGGACCGCACTCCGCTTACCATCGAGATCAAAACATACATACATATATACATAAACATCACGCCTTTTTCGTAAAAGGGGTAGGCAGAAGTGCAACCAGGACACCCCCGTTTCGCCTTATGTGTTCCGTCCCACGATGTGGTAGGGAGCGATATTAATGTAGTCACTCAATCTTTTGTTTCTAGCTATGGTCGATCTACCTGACGCCAGCGTTCACTTAGCTACTTTGTCTTCGTAATTTCCGCTATTTTTGGGATTCTCGATAATGGTCTCATTCATCCAGTGCCCTTTTGGTTCACCTCCGGACCCGGGTCCAACAATGGCGAGGCCCCCCAATGGTTCTTGCGACATGTAACCATCACTCTGTCGTGCAAGGATTACAAAAAATAAAATATGTCCATGGTACCGCTTTTCTTGCCACTTGCATTTTTTATTTTTAGATATTCAATAAACCAGGTATTTGTATTATCGTCTCACGGTACGTGAATAAGTGTGTTAACAATTTTAATTTAGGGTGAATACTGGAAAAATATGAATAAAAATACATATTCATCGAATGGACAGCCTGCGTGGCGCAGTTGGTTAGACGCCGGCGGTGAAACGAGAGGCTGCGGGTTTGATCCCCGCACCGAGACAAATGTTTGAGTGAACGACAAGCATTTGTCTCGGGTCTGGGTGTTTGTGAGACCGAAAAGTCTCTCGTACGAGTAGTTCCTGATACCTACGATACAAGACACGATCTTAGTGTGGGGTTAGCACTATGTATGTAACCGTTGGGTGTATTTATCATTTATTTATTTATAGTTGAGAGCCTTGTCTTCACAAAAATCGGTCATAACCCAATTAGATTAAAAATCACGAGTTCATTCAATGTCCAAAGTTATATGCAAATATAGACGCGTAGGTTCATACAAAATATGAACGCATTTGCATAAGCATTGCATCACTGCGTCGAATTATAATGCAGCGGCGGCGATAGTGACATAAGATATTAAATATTTGTTAATCGCAACGGTACCACGCATGCCTGTATCACAAGCGGATTAACTAAGGATTATTTTGAATTAAATTTTATTTGCAATAACAATGTCCTCGCTCCTATTTTACGTCCATTCGTGATTTTATTTGTTATTTGTTCATGAATTCATCAGAACTGCAGACTGTTCTTTAAGGAAACATAAATATCTAACTAATTATATGGTCGATATTGATAGGGTAGCACTTTTCAGGCTATGAAATGTTCTCATCGACTTAAAAACCTATTAAAAGAAAAACGAAAATTGTGTTTTCTCAATATTTCCTTCCCATGTATAACGAAGCCCAATCCTAAAATAGACTTTAATTCAAAGTTTCATACAAATACTCAATTACCTCGACCCCAAACAACGCCTCAAGGTTGCCAATCTCGACATGTCTATCTTCCATAACCCTTCTAGAGTTCTTGGTGGCGCAGGACACGGTCTTGAGGTCCCGCTGGGCGAGCGGCGGCGGCGGCGGCAGCGTGTCCAGCTTCGAGTTGTCCAGGTAACGCAAGCACACGTCGTTCACACGGGCAGTCACTGCCTGCATGAGTCGGAGGGCTATGTATACTGCAAACAAGATAAAATAAGAATTAATAATACAGTTCATATCAACCCAATATGAACTGTATTGAATACTGCAAACCAAGGGTCGTCATCCAGCCCATATAACTGACGCAGTGCAAGAACCTTCCTTACGATTGAGAGGACTTGGCATATAGTCCACCATACTGGCCCAGTGCGGGTTAAATTAAAATACTGCATTTTAATTTTATTTTATTTTTTTGTTTATTGGTACCATAGGATAAAAAATATATTTTTGCGACGTTTATTAAGCTTAACAAAGCCTCGCATGAATCGATTATATGATAAAAATTCAATTAATCTTTTATCAATAACACAAGTTACCTAGAGGACATATTTGCAACAAATGAATTTTCCTATGCTTTGTATTACAGGTCGCAGAGTAACAAAATATATTGTCACATTTACTAAAAATAAACTAACGAACATCGTTATGGTATAAAAGCTTATAAAAATGACGCATTCTGTGATAAACAGACGTCAATCAGCGAGTTAAAATAAACTGATGATGCACAAAAGATTATCTTTGCCAATAACTTGTATTAGCTTTTTATTTGATACTAGAATATAATGTACAATGTAAATAAAACAAGCGTCATACATTTGATAAAGCGATCGAGATAACATAAATGATTTTGTTAGCTCAACGCCCTTTTATCAATTACATACATACAAACAAATTCACGCCATTTTTCCCAGAAGGGTTAGGCAGAGGTGCAAGCAGGACATCCACGTTTCGCCTTGTATGTTCCGTCCCACGATGTGTTAGGGGGCGAGCCGATTGCCATATCGAGCACAAATTCCTTACTCCGGGCTGGTAATTAATAGAAAAATCCAATATAACTTAGCCCGACCCGGGATTCGAACCCAAGATCTTTGCAATCAGACCGTAGTACACTGTGCCACCGAGGCAGTCCATTAATTACTTCTATCCAATAACAAAACAATATGATGGAACAAATATATGTGATTATCAATTAATATAGAATAATAAAACGTAAATAAAGAATACAATCATTTGTTCTGATTTGTTATTTAAACCGAACTCGAATTAATTCAAATTATAGGTAGATATTTGTGTACATTATTTTACCCTATCTTGGATATAGGATAAATAAAACGCACACTAAATACATTGGACAGGACACCAGTCCATTAACGCCAAGAAAGCTAACAATGCTATATCACTTCATTGATTATAATTTACGAGATAAACGGCGTTGATGAGTTGAAGAGGTCAGTCACCCGCGGTAGATGTAGCGTCAGTAATCAGTAATCAGCGGTGGTCACGTGACTAGTGTAGTATGCACTAGTGGGCTGTTTGTCCTCTTATCACAACAAATACCTGCGTTGCAAATCAATCATAATGTGCAGTGTGCTCTCCGTGACTCACGCGTACATACTATGTTGCGTGTTGTACTCTATATGACAGATTTATTGAGATTGTACAATAGCTTTAACAAATCCTACAGTTGTAGCATTTACGTGTGTTGTTATTGTTTTGTTTATGTGATCTATATGTTACTTATGTATCTATGACATATTGATATCAAAGGAGTAAAACTAAAAATACATTTTCATAGGTATACTACTCAATTGCGTGGGGGCCTGTTGGTAACGGTCCAGACGCGGCTGCCTACATGTTCACGGTGGTCGCGGGTTCAAATCCCAGGGCACACCTCTGACTTTAAGGAATCATGTGCGTATTGATAGTCAATCACCACACACTATAACAATGAAAACATCGTGAGGAAACATGCATACCATAGCGATTTGTATAAATTTCTATGGTATGTAAAAGTCCGCTAACCCGCACTAGCCCAGCGTTGTGGACTATATGGCCTAACCACTCTCAATCGTACTCTCGATTGCAGAGGAGGCCCGAGCCCTGCAGTGGGACGTCTATGGGCTGATACAGTACAGTACTGTACAGTTCAGGTATACTCCATAAAACATTATTAAAAATTATTTAAATGATTGTAGCTTTAATCTGTTGCGATTAATTTTTAAAATCCAACTAATGTATGTTGTAAAAACAATAAAAATATGAATGATAATCAAAATATGTGTCACCTACATTGTGTTGAATTGCATTATTCTCACGAATAATGAACAACAATAATGAAACATAACTATTTGAATGCATTGAAATAAACAGATCTCCAAAAAGATACCCAAAAATTATTCTCATGTCGCAACTGAGTTGAATATTTTCCCAATCTGAAATTTTTACTAAAAATATTTTTGGCAAAATTTTGAATTACACCCGTTATTGCTAATATGCAATGTCCCCCTTAGCTAAAATTGTTCCATATATCATAGAAAGCAAAAAACATAAGGAAGGAAAATATATTATAAGTGAATTAGTATTTTTGTACACAAAGGCCAGTTGTAGTGGGCCAGTGATGTACACAACGGCCGGTGGTGATGTAACTGAACAAACAGGCCGAGATTGCATGATATCATATCTCGACAGACCATTTCGCCCGTAACAAATGTAATAGTGTTACGAAAAATGTACCAACAGCTCACTACCGCGTACTCACCGCTTTTAGATTATGCACGACGGGGTTGATGACAGCGTAATGTCAGTATAGTATAATATACGAAATCTTTTTGAGCTAATTCATAAGGATTGATTACATCAGCTCATTTATAACGGGAGATTGGATTGTATGTGTACTGTCTGGGCTTTCATCCAAATAGTATTGTGTTTTTATTATATTCCTCACTTAATAATCAAAAACGCTGATTGGACGAATAAAATGAGAAGTTATTCTTCCGAACATAGGCTGGAAACTTGGGGATAACCTTATACCAAAATTTATGTATAACAATTTGGCCGAATTTGGTTTATTCGGCCAAATTGAACCTAAACTGAATCTAGCTTAACCCTAGAAGCCCAATCATATTTCACTGGCTATAAAGCCCAATCATACGTAAAAATGACGTGCAAAAATAAAATCGCTCTATTTTCTAAATATTTTTAGTAATGATCTATTTGAAGGGATTAGTTATTAAAAATACAGTTTTCATTAATAAATAAAATGCTTTTTAGGATAATATAATCTTTATTAACACAATAATAGTACTTTGACTGAATCATAAAAAATAAATCAACAAAAACTTCAAAACTTTTTCTTTTTCTTATAATTAGAATATTTTTACAAAAATCAACTAGTTTTAAACTGTTTTCAAAAATTAAATTAACTTGTAATAATACTATATTGGTCTCATAAAAAAATCAGCCTTTATGACAGTCTTGACAAATATCAATATTGTGTTCTCCGCATATGGCCTTTTGGCATTTGCAACACTGCGCTTTGGTCATCCGCCTTTTTTTATATGAACAAAATCCGCAATAGCGTCGTTTCTTTGGTTCTGGCTCATCATTACTATTTTCTGGAGTTGCTGGTACCACATTTTTTGATATATGATATATGATATATTTTTATTTTTTTTGGTATATGATATAGGAGTTCACAAAAGCCATATTTAACATTCCGTAAAATACTGCCATTGGCCACCTATTTGTCTTCCTGTTACTGGACATAGAGGAACACATCTGATCGAAGGAATCAACACCTCCTTTCGTTTGGTTATAAAATAGTATCATGTCTGGTTTCCCATTACTTTCATTTATTACGGCATTTTCATCACAAGACGACAATAAAAATACCATTTTCGACGGCTTTGGTTTATAGGAAACCAATGTCAAAGGGCCATCGAAGCAAAAAATTGAAGATCCTACCGGCCGTGAACGAGTGTTTTTTAACTCTTCGGGTATTTCTCTTTTATTTGACCTGATGGTTCCTACTATTGTTAGGTTGTATGGAGTCTGGAGCAAGTTTTTAGCTAATGGGACCGACGTAAACCAGTTGTCGCATGTAACATTTCTGTTTGTTCCGTGTACTGTTTTAGTCAACTCTTTGACGTAAAACTCGCCTAATGGTAGACCATTTGTTTTCGTACTTTTACTAAGGTAAGGTATGGCATCTATCATGTACTTTGTTGAAGCGTCACACATCATGGGGAATTTTATCCCATATTTATCGGGTTTATTGGGTATGTACATGCGGAATGGACAACGGCCGCGGAAACCTAACAATTGCTCATCTACAGTCAAGTTACTGCCAGGTACGTAGTTCAATCTGCATTGATTGATAAAATTCTCCCAAATGCTTCTCACCGGTACAAAAGCATCATCGCTACGAAGAATTGGCCGCAGTGATTTATCGTCCATTCTCAAACATCTAAGAAGAAATTCAAATCTCTCTCGGCTCATTACCGATACATACCGGGTGCCAGAGAATGAAGCGTCAAACAACTCATCAGTTGAGAGGTGGTTATCTTTCATAACAGCCGTCAGAGTGAGTATTCCAATTAACGCCCAGACCTCCATTGCATTTGTATCCCTGTAGCTTGCCGAAATTTCTTTCAAATTTTGTCGTTTTATTACCATCTCCACGTTTGTCCACTTGACTATTTCATCAACTATCTCGTCCGTTATAAAAAGTTGAAAACAGAGCAAAGGGTCAAAAACATTGCGACACATTCGCGTTGGTCCTCTATTTGTACGTATAATATTGATAGCAGAAGTCCTTCCCGTCGTACGTCTCTTTGTAGTGGACCATACATGGTTATTTTTGCCACGTAATGACCGCTGAGGCAATGTAATAATTCTATGTGAAGTAGATGAAGTTACCTCAAGATTAGTCGATTCCAGAGAAGCAACATGGTTTTCGCGATCGTCTTGCCTGCTTGTAGGGCTTGTATCTTCAATGAAGTCGACCATCGCGTCTTCGTTATCACTCCTGACATCATCTTCAACTAAACAATCTTCTTGCTCGGAGTCCGAATCCAACGGAGAATAATCGTCATCATTTTCTAACATTGAAGCTATTTCGTCCTGGTTTAGATGTTGGCGGGACCCCATCTTGTATTCAACCTAAAATAAATAGTATATTATGAGTAATGTGCCTAAACAAAACAATAAACTCAAATAAATCACTACAATAAAAAATAGGAAAACATTACAAAAGTTACACAAAGCCCAATTATACGTCGAAATGACGTCATCAACATCGTCATTCCAACAAAATGGCGGAACTTACCAAGATGGCGCAACCGTGTCCTGCGAGGTCTTGACGGCTACTGAGTTGGTTCGGGAGTTCGCAGCGATCCGATGATAAACGTGAAAGAGATAGAGACATTTCGCCGCGGTATACGTCTATTTTACGTAGATTGGGCTTCTAGGGTTAAAAGATTCATCCAAATAAATTCAGAAACGAGGGAGAAAAAATACAAACAATCGAACATAATATATCCTTCTTTTTTGAAGTCTGTTAAAAATATATTTTGGAAACAACGCACATTGCCATGACACAGCGAAATCATACAATGAATGAACGGCACGAGATGGCACGTACTCTAACAAGCAATAAAAGTGCGTGCGTCAACCGTGCAATTGCTAATGTCAATCAATGCGATCAAACTTTATTGGAGGTCGCAGACCATGTGATTGATTGAAACATTACACCCTGTCTGTAAAGTATCTCCAAAGGCTGCTTTGGATATCAGATGGCGTTAAACTTTCCTTGAGGTGTTTACGAACTATTACTATAAAATACATCATATTAATGATAATATTTAACTAGCTATGAAGCTAGTTTTGATTTTTTATGTACGTATCTCTTGTAATTTTTGTGAGATATTAGGTTTAGTTTACTTGTTTTCAGCTTGTGAAAACCATGAAAACGCAATTCTATAAAATCTGGGAATGTTCATAAATTAATATTAAAAAGTAAAAACAATACAAAATAAAGATAATTTTAAGATTATTACATTTATAACTCTCCAACAATACGTGTATTCACATATTCGCCGACTAACATTAGAATCCGTATTAGCTCAACGCGAAAATCAATAACCTCAGCTGTTTCTGGCTAGCAACAACCGAATACGAAGAAATTAATATCTAGATATAGTTTCGACCTCCAGTTACGACCTTTACTTAAAAGGTAAAACAAAGCTTTAACGTCGAAACCGTAAATTACATTTTGCCTATCATCATCAGTTGTTGGAAGAATCGAACATAGTCCTGTTCTAATTAAATCTTGTAGACAATATAGGCCTTTATCATTAAAACCTATTTTAGTTCTCGAATGTTTTGTCTTCTTAGCTTAAACTAAGTTCAATAGTGGTTCGTTAGGGAGAAAAAATGTGATAACTAAAATAGATTTTAAAATTGTCTATGAATAAGGCCGTATATATATTCTGTACACAAAAAAGTTTTATATAAGTAATTTTACACTACTTATAAATTAAGTTCAACTACTATTATCGGGTTTATACTGACTTTGTCATAAGCGCTATTCAATTGCTGTCAGGAACTATAAACAAATATCAATGTGATATTTTACATACCAGATTCGTCGGATTTGTATCCGAACTCGTTAGGATGCTTCTTCGATGCAACTCGCACCTCGTCAAGTATTATCCGCCGCAGCGGAGTCATCAGGGTTTGTGGGCATTGTCTGAAAATAGAATCAAAAGGAAACTTGTCAAACCGTTTGATTTCCCGTTGCGACACATAACTGTCTATCTTATCTTCTACATAACTTAGAGTAGTCTTATAAGTTAACCACTGAGAATTAAAAAATAATTTACACGTCAAATTCTTGTCATTATGTGTTCGGTGATTGATTGGCTGAATCACAGCATGCATGCTGAATGTGACGTCATTGAATAATGCATTGATGCTATTCATTTGAAATCGTGGTTTACTATAATTTATAACCAGTGATATACATACAGGTCTTGATATCATACAGTTAGTAGATTTTTTTATTGCAATCAATGGCGAGACGAACATGCCTTTCGCCTAATGGTAAGCGATACGGCCGCTCATAGACAGTAGCAAAACCAAACAACACCATGAATTGCAAGGCAAAGCTTGGGCATTCCACTGCGTTCGCCATCATGAGACATAAGACGTTAAGTCTCATTATGTCCAGTAGATACTCTGGCTAAAATGTTCGTCAAACCGGAACACAACAGTGCATTTACAACTGCTGTTTGGCATTATACAGAGACATTGCGATGGCACCTACCCAGGCGGCCTCTTACATATGAGAAATCTACCTCCAGGAAAAGCTTATAATTTTACGCTGAACGCATTTCTATTATTTTGATATATCAATTACATATAATACATTTTAAACCGCTAAAATGGTCCTAAATATATTATCTTAATTATATTTTACATAAGCGTAAAATAAGTTCATAACGAAGTGTCCGAAAAAATTGATTTACCTATTTTTGTGTACTCTGAGTAACTTCATTAAGATATCATTATATATTTATTATAATTTGTTATAGTATAATGTAGTTTGATTTCGTGTAATGTATGTTAGTATAAGTAGTAAGTAGCATAAGTAGATGATAGATCAACACTACTGTGTTAGGGCTAATTTTGTAAAAGTAGTTAAGTTGTAAAATAAATAAAAAATATATATGCTTAGAATTAATTACAAAGCCTGATGTTTCATTGAGATATTGAAAGGATTACAAGGTGAAAGCATAATTATTAATTATATATTTTTTTCAAACTAAGTCATACAATTAAGACAATATACAACGTAGACACTAGACCTTCATAGAAAAGTAACGTAAGCTTTAAACTGTACAGCTTCGTCAAACAAATAAGTATAAATAAATCTTAGACACATTTTATTTAGTAATTTCATTAATTACTGTCTAATTTTAAAGGCAAACACGATTAGATATTTTCTTTACTCCAAGCAATAATAGTACGTATGAACTCTGCAAGTCTGCAGTATGAACTCTGCAATTAAAGTTTAATAATTGGATGTTAAAAAACGTAGCTTTATTAATATTCAATTCAAAAATTGTGTTAAAAACATTTATACGGCATAAGTTATAGCTATTTCTCTTTGTCCGACATAAAAATTCACAAGAGCGTACATCTAAGAGATAAACCAGCAAGGAGATACCTACAGAGCGCTTGACGACGGGTTTGGCATCGATCGCATCTGAAATACTGAAGCTGGAGGGCGACTTATACGCGCTCGTAAAAACTCTTGGCTATCATACAAAAGAAGGTCGAATAAAACTGTGTACTTTGTGCGAATTTAAACATATACAACATATTATATTATTGTTTTAATGAGACATGTTTTTAAGCATTAACGGCGATGGGCACCTACATGTACAGGGTGGTGGAGTACCTAATAATTTCATTAATTTGAACGACAGACAATTCTCGCCTACTGCAAATTGTTTCTCCAATAAAGAAAGTACATATTAAACTCGATTTTATTCTACTTAACTATTGTAGACAGTTTTGTGTAAGATAATTTCTCATATTGTCAATAGAAAAATATTTGAAAGTTTGTTTGTCACCTCATTTAACAATTTTAAAGTAACGTGCATTTGGCTAAAACCAAAAGTTGGAATATTCCGATTATGATATCACGTTACCACTTGCCGTGTTAGAGTTGCAAACAATTCGACAATAATTCTTCAATAAGCCCTTGATCGAATGAAAGCCCACCCACCATACGCCTGAATAATTAAGAAATCGATCTATTTTTAATATCGTATGCAGGTAATTGGAGTTCGAAATGGACGTACCGTGTGCGTCACTGGCCGCGACGTAAACCCGCAATGTCCGAACTTGAGATAAACATAGGTCATATTAGCCTACGCACAGAGAACAAAATAACTACTGTGATCCAACACATTCTCTGAAATATGCCGCAACTGAATCAAATATTTGTGATAATATTTTAAAAAACTGCGTACATTTCACAAATAGATTCAGCGTGCTTTAAATACTAGCAAAGTTTTAATAATTATTGATTCAAACTTTAAAACGGTTTATATTTTTATGCGAGTACTACATGAGCATAGGTGACTTTTGAGTAATAAGTCCACATGATATATATTTTTTCTTATAAAATCATGATTCTATAAAAGGGAAAAAACTGAGCGGACGTTCACATTTACTCCAGCTTGTAAAGGAATATATTTTAGACTCTTTAGCTTTCGGCAGTCGGATAGTTATAAAACAAAATGCGGACATGCTCGTCTGTCTGTCTGTACGATATAAAGAGGTCACTGCTCCCGCTCTGAAAAAGAAAGCAAACATCCACAGCAATATTGACACGAGAATTTTGAACATCCTTATTCTACTTATAGTAAAATACATACTTCGAGTTTTAGACATGTTAATGAGACAAGTGCGTTCTCTGAGATAGTCCAATGCGTGGTATCGGGTAATGAAAAGTAATGAAGGGCAAATTGCATGCATGCGCCGGAAACACACCTACATCTTAATAGATAAGGCAGATTAGAGCTCGTTACTGCGCGAACAGGTACACGGGATAATTAGCTGTGAATATTGGAGCAGTCCACAATGTCGCCAGTGCGTTGACTCCACCCGCCATTACTATCAGAAGCATCCGTGTCGTCCCACGCGTTTTCTCGCGCCAATTTATACGTCCACCGTGCCATCCTACGACCTCAACCCACAGACCTTAAAGGAATTGTTTCAATTCGAAGAAAAATAGAAAGTGTTTGAGTGGGTCTACGACGAATGAGCCCAACAGACTCTAATGCAATCATAGATGACTGCACGAAATGACCTCAACCATCCCAGACTGCCAAGTTTCGCAAGTCTATTTTAAGATTGTTTAGTCGAAAGATATTAGTGCAATCGACACACTCACTAGCACTACACACTAAGAACTTAGGTAGTTAAAAATTGATACAATACACAAACATAAGCGACAAATATTTATTTTCCTGTTTTTCCATTCGCATCAAAAGTCAAATATAAAAGAAATGAGAACTTTTCTCACATCTTAATATTGAAACGGTAAGATAAAAAAATAAAGTTCTCCAGAAATATGATTACTTAAACATAAACCAGATATTTTAAAACATTGTTTTATATTTTCCATTTCATCTCGACGCTGATATAATCATGTGACCTGACGCCTTGTAGTAAAACGTCGAAAAGACATTTCCTATTTAGGGCGAGGAGTGAGCTTTGTTCGGATGTGAGAATACAGACTATTGAAAAATACTAAGTGAGCAGTTATTTCCATGCAAGGCGTCGCTGCGTTACATAACACAACCACAACATGATGTTCATCGGGCATCGGGTATCGGCATCGAAGCACACAATTTACGCTCTCTTGCAATGTGTAAAATAAATGGAGCGTCTAACAAGTAACATGTTAAATTAAAGCTAGGTGTTAGCAAGTGGTGCAGTCACTGCGAATATTCACATAAACACGCAACAAAAATGAACGTATAAAGATGAATCGATATGCGGTCGCCGGAATGGAAGTTTATTATGGAGTTCCTCGAAATGTGCGTTTTCTATGTGATACCTACACATTTCTACGAACTTGAAATACCTTAAACATAACTTAAGCTTCCTAGTATTCTGGCAAATACGATAAACATAATTATAGATGTACTATTTGCCTCGTGTCATAAATTATAGAAGACAAAAACGAAATTGATGTTCAGCACAGCGAATGAAAATAGATAGATGTTGTGGAGTATAAGAAAAATGAAGATGGATAGGATTTGGATAAGCATTATTGCTATGACTAGACGCTCATAGAATTACATAAGATTGGTCAACATACAAGTGTTATTTTTTTAAACTACTAAGTAATGTGAGATTTTTTGAAAGACATTGTTTCTAAAGCCTAATCTCTTCGATCGTGTATATTCAAAGTGCCCAAACCTGGTGACTAATCGGGTTTGATTAAACAAAAAAAAAATACAAGAAGTAACAAATGGTACCAAAGGTAAAGTATTCTAGGTGCCAAGCTACATTTCTTTATCAGGTACAACGACTTACGCACCGAAGCTCGGTATTGTATGGAACATGGAGAGCAAGTAAATGTACTTACTTACACTGACGCTAGCGCATGTGACTCGTGAGTAAGACTGAATACCAACCAGATTTTGCGAATGGAGTTGAAAAGCACCATAAATGCGGTAAAAAGACGAATCAGGCATCCCAACTAAACCCTCAAAAGCTCACAAAACATTGAGTCTAATTAGAAAAAAGAAGCCACAATATAGGCTGAAAAAAGGCAAATATTGTAATATTTTAAGGTTTTTAATAAACGAAGTCGACTCCGTCATTTCGCAGTTACTGCCTACACTAAATGCGATTATAAAATCTTTCCAGTCTAGTTAACGTAAAGTGCGAAACACTAGCAGGAGCCATGCTTTCCATTTAATAATTTAAATATTAAAATACTTATCAACTTACTATCAGTAACTGTTTATTATATATAACGAAACCTTATACTAAATAATTTAATCTAAGAGACCTTCGAACTCGGGTTTTTCGCATGACTAGTTTATTCCATAGGCAACTATAAGTATATAAAATATATTGTCACTTCACGAGAGAATAGCAGCATCTCAAAAAACCGGTTCTATCGCACACTCGTCTTTCCTTTTATCCCGGTATTTTATAATATTAATTTCGTACTCTTAGGTTAGGTTTTAACACGTTTTAGGGCTAGTATTCATAAAATATTACCAATAGTCTTTTAAACACATTCATGAATAAATTATTCTATAAACCTACTGACCAAAATACGAAATCAGAAAAAACGGGAAATTATAAGAGTGAGTAATAAACATAGTAATTTTCCGCAATACAAAAACTACGCTCTAAAGGACACGCCTCACTTACAAGGTAGGTATTTGTAATCACACCGCGCCGGGCAGGATGAGTAACACGACGTTGGTCCTAGCAAACGTAAAATATCGCGCCATAAACTGCACTACGTAGCAATTATTATTCTATTAGTGAAACGAAATAATCGATCTTTATCAACCTGACCATTTTTACTGCCTGTAGACATGTAACTATTCACATAAAACAACTGAATAAATGTTTAATCTAGCTGGATAAAAGGCGACTCAAAGCCCTCAGAAATCTTTAGAGGTCAATGCCCAAAGTTCAGTGGAAGATATGAACATTACTGAGATGACATGTCTGCAGTAACATTTTGTATGCTTGATAAGTATTACGATGCAAAAATATTGGAATCTAGAATATAAATTGATATTTATAAAAAAAAGAGGTCTAAAATTTTCAGTAATGCAAAATGACTTGAATTCAGTAAATGATTTTTTACTTGTTGTGTGCAATGCTTTCATCTTGATTATGGCTTTATCTTATTTTATCAAAATTTGTAAGCAGATTTAAGTTCTTGAAATGTTATATTTACATCATGTACCATTTGCATATGCACTTTACAGACTATGAATAAGGCAACCACATTATGTACGCATACAAATTACATATACATTCAACTATAACATGCCAAATATAAATATATCACAGTATGAACTACTATTTTATGAACTTTCACAGACTTCTATAACAGTCAACACAAAAATCTCTAAAATGTAAAAAATATTTCTATACTTTTTAAACACAACAAAAGAACGTTATAATTTTTTTAAGATACGCGTTGCTAACTCAGGGGACCGCTAAGTGAAGAAGTATAAATCAATGTTCATGTAATGTAACTGCATAATTATAATACTTATTCACTTTCACAAAAAAAATTAAAATTTTATAAATATTAACTTTAGAACTTAATTTCGTAGAAATTAATATCCATTCCCTTTTAACATAGTTTGTATACAAGGTTGCCATTATTCATTGATTTATTTAAATGATTATTATCTTTAGCTAATCAATCGAATAAAGTAATGAAAAATATCAATCTTATCTTATCTTAATATATATAAATCTCGTGTCACAATGTTTGTCCTCAATGGACTCCTAAACTACTTAACCGATTATAATAAAATTTGCACACCATGTGCAGTTCGATCCAACTTGAGAGATAGGATAGTTTAAATCTCAAATTATAGTCGCAATTTTAATTTATTGCTAATTATTTGTCTGTTATTATTTGACAGTCACAATCATCTGTTAACTCCAAATGATTCTAACAGATGTCGATACCTTTCGACTGGGTTGAGTAAGTAATCAATAGATGGCGCTGCTATGGTAAATCTACAAACGTGTCATATAAGCTACATTTTAACAGTATAATTACCACGTGTTGTTGACGCTATAAAATTAATTAAATTTATTTTAAAGTTTTAGCCGGAATTTTGCAAAGTATTTGTGTTTGCGTATTTTTTTAATGATATTCGTCGTAGTTTCGTGTTTATATAAGGCCTATCTACAAAATAAAAGCAATTCCAAAAAATTGTCAACATGCCTATTTAGGCATTAAGGGATGAAATGGGATAAAGTGGGACGAACGCGATGAGACCAGTAGATGGGAAATAATGGGACGGGATGTAACAGAAAGAAAAGGAGCCAGATGAGATGGGATGGGATACGATAGGAAAAGGGTTAGTAGGTACTTAGGTTGAGTTCAGGAGTACAAAAGTTTGAACGGGAATAAGATATTTCTGGTGTGGAGTGGAGTCTAAACATCTAAGCACCCAGGCGAAGCTGGGCCGGGCCGCTAGTATACTATAAAATTTATTCTCACATCATTCATAAATAACTTTTCAGATAGTAAACCATACAGTAAAACCAAAAATTACGTTGCAACCACTTACACCATTTCAAATGTCCACAAATATAAGATAATTGTGTACTTATAAACCTTTAAACAATATACCTGTGAAATTAATATGTTAATATTAATTTCACAGGTATATTGTTTAAATAGATCAAAATAAAATTAATTTTTTCAAAGTTTATTGTAATTTGGTTTAATTTTTACATTTTTTTACTTCCCTACGTTTCATTGTTAATAAATCAATAACACTCTACAGATATAGTAATGGAAGTATAGTTAAAATTATAATGAAGATTATTCCACTGCAAATTAACAAAAAATATATAGACATGATAAATGTGGGTAAATATTTTCAACAAATAACATGTACCTATACACCGATGTACGCAACAGGTCAGCATGGCAATTTTCTAGTGATGTAGTATCATGTTCCAAGTAGTTTGTATTGATATTTTTTTTGCTACACAATAACATAAGAGTAAAAATTATTAAGTCAAGTTTATTACATGCAATATGATAAAATATTTTATCTATAACTTTAACATGCAGGCTGCTTCCAACAGGTCACTGTGGAAATCATTGGGAGAGGCCTATGTTCAGCAGTGGACTTCCTTTGGCTGATGGATGGATGAATGGATGATAACTTTAACTGATCAAGGTCTGCACATGGAAGATGCATGAGAAAAATGATTATTGGGAGGACTCTATGAACGCAATAGAACCATAACAATGAGAATGAATCATTGGTTTTTTCTTCCAACATATTCTGACGAAAAAGCTACCGAAATCATTTCAATTCACTACACATAAAAAAATAATGTGTGCAGGATCGAAATTGATGGCGACTCTTGCGACTCTCTCTTCTTTTCTTTCTAAGACTAGGATGGCATGAGTGTGTGAGGTGTCCCCTCCCCCACACATCATCTCATATCCCAATTGTCAATTGTAGTTTATTTGCAAATGGTAACACTGTTGAAAGTATTTGGATGATAGAATTTTGCCTATTTCTTTGTTTTAAAATTACAACATTGACCTACTCTGCACTTGTCCTAAACAATGTGAGAAATCCAAATAGCATCAAACCATTAAATTTATCTTCAAAAATTTTATGTCAATGCATTACAAGATAATTCAAGCATAATAGTGTTCCAGTTAAATGTAGTATAATTTTCAAAGTCTCCTAATATTTTGAGGGTGAACATATAAAATTATTGCAGTGAGACAACTTTCCCCTCCCTTATGTCTCAGATTAATATAAATAAAATTGTATTGTAATATCACTAAGAATTATTTTAATGTCCACTTTATAAAATTACATAATTAGTAAATAGGAGTATTATGATTCATAAAAAAGGTAATGCTTCCTGAGTGTTTTTCTTTAACATTACTATCACTAGTGCAAGCGGCACCCATCACAATGTGACTGTCTGTGTCTTATCACTTATCAAACCCATGTGTGATGTGTGTTTATCAAACAAGTTGCATTACACTAGATGTCCCCTTTGTAATATAGCTGTTTTTAAGAGCGTATAAATGCTGGTAAACTTACTTTTCTGTTAAATACTGAGTGGTCCAATAAAGTACTTCGCCAGGCAGCTCTGCTTCGGTGATGGTATAACCAGCTATGTGAACCGGTAGTTGATCCTCGGGGTTCACCGTGGCCGCAAAATTTTCGAAAAACACTCGGTACGACGTCAAATAATCTTCTTTATCACCCATATTCAACTTTTTCTTATATTTTAACTATATTAAAGGAATAAATTGTGAATAATCGATGAGCAATTCCTTGTAACACGATTAGAACCAAACTCTAATAAATGTAGCACTTATATGAAACTAATTCGATAATTAAGCACTTTTTTACTTAAAAATAAAATAAATTCACATAATCTTAACAATTAACACCCAATTTTAATAGTAAGAAATTTTATAAAAATCAAAACATAAAGAATACATCGCCCTCATTGATAAACCAACTCTTGTCATGTCAGACAACATCTGGGCTGCCAGCTTTTATGGCATAGAAACCCTACAATCACCAAAATATAATAAAATTACCCGACGTATTTTTTAACGGTCTCTTAGTTCCATATAATATATTATTTGATTATTTTTTTAAAGTTAAAAATGTATAAAACTGAGTAAAAACGTGGAGGATATTTTTTCAAAGATTTTTGCAGTGCCAGAGCATGTATAATGTATATTATCGATATTATTGTATATTAAATAATTAAATAAATACACCCAACAGTCACATACTTAGTCCTGATCCCACATTAAGATCAATTAAGTCTTGTGTCGTGGGTATCAGAAGCTATGAGAGACTTTTCGGTCTCACAAACACCCAGACCCGAGACAAATACTTGTGCGCCTCACAAACATTTGTTTCGGTGCGGGGATCGAACCCGCGGCCTCTCGTTTCACAGGCGGCGTCTAACCAACTGCGCCACGGAGGCTGTCGAATATTACATGCATCATAACACATAGGCCATAACGTGTACCGTTACTTGATACAAGCGTCCTCCAGAATAGTTGCATTGTACATGCAACATGCCAAATGTGTCTTAGCTTATTTATAATTGTTATTCTATAGCATGTACTTATTATTTTTATTGTATTCCTTACAAAATATAACGGACTATTTGAAAAAAAAACACAATTATAATGCAAAACCGCCATGTACTTGTCGCCCTAGAAGTATCGTAGTGAAGGTAGTCATATTGAGTGACGATTCCAAATGGGTTGTTTTATTTGCTCCGTTCATTAAAATAAGCTATGCACCGTACAAACCACCTTGATTATTACAATATAAATATATTGTATAACATTTATACCACAATGCAACGAACATTGCGATAGCCTTTTCCATTATTTTCAAACCGTTACCTAATATATCTCGGTAACTAATGTTTTAATGTTAAAATTTAATGCCATAATATCCATTACTTGTTTTTTGACAAGTTTTGTCTTAAAAATTATAAATATAAAAATCTATTTTTAACCGACTCCAAAAAAATAAGGAGGTGTCAATTCGATTGTATGTTTTTTTTTACGTTTGTTACGTTATTACTCTAAACTAGGTGGACAGATATTGATTATTCTTTCTTTGATTAAAATCTGCTGCTTGTCATTTGCTCACATTAAAATTGTGAATATCTGATGGATATCTTCGGACTTGGAGAGTAGAACCCTCAAAATTGATTAGGATTTCAATGGTTCTTTTTGAAATAGGTATAGTATAATAGTTAAGCTATAATGGTGGAAAGACAAAGAGGTAAGGGCGAGAATTCAAACAGGAATTCAATGATTATTTTTTATTCAGCTTAATTCTTAATATAAACGTCCACTAAAACAAGGTAGTGAAAGAGGGGGTTAAGAGAAATAGAATCTTATAATATTAAAAAACACAAATTAATAAAAAAAATACTAATAAAAAAACAACTTCCTAAAAAGCACTGCGCAAGCCGCAAGCCAGCAATGCTCAAGTACCGGGCAAGCCATGTGATTCGAATGCATTCAGATCGTTTGGCAATCATTCAGATCGAATGGGTACTTGATGGTCGACGACGCCGCGGCAGACCTAATAAACGCTGGCGAGAAGACCTGGATGCTTTCCAGCCCATGTGGCCTGAAATCTCTTTGGAGTGCGAACTGTGGAGACTTTTGCCCAGCCGTGGGATGAGCTAGGTTAAATAAAAAAAAAGACGTTTCATTAGTACGAGAAAAATGTCCGGTTTCATATTTCTACACCGAGGTATTTACCCAATTAGTTGGGAAAAAATATTTCAAAAAGTTTGCAACTATTTTAGTTCGTCTTGTTTCTGTTGCGTTTGTTGTGCTGCCATCTAGCGACAATGTTTTTAATTTTACATAACGTTCTTTTAAATCAAGTTTTCATGGCAAGTTCATATATTTAAGAATTGAGGGTTAAATTGAGGAACATAAAAACCTTTAAATAAAAAGATTGTAAATACATTGAGGCTTGATTTTCTTCTAACTACTTTAATACCCAGATATACGCTAGGTACTTGCATTAATTTTGGGAAGTTTGGTATTTAATTGTGGTCTAAGGAATAACAGGGATCAAAATTTTATTTACAGTTTAGCATTAAAAATATGATACCAAAAAGTTAAGATATAAATGACTAATTAATAAAATTAGCTGAATACATATTTTAAGCTTTTTATAATAAAGAGGTACTTCAAAAATGTAGAAAAAAATGGTGGTGCCGCGCCGCGCCGGGCCGGACGACTAATTTGTTTCTATTTTCGCCTGATTTTCAATTCACCCCATTTTTTAGAATGTTTCGTTTCGTTCGAAATTCAAAATAGAAAAATATTCGTTTTAACCTACATCTATGGGAAAACCATATTTTTCTGAAAATATGAATTTCATTTTGAAATTTCTCGAAAACTTTTCACGATCCAACACTGCGGCGCTACCTCTATAATTATTAAATTATTAATATTTATTGACAACACTAGCTTGGTCGTTGCCCGCTGGTTGTTGTTTGTTTAGATAACATTTGGAAATATAGTTTAGAAATATTAAGATTTAAATAACAAACAACTGTTGTTAATTGTGTCACTAACGAATATTTGCGGATATCAAGGTGATAATTTATTGCAAATTACACTACACTTGCCAGTTGCCACAGTAAGTAAAATTCATGTTACAAGTAAATAAAATTGACTTTATAAAATTACTTAAAAAACAGTGTTTAATCGATACTTGAGACGAGCATTTATTAATCTGCAATTAGATAGCGATAAATTAACTGTGTCTAATGAACCTTGAAGGGATAGGGCTTTGTTATCGCATTTTAAGTTGCTTTAGTTTCCCAATCCGCCCGCAATAATTTATTTTAACTCATTTGCGATAGGTCCGTATTGTTTCAATTATCCCGAATATTTGTTGGACTTTGCTTAGATTCAAATGTAGTAGTTTGCTAAAATATTATCTTGGATAGTGATTATCAATTCGCACCGGTACGTGATTGATAATATGTTTTCGATAAGATAATAGGAAATTAGTCTGTAGTGGTTAATGACTATCCAAGTATTATATTGTTAATCTTCTTTGACAGGTCTTCTCAATAAAATAGAAACTGTTTAAAATGCCATCAATTGTAGGAAAGTACCAACACTACAAGAATGAAAATATTGATGAATACTTTACGGCTGTGGGTATGTATCTTTTACTTTCCTTCTTTCTGTGATTTCTTATACAAATCCTGACTATATTGTTCTAATCGGGATTTCTAACTAAACATAGTAACTTTAGGAGAAAATTGTTTTCTTGTAAGTTTTCACTTGCCGCTATGTTAATAGATTTTCCAAGTATGAAAAAAAATTATGTTGTCATTTGGAAGTATGATTGTTGGTCCGCTAAATGCAGCATAATGTTTAATAACAGAGAAATAGCTTCTGGGTTTACATACTGTTCAGACCTTGTGAAATCTAGGAAGAATTTCCATCATGATGTCACACCTATAAATGGAACAAACAATTACAGTTTGCACCTGAGTAAACAGTTGTACACCATGCTTTGCATCTGGGTTCTTATCTTTATATGTGTGCATTGTTTTTGTATATTTGCTGAATACTCTATTTTCTCTTTTGCAAGTAAAGAACACTTATATTCAGCTTATCCCAATTGTTTTTCATTTAATTGTATTTCTAATTGTTTAAAAAGAGGCTAGTGTCCTTGCTGACTTCATGGCATGTCATCGATGTTCATTTCTGTCTGACTGGAGAAAAACTCCATGTGAAGTAAAACTAGATACAATTTTGTAATGCAAGTTATTTTATTTAGGTGTACCTTTTATGGGTCGTAAAATGATGACCATGTCCTCACCATTAATGGAAATCTCTTTGGACGGCGAAACTATGACCATTAAGAACTCTTCCTTGCTAAGGACTGTTGAATACACATTCAAACTTGGAGAAGAGTATGAAGAAAAGATGCCAAACAATACACTTAAAGTAAGTTTAATAAGCTACATACATTGGATTTAGAAAACATTTTTTAAATATAGATAATACATAATATATTGTATGTTTGGAGTAGTCTGTATTTTGCAAATACAATCAGATATATATCTATGCATTTTCATTTAAAAATATATGTATATGTTGCCATGTGAAGACCTAATTAAATATTTTTTTTCAGTGTGTTACAACAATTTTGAATGATAGCGA
The DNA here is from genome assembly GCA_033459515.1 of Theretra japonica. NCBI lineage: Eukaryota > Metazoa > Arthropoda > Insecta > Lepidoptera > Sphingidae > Theretra > Theretra japonica. Next base: position 3,949,744 of record CM065936.1, read on the forward strand.
GATTGAGACAAAATCTACAATAGCTGATAGTGGAGAAAAATGTGGACGCCATTATCTTTTTACTGATGATGAATGTATTGTGGTATGTATAAAATACTGACTTAATATTCATTTCTATAAATATAAATATCTATCTATTTTATGAGTAGACATATTAACAATTTTTTTTATTTATTTTTATGTAAAGGGAAAGAACATGATTTTGTAACATATGAGCATAGGCACCTATCATAGAAAAATAATTCTTCGAAATTATTTTTTTATATTTTTAATATAGGCTATATTAAAAATCTCATAAAATAACTTAACACTCATTGTATACTTATAACCTTTGTGTTGGATGTAATTCTTAGATAATATCTTCTAGAAAAAATACTTAATATGTTTCTCTGGCCTTGAATGAGGGTTAGATAAGAGCAGCTAGAATAATTAATTTGCTAAATTCTCAGTGTAACATTTATTGTTGGTTTTCAAACAATATTAACATTTCTATTACATTCAGATATTTATGCTAATTTGATTATATTATTGTTTTAGACCCTCACTCATGACAAGGCAGTTCCAGGAAAACGTTATTACCGCAGGGTTCAATAATTTGTGGAAACAACATCACACAAAAAAGAAGACTTAATTATTGCACTATGGAATGACATTATATTATGTTTATATCAATTTAATTGATATCACATTTGTGAACTGATCTAGTACTTATTTATATACTTTTTAAATGTTATAATTATTTAAGTGATAATTTTTAAACACTTATTTAGTTTTTATATTTTTTGGATACTTATATTTGTTACTTGTATTTTTTTAATATAAAATAATATTTCCTTTGAGTATATTGTGATAATTATACAACTATTTTTCTTTGTCCAAATTTTTTTACTTATACCTGCATATACCATAATCTTCCTGCTTGCAGGACAATGATAATAATTTATGATATATGTATAAATATACATTTCTCTTGATATAGTAACCTAGTTCATCATCTCAAAATATCATTCTTTATATGTCAGATAAATCTATTTATCATCTCAGATTAGATAGTAATCTTTGTCCATTGGTATTACTCATACACTTTTTGCACACATTTGACATTTACTTTATCTATTAGCATAACAGCTCAAGACATTTCTAAACAAAGGTTTCTCGGGCACATACTTGTACTGTATATTATTATTTAGAAGCAACCATTTTAAATTTCTATTGTATTTGAAATGGCACCTATCGTTGGAAAATATCAACATTACAAAAATGAAAACATAGACGAGTACTTCCAAGCCGTAGGTAAGCGTTATTCATGATAACTTTGGTAGGTTTCATTCAGAAATAACAGTTTAAGAAATAATTTATATTTGTTCCCCTATAGGCGTTCCATACATTGGTCGCAAAATGATCGCTATGTCTTCACCGCTAATGGAAATAACTTATGACGGAGAAACAATGACTATCAAGAATACTTCTTTAATGAGAACAATGGAAAGCACCTTCAAAATTGGTGTTGAATTTGAAGAGCACATGCCGGCTAAAACAATAAAAGTAAGATTTTTATAACGATGTCGACATAATATTATATCGTCATCTATACCTACACCTCTTAAATTTACAACCTTATCGTGCAGATAATACCAATAACGTTTGTATTGCGTCATAATGTAAGCACCACAAAAGATTAAATTATGATCATCAATGCTGCGTGTTAATTGGGCGTTGTCGTGAATTGAGTAGGAAGATCACCTCTAAATTATTTGTCACGAAATAAAAGACGAATATATTTTTCCTTTTTACATGTATCATATTTGTTTGTTATTTTTTTAGAGCATTACTACATTTATAAACGACACTGAAATGGAAACGAAGTCTGTAATACCAGACACCAATGAAAATTGTAGTCGACATTACTTATTTACCGACGACGAATGTGTAATTGTAAGTAACAATAACAATCCTTATTCCTTAACCTTAGACTTTAGATTAGAGTACTTTTATTTATAGGGAGCGTTGGTACTTCAAAAACATAGATAAAAATGCTACCGGGCAACTTTTTCTGCCCTCCTATTGGCAGACATTTGACAGATTGTCCAGCATACACGAAATAATTGAAAACGAAAAATAAAAAACAGTTTAGGGCTAATAAAGTCCAATCAAACGCGCTTAAGACGGATAATTAAATTTAATTTCGGATCCCAACGGAATTTGTAGATATTTAAATAAATAATTCATACCTTAATGAATAATTAGTTCAATTTTCACTAATATAGCAGGGCTATCAAAACTACGAACAATAAATTATCGTACGTTTTTGAAGACGCAAATGGGCTCTCTCTATAGTCTATATTAATATTTTATTTATGTCCTTATTAATATTTTATTTGCGAAAGTTTGTATTTTCTATAAATGTTCGTTACACAACGGCTGTATTGATTTTAATGAAATTGGGTATAGGGTGACACCCTGGAAAAACACAGGCTACTAATTACTTTCTATCCCGAAAAAATAGTGTTCCCGTGGGGGATAAGTAAATAATTAAAATATACATATTTACTACTCTTTCAAATTCGAATGGACGGTAAAGTACAGAAAAGGACAGGATTGCATGCTTTTCGTCATGGGACAGAATGAGACAGGACAGAACAGAACATTACGGGACTGGACGGTAAAAACAATATAGTCAACGGCGGTCACATTGAGTTTAGATATAAAACAGTTAGTTCTTGAAATAATATGTTGTTGGTATCCCAGAATGGGTTGGCCACTACTACTAAGAAACCCACGTTTCGCCTTGTGTTCCATCCTATGATGTAATAGGACGAGTCTATAACTATATCAGGCACAAATTCCTGACTCCAGGTTGATATCAAATAAAAAAATCGAATAGGATGATTATTTTATATGAATGTGCTGATATAAAGTGCCAAATACATTCACATAAATTCGATGTTAATGTGAATAACTGGTTTTAGCAAATTTTTTATTATTATTCTCGTACTTTTCTTTCAGACGCTCACTCACGAAAAAGCGAAGACTCCTGGTAAAAGATATTTCAAAAGATTATAGTTCATTGTATTAATGATTAGCTTTCATTGTGTAAAAAGCATTTATGTTTTTTTCTTTACTTAATTGCTACGAAATATGAAAAAATTTAAACTTCTTTATTATTTGATTATATTAAATGATTTATTAAATTACATCAAAGTAGTTTTAATTATTCCGAATATGTACCTACAGTGCGTTCTAACCGCTACTACTTAGCCAAAATATTTACATATTTACAATCTGGTGTTTCTGGACAGTGGCCAATGGTTTTCTCTTTGTGCGTTTTGATTTTTTGAACAGATCTCATTGATTTAAAAACTGTCGAATTTAGCCCACCTAGAGATAGATTTAATTTTTTTGTGACATCTCGTAACACATCAATTTGAATTATGTTGCTTGCATTCTGGTATTATCTCTTGTTTCTAAATGACTATTTTTATAAGCCCTTTAATTCCTACTACTGGGCAAAGGCCTCCCTCCTTTCCTTCTTCTGTCGCGGTCAGATCACAGATAACATTAAATTATGGGTCAGATGCTAATTGCCGCCAGTTCGGACGATATGATTCCCTTAAAGAACCTGCTGCGTTCCAAAACAAGATCGCAGACGTGTCGTGCCAAATTGAAATGGAACTGGGCTGGCCACATCTACCGCATGTACAACAACTATTGGGCGAAAGCCACCACACAGTGGCTTTCCAGTAGCCAAAATCGTCGACGCGGTAAGCCTAAAAGGAGATGGCGAGACGAACTCGAATTATATCTAGTTTCTCAAAGACATATTTATCATATTTATAACGTCCTTGTTCAACTGAGAGAGAAAATTTTTACCATAAGTTTTTACTAATAAAGTTAAATGCTGACAGAAGCAACTAAAAATCAGGCCATCCTGCATGCAGGAAAGTGGTATTGATTTTGTGCTTCCAACGACATCTATGTTATATTTAACTTAACTATTATGACATAGATACCCTACCAAATAGAGTAGGACATAGATTGTGAAGAAAAATTACACGGGCTGTAGCCATAATCTAAGGTGAAATAGAGACCGAAGTTATTCCAGGAGACTTTTTAATTTATCCACAGTATATTTCCATCGATTTCATTGTTTTGAATGTATTCAGTCGTTTTTCGGCTATTGAATTCGTTAAAACTATTTGCTTGTAGTGTCGGTCTGTGGTAGTGTCCAGTAAGTTGGAAAAGTATACGGTTTAATTACAATAGTACAACATGGTTGAACATAATACACTTCAGGAGCAGGTTAGTTCCATTTCTGTTTTATTCTTTCGTAGCAAAGCTAATGAAAGGCCTTTGAGCAAGGGCATTATATTTTATTAAAATATTTTTTAAGAAATTGCGTTCATTTTTAACGTCGTGGGTACTCTTAAAATAATTGTTTTATGCTTACAGGAACAACAAATTAAAAAAGTGAAGAGATTATTAGAAGGATGGCGTGTGGCACTGCTACCACTCAAGTCTGTGATCTTGTGGGAGCAACAATGGCATCCTTGTGCCATAGTCGGAGCTTTGTCTGTGTTCTATCTACTCATATGGTTGCTGGACTTGAACACTCTCGCGTCATTCGCCATCATGGGCCTGATATTGAATTTCATAGACTTCATTGTTCCTGTGATATGCAACTCCTTGTATGGCCCCAGCTCTTGGACAGGACAACAAGAGAAGATGTTTGAAGAAATTTGCAGGAACATTGTCATCTATTACAACAGGATCTTAATTAAGATAAGCTCCTTTTATGCTCTGAGGGAGTCGAGTCCTTTCATGGTGAGTCATTCATGAAGTTATAAAGTACCATTTGAATAAATTTAAGGTAAAACTTTTAATTTTGTAAATACTATTTAATTTCTGAATGAAGAAGTTAGAAATAGGTATATTATCCTTTAATACAATAAAGAGTGATAACATAATATAACAGAATTGATGTATTTTTACCCTTTGTCATAATACAGTTTTTGTGTTATTATTGTTGTCTTAAATTCTTTTTTGGTTTGCAGTACTACATAATCTCCATCAGCATGTTATGTACAATGGCATGGATTGCATCGTCCATCAACAACATATTCCTGCTGTACATACTGTCCACTGTGATGCTTCTCTGGCCCGGGATCCAGCACCGAGGGATCTTCAATACATTCCTCTCCATGATTAACATGGCACCAAAAATGTCATTCATCAAATCTGACTAATGCACTCTGTGTAGTTTTTGTTTGTAATTGGTCTGGTCATAATGTTTAAGTTAAGCTTAGCTTATTTCGTATGAGCTTTAAATTAATGTAATGTGTGATATTATTAAAGTGGAAGAAGGCCTTAAGTCTCCATTCAAATTTATTGCGTGTTTGCTGGTAGCTTACTATTCTAGCTTCCATGGATGGACACTTTGAAATGAACTGTAAAATGATTGACCATAAAACCATTCAAACAATATTTATGGTAACAAGCTTTTTCATTTAATTAAAAGTGATACTGATTGGGCTTGAAAGTTATAATACTGATTAAAATTATTTTACAGTATTTATGAACTTTGCAAACTTTAGTATTTTAAAATGTGAATGTTTTTGTATTAATTTCATTATCTTATTCAATTGCTAGTACATATAGTATTAGGGTTCATAATTGCCCTATAATGTATTTTAGTAAAGGTAATTGGGTGTTACAGGGCAATGAAATTAACAAAATCATTGCCTAGATTTTAAATGTCAACATATTGATCTCGATTTTATTGTATGGCAGGATTATTAAACTTTCATCCATGTATTGTTTTAAATAAAAGAGTTTTATTTATATTCTAGATTGTTTATTAGTAAAGCATTTGATGTAAATCCATTGATGCACATTTTTCATTAGCATGAGTAAGCACTCCATGTTTGATAACAAAGCTTTTGTTGATTAAGTAGAATGCTCAAAACAAGTTATGTTCTTAGAATAAATGTTTTTTTAATGAATATTGTATTTTATTGTAGACATTAAGGTATCTAGTACGACATACATTTGCAATATATAATATATGGCTGTACTATACAGAAACAAGTCCTACCCTGGTTCAGGTTGATTGTTTTGAGCAGACTTTCAAGTGATCAAATAGATGTATTATGTATGACTAAACCTCTCATTTCTTGTATACTTTGAGGTGCCAAGTTCACTGAGTGCGATATTTTTTTTCATCCCTTCTTTCGTAAATCATCAAGCTCCTTCTTTCAAACTTACAATATTGTTTTATCCCTAGATCTATATCCCTAGATCTATATCCCTAGATATATATCTCAGCCTCAGATCCAGCCCTTAATTAGATTCAGCACATCATCATATTTAAGACATGCAAGGTCTAGTAGCATTTGGGATAGTAACTGATTCTTTTAGGCTGTGTTATGGATATTATTTTTATACATGTATTTTACACTTCACAACTTTAAAAAAGTACAAACCTTTTTTGTATGAGTATACAATATAAGCATTGATCAATATAATATGATAACATATATTATTAACTTGGTAAATTAAGAATAGGCCAATAATATGGAAAGGTAATATACAATTGAGAGAAATTGTAACTATATAGTCATCACAGCCATTGTAATAATTACCTTATAGGAAATGGATAGTAATATATTCACAAGTATTTGATATATTGTTTATATAAATATTTCAATAAAACATGTAAAGCAATACAATTGATTCTACAGTGAAAACACGTAATAACATTTAAAACGTTAATGATAATTATCACATCACACAAAAAGTATTTTAAAAGTGATCCAGCAATTTGTTGAAAAAATTGCAAAAACACTGGCAGCATTTGTAGTGGTTTATCAACTGTATCCAATGGTGTTATACACCATCGGCTATCTGGAAGCCGGGCTTGACGTTGGTGCTCTTGGCCCTGGTGACGGAGGGCAGGGCGTCGGCGGCGAGCTGCAAGTTGTTGGACTTGCTGTCGCTGGACGGACCCGGCTTCAGCAAGTCTTCAGGGACTAACGTCGTCGTGAACCGACTCCCGGCCACTGTTTGTGCAACCAAATTACTCTTTTGTGCACTACTATCACTATATCGTCTACTACCGTTGTTGAGGATTTCATTTTTTCTATGTTTACTTTTACTAATATCTTTGTTCTGTAAGCTCAAAGAATCTAAATTGGACAGACACGGAGATTCTCCCTTAGAACACTTATGTTTTATGTCGTTGTCTACGTTAAAGTTTTTACTACTCGACGGTATATCTTTATAAAAGCTCTCTTTAGTTTGTTGCAAGTTGAGTCCAAAGAAGTCTGCGGAGATTTTGCTGGTTGACGGTTGACAGTTGTCGGGCCTCAGAGTTGAAATTCCACTGTATGACTGCGGGCTCAGGTCATTCTTGATGATTCTCATGGGAGAGCCGCACGCATCTACGGAGAGTGTTTCTTCATCGTCTTCACCTTCAGCGCTCTGTTGACAAATAAAATCTCGATCATAAGTTCTCTCTTTAAGAGAGATATGAGAGTCTCTTATCTGGGTTTGTTTTGTTAAGTTGCAACTTGAAGCAGGTTTGCTTTTATGGCCCGATTCCTTTAAAGAAAACTATTAAGTCAATATAAAAATAAATTAGACATTGGGATGTTAATTTAAGTGCTGATACCAGTAGATCGTGATCAGTGATAGACCCCGCTGTGGCCTCGTTGCTGTTAAACTCCAGCTCTGAGGCGATGGACACTGGCGTCACGTCGCCGCTAATAGACGAACCTGCAAACAATTCACAACCTTACAACATTCACGTCAACATTACAGCCCGGCCTAACAGAACCACGGTCTAGTGTTAGTTGTATTACTGCACTGAATACATTTATTTAGTAACATTTAACTTAGCGATCAGATACTATTTGTGATTTCATTTAGGCGATGTATATTTACAGTGATTTCATGCTGTACGCGAAATATTGCTTCGTGTTGTATTAACATGCAAAGAAAGACACAGCGCGTGCTCCTCATGCATGCATGCAATAGTTAGTGGAAACGAGTGCGATGTGGCATATGCATAACTAACTTTTAAATTGTTGCTATGGTATCTCTATATTAATTTTTGTCTTGACAAGCGACGATATTGTGCAACGTTATTACGTATTGCATTTCTCCTTTGAAAATTAATTTAGCACTCGATGTCCATAAGTGTACAAAGATATAATTGTGAACTGACTGAACAACTCTTAGTTCTATATTCACGCAGATCACAGTTTTAAAATTGTGCTCGTGTTCAATCACAAAAATACATAAACAATTTTGAAAACGTAGAATGTACCTCGTGCTTTTGGTAAAAAAATTAAATATACATATATACAAAGCCAATTTTGAAAAGAAATAATTGATTAATAGAATCAGTGTGGAGAGCATAATATACGCTTATGGGTATAGAGTTGGTTCCGGTACCGGTAGACGGTAGTGTGTAGTGCGTGGTAGTGTTCGGAGTACCTGGTCGGTTGGAGTGCGGCATGAATGGGTGCAGGCTCGAGTCCAACGCGCACAAGGTCGCCGCCTCGCCGTCCCACTGGGGGAGCTTGCTTGGCACATTTTTACTCCAATTGCTACTGGAATCCATAACGTTTCAGTGTACCAGCCGTCGGCCAGCCGTTACATCATAACAACCCCACATTTACACGGAAATGGCTCATTCATATTCTTTTCAAAGTAAAATAAATTAGGTATCTAAACAAAAGAAAAACTCGAATTGAACGTTCGTGACTGAAACATTTCCGCGGAGCGAGCTCCGTAATGAAATAAGCATGATAACATGTATAAACATTTACCTAAAACAATGTGTATGTACTTATTGATCCCGATGAGTTCGAAACATGAAGACACATCTTCAACGGAATAGACAGAGAACGGTTATGCCCAATAGTATTAGTGCGCGAAAATATTTATATCAGTGACCAACAAATAAAAACGTAAAACTTAAAACCAAGCAACATTAGCAATTCTAGTGATAAGTGTCTGTCGGCTTTCCACAATACTGGCTGAATGAGTAGACCAAACTGTAGAACGTGTACTGAAAAAAGAAGAGAATCAATCACGCTTACGACAGTCTATTAGAGAGTTCGGAAGACACATTCAAGCTAGTCACAAGTCTATGTCTAACGCTAAACGGGGCGGAGTCGGTTCGCGGGCGCGGTGCGGCGCGGCATACCTCTCCGAAGAGTTCTTGTGCTCGGAGTTGGACGCGTAGTTGGAGTTGGGAGACGACGGGCCCGCCGACGACAGCCCGCTCGGCAGCTCGCCCGACGACGACATCAGCGACGACGGACCGCTCCACCCCACGCCTGCACAACACGGCCTCGCGTTAGTGCTGCGTCACGCGGGCTGGAGTACGAGCGGGGCGACACTGACTGTTGGTGGGCGAGGGCTGCTTGTGGCTCGTGGTGGCGGTGGAGGCGGGCGAGGCGGGCGGCGCGCGCGGCAGCAGCACGGGCGCGGCCGTGACGCGCTCCAGGAAGGCGTCGAGCTGGCGCAGCGACAGCGCGTTGTGCAGCGTCTCCAGCGGGCGGATGGCGGGCACGCCGCCGAAGCCCTCGAGCGCGGCTGCACACAGGGGGGCGGTTACTGCGCTGCGGGGCGCGCGCGGCCGGGCGCGAGTGCGACTCACCGTTGCTGGCGGAGGCGGAGGGGATCATGACGCGCAGGTTGGGCGCGGAGCTGGAGCCGGAGATGACGGCGGTGCTGAAGAGCCCCGCGGCGCCGGGCAGCTTGCCGCGCGCGAGCCCCAGCATCTTGAGGTAGCTCATCTGGCCGGCGATGCTGTGCCGCTGGCGCCGCCCTGCGGCCGACACGCTAGAGTCGTCGTCCAGCCGCGGCCAAGAGGCGCCGCGGCTCCCGAATGTGATGGCGGACAGCGGCAGCTCGTTAGTGGAGGACTCGACGCCGTCCACGTTAATGAGGGGGGTTAGCAGCTCCTCGCTCGGGCTCGGGCTCGAGACGGGGTCGGACGGCGTCGTGAGGGTGAGTGCGGGGAGCGCGGGGAGGGCGGCCGGCCGCCGGTCTGTGGCCGCCGTGAGGGTTACGTACAACGCGGGACGGCACGGGGCGGTTACGTGAAGTGCGAGCGAGTGTTAGGACACAGGGTGATAGAAACAAAAATAAATTAATATAAAGAAAGAAAAACAATTAAATAATATTAAACATAGATAGATAGATAGATACTGTGCGTCGAAGCGTGCTCGTATGATGATAAGATAGAGGTGTAAAGATCGCGTTCGACATCGCACTATGGAAAGTACCCCGTGGCTCGACTGTGCGGCTGTTTGACCAGTGTCTCACGGCTCTCGGAAACGTAACTCTCTAAGTCCCCAGTTACTCCAACCCCCACATGCATGCTCGAATGCATGTGGTCGAAGGAGAAAGTTGGGGCCGTAAAATTACGTTTGTATTAAATTCTTAAATATAAATAAGTTAATAATACATTGGTTATCTTTGTAGTGGTGACATGCACGCGGCAAACAATAGTCAAACGCACACACAACACGCATAAGGCGCGACAATGCAACGCAAACACACACAAGATCGCCGGCCAGAATGAGCTCAACAACACCGGCGCCGCCGCGGACAGCGCTGCTCTACAACTCCAAAGAAAAAGTCAAGTAAACTGCACACACGTCACAGGAAACATGGAACATGTACACGCGTCACCACCAACCAACAACCACCGACACCGTGTCGCGTGTATGATGTACTCGACAACTTGCGACGTGTCACGTGACACGTCACAACTAACACGTACACAGTACACACCACACACATCGGTCGTCGAACTCCGCCATACTCGACTCATGCAACCATGCGCCGCTTACCTTTGTCGGTGGATTAAACAGAGTCTCGTATTACTCTGCAATAATCACTATGATATACGTGATAAATGGACGCCGCTTTCTGATTCACCACACCGTTTCCTAAGCCCTCACATTTCTAATGTTGTATGATATTTGTGGCAAACATTTAAAGTAACGTAGGTATGTTTTTCTTACACACATTCTTATAAGTGGAATAAAAGTAAAGAAAAATAGGTTAGCTAGAAAGTTGGTATAAGCGAAGATTCCAAAACACTAAAGACAATTTCAATGTCTTACAATGTATTAATTTGTTGCCTTATTATGTCTGATATGTATTTATATTTGACAAGACAACATTTTAGGATCAACATTCTGCTACGAACTGATGGCTTTTAAATAAAGACGTAGACATTGATGTCAACATGATGGAATGTTAACACTAGTTTAAGAACGCCCTGAATGTAATGTGACTTTTTGGGTAAACAGGTCGGGTACACCTGCCCTAAATGTAATTTTTTTCGTGTGGATATTTGAAAGTCATCACAATGGTATATGTAGAAGGGGCTGAGAGTAGTGTGTAGAGTGGGTCAGGGTACCTGTTTGTTGGAGCAGCAGTGTGTGCGTGTGGAGGCGCGCGCAGGCGGGCGGCGGCGCGGCGCGCGGCCCGCGCTCCGGCGACACTAGCGCCGCATACACACACCACATTGCAACTCCACTACTACACCACACTCACACACACACACACACACACACACACACCATTCAGTATCGAGTCACACTGTTGCCACGAAAATAAAAACCTTATCTTTACCTCGTCATATACAAAATGCATGTCCGTAATGTTATTATTCGACCAATTGAACTGAAGGCTATGGAAACGTATCTTTTATAATAATTATCATTTTAATACAATAAATAAATTTATTATTGCCATGAAATACTAGCTTTTCGATAGATGTAGGTCTTTATTTCGTGTAAGAGTTGGAATTCGAAAATTACCAGTATAATAAATTATCAGCGTGAATACGATATTTTTCTAAAGGTTTTTATTTTCGTGATCAGGTTAAACGCACTCAAAGGTTTTATTGTAATGGGAGAGAAGCAAATTCAGGAAAATAAATTAATGTCTAAAAATCGCGTGACAAAAATAAATTCTGAAGACCTAATCAAAGTTATAATCGAAGTACTGACAGAATAGGGCCAAAAATAAATAAAACTTGAAACAGAATATTAGAAACACCCCTCTTATAAGTAATCAATTTTGATCTATATTATTGGAGTCAATTTTAACATTTTCTTTAGGTTGATAATAACGTTTAATCAATCGATTTTGGCAAGTTTAGTCTACTTATACTACTTCTAATTTTTCATCCTGGAAAGGGTATTATTAGTTAAGGGGAACAAGACTACACTCAACTTAATGATTAGTCCGATAGTACAGGGTTATTTTTAGTAATTTTTTTTCAAATTCGTGTTATTATTTCATACCAGATATGTAGCACACAACATACTGAGTAATATGAATGTGTGTGTAGGTGTGTGCATACCGTTGTCGTGCGCCTGTTTCTGTTGGTCGTAGGAGCGCGCGCGGGGCGGAGCCTCCTCGGCCTCCTTGGGACACGCCTCGTCCAACTGCAACCATAAAGTACGAATTCGATTAAATTCTATATTGCTGTTAAGGGTACAGTATTAAATCGTGTAATAAAGTATGAAAACCGGTATTCAGATTTTGCACTTTCCCCAAAATTATATGCTTGGAAAAGTGAACATAACAGTGATTTGTTAGATTGACCGTCCAATATATGTAAAGTAGTGAAGAGGTTAACGACGTACGCGTTGCTATAGCAGCGTTTACCGCAGGTATTAAATGTATACTATTGCAAATATCCTATGCTTTGCAAGTTAGTGATAAAAGCGACTCCATGGAAATCAGTAATTAGAATAAATAATTCCGTAATAAGTGTTCCGTGTGAGTGAGTGTGGTGCGTGCCTGCGTGTGTTCGGGCGCGTGTGCGTCCGCACTGGCGCGTGCTCGCAGCTCGGCGTTGAGGCGCGCCGCCAGCGTCGACGCCTCGTGCCCGCTCACCGTGTAGTGCAGGTTACTGCGCAGTACCATACAATATTATTACTATCACTCTAAATACGTATATAAAAAAACACATCTCAGGTTGTATAATTATCTTATTCTAAAAAAATTAGGAGTAAAAAACTTTCATAATAATCCCTACAATTATGACACTATACGATATCAACAAGTTAGTATTCGGTTGCGACCTGCCAGGCAGTTTGTAACTCTTTAACCGACTTAAAAAAAAAGTAGGATTTGGATGAAACTTTACAGTATTATAGTTAGTATACAGCTTAACAATACATACGATAATTAATGATTCATAACATAATATTAAATATATTTAATAAATAAAATTAAAGGGAAACGATCACACGGATTAAATAATAAGCAACATGTCAATGAATAATACTTACCAAATAGGTATTGGATCTGATGCTTTTATTTTTGTCTTTGACGATTTCTTTGGTGAAAATGTGCTGTCGAGCTCATCGGGAGTGTCCTGTAAGCAGTAACACCAAAAAATATTCGGATTTTCGCAAGTTAGGGGCTTTTTGTAATAGACGGGTATTTTCTGTAACTAAATTTCACAATGTTAATGTGCTTGTGCGTGACTTACCGGTTGCAAAGTTTCTTGGCTTGCCATATTGTCTTCTTCACCTTCCTCCTCAATGCATTTTACTTCATCTGACGAACTCTGAAACAATGATAATAAAATTATGTAAATTAGTTATTGAACGAATTCAATTTATCAATTAATTTTATCACAAACACTGTATCGCGATATACATATACATGTTACGTTTGCTAATATACATATGTATATAGAGGTGTGAAATACAATTACATTTCATTAATCTAGCTAATCATTTTTTTAGTAGTAGTTTAGGGTCCTGTATTGGCTCCTATCCTTATGAAACTTAATAAAGATATAAAAACAAAACCAAAATAAATTAACCTAAGAATTTGAACTGACTAGTCTCCCACTATATAAATATGATTTATTAAAAGTAGGTAGCGTTGAATGATGGTATGATAAGTGTATAGGAGTGTGTGTGAGTCTCACGGAGTTGTTGGTGGTGGAGTGGTTGCGGCTGTGTGGTCGGAAGCCGGGGCCGGGCGGCAAGTTCTTCTGCACGCAGCAGTTCACGCCCGGGCTGAAGTGCAGCTCCACGTGGAACCTGAACACAACACAATGTAGAGAATTGTACACTATTCATTTTATGTAACACTGGAGCAAAATGTATGCTTGAGATGTTTGTATAACACATAACTTTGCTCATGTCAAATTAAATCATAGATTTGTTTCTTAATCAATCAAGTTACTAGCATCATCAAAGACCCTAAATATCTTTTAGTAACACCCGGGATACGAGGCCCAAAAGCCTCTCGTAATTTCTGACATCCACGTCACTAGAATTGGTAACATATTTTGCAATACGGACTATGTATGTGACTGTATTTATAATTTACTTTTGAAGGAAATATAGCAGTGTGTTACCTCTCTTCGGAGAAGGGGTCCTTGGTGGGGTCCTCGTACAGCATGACGACGATCTGCGACATGTAGTTGAGCTCCGACACCATCGACACGTACTCCATCGCGCGCCGCCACTGCTCGTCTTTCACCATCTTACATACACAACACGCAATGTATTCTAAATACTCGATCACACATGAAATACGCGAGTGTTAGACATTATTAAAGAACATTGTATTTGCATTTAATTAGTTTATACGACATTTAAAAATTAGAACCGAATCAAAAACAGCCATTACATTGAAATGACATATTTATGTCGCTCATTTTGAATATCAAATAAACTCAGTGGGTAGCCATAAAAATTTTTTTAAAGGTTGGTTTCGCCGCCAATTATTAAACCACCCACGTGAGCGGTACGGATGAATTACGTAGTACACATCTGGTGTGTAACTATAACCGTATACATATACGGATACACATTTGTGTGCGCTGCAGCCAAACTATAATTGTGAGTGTGTATATGGTCCTGGATGCAGGTGGCTTCCAACAGGTCAATGTGGAGATCTTTGGACAATGCCTATGATCAGCAGTGGAGTTCCTGTGGCTGGAGAGAGACAGAGAGAGAGACAGAAAGAGATGTAGTTACATCGAGTAGTCCTCCGAAGCGCAGCACGGTGAGTAGCGAGTGCACGTGGCTCTCGCTCGTGAAGTACAGGCGCGTGCGCACGTGCCGCCCCGGACTCGACACGCCGTGACTGTACCTGCACACACACACACACACACGCTAATAAGTATATACGCTCACACCTACACTACCTCTAGTAAGCAAACATCTTGGCTCAATCATAGTGGACACACCACATATTCACAAACATTGAAGTGTTATACTGAAGCCAATATCGCGAACGTATGTTAGAAAGTTCTGTAGAAGTATGTGACGTCACTGCACTCGATTCTCAAATTACCGCGGGTAATGTAATTATCAAAATTAAGTAATTTAAATAATTTCTCTTTTCTTACAAATCAATTGCCACATATATGTACCTTGGGTTGAGTCTGTTGACAGTCTCTTCGCCAGACTCCTCGATGTTCCTCTGCAGATCCGCTCGAATCTTTTTCAGCAGCGGTGTGCAAATACCTTGTCCAATCGTCAATTTCTCTTGCATTGTCAAACCATACTCCTGCAAAAACGTAAATTATAAATTAACCATTATAATAGTTGATTGGTTCGTAAATAGTTCGTATACAATTGTGTTATTATAATAGCAGGTATTTTTATATTTTTTACTTTAAATTCTTTTGTAATCATCAATTTGATTTTTTTTGTTTGCCACAATGCAAGTGAGTAAACTTAACAACAACAAGAAGACATGATTCTTTCACTAGTTAAATCTGTATATCCCACCTGTGGTATAACAATATCAGCCAGATACTTGGCGTATATGTACAGTTCCTCCGCCAGGTCGAACTGCAGCGTGTGTTGATTGTGTTGCAGGTCGTACTTGATGCAGTCGTAGATGTCCGGGATCTTCGAGATGTCGTACGTCTTGTTCTTCGTACAGAAGTCCTTCTCTATCTTGCCCCAGCGCCGACCCATTAGCTCCCACGTCTCACCGTGGTACAGTATTGTATCTGGAAATATTCAGAATATGTTAAAAATATTTGTAAGGAAGTAGGGTTTCACATTTGGTCAGAGTTGACGCCGGAGGGGCAGACGATCGTTTTTCAGGCTTGTCTTGTGTTTTAATTGATATCGTAAAAGTTATGAAAGTAATATTGCAGATAATGTATAGTGGTTGTTTGCAGTGTTACCCTTAGTCTTGGGGTCGTCCTTCTTGGCGAGCACGATGTGTACGAGCTGCTGTATGAGCGCGTGCACGTGCGCGCAGCAGCGCACGGGGTGCTTCACGAACTCCATGGCGGCGCTGATGCTCAGCGACGCGCACGGGTTGATGCGCACGCGGTCCTCCGCAGAGAACTCGCGCTCCACCTGCATGGCCTCGTGCAGCCGGGCCTTCGCCCTGCACGCACACACACACACATTCAAACAAACAAGCAGCTGCGCCGGTGCGCTGCGTGCATAGCACCGACGTGCATAACATGGCATCGTATATTTTAGTAATTCATTACGTACTCTTATTTCTTAAAGGTTTGGAAATGGAGTGTAATAATCAAAAATCTTAAAACTAAGAGTAAGACAGCGTAGCGACGCCGGCGCTGTGTAGAATACGGGCCCGTTTACGTACTTTGGATGGTTTCATGCATCCTATATTAACCTTCAAGGAAAATGAACAAAAACTTGCGTCCATGGCAGAGTGGCAGACAAAATATACATTTTGTCGAAATTAATATTAAACCTATGGGTCATCCCTCAAAACAGACAGACAATATAGTAACGTCACAGTTGACGTCAACTCACATGTTCTGCACTTTGGAGGAGTCACAATCATTGTCGAGCAGTCCGTTAGTGTTGGCGGACTTGACCATCTGCACGAGGATGGGCGTGAGCTCCCCCTCCAGCGCCAGCAGCCCCTTGGCGAAGGCGGCCGCCGTCATCTGCACGCGGCCCTCGTCCGACGCGTAGATCTTCAGGTCGTGCCGGAACGTCGAGTGCAGGCGCAACAAGCCCAGGCCTTGCGTACCCGCCTCACCTGAATGTAACCGCCATATTCATTTATATGCTTACCATGTATAATGACATATGTAAAAATACTCACAATGATTGGTTAGTGAGGCAAAAACACCAGAAATTAGAGTCTCTTTACTCTACGTATTCATTAACAACAATATTAATGGAACGCGCAATATTATTTTCCTATCAAGCAGTTGGAGTCAAACAAAATCACCATTTAGTATTTTATTAACTTCTACAGTTCAAATATCGACTTAGTATGGTTAAAGGTGCACATTGAATCGTCGGAATTACCTTCAACTTCTTCAAATAAAAAAAGCCTGGAGTTAAAAGAGACGTTTACATTGCGAGAAGACAGTTGGGTTTAGACGTAACTGCGAAGAAGTGGGCGATTTTATTGAGCTTTAATCAGCATAAAACTATCCAGCCGGCTTAACCTCCCGAGTTCAGTGAGTTTTTAGGTGAATCATAAAATCGATCTGAATTCATGAGTAGGGACAGTTATTGATTTATATTAGTAGTAAATCGGGGATGATCAATCCAGATAAAATGAGTAAATAGGTCCGAGCCGGGAGGTTAAGGCGGCGGTTGCAGCGGCGGCAGAGGGGGGAGAGAGGAGGTGCACACTGACCGGGGATGTGTCGGCCCTGTCCGCCGGGGTACATACAGCGGAACATGCGGCCCAGCTCCTCGGCCTGGATGCGGCCGGCCGGCGTGAGCTCGCCGCCCCACTTGAGGATCAGCACCAGCGACGGCTCGCCCGCGTTCTCTACTGCAGGACACACGCACTCACTGCACTACCCACCACCAAATATTACGAGTATACTACAACGGACATCGCCACTTACTATCGGAACACATTGGAGCGAGAGGGAAGATAATGTGGCCGTCTAAGAGTAATAAAGACGGAAACAGTAACCGCGGTACATGTACAGCTCTTTTTGTCAAACACATTTTGTTCGCGATGCCCCCTCTAGTATAATAATCTCATTGCCCACTACAAACTTAACAGGCTCTACTAAGCCAATACACTATGCAGTCACCTTTAACGCCTTAATTATTTTCTGCTTTTTACAGCCTTTTTGACCAGAGGCTTAGTCAAGGCAGAATCATGTCATACTATAAATTGTCGAATAAATGCGTTTAAATGGCATTATACAGTATTTTTATTAAATCGGGTGCTGGCAACACATTTATTTGTATAAATCAGGTGAATACACTTGATTTATAGTTTAACTAAACAGATTTAGATACTTACACTTTTTTATATTTTTAATGTACTCAATATTTAATAGTAATATGTTTTCAGGTCCGTCTCGTGTCGTCGTACCCAAGTCATGTCACGTGTTGAATATTTCAATAGTGATTTTGATTATGATTCTTGATTTTTTGCTTTCTTACACTGATTTAGCCTAAAATCTCATAATCTTCGTAATCATTCAAAGGTTGTGGCATGATTTCCACATATTACATATAAATCATTTTGAGATCAAGTACGAAGATTTATCAGTGGCATCACACACTTTTGACGGTGTTGCCAAAAGGGGTTTTAAAACTCCTTATTATTCTCCCATGTACACACATTTAATCGACAAGTTATACCATATAATAAATATTTATTTACTACTAAAAAACCTGAGTCATCTATCCAATTTACAGAACTACATACACTATATATTACACTATTAATCATTATAATTAATTTAAATATCTACATTTTAAATTAAGATAGGTTTAGTTGAAACCACACACGCGTGCACTGACACACTCCGTGCATTTTTAGTAATTACACTCTTTTGTAAAGCTGTTCTGTGTAAGCAATGTATTTTAGTACTATTTAAATAAGTTACATCTGATTTTGCTGCATTTCGAACCTTAACATACGGCGAAACGGTCTATATTCGGTTGCCTTTCACAATATTTTTAATCAGTGTTAGGTCGTTTCTGCGCGTACGGACCGTCGTTGTAACTTATTTAAATGGTACATATATATATAAAAGCATGCCTGAATTTCTTTGTATGCTATCAGGCTTGCATGACTGTTGATGAAAATCTTATGAGTAAGTACTGACAGGCAAATGAAACCATAATTTATTGTAAAGTAAAATTCGCCTACAACTTCGCCTATAAGAAGCTGTAATGTCTTCTGATTAATGCAATATCATAAAAACGAAATGTTTTTGTCATATAACTTGAGATTTCAATCTGTACTTGCTTTTGTTTGCTGACTTCACCCGCAAGGAAATACTAGTTGCAGATTAAGTTGGCCTCCCTAATGTATCGCATCGCATAGGCTCTAGAAGGGTCAAACTGGATATTTTATTTTAAACAGCCAATTGGGATTGCATATCAAATTATACAATATAAAAACCCTGTTGACGCTTTGAGGGGTCCAAATGAATGTATTGTTAAAAATATTTTTTTTACACAAATTAAAACATTAAAAGAAAATATTATTTACACTTAAATTTCAATAACTATTTTATAACAAATGTGTGTATCTGGTAAAGCGCTGTTTTTATTATTATTTTTCGTTTGATTCTATCCTGATTGTGAAACATCAAGTGGGAATCTTTTTAAGAGCAAATTAATATTTAGAATGTACAATTTTACGCTTGATTTGTCGATTCATACCCTAAGATTTTGAGCAGTTGATAGGGTAAAAGAATGCTGAAAACCGCTGGACGCAGGCTGGTCCTAGCAGATAACTATATGTATTTTCAACAGTGGATTTCCTGTGATTGATAATGATGATGATGAGCATAATTTATTTTTACGCAGTTAACACAGCCAACAGGGTTTTTTAGACATTTTGTAATTTGGAGTAATATAATAAGTGAGTGTGTGGTGGATGTGAGTGTAGCAAGCAGACCGTGCGTGGTTGCGGGCGCGTGGGTGGTAGCAGGCGCGTGCGTGGTTGCGGGCGCGTGCGTGGTTGCGGGCGCGTGCGTGGTCGCGGGCGCGTGCGTGGAGGCGGGCGCGTGCGCGCGCGGGGCGTTACCGTCGTCGGAGCTGGAGCCGCGGGGCCGGCCGCGCGGCTGGTACTTCATCTGCACCTTGCGGTTGATGCCCGAGAAGTGCCCGTACCTGCACAACAATACTTTACTATTACGTGCTCTCAATCAAACACTGTTTTAGAGGAGTCCCGTGCTCAGTACTCCAATACTTTATAGACAGTAAAGTTGAAGACTATGTAACAGATTTTGATAAAACTTTACAGTTATATAGTTTATACGTCAAAATAATACAAAAACTACAATTTGTTGAAACATTTCATGAAATGTTTAACCCATGATGATACGTGTCAAATGAGTCGAAAAATTCCTTCTTCAATGTTAATTAGTGTAAAGTAACGTAGATTAATGATAGCTGAGTCGAGGCGCCAATCATTCATAGTAATAAATTCTCATTACCGTACCCGTCATCACATATGTATGTCTTGTCAACTCATTGTACGCGTTCATAAATAATGATCATGTTTCATCTAGTGTACTATCAGCTCACTTGCCATTATATTTTCTTTTAGTATAAAAATAGTATGTACACCCTAATTCGAAGTCGAATCGATCCCAACCCTTTTATTCACTCATATTTATTTTTTAACCTCCAACTAAAAAAGTGGGTTGTTTTAATTTAGACGTGTATGTGTGTCTGTGTGTGGCAGGCTGATGACATACATCTCGAGCACGCTCTTGAGTTGCTCCAGCTTGCCCTGCTTTTCCTCGATCTCGGGGTCGGCGTGGCGCGTGTGGATGTCGGCCAGCAGTGCGCGCGCGATGTCCAGGATCTCCTGCAGCTGCTTCGGCTTCTTCAGCTTCACGTGCCCGCGCTTGTAGCCGTCGTACTTCTCGAAGATCTCGAAGAACCTGACCACGGCATAACACATTGTTGTGAGGAACAGATCGTGGTCAGATAAAGTTAAAGTCAAGACAAATGTAGGGTATGTAACCATAGCATTAAAAGATAATTTCACCAAAAATTGGCAAACATAATATTATATCACTAAAATTATTACCCCATCATTTTAATTAGCCTACCTGGGATGTCGCACTTCAACCTTCATCTTCTGCTTGGGCGTTCTGTCTCCATGCCGGATAACGGCCACGACACAGCGCAGCTCCATCATCTTGCCGAAGGTGGTGGGCACGATGGGCGGGTCGTCCAGCTGGAAGGGCACGGACCAGGGGATGTGCAGCGTGGGAGCTAGTTCCCGAAGGATCATGTTGCCCAGGATCTTGGCGCAGTCATCGTAGTACTTGTTCGAGTTCTTCACAAAGGAAAAGCCGTTCACATCGCACACGAATGATTTGCCGTTCGCTCTGTGGAAGAGTTATATGCTCTGAACTTTATGCATGGGAGATAAAAAACTTTCGTCAGCTAATACTTCACATTGCAATGCACTATTCCCAGGTGCAATTTAGTTACTTAGTCGTGAGAGTAAAAAACAGAAATCTATTGTTCATTATTATTATTAACATTTAATACATTACTTAAAAAGAAGAAACCATGAAAAATATTACTTGGCACAAAAGAGTACGGATTTAATGATGGCTCATATTGTAAAGAGAAATAACACGCTTGATTTGTAACAACACCCAAAAATACAACGGGTGTGTGTGCTTCGCAGTGAATATACGAGTATTAAAATGTTCCAACAAAACAATGAATAACACTGTACCTGAGCAAGTCGAACCCGCACACGGTCTGCTTGAAGGCGAGGCAGACTTTCCTGGAGATGAGTTTCTCCTGGTTGGAGAGTATGACGGGGTAGCGGATCTCCTTGCCCTCGGAGTCGCGCTCCACCTTGCCGTCCAGCGCGGGGCTCTTGCGCGCCTCCGCGTGCGCGTAGTCCGGACCCACCGTGTACACCTTCACGTCCGTGCCTGGGTGCACAACATGATGTGTTCTGTACATGTGCCTGAGATTTATAGTTCAGTTGTAATGCCTGTTTTTGTACTGATTTGTCATAACTCATAAGTGATATTTGTCTAAGTGATAAATAAATAAACCCTACAGTCAAAAACATAGTGCTGAGTGATGAGTCCTGACCGAACACTAAGATACAAGTCTTGTAGCATGGTAATCGTAAACTATTAGACACTTTTCGGTCTCATTGACACCTAGATGTACAACAGTTATTTGTGGCTCAAACAAATATTTATCTCAGTGTGCGGATCAATAATTTTCAGTTGATGTATTTAGACATAATCAAGCGACACATTTTAATATTTTTATTGTATTTATAATTAATTATAGCGTATTACGCCAATCTTACCATCAGTTGGCATAAAATCTTCATAAATAAACGATCCAGTCTTTCGTACACGTGACTCCGGCGAGTATATACTGCTGCGGCTGCCGATCTGCAACACATCAGAAAACTCCTACTTAATCCATGACAATATAGACACTTCCCCTAAAGAGCACATGTAACACGTCTGAAGTGTCGTTACAAGTTACATTTAAGCGCACTACACACCGAAGACGCCGACCCGCCGACACAGTCCGCCGCGAAAACCCGACGGCCTATAAGAAAAAAATCATGTCGCCAACAAGCGCCTGCACGTGTTGCCCGCCGACATGTTGGCGGTATTTTGGCGACGCAAACGCTCAGCACAGTGCCCGGCGACACTCCATAACATCATAATAAAAGTTCCAAATGTCGAGCCGTCGACATATTGCCGACATAGTTTCCCGACTTGCAATGAGGGAGGCCGCCGACAAAAAGTTGCCGATACAGTTCGGCGGATCGGCGGCTGCGATGTGTAGTGCGCTTTAGGAACAATATGTACCTTTCTGAATAGCCTTTGGCTCCCCCCACCAGCCGACGTGGGGTAATAAATGTATATGTTGTGGTCTTCAGCAGACACCGGCTTCTCCACAAACGGCTTGTTAAATACAACACCGTTCACTTCTACGTGATCTTCGGACTCAACCAATTCGTGATCTGAAAAATCACACACAATTTACGAATTAAAGATATTCCTCACGCGACTTTAGTAAACAAATATTAAATATAAACATATGTAGTAAACAATAAACATGTATGTACCAGTCCGTCGCACCGGAACGACTGAGCAAACAAGGAACTTGGCAGTAGTACAAATCACTTGTTACGTACGTAGAACTTTGAACATGTGATAGTGTCCATGAGGCATGAACATCTTAATAGCGACATGTTTTACTAATGATGCTACATAGTTGAAGATTTTTGTTGATCACTACTAAATTAGTTCAGTAGTTTGGCCCAAAATAACGACATGTTTTATTTATATACCTATTACATAGTATGAAACTATATTTTACGAGCAAATTCAATATTTACTGGAATCGTTTCAACATGATTTTCCACTTCAAACAGTTCAGGCTGAACGTGAGGAAAATCCGAAATATAATCTACTGTAGATAAAATTCTCAGATTCTCCCACTACGATAGACTTCCAATAAACTTACGTTTCGGATCCGGCGAATCTCTGTCTAATACTGCATATCTTGGTATTTCTATACCTTCGCCTTCTAATATCGCGTAGACTCTTCTACGATCCTGAAATATATTATATAAATTAATCCTTTTCACACCCTCAAACCTTAGACAAAAAATCGATATACTTACAATTCAGAAATTAATCAATAACATTTATTCTTCTTCGCAAGTTACGATGAAGTAATACCTAGTGGGATTTTCTGTACTCTTCATATTACTATATTATTTGCAATGTTTTTTCTAAGTAAAGTTATTGTAACACTTAATGGTAGACTAAAATTAATAAAACTATTTCAAAAACAAAAAATGAAATTGTAATATGTAAATGACTTGGTACAAAACATACCTGTATATCATACTGCATATGAAGATTGTTTATAACGTAAGGCTTCCTTAGCTTTTCATATTGAATGGCTTTGTCTAATGGGAAACCTTTCGAGTGAAACGAGATTAAACAATCACAGATAGGCCACTCCTCCACTGGTTTCTGAAATATTGAAACACAATTTTACACATACGCAGACCGGCGAATGTGACATCAAAATGCGGGCGCTTTGCGAATCGCTTCTACGTATTTTGTATAACGATGATTCCACACGCTATGTTGTGTCGCGAGGGACTTATAACCGATGTACATAATGTAGTAGTTAACTACCTGACTACTATTGAACGTAGCTATTTTTAGACTCCAAATGCAAATCGATACACTTCAGCTCTAGTTCACTACGAGGTTTGGTGCATGAAATGATATGACCTTCCAATAAAAATGGCTTATTACTATTTTTTATTTATATCTATATTGTATATTATCTATAACAAGCATTCTCAATGCACAATGCTATTTTTATTGCTATTTAATGCAAAATGCTACTTGGTAATGATGAAGATACAGTACCATCTACAGTTAGAAATTATAATGTGTGAAACAGGCCTAAGGAAAAATAACAATGTGCAATACTGGGTAGCACGCAACTTGATCCTGCATCCGCATAAAGCAAAGCAAGTGTGAATTACCGCAACCATTCAATGAAACCATTTACAATACATTAATACTTTTATCCACAAGAACATGCCATTTAGATGAGACCAAAAGTAGTGTAGACTGTAGATATGTGTGTTATTATGAAAACATGAGCCATAGTGAAACAAAATACACACTTCTCTTCTAGTTACACTTAGCTGAACCTATTGTATTATTACTGGATTACAAAAAAACGATCCCCACTCGCCATAATGCCTTAACTTATTTATAAATATTAGTAAATTAGCTTGTTTTACATCAAAACATTCATGTGTATGATGCAGTTTTTTTGCAACCAAGTATTGGCTGAAACCTTGCAGCTTGCTATATTTTGTTCCACTGATAGTGTTAGACAGTAAAGAGAACCTTAAGGATAACCTCCTCAGGGAAGACGAGCATCTTGATGTATTCAAACTCATCCAGCCTTGTGAGGATTTCCTTCATGGGCTTTGATTGTGACTTCTTGGCCATGGCGCATACACCAACCACCACTTTTTTACCTCCGCCATCGCAGTCCAGAGACTCGCACAGATCCAACTCTCCCTGGCATCAAACAAATTATTATATTAATATCAGGACATAATAGGAATTACTTTAGTTTTCAATCACATGATATAGCTTATTTTAAGGAAAGAATGTTTAATAAAACAATAGAATAGAGAATTTCAAGGTTGGGTTTTGTTATATTTTAATGACTCATGTTACACTGTCTTTGTGTGCTAAGGCAGCTAGTAAGGCAGTTGTAAGTGAGATAAATTATTTGTTGATAGATTTTATTGAATTTATTTTTATTATTTTTTATTATTACTCATCTATGCAATAGCTTAAAAATATGTCTTTATCTATTACACAAACATGTAGATTTTATATATTCATTCTAATTTATTCATTAGATGTGACATAAAATTATTGAATTCTTTAGTCTTAACATATACTTGTGAAACATTTTCAAGGCCACATAGAAAAATCTTAAAAGTTATAAACATTATTTTTGTACTATTATTCACTCAGTAATTTCTTCATAATTATTAATACCATAAACAAATAATTTGGTTCATATCCTATTAAAATCATATCATCATTACAGAACACAAAAAATAAAAATATTAAAAGATAGTTATCAGTTTAGTAATGAACCTTTTGATATTCAATTAAAATGAACAAAAATAAAATACATGCGCTTACATCAGCCAAACATTCATCACAGTAACATATATCATCATCAGTTTGTTTTTTTTCTTTCCTCCATTTTTTTAACCGCCACCAATCCTTCAACCACTGCCACTCCATTGTCACTCACACACTATCTACACAACACTATCACATTAATATCTAATTTTATGATAACGCTCCATGCAGCCTTGTAGACTATTGGTCAGAATCCCATCTGATAAATGAGATAAACTTGACATATTAACACAGTATTACCTCACATGACATTGTCAGGGAAGTTTGTATTGTTGTAAATCACTCTATAGAATACACATTTTCTTAATATGTTAAATTAAAAGGCAACAGAAATACAAAATATAGTGTCTTATTAAAATATATATATCAGTTACTTTGTTGTTTTAGATGTGTTTTCACTGTCTTATAAAATATTAAAATAATTAATATAGCAGTGGATAGTAATAAGTGGAAGTTCCCTATGTAGTGTTGTGGTTAATAAATTAATTTAATCTGTGTAATGTGTGAGCTAATGTTTACCATAATAATATTTAAAGTGTACATTATTTAGTCCTGATAAGTTTCTGCAAATTATTTAGCCTTTGTGTAGAGGTATATTATATGGATGCAGTTTACAAAAGGGAAAATTCTTAACGAAAATATTTTTAAAATGCAGTAACAAAGAGATATAACTGTATTAATAAAGAGCTATATTTTATCAAAGAAAGTGTCTTCGCAATTTAATGCATTGATAATAATTAATTGCAGTAATATAGACTGAATTCTGGACCGATCTTAATTCTCATAAATATAATTTAACTGCAGATTTCAATAACTACAGGGGTCATTGCTCTGCCGAAATATTTTTCAATTCCTCGACCGAACGCTAACTAAATTTTGCGAACCTATGAAAGTACAAAGGAGCCGGTGCGATATAATAACTTACAGAAGATCTTATGGGGACCAAATTCCCATCGTCACCAACATAAAATTGTGGCTGAGCAGCCTGCCGTAATCCTTGATACCCATGTTCAAGCTCCGTGTATGACATTATAAACTTGCACTTCACTATAATTTATTTTTATAACCGCTACGCCTCCCTCACTGGACACCTACATAAAATATTCTAACAAAATAAAATGAAGACAAAAATAAAAATATCACAAAATTAAATACACAATCTGTCACGACATGAAACATACCACAGCACAACAACATAGACACATTCCAGTATCAACGTTCTGGTAAAATTTAATAAGAGTGAAAAAGATAGCAATAGGATTTAGTACCGCACCATATAATTAATTTGGGCCCACACATTATAAAATTCAATGATTGCAACAACAATGCCAAAAATAATTGAAAAGTGAGGTACCGAAGGACATAATACGTAATAATAAATAGAGTAATGAGTATGTAATTAATTTAAAACCGGTGGCCGCTACTCGTAGATGTTATAAAGATAATCAATAATCTGACATGTCAAAAGTCACACCAATGACCAAAATTGAAAATGTCAATTGACATTTTGACAATTGACAACGTCGAATTGATCGTTTTGAGTCTGCAGGTTTTTCAAAACATACGTACTCGATTCAAAAGTGCTATTTGTTTATTTAAAAAATCGAATAAATATGATTAAACACAAATCTCAGAATACTCATGAGCTAACCCCAAGTTCTTTTTATCAATCAATATCTATTTTAGTTAATAAACCTCATGTTGTCAATAAAAGGTTATGGGGCAACAAAATATGGTTTAGATACTTTCTTAAGTCGCTGAAGAATGAAAAATCCGCCTCTTGTAATAAATTAGTAGGTAGCGTCACTCAAGAAACTTTGGAAGAAAATAAGCATAGCATATTTGAAGACTTAGGTGTTGAGAAAAGTGATGTGTTAGTTGAAGAAACAGAAGATACTGGGATAATTATTATACTTGCCGAACTTATACCAAGAAATTACACAGACAGCAAAGCATTCCAATTAATCACTATAAATAAATTGAAGTCAATAGCAGTATTTTACAATGTTACTCCTGAGAATTTAAATCAGAAAGTATGTCCTGAATTCACTTACACATTATCATTAGAAGATAATCAAGTTGTAATGAGTGCACATGATGGTAATTCTATATTCTTAAATTATAAATTAATTATTATTTTTACTATGTTTTTAAAATATTTGTGTATTCTTTATGAATTATAAAAAATAGTTCCAATGATTTTCAGATGGTCTTTCCAAATCATACCAATGGCTTGTGAATAATTTATTCCCACAATTTATAAAATGGGGAGTTGATATACAGGGTGACAATGTGAAACAAGGGATCTGTGTAGAATCATTGTCGTTAGTGTCCAAAGCCAGATACTATCAAAAATATAATGAACTCAAAATTAAATATGGCAAACAAATGGTTAAGGTAGGTTACCAACATAATTATCGTTATTTTCACCCATAGAATGTGAATTTCTAGAAATGGGCTACTCCTAGGATTTCTACAGTAACCTGTTAAAAATGGTCTGCATCCAGTTACTTTTGGCAACTCGTAATTTATTTTCTTCTATTACTTGAATAAAACAAGGTTTATTTTATTCAAATAATAGAAGAAAGGTATTCTCATTAAATAAGTATGTAGTTTCCACTGCATTTACAATTTGGGTTTTATGATTTATTGTTTACAGCAAAACAAGGTAAAGGAAGATGTGAAAAAAATATATAAACTCCAATATTAACTGCACTATTATACTACTTTCAATTTTGTTTTCAGATATGGCCAGAGTGCACAGACCCATCAAAGTTTGTTTATGAAGATGTTGCCATTGCCACATATTTACTACTACTGTGGGAGAATGAGCATGGTAGTGAGACAAAAAAGCAGACATTTGTTGATCTTGGATGTGGCAATGGCTTATTAGTTTACATTTTATCACAAGAAGGACACAATGGATTGGGGATAGATATAAGAAAAAGGCAGATTTGGGATATATATCCTAGCTCTGTCAAATTAGAAGTAAGTTCCCACTTGACAGACTGATTAAAATATTTATCAAATATTATTTGCCAATGTAATATTTGATCTAGATATCATTTTAATCAGACTTAGGTTTTTTCATGCCAGGTGCATCGATACCTACAGCAGAAACTAACTAAAATTACAGCTGAACTTCTCAAGATCCCAAATTGTTATGTGATAGCATATCTTCAATTGATAAATAATAAAATATTTATATTTACTACTGGCCACAAACGGCTTCTTTGTAGATCTTATCATGACATTAGTATGTTATAGTGCCTTATCATAATAAATGTGCAACTGTGTAATCTGATAACTTGCTACATTATAAATTTATTGTCAATTACATATGTAGTTGAATAAAATAAATTCTACTATCATTTGCATTTAAACAAACTTTTATTAACAAATGCTATTTATTTCATAGAAACAAATAATTCAGTTTCCATATTTTTTTAAATTTACATAATGTTTTTAAATGTAAAGATGATAGAAGTTTTTTTAATAAAAATATCTGATTTTAGGAGAAATTAATAACACCATCTGAGTTGTCTTTGCATGCTGATGCTGACTGGATCATTGGAAATCATTCAGATGAATTAACACCGTGGATACCAGTCATAGCCTCAAAGAGTTCATACAATTGTAATTTCTTTGTGCTTCCCTGTTGTTCTTATAACTTTGATGGCACTAAATACCAGAGAAAGAACTCAAACAAAAGTCAATATACTGAATACCTTGAATACATCAAAGAGTTATGTGAAGAGTGTGGATTTGAAACGTATTTTGATAGACTTAAAATCCCAAGCACAAAAAGAATATGTATTGTAAGTAAAGGCAGGACTTATGAACCACATCAGTATGATGAATACTCTAAAAGAGTTACAGATATTATAACAAGAGATTCAATTCTATGCCAAGAAGATAATAATTCTATGTGGATTCAAGATTTTAAACCAAGAGAACCTGTGGAAAAAGTAAGAAATTGCACTAAAATAGATAAAAATGTAATTGAATCTATTGTTGCTACTATTACAAAATACTTGCTAGATGAATGTTCTTCAGATCTTGAGAGTGAATGGTCAATAGGGAAAGTGGTAGAAATAAATGAATTAGTGCAATTAATACCACAAGATCAGTTGAAACATTTGAAATCTGAATGTGGAGGATTGCAAACACTTATGAAAAACCATCACCATATATTTCAAGTACAACAAGGAAAGGTGCAATTGAGATACCCTAAAACTATTGATGAAGTAAATTCTACAAAAAATAAAAATAAGTCTGGTATAAAAAATCGAAAAAGACCTTGTTGGTTTTATAGTAATCACCCACAAGGATGCCCCTTGTTAAACAATAAATGCAGTTATTTACACATACAAAGATGATAGATATTAAAACATTAACAGAAAAAAAAAACATGTTTTATTAAAAAAATATTTTGTTGCATATTACCTTTCCATTAAATATACCCTTAAATAATAACTATTAAAATTATTTCTACAAATACCAATTATCCTTATATGTATTACATTAGTTATCCCAGAAATTAATCCAATAGGTAAAATAAATCTCATTCTATTTCAAAAAACTTGTTAAGTTCAGTCAATTTCCTTTCGTCAACCAATTTTGCAACATCATGTTCACCCATGAAGGAGCAGACCATTCTCAGCGTTGTCCATATTGTTGAAGAGCTAGTGTCAGTGGTTGATGCATCTGGGAACATGTTTTTGGCTTTATATTGCTGATTTAAGGCTACTAGGAAATGTTCTGCTGCTTGTCTGTGAGCACCTAAATTCATGCAAGTGATTCCAACATTGTATCGGGCTCTAATAAAACCTGGTTCTAAATTAAGAGCTTCATGATAAGCTTCTACTGCTTCTTCTGATCTGTCACTATTAGCTAATGTAGCACCGAGTCTGTTCCACAGTTTAGCATTATCAGATGACACCATCAATGCTGTCTTGAAACAGTCCACTGCTTTGTCATATTCCTGACTGATATTGAAAACTACTCCCAGTGAATTTTGAACATCTGGATCAACTTGTGTAGGCTGTAATTGCACTGCTCTCATATACAAAGACTTAACATGATTTTCTAGTACTTTTAAATCTAGCTTTTTGGGATCCACATCTTGGGGCATCAAATCACTGTACTTGGGACTGGCTTTTAACCAATCCAATAAAGAAATGAATGCAAACTTTGGTAAGTTTTCATTTGTATATGCAGCAGCTAAAGTAATGTATGCTTCTAATTGCCTTGGATCAATTTCTAAAGACTTTTTTAATGCAGCAATTGCTAAAGGATCCTGCTCGTTTTCAGCTTGTGTTGTACCCAAAAGGAACCAGGCTTCAGCAGAGTCTGGTTGTTGTTGGCAAGCAGCTTCGAAACATAAAGATGCTCCAGGTATATCTCCCATTTTTAACTTTTCTTTTCCTATTTCTAATGCACTTTTATTTTCCAACATAATATTTCCTTCAGTAAAAGTGTATTCTTTAGGAATACCATTGGCAACTTCCGAACTCCAGTAGTCTGTCACATCACTCAATTTGTCCCACTCTTCTTTGTATTTTTCTGCCATCTCAGTCAATATCTCATCTCTACTAAGTTTCTTTTGAGTATCTTCAGTAGCCTCCCCTAAGTTTAATTCACCTGCACTGATTTTTTTCATAAATGACATGAATTTATTGTATGCCAGTTCATCATCATCCTTTACAGTGTTTACATATTCTTGTGCTTTTGCTCGGACATTATCATTTGTTGCAACATCCGACTCATTAACATATTTTATCTGAACATGTGATGATGTCTGTGGCCTCAATAAAGATTGTTGAGGCATAAAAAATGGTGCCATCATAGGCTGTGAAGTGATGTAGGATGTAGATGGGCCTGCACCCCATTGTCTGTTGGTTTGCGAATGAATACTAGGAACTTGAGATATCTGTGGAGCCGGTGCAGTACTTTTTTGTTCTAATTTAGGCAAATTGCCAAGCAAAGCATTCATATTAAAAGTTTGCGTTGCTTGTGGATTCTGCGTCATGAATTCGTTGACGAATTTGTCCGCTTGTGAATGTTGCTGTGATATCGACGCATCTCGACTTACAATTTTAGATAATTGAACGAGGGCATTATTGCCACCGCAATCGCCCGCAACAAGTTTGTTTAAAGACATTGTTGTTCAGTTTGTATTTAAAACCGTTTATGGTGCTCTCACGTTCCACACTTCCAGCTCTTTCTAGCACAATGTACAAAGGTCAACGAACAACACATTTAAGGTCCAAGTAACATATCATTTTAACTTGCTTAACATAGCATTTATGACGGTTTATTATCAAAGCTGCATATAAATATCAATTGTTTATCCTTAAACAGCTAAGCGAAATAGAAAATCTAATGCACAGGTATGAACAAAATACAATCTACATTCGCTTTATGAATTGTGATTTTTGCAGTTTGCACTATGATGACAGCTGACATTGACAAAATAAACTGACAAACGTTAATTAAAATAATAAAACGTCAAGTATAATATTAATTTATGTTTATGAAAATGTATAGAAATAGTAAAATGTGTCGAATTTATGCAATTAAATCTGTATAATTTATTGTGATTTCTTTACTTGTATTCGGTTTATTATTTATTTCAAAATCTGGATTTATTTGTCATCATAAATAATTATCGCATTCGCAATCGAGAGATAGGAAGGCGCGAGGGTCTCATGCTTTAGTTATTCTGAGGGACTTCAATTTCTTTATTTAAATCCCTAAACGTAGTTTTAAATCCTTTGCTATTCATCAGTCAGCTGATTGTCAACTGTCACTTTTCAAGTCGGTGCTTTTGTTGCGGTTATTTTTTATTATTAAATGCCTAAAATTCAAATTCATAAATATAACACAATAGTAATACAACTTAATTTGCCGTGCAATATAACCAAAACATTAAATTAACCGCATAAACGATATTAATTCTATATTATGTAAGGTGTAATTTTAGGTTATGTCCTATTGAAATTAAAATCAGTTTTTTTGCGGTTTATAACATAAAACCATGTCAGAAAATAATAATAACGAAAACGAGGTGACTAATAATGATAACAAACAGGATAGTGAAAGTGATTCATCGCAGAAAGAACCGGAAGACACTTGGCTGGTTTGTAAAGTTCTTGTTTATTTTTCGAAGTCAAAATATTCCACCCGTCACATGGGGAATAAGAGGCTTTAACCATCCTCTCGATTCCCAACTCAACTCACTCAAAGTGAACATTGATGGTCAACACACAAGGCTCTAAGGTGATTTGATTTGACTGATTGTAAGATAACCATCACAAAGTATGTGATCTGTGAAACCAAATTGCCAGGGAGATCATCATAGAATACAAAAAATAATATATAAAATACAAGTTATGCAAAGCTAGCAGAGAGTAGATGGGAGTAGAAAAATATATTCTATTTACAAAAATCATATACTGCAGGATTGTACTTAATATGAAGTGTTTTGGATGACAGAATTTTATGATTTTGTATATTCGCATTCAATTTTTAATCTGCTGAGACAGTTCCGACTAGTAATTACAACAAATAGAAGATGAAAAAAGAACATATTGATTTTATTGTGAAATGTTATTGCTTTTTAGATAAGAGAATGCGAGTTATACAAGGATGAATACAAAGAGTGCACCAGCTTCAAGGGAAGGTTCCACCAATACTTTATATTTGGGGAAACATTGGACTGTAACCAGTGGAAGAAGGACTATGATAACTGCTGTAAATGGGAGAGTTCACGGGATGTCAAAGCTGCAGTGAGTACATGGGATTTTTGTGAATAGTAATTAAATATTAAAATATTATTCATATTTAGCAGTTGTCGCCATTTCAATGGTATGATTATTATGCTGGTTCTGTTTGTGTGAGCACAATATAGTCTATGTTACCAGCAATGTCGCCTTTCAGGTATTATACAGGTGTCCCAGAACTAGATGATAAACCAGTAATGATAGATAGACCAAACTATAACAGCACAGCAACAAAGAAAAATTATAGCCCTGTCCCTAGTTTTCAAGTAACAGGTATTCTAGTAAACAGGAAAAAAATCTAATTTGACCAACACTTTTTAGCACTGTGATGACTGATTTCTTTAATTAATTTTTGAGTAGAAAAATGGTAAATTTATTATGAAGATTTGTTTAAAAAATGAGGTATTTCGCAACTAAAAACTTAATGAAAAGAAAATCTGTGGGAAAGCACTAAGTGTAGTTGCTACCAGTTCCCATGGGCATGTTTTACCAAAAATTGGCACATTTTATCAAGATTCTAAAATGCTTTTTATCAGTGATTTTTTGTGAACCTTAGATTATAATAGATGTATGTATATTACCTTAGATTTTAATGGTCGCGTGACACCCTACCATATGTAGGTTTTGACACAGCTTTTAGGATATTAAAATAAAAGTTTATAGCTTGGTATTTCAAATTTCCAGATTCTTACCTAATTTTGATTAATTTGATTGGACTATTTGTATAATTAAATTATACAGGCAGACATAATGCTGCCTGCATTTTCCACCTGTCATTCTTTCAGGTTTCCAAATTACATGTATAAAAGAACGTAAAATGCTTTAAAACCAATTTTAAAGCATTTTAGCAAATCCTTGACTGCAAATCTCTCTCTATCGTTCTCTCCCTCCCCCCCCTCTCTCTCTCTCCTCTTCTCTTTCGAGTTATGGGAAGTTCACTGATGAACATAGTCCACCCCCAAGTATCTCTCTATTTAAGGGGTTTATTGCTTATAATCGACACGCATGGCAGGCGGTTTGGCGAGCGCAGGAGGTAGCATCTTGTACTGAAGACGCTGCTATCTGTATCAGCCTGTCCTGAACTATCTTGTATTTTTTTTTTTCAATTTTAGGAAGCCATAATAAGTAGCGAGAGTGCGCGACGGTTAGAAAGATTACGGGCACATTATAGAAACGATACCTGGAAGCAACGGGACTCGCCCCCGGCGGACTGGGATAAACCGCTTCCCGAATGGATGGCCAAGAGAGATGAAAACACATATTTAGCTGTTAAAGCACAGGAAATAAGAGAAGGGAAAATAGAAGAAAACAAAAGTTTTTGTACAATAATGTGACATATAGTTTAATGATTATAGTAATGTTTCTTTATGTGATAAGTTTGGAAGTTTTTATTACTTATCTTATAGAT
Organism: Theretra japonica; assembly: GCA_033459515.1. Taxonomy (NCBI): domain Eukaryota; kingdom Metazoa; phylum Arthropoda; class Insecta; order Lepidoptera; family Sphingidae; genus Theretra; species Theretra japonica. The sequence continues at coordinate 3,984,653 of CM065936.1, forward strand.
CCTTTTATAATTATTGATCTCCCTAAAGAATCTTTAGTAGGTATAGGTTTATAACTCCTTTGCATGATCCAATGAAAATCGAGTCGAGCAAATGATTAGGTAGGTATATGATATATCTCGTCAAGCATGTATGCGAGCCAGCCTGAATCGAATGTAGGTTTTGACACGAGGACTCCAAAACAAATGGTTGTTCCCTATGAAGGTAGATATACTGTTTCCATTCGTTTATTTTATTTTTGACACATCGAGTACTGAATCAAATAGTGATGGCCTGATGCGTTATCGAATCAATTTTTTATAACAAACGATTTTATTTTTGAACAAGTTTTAATCGATTTAATACATATTTGATTTTTTGCTCCATGCATTGTTTTATAAAACTTCAGGGATATTTAAGTTACTTGATTTAATAATTATATTAAAATAAACCATTTACTCATGTTAAGTTAATATTCTTATCACTTCCGTCGGCAATAGTAATGTTGTTAAAAACAAATTGTGAAACGGCAACACTGGGCAGACAGGTGACGCGCGCCGCCATTTTGTGGTCACTCACAACGAGACGCCCGCGCCCGTGCTAGTGTTTTCCGTTCGCTGAATTTTAATTCACATTTTTCATACGTCGAGTTGAGTATTTATATTCCACCGTATTGTTTTACCCGTGAATTCCTACATTTGGTTGAATTGAGAACATCGTACCTGCCTTCATCACTTTCAAAATGCCTAAAGGAAAGGTGCTTAAAGGACAAACAAGGGAGTTTGTGTTGCGACTTCATGAGTACTTTGAAAGGGAAAGCCGTAATGGTGGACCTCTTATACCAGTGACTCAAATCAGAGACCGTGTTTCAGCAGCATTAGGTATTACTGCTCCAACAGTTTCAAAAATAATTAAAGAAGGCTACGGCAGTAGTGGCATGGAACAAAACAAGCCATCTACACCTAAGAAAAAACGTCAGCCCTTTAAAGTGACAGCAATTGACAGTTTTGATGGTGATGCTATTCGTCGTCATATATACGATTATTACCAAAGAAAAGAGATTCCTACTTTACATAACCTAGTACAATCTCTGAAAACTAGTGGCTTGTTCCGTGGTCAAAAGTCTTCTTTGGCGAAGGTATTGAATAGGATTGGATTCCAATACAAAAAATGTGACAAAAGAAAAATATTGATGGAACGCAATGATGTTGCTTTGTATCGATGCGAATTTTTAAGACAAGCTAAAAAAATAGAAGACTGGTCGAATGTTGTTTTCACCGATGAAACTTGGCTCAATGCGAATCACACGGTATCAAAAACTTGGACTGACAACACTGCTAGCTCCTCGACCGCAGTGCCAATGGGAAAAGGTGAAAGAATTATAATTTGTCATGCAGGAACCGCATAAGGATTTGTGCAAGATGCTATGTTAGCTTTTAAATCAAAGAAAACAGGGGATTACCACGAAGAAATGAATTCCGAAGTATATGAAAAATGGTTTCGGGAAATGTTATTGTCACTCGAACAGCCATCAACAATATTTATAGATAATGCGTCCTATCACTCTCGGCAAATTAACAAAATGCCAACGCAAGCCAGTAAAAAAAATGAAATAATAAACTGGCTCCGTAACAATGGCGAGGAGGTGGACGAGTCCCTATTAAAAGTAGAGTTACTTAAAATATTAAAAATGAGGAAGCAGCCTAAACGATACGTTATAGATGAAATGGCTGCAGAACATGGGCACACCGTCCTTAGAATTCCTCCATATCATTGCCAGTATAATGCCATAGAGCTAATATGGGCGCAAGTGAAAGGATATGCTGCGAGAATAAATACAACTCCTCCTTTCACCGCAAACAAAATGCTGGAGTTGCTTAAAAATGCGTGTGAAAATGTGACGCCTCATAACTGGGCGAGTGTCGTAGATAAGACGAAGAAAGAAATAATGTCTGATTGGGATCGCGATGTCACATTTGACAACTTACCCATGCACTCATTAATAATTAGTGTTACTGGGGATACGAGTGACGACGACGCCGATTCCGACGAAACAGACGATTGTTTATAAATAAAAATATTAACAAATTACCTTTTAGTTGTTTTAATTATTTAATCCTTAAAGTACTATGAATTCCAACATGGTTTAACTGTTTATTACAAGTAGGTACTAAACATTTATTTTCGTTGTAATCATTGTAATTATTTTAAATTAAACTCTTATTAAAAGTCACTTCAATACGTATACCTTTATTCATATTAATTAATTTGCAGCAAATACATTCGATCCTAATATTGGGTACTATATTACGTTTAACTGTTTTCATTAGCATTTTAATGTAATTTTATTTCAAATGATTCCGATTGATTGATTCTATTCAAAATCGTTTTTGTTATCTGTGGTCATTCGTTACGAATGGCACAACTCTAAGTGGGCGTTACCCGTCAAGAAAGTATCTACTTTTATTTCAAAATATTGTTCTACTGTAATGTCGTACTTTATAGGCGTGAACTGTCAAAAATAAAATAAACGAATGGAAACAGTATACCTACCGTGGTTTTTAATCGGCGGATACAAATATGCCTCCATCCATGTCTTATAGTATTTTAAAATAATTTGGTACGGAATACCAGTACCGCATTAAGTCAGCGCAAGGCCCGTAACGTGTAGCACAGAACCCTGATCTGCTAACGAGCAAAAAAAAAGCTTACTGCTGTATCTTGAAATTGGTTCTACAAAATATACATGAGTTCCATAGCATAATATGCTACATCTCCTAAATTGGTAATCCGTTATCGAAGTCCGAAGTAGGTACTATTTTATGAGTTAAAAACGAACAAGTAACTAACTTACATTTCGGAAATCAATGTATCAATGACCAAATAAACAAAAGATTTATACAATTGACCTAGCAACTGTTGCGCTCGCTATCGCGATGATAAGAGGCGTACAGTGCCTTTAATTGTCATAAATAAGATAAAACTACGTGTTTGCTTCATTTACACAGTATTTTATTGTAAGCCTCAATACAAATTGCACAGATGAGCGGTGTGTTGTGTAGAACTGTGTTGTCCCTTCGATACATTAGAGTGCCAATGGCTCGCAACGCATCCACAGCCTTCCTTATTGAAGATCCGAAATATGCGTTTCTCAAAGAATTAGGATTGAAAGAGAAAAATGTTGGCGTTTTTAATGGAAAATGGGAGGCCAATGGTCAGGTAAGAAAATTCTTTTTATTTATAGCTATGGCATAAATAGTGTTAAAAGTTTAGAACTACGTACTACGTAGTTAACCGGCGTTCGTACGTGTATGAATAAATATTTGCAGTTAAATATTAACATGGTCTTGCGAGCTGCGAACACAATAACATCTCGTAATAGCTATTATTACCTACATATCCATAATATACTTATCAAAACAGAATAAGGCAGCAAGTGGTGCGAAATATTCTAGTCTCGTAATAAACAAACGGTACTGTTTATCATAATGTCGAAAAACACGTATTGTAAATAAGACGTATCCATCGAAGTTTGTAGTAGAAAATGAAAATTGTTATCTACTTACAAATTATTTAATCAATAAAAAACTAATAATAACTAATACTATATTACATTGTTTTTCAAATATGTATAAAAATGTAAAAAAAAACCTAAAAAATAAAGAGAGTGATTATTACTAATTATTACTATAACTATAATATGCATTGTTTCATGTTTGAACATTATTGTCTCATTATAATAGAAGACGACTTCTAACATACTATAATGATAAACAAGTATGATTTGTCTTATCACCTCGCAATTATTTGATATTTCATACAATCGAGTTCAGACGGGGTCATTTACCTACTTGCTCACACTATCGTTCTTGAAAACCTGCTTCAGATTACGCAACAAATCAGAAAACAGTTTATTTCTTTTAAGATTTCTCAATGTTATTACTGTATCCTGCATTTGTTCTTTTGTAGAACCTTAGAGTGTAGAATGTAGAAAAATTATAACATTAGGTCCTAATTATCTACGTATTTTATACGTACAGTTGATAGATACTCGTATTCACTTTTTATGAAAATAACCGGCATATATTCAGTTCTATCACATTTGAATGTCCTGTAGGTAATCCAATCGTACAGTCCCGCAAATGGTAAAATAATAGCAGAGGTGCAAGGGGCCAGTCCTTCAGACTACGAGGCGTGCGCGATGGCCGCCCAGGAGGCTTGGCACACGTGGGCGGAGATGCCCGCGCCGGCACGAGGCGAAATTGTACGACAAATTGGAGATGCGCTGAGGGAAAAATTACAGCCTTTGGGACAACTGGTGTCCTTAGAAATGGGTAAGTTGAAGTGTATGTACTCTATTTAAATAAATAAATTACCCAACAGTCACATACGTAGTCTTGACCCTGGACCCACACTTAGATGGAGTGTTGTGTGTGTGGGTATCAGAAGACAGAAACTACGAGAGACTTCAGTGTCACATACACCCAGGTCCGAAGCAAATGCCTGTGGATCACACAAATATTTGTTTTGATGCGGGGATCGAACCCGCAGCTTCGTTTCACAGCCGGCGTCTAAACAACTGCGCCGCGGAGGCTGTCCATTTTTATTATTCGGCTGTAGAGGACCCCCATTGGTGTTAATAGGCGTCGGTATAGCTGTGGTCTGATCATTGACTTATATAATATTCGTATCGATGGGTATGTTAAATTAATATTCCGTATTTTGCTTTCAACCTTTTAAAGTTAAAAAAAAACGTCGATCATAATTATTAAACGTTCATAAATAACTTTACAGGTAAAATTCTGCCCGAAGCCGTTGGCGAGGTGGTTGAGTACATCCACGTTTGCGACTTGGCATTAGGCCTGTCTCGTACGCTGCCAGGCACCATCCTACCGTCAGAGCGACCTGGCCACGTGCTCATTGAGAAGTGGAACCCGCTAGGAGCAGTTGGCATCATCACTGCTTTCAACTTCCCTGTCGCTGTGTTTGGATGGAACAGCGCTATTGCAATGGTATGCCATTTTTCTCGTCCAGTATTTGAATATTTTTTTTATGAACTGTTTATTTACATGTAATTTAGATAAATAATTTTAAAGTTTGATATTTACACTTTTAAACTTTGACATTATTTAATTTATTTATATACTCTCAAGTTACATAGTAATTAATTACTAATGCAAATAATTTTAAAATAATACAATGAGCGGTCATATCCTATTGAGCGACAACCTTTGGATGAACAGGAATTGCTGGATTGAAAAATTGGGCAGCTTGACGTGCAACAAGAGTACATTAACAAAATTATTACACTGGTTATTTTATGGTCTCTATTATTTTTTTCTTTCAATGAATGGCGAGACGAGCATGCCATTTGCCTGATGGTAAGCGATACAACCGTTTATGGACGAAATCACTCATTTTGTAATACTGAAGCAACAAAAACCTAAACGTAAACATAAATATATGTAAATGTAACGCAAATAACACATATTTATCTATTGGTACATAATTACTAAATAATCTTATTATGTCCTGCCCCCACGACGTAAGCTTAATCGTTTTCACTCTTATCAGATAATTATGAAATGAAAACATTGATTTTGTATAGGTATGAACTAAAACAAATGTTGTTTTGGTGTTATTGGCACGTATACTTGTATTAGACCGATTGTTACATTTAATGAGTTTTATTTAGTACTGAATTGGTAGTAAATTTCCAAGTCATAAAGTTGAATTTTTAATAAAACTGCGATTACCTTTTCAACTAATAGTTCCTACCAGACCTACCTATTACCAAGTAAAAAAATCGTCGAAAATTCGAAAAAAAAAATTACTGTTCTAGGTATGCGGAGACGTCAGTGTATGGAAGCCTTCAGACACTACTCCCCTCACCGCGGTAGCTGTCACAAAAATCGTGGAGAGTGTCCTGCAGAAGAACAACATTCCTGGTGCAGTAGCTTCTCTATGTGTAGGGGGGAAAGACATCGGTCAGCAGCTCGTCAAAGACGAGCGGATGAAACTCGTATCTTTTACTGGCAGCACTGCTGTCGGCCAACAGGTACTACCTAGGTACTACAGGTACCTACCTACAATCTATAATCAATTTCGATAAAATCAATATAAATAAAAACAATCAAGTTTAGTTAAAGTAAAAATAGATTTATATCAGTTGCTTGAAGGGATTAAACGCCTCTAAAATATCCCAGAACTTTCCAATAAGTAACAGGTGCTTACTTATCTTTACTTATATAGCCTTCATGGTAGGTAGTAGGTACTATGGCTGCGATTTAGATTGTAAGAAAAGAACACGCAAGTTCAATCCCCGCAATGACACGAATATTTCTATAATCTGATAATAAGTAATTATTTTTAAAAATTCCTTGAAAGTTTAAATAAGCAAATCATGAGACAGTAGACACGTATCACAACTTTTGTTACATGTATAAATGAACCAATGTTTTTGCACAATACTCTTCTAAAGCCAAACATTTTCAGGTGGGAGTGGAAGTGCAAAAACGCTTCGGACGCCACCTGCTGGAGCTGGGCGGAAACAACGCCATCATAGTGAACGCCGACGCGAACCTAGACCTGCTGTTGTCTGCAGCACTCTTCGCCTGCGCGGGGACTGCGGGGCAACGATGCACTACTACCAGAAGGCTGTTGATTCATAAGAAGGTCATTAAAATTATCAAGTACAAAATGTCTACTGCGAACTATGAATGCGCCTCAGAGATTTATTGAGAAACATGTCAGAAACGGCCTACATCAAACAATGTCTGATAAAGGTGCAAAAAAATTAAAACAGAAGAATTTAATGTTGTAATAGAGAAAGCCTAATAAAATAAAATATGTACGATGTAATGAACAGACGTCCACTTTATCTTTAGCCACAGCATGTCCACTGTTAAATATTAGCATGCCTCAATGATTTCCACAATGACATATAAACAAATTAATAATTATTTTAGGTGTATGGTGAAGTGGTAGAGCGCCTGAAGAAAGCGTATGCCGGAGTGGTCAGCAAGATCGGCGACCCGTTGTTGTCGGAGACGTTGATCGGCCCCCTTCACACGCCAGCTGCCGTTGAAGCGTACAAGAAGACGGTCGCTGAAGTCGTCAAACAAGGAGGAAAAATCGAATTTGGAGGGAAGGTTTGTTAACCTGACAATTAATACATACATAAACTCACGCCTATGTCCCATTGGGGTAGGCAGAGACTATTGAGCGCCAAGTGCTACGGTCCATGCATACCTTTTTCGCTTTATCAACTGTCATTAATCTCTTCATACAATGACCTGACAATTAAGTTTTTTTTAATATAAGCAGAATTAAAATCCGTATTTAACACCTTAAAACGACACAAAAATTAATTTATGACGTAGGATTCCTCTTTTATTAAAGTTCCAATATTAAATAATAGTGCCTAATAAATTACACATTGTATTTGTGCAGGTAATAGAGCGCGAAGGGTACTTCGTGGAGCCGACCATAGTGACGGGGCTGCCGCACGACTCGCCCCTTGTGAAGACCGAATGCTTCGCGCCCATCGTATACTGCATAGAGATCCCAGACCTCGACACCGGCATTAAGTATAATAACGAGGTCGACCAGGGACTCTCCTCCAGTCTCTTCACTGAGAGCTTGGGAGATATATTCAAGGTAAAAAAATATCTATGCATGGAAATGGATTCACTTACATAATATGGCTAAATTAAGTGTTATCATCGTGTTTCTACATAGTACAATCCTTCGTTTCGTATTTTCTTTAATGCATCTGAACCGTGTTATGCGGCGTTAATAAAGTCAATTAACAAGGCTGCCACAAATACCACATACAAATTTAATTTGTACTATAACTATTATGTTTAATTTTTACTACACAAAGCGAATCATATTAATTCAAACGATCGCATTTGCATGCGCAGTGGATCGGCCCGCACGGGTCGGACTGTGGCATCGTGAACGTGAACATCCCCACAAACGGCGCGGAGGTGGGCGGCGCGTTCGGCGGCGAGAAGGCCACGGGCGGCGGCCGCGAGTGCGGCTCCGACTCCTGGAAGAACTACATGCGCCGCTCCACCGTCACTATCAACTATTCCGGCACCATCAAACTCGCGCAGAACATCAAATTCGGCGATGAGTGACCACTTACCAACAGCAGCCAAGCTGAACATGTATATGCTACCCATGTAAACTGTAAGACTGAAAAGAAATAAAAAATACTTTATATTACAGATTTTAATTTACAATTTTCAATGTTGTGTCATGTACATATTTTGTAAATCATTTGAAAAATTCATTAGTTATAAGTTACAATGTTATTGTATAAAATAAATAACAAATTCATTGCTACGTATGCGGATGATGTATTCGCCACAGGTCAACTGCAATGTCTACTGATTGTTTTCTATGGAATTTGTAAGTGGCTGGCAAATCGTACTGCAACTCAGCTATCACACTGCCTTTTACGCCCCATTCTTTCACTTTCTTTTCTATATGCGACCTGTGTGGAAAAATAAAAGTTACACTCATCATAAATAACATGGTCAACTATAGGTAATATACAGAAGAAGCAAAGCTCTATAATATCTTATAATCTGGGCAGATGTGATATATGAGAACTTAATAGTTATTTACAATAAAAAATATAATTTACCTTGTAGAGGACTTGTGCAGAGAGTAAACAGTGGAACTGCTGCAATATAAGCCCATCTGGAGAAACTTCATGTCCATGCCCACATTGTTTTTAGTGCCAAAAGGGGGGTTCATTAGTACTGTGTCAAAATAGTTCTCCCACCTGAAAACAATAAATTTTTGATGTAACAATCTGTACAAAAAAGATATGACGTGGTACTCTAATTTAAAGTAGTTGTTTATACCTTCAATTAAGAACTTAGTGCATACAGGAATTGTGTTACAAAAATAATTGAAAATTTTGCAGTCCATGTACAATATCTCTCAACCAAAGAGGCGACGAAATATACAAATGTGTATTCACAATATCAAAAATATTACTGACATCACTATTAAAACATCTAGATACAACTCTATTCAAATAATGCAACCTAATATAATTTAACCTCCAATTTGAACTATATACTACTAAACATATTATATACTGTTTCCATTCGTTTATTTTATTTTTGACAGTTCACGCCTATAAAGTACGACATTACAGTAGAACAATATTTTGAAATAAAAGTAGATACTTTCTTGACGGGTAACGCCCACTTAGAGTTGTGCCATTCGTAACGAATGACCACAGATAACAAAAACGATTTTGAATAGAATCAATCAATCGGAATCATTTGAAATAAAATTACATTAAAATGCTAATGAAAACAGTTAAACGTAATATAGTACCCAATATTAGGATCGAATGTATTTGCTGCAAATTAATTAATATGAATAAAGGTATACGTATTGAAGTGACTTTTAATAAGAGTTTAATTTAAAATAATATTAACTTAACATGAGTAAATGGTTTATTTTAATATAATTATTAAATCAAGTAACTTAAATATCCCTGAAGTTTTATAAAACAATGCATGGAGCAAAAAATAAAATATGTATTAAATCGATTAAAACTTGTTCAAAAATAAAATCGTTTGTTATAAAAAATTGATTCGATAACGCATCAGGCCATCACTATTTGATTCAGTACTCGATGTGTCAAAAATAAAATAAACGAATGGAAACAGTATAGTGAGTTCACATTATTTACCTGCACATTTCTCTATTGAGAAAGTCACACTGTATAGCATCAATATTGGTGATGTCCATGTCGGTAATGTTGTTGTGGAGGATGTCCAGTGCATCTTGGTCTATGTCCACTGCTGTGACACTGCCGGCACCGAGGATAGCTGCCCCAATGCCCAATATACCGGGACCACACCCAGCATCTAATACTAATTTTTCTTCTATGTCACCATGTTGAGTCTGTAATGCAGATTTTATTCATTAATTCAACTAAAATTACCAAAATTATGATTTATAGAAAGAATTAATGAATATTAATTTGCATTTGTATAAAGAAAAATATATTGAAAATTCAATGCAAACACAAATGTTTTTAGTTCACTGAGCAACAACAACTCCTTTTTGGTTTGTAATAACCCTAAGCTGTGTAGTGCCACAAAGCAGCTTATAGAAATCAGCAAATATTTTAATTTTAACTGTAAATTTCACCACCTCTATGTTGTCTCAAAAAATTTATGTGAATTCTTAGATATAATCAGAGATTAACAATTCAGTACCACCTTTAGCCTCTTAAATATTAATAAAACTATATACCCCACCTGTATAGTATAAAGAGCGACAGCGGCAATATGTGCTGGGGTCTCATACTGTTCATACACAATCTTAGGCTTCTCAAACCCATTTACTTCTTGCAGGTGACCCTGGAAGACTTTCAGTTTCATCACCGCACCCATTTCATTTACTGTCAAACCGAGGTAGCACTGGCAATATTTGGTTTCCAAAGGAGGAGTCTTGTGAGACGAAGTAGCCACAGGACGTGGCGTTGGCGTGCTGTAAGGCTGCTCTGTGACTTGTGTTCACTATGTTAGCTTCTGGTAATTGAGGGAAACCCTGTAACAGTACATGGATTTATCACACTGCAGCTTGAAAAATATATCAACATGTGCAACAGAGAGTACTAAAACCTGGCTTTATAGAAATTGCAGTGTAGTTTACTTAATTATTTTAAAGGTAAATGATATGCTTAATATTTTAAATTATACATGTAATCATTTATTATCTCACTAAAAGCCATAGTAGTAAGTAGTTGTACACGTACGGCAGTAGCAGAAACCGGTGGAATAGAACACATAGGAAGCTGGCTGACGGGACTTGGCTGCGTGAGAGATATCGAAGTAGCAGTTAGAGGAGCAACGGCGCCCTGCTTCAAAAGCATCTGTTTCTTCAGTTGCAGTTCTTCCAATATCTTTCTATTCGTCAACTCTAAAATTATACATATAGAATTACTTGGGTATTTCAGAAAAATAAAGTATAAACTAAGGGATTATAGAAGAAAATTAACCTCTTTGTGCGTTGGGCTGCGGAAAAGCCATCTAATATTGCACCAATCCGAAATTAACTTCATAAAACAAATAACGACTATGATATGTAACTATAATAATATTTATCGAGTAGGGAAAATTGTAAAAACGCAAGCGAAATTCATATGTTTTCTAAAAGAACGAAAGCAAACATAGAATCGTGAGCAAGAGCGGTGTTAGCCTGTCCCATCTTTTTTTGTCTCCCAAGTCGTAGGTAATGTTAAATATCGTGACATTGCTTATATCGGAACACAACATTAATAGTGATGTGGTATCTCCAAGTTAAATACGGTTGGGAACGAAATGTTACGTTAAATACCGTTGTTGTACACAGTAAATGAACATTAATTCAAAGTTCGTGCAGTTCAATTTTCATGTAAATAATAAAAATATAGCGCCCAATGACACATAATAAATAACAAAAATATGTTTGAAATTTTCCAGTCTCATAGCGACAGGCGCCCATGTGCTGTTATGTATGTCACTGCTCGTGTCAATGACCTTTTGGCTAGCACACTCCCGCGCATACCGCAGCCTGCTGTATGCCGAGAAATGTAAGCTACACAAAAGAAAGGGGCGGGGTTTTGTGCCCCCTCGAATGTATTTCAAGGACCATCAGCTCTTTTACCGCGTGTGCGCTTATTATCCATGAGTAATGTAGGTATTTTAATTAGCAATGTTGTCATAAATATGCTTGGGTCGAAAATCGAACACTAAAGGTCAATACCCTGATTTAATAAGTCTCTCGTAACTAATAACTATGGTATCTCTGAGTCTCTTTTGTCTTAACTGAATACCTAAATAATAAACATACATCTACTGACTACTAATTTACGAATTTCTTACGATGCTATACGCATATTATATCACTTTTTTGTACCGCAGTGGGCCCTGTACTCTGTAATACTGAAGTATATACCTTAATAGGTACTCAGACTTACTTCTCGAAGTGTGAAGTTTGCTGTCCGGAGTTTAAAGTAATGAAACTGAAAAAATTATAAAACAAATAAACATTGAGATCTACAAGTAAACTTTACGAAAGTTTGTATTTAATGCTGATATTAATTACAGCTTTAGGGATTATATTTTTGAGAAATTTAGTATGCAATACAAAACCACAATATTTTTATATAAAAGCATTTATTTTAAAACAATGTAGGTAATATACTTTCTGATTCTTGGCAAAACAGTCTCACATAAGCAAGTCAACATTTGGCCTCTCTTAATCGTAACATAAGACTAACATGCGCTGCCGTAACTCACAAATGAATAAACTGATACATCAGATAAATAAATCATATAAAAAGGACAAATAATTCCATCTATATTGCAGTTAGCATTGCATCTCTGTTGAGCAATCTTACGATATTAATTTGTAATAAAAGTAAAATTATTCTAAATAAAAAGGGAACATTAACATTACTAGAATTGACTCACAATATTAGCAATACATAAAAACCATCTACTGTACCTAATTAACAGTTTTCACAGGTGCAGACGTTACAGTCCACAATGAGTTTGTGGTTCAGTATTCGATAAAATTTCATAATAAATGCACAACAAAAATATAATTTAAGTTGCCTTTGTCTTTTATGTTTATAAAAATATTTATATAACAATTTAGAAATAATTATAACAGTTTTATGTATAAACAATTTGGAATAATATTGCACGAGCTCAAAGCTAAATTATTATGTGCATTTTATAAATACTATAGACATTGTAACAAACCAACACAGCTCTTCGTTATGCAAGACAATAATGAATGACTCCTTCAACAACAAAACATCCGCGCGGCTGATTGACAACGGCGGCTACTCGTGCAGCAAATTCTTGAATTAACATTTCTAAGGCTAATATATTTAACATTATAACGAGTATTATTAGCCTGCGCTCTTTCACCTATATAAGTTTGATATGTACATTCTGAATTGTGAACAAATCATTCGTTGCATTATTCACACGCTTTAAAACATAATGGGCATTACGGCATGAGATCAGACCACAAAGTCTTTTAATGCTTCAGTCTTTTGCTTCTCGCTCGCAGCTGTCAATCAAGCGCAACACACCGATGCGATATGGAAAATTTTAAAACTATGCTACACAAGTGTAAACTATCATGCAGCTTCAATAGAAAAATTTAATGATCACATACATAATTTTGATTCACTTAAAATAATAGTATTTACCTAACAGATATGTTTGGTATAAATAAGAATAGCCTAATAAATGTTACAATATTCCAACCACCGTCGCCTAAGCCATCACAATCGACCGCGTGACGTCACACCGCACACGCGGTCGCACCATCACCTCAAGTCAAGTGTTGGTTTGTTAGATAATATTTCACAGCACAGGAACAAACACATTCTGGACTAAATAAAATCTGAAAATGATAACAACATTTCTTTTTAAAGACTAGCACGTAATTTTGGCACAACGCTGTGTCCTCTCAGAGCACAGTGGCATCGATGTTGTTCTCTTTACACATTTACATTTATGTATATATAGGTAGAATTTATCCGCTCAGTGAAAATGTAAGGTTCACCCAAACAGACGCGGGCAGGACTAGGTGATGCAAATGCACAACTTGGTTACATAATATGGCGATCTTAGTACTACGAGATCGGACAACACGATCGCCGCCTACATGTCTGCAAGCTGCCCGTATCTCTTTGATTATTCCTCGATTAGGGTTTCACAACGGCTCACTTCAACCGACACTACAATCAGGAACAATGAGTGTTAATTAGATTTCCATTATAATACAAATAGCAAGCGAAGATAACTTAAGCATTTTATCAATATTTTGTGCCCAATGTGTCATGTTCGATGTATCGTTTCTAATTTATTTATGAAACCCTAAACGCGACGAGCGATCGCATCGCCCGCCGCTCCATGGACAGCTGCCATTACAATCATAAAATGCAAAATAATGTATATTAAAATTTAGTAAAAAAAATTATCGTAAATAATTAATTAAAAAAAACTTATTTGAGTAAATAAATTCTCTTGTTCCATTGCTCATTCAGTGCTTATAGAACAGAGTGTAAAAATAAATAATGTGACAGCAAAGGAAGCATTCCGTTTTGAACGTGGTTACTCGTTACCCTGTCGCAGGCGGAGGTACCGTGTGTGACACTTTTGGCTATTTGCTCTTTATAAATAACGTTTCCACAGAATATACTCGTACGTATCAAAACTATTCTAAGATAGAAAAGACGGCCAAAATTGAATCCGTATCATATACGAACGAAGGTACGCGGCACTCCGGAGGTAATGTTTATTTTTACACCCTGCCACAATGAGTATTATACCTCAACAACACTCTTAAATCCAAACAACAGTACATATCTAACACTTTCCCTGTATAAATATATTATAGTCTTGTAAAAGAAACCTTTGAAACCTCATAGGTCATTAACACTACGTGAGAAATTACACAAGAGCATTAGGATACAATATATTGCTACAAGTTAACTTATCATTTGGCACTAAATTAACATATTGCATCTCGAGCATTCGTCACAAAGTATTTATACTTGCGAATTCATTTAACTCTCAATTTATCATTTCTAAATTACAATTAAATTTCCGTTTACGTTTCTAATGATATAATTTTGTTCGGGCCGAAACGTTTCACGTTCAATGCGAATGTGTTATGAGCTACAAAAGAAATACATTTCTTATATTGAGCAATCTCTTCGTTCCCCATTCCCCATCCGATTCCGATTCTTCGAGTATCTAAAGGCGACTTTAGTGACGGGAATGTTTGCATCATCCGACTTTAAACATGAAATAATAGACAAGACGCATTAACGGCAAGTAAAATTTGGCAAAATTGAGCATTAAGACATTCAATTGGCATCGTAAAATATTACAAAACAGTAAGATTTCACTATGTAGCACTGAGTGATTACTTATATATCCTAACTCTGGTAACTGTAACTTATTCATAGGTACACCAATCTCTTAGTTGACTGCTACGGAAGTGCGACGTGTAATAGTGTAATACTCTGTACGGAGCGTACGACCAGACCAGTGCCACAGACCACTCGCGCCTATGTACCTACCTACCTACTGCCTAGCAACAAGCATCCCACGTCCCCACACCTATCGAGCCTCTAAAATAATACACATTACAACTACCCAACACAAACTCAATATGTTCCATGCAGTTTGTATGTAACACGTCGACTAGGAACTAACAATTACGCATTCAGCTTCTGAGTATTGGTAAAGTTGATTGACTAATATTGCTTTCACTCGCTTCATCCTCGTCTCGAGAACAGTCATGTCTTAACATACGACACCAAAATGTACAAAAAATCTAATAAATTTAAAAGCTTAATAATATCGAAGTCTTGCTTAGCAAAGAAGGCCATTACACCGATGAGTATTTTCTGTTACAGTAATTTGTTCGGCACAACACGTATGATGCATGTAAGCTGTATGGTCATTCATGAGCGATGATGGATGAACATATGATTATTGTCGCGCATCTCCTCGGCCCCGTCCCACGGCCGCGGTAACACAAAGGCCGGTCTGTGTGCACGATCTGACGTTGCGTGGTCATGTTGTTCGTACGAGGCGTACAATATGTAAACCGTGAAAAATAACTAGTTGATATGACGTATTCAATGTGAATTATTATATTTACGAGAATTGTTCAAAAGAACGCTGTAAATGACCGCCGGACTCCTCAAATAATTTTTATCCAATTTACTAACTACATTTATAACAACTTGGTTAAAATAGTATTTAAAAATGAAAAATCGTTCTTTATCAAATAATAGTTATTGCTTTTTTGATATGATAAATACATCTGTGCGCAGATGTGCCGCGTGACGCGCGGGCGCCGCGGCGGCGCCGTGGTGTAGACTGCAGACTGCAGTCACGTGGTGTGCGGACTCACCGCGCCGCACGCCGCGTACCCACTGTATAATTACGTAATAACTCTTATAAGTATATTTTAAAAATATGACTGCTTTATATCCATCACGATCACAGC
This sequence comes from Theretra japonica, assembly GCA_033459515.1. Classification (NCBI taxonomy): domain Eukaryota; kingdom Metazoa; phylum Arthropoda; class Insecta; order Lepidoptera; family Sphingidae; genus Theretra; species Theretra japonica. Next base: position 4,000,701 of record CM065936.1, read on the forward strand.
TCTCCAAAGACTTTACATTATCCAAACCTGACACTCCAAAATAAATTCTTTATCATTTACACCTATAAAACGAAATGACTATAATATCTCTACGTTAGCTCTAAAAATTATGCCATCTTGATATATTTATTTTGCAATTGCAACGGTCCCTCGTACAGCACTTAAATGCCTCATATACAAATTTCAACGTAACGACAAAACTCGACTCTCGTCGTCCGAACGCAAAAACCGAGGGCGGCGGCCGGCTCCGCCGCCCAGTAGAAACAAAGCGGCAGTGTTCGCGAAAATTCGTGCAATAGAACCTAACTACAAAACACGTCTTAGGAACCTGATAAATTATTGCTAGAGCTCGGGCGCGCACGGTGCCCGCGTCCCGACGCATTCGTAACGAGATAAAATCTTATCAGTAGCCAATAGAAAAATATCACTAAATAAATATGAATATCCGCCATTCGCGCCGGGGGGCGGCCGGCGACGTACACTTCTAGATTTTCTCTTTTTTGGTAAAAATAACAAGATTACGAAAGTGATATGCAACGCGGCGCGGAGAGAGCATCACTGCGGCTCTGCGTCGGCCTCCTCGGGCGGCGCGCGCGGGTACTCCGCCCCGCTCGCGCCCGCGCCGCCGCCCCCTCCCGCCGCGCCGCCGCCCTTCGCCTCGCTGCAACAACACGTATCCATCACAACATTTATACTTATACACAACAAGAGACAGTGAAGAGTAGCGAGCACTCACAAGTTGTGGTAGGAGGTGCGCGCGGTGGAGGGCGGCGCGTCGTCGGGCCGCGCCGCCGCGCTCAGCAGGTAGTTGGTGGAGTCGCTGAAACAGTTCGACAGCCTACTTCAAATTGTATTACTGCCTCAGGTCTCGCGGTACTGAGCCGATCTATTACACTCTAACCAAATATTCTGCAATAGTCTCGTTGAGTAACTACGCAAAAATCAACGAGGACATATCAGTTCCTATATGAGGGGGGCTTAGGATTAATTTCTCCAAGCTGGCCTACCTAATGCGGGTTGACGAATTAACGAAAACATACACATGCTCCAATAAGATTTTTAGTTAAACTAGAAAAATGTTTCAAGTTTACAAAATGTATAAATAAACAAACGCTTTATAATTTTCAAAATAAACAGCTATCTAATAATTTATTTTTATAAAAAATAATTATAACCCCAATACATGGTTCCCAAAATAGCGTAACCTCCTTGGAAAGACATGAATCAACCGATATCGCTTATTTATTGTTCGCGACGGACTCTGAGACCATTACATATCACTTTGCCGACCACTTATGGTGATAAACATGGCATACATGGGTATTGCGCGATAACCTCTGATTCATATTGTGAAGCAAACATTTAATTAGAAACATTCGTGAATGTGACCTGCGCCTGACATTCAGCCGATGTGTTCTTTCCATGTCTGCAGATAAGTGTTGAAAACATCATTATCAACGCATAATGTACGGCGTATTTTCACATCTCTTTATAAGAAACAATAAACCGGCTAAACTTTATATACTAACTAACTTTATATACTATACTGATTCCAATTTTTAATTACAAGGCGTATAGCAATTTCGCATGTTTTGCCAGAGGACAGTTTTAATGTGTTTTAACCATATTTCTAAATTAGGTACCATAATTTCAATCTTCATTATTTCTTCTACTGCCATACTTATTAAAAAAAAGTATTTTAAATTATGATATAACCAGGATGAAACCATATTAAAATATAGGCAAAGTAATTTTTCTTTCAAAACCCATGGCGTTTCATTTAATAGTGACGAGATTTTTATAGTAAGAATTTAATCTATTCATTCAGCCTACAGCTGATACGATAATATATCATTGACGATATCGCCTGTGCTATGTCACCATAAACAAGTTTTTCAGGACAAAATGATCGTTGTCATGCTGTTGTCAAAATATTAGCCACAGTTTATTCTCTTCACATTTTATTTTAATGGACATGTTAATACTATTAAATTAGTATAAATACTTGTTGTTTATATTATGAATATATATGATATAATTTTTTATAAAAAAATATGATATAATAAAAATGTGCAGAGAGATAACTGTTCCTAATATTTTGACAACAACGCATTCGGACGCCATAGCCCGTAAACGATCTATACTATTTTTTTAGTATTTTTTCATTTGAAAGTATATTTTCACTGAAAGATAAAGAATTTTCATACGGCACATATTTCATTTAGCTAAATATGAAACGAAAAATGCAATTCCCACAAAAGACGTACTTATATTTGATTCCTACGACACCTAACATTGTAAAACATACCAGGAAATTGATGACTAATATTTGTATATAGCCTTCATTCATAAATACACTCATACTTTACTAAACTGCCTACAACTTGATCGGAAAGGAATTACTAAAGCCACAAGGTAAACCTAACACGTGACTTTCATAGGGAAAACACTGACATAGCGAAACCAGTAATGGTCTAAGTTGATGGTAAATCCCTTTTCCAATTATCTTAGCCGGTACTAGGCAGCCATCTTTTGACGTATTTGGTTTTTTTTTTTCGTAATTAATGCTTTGCTTCTTGATTTAATAACTTTAGCCTGTTACTAGTCAGTATAAAACATTCATGGGAAATATCCCAAACGCCCAAAAATTTCTAGCCTCGTCATTCCCTTTATATTTCTCGAAAGAGTAGTCACGATGGCATGGATATTTTGTTATCAAAAATTAAATGTAATTATTTTATGAATAACAAGCGCGAAGCATGATAGTTCAGCGAAAATCTAAACCTTATACAGAACAATGAAATATTTTGAATATCATAGCTATGTCTATGGGTGGTTGTAATGAACACAGAGGAGTATCATAGTATAAGTGAGTGCGTGTCGGTGTGTCACCTGGCGGTACGCATGCGCAGCGCGGCGCAGTTCTCCTTGCACTTGTAGGCGAGCACCTGCTTGATGCGGCTGACCTCGACGTCGGGGAAGTGTCGGCTGACGTAGGAGATGAGCGCGTGCACGCGGCGGCGGTCCAGCGGCGGCTTGGTGGGGCGCGACTCCTGGCCCGCGCGCGACCAGCGCTGTCCCGTCACCGAGCACGTGGCCAGCTCGATGGGCGAGAACAGCGCCGCCGCCAGCCCGCGCGTCACCTTGCGGTAGTCGCCCCACTTCACGCCGCGCAGCAGCTCCTCGCGGATCTCCACGCCCTCGCCCAGCTTTATCTGCAACATTCACGCACCTCCTTCATACCGTTCCTCAGACAATTACCCGCTTTTATCCTTTAATACGCATCTTTAATATCATTTCATACAACATTTCCCACTTTTGCCGTAAAAGTGGTGCATTTTAAGATTTAGCATTGTTAAAGTTTTACAGTTACATACAATCAAGACGGAACGATAAATCAGGGATTTATTGACGGAAAATATTGATTATTAGATTCCCCACCCACATTGGCATAACTTTACACTTTACAACGTAGTAAAACATTATTCTCGTCGTTTAAAACCACGACCCTCTTTCCCAAATGCCACCCATTTCTCTTGAGTCGCAAGCGCCGGTAGCCGACTGCGACAAGCGCACGAGTGTGTCCACACGTAGAGGTCATTGACATGCGTATTGACTTTAAACAAAACAGGTCAAATAAAACGCCAACGTCGCTAAAAACGTAAAATTATTATTTCATGTCTACTTTGGTTGTATGAAGCAGGTCTACACTAACAACCCCTCTGATTCATGCTGGTAGTTTTAAAGAACAAGATGAGTTTATTGAGTCGCAAATAATACAATGACCAGTCTAACTCTAACAAAAATATAACACAATACAATATTATTATTTTTCCTCATTATTTTTCTCGTGATTCTACACTTGATGTTAGTGGGATCTATAGAAAATCAAAGATGGGAAGAATGTTCTGGACGCGGTTTATTTAGGCGTAAGCTCCATTAGTCACTTCCAGTTTCAAAGTGAATTTAACTTGTCAATGTCTTTGTTTCCATCGACAATAAACTAAGGCATTTTTTGTCCACCACATTGTGTTAAGATAACCTATTCACATGATAAAAACAGATAATAGAAAAAGTCACTCGGCCAAAATCTGGATTGCCAACTTAGCAACCGTTCGCATGTTTCTCGTATCTAACAGATTATAGATAACTTCAATTACTCGTGGAAGAAAAGATTACGCTGTGTGCGCTTGATATCACGTAATAAATATTGAATACTATTTGTAAACTCGTGTGCATACTGTTTATGTATTGAGGAAATGATTTTTTGATAATATCGTTAAGATTAAAATGACAATAAATAGGCGTGCCGCATTGCCGATTACCACTTTCAAGGTTTCGCGAAATATATTAACAGACAGAGTAAACTTAAAGTTCAAGTAGTGAATATATTTGATAATGTAAACTCAATCCTCAATATGGCCTAACCCCTCTCAATAGTGCTCTCGATTGCAAAGGAGGCCCGTGCCCTGCAGTGGCACGTATATATGCTGATACAGACAGACATACAATATGAGTCAAATTATAAAACGTAATCATTTTTAAACTATTCAATTCTTTTAAGGTTCTCTATATAAACATAGTTTAGAATCTAGATCCTTTTTTCCCCCATCACTCTGAAAGCCTGAACCCGATAACAGTTTAAGATTGTTATCAGTTGGCAGTTGCCATAGAAGTTACCATTGGAAAATCGATAAATTGTATAAAATGATGTCATTATTCCTAGAATACCTGGTGTAGATAAATAGCTATCGAACTGACCTTGAACAGATATTTATTATAATTGCGTAATATATTACATTAATATTGCATAAAATATTTAATACGTTTAAAATTTATTCTGGTAAGCTCTGGTCATAATAAAATATTAACTAATTACTTTTTTTTTCCATAAATTGTTATCGACATAATTTCGGAGTGCTGTTTTAAAGACCACTGAACCTCAATTTAATAACACCATTTTTAATTTCATTATCATCATCAGTCTATTGTCCAGTACTGGGCAAAGGCGTCCTCCAAATCGCTCCATTTCATCCTGTTTTCGGCTTGTCGCATCCAGCTTCTACCAGCGACATTTCGCAAATCGTCACTCCATCTAGCTAGAGGGCATCCTACACATTTGCCAATACGCGGTCTCCACTTGCTATGATATTTTTGAATTAAATTAGTGTGAACTACAGAAGATTTAAAGTCGTTTAAATACGATCCATAATATTAATGTACATACATGGTTTTTTAAACTTCACTGCAGAACGTTTCAAACCCAACGGCCAACAGTTCTTCGTTCTATGTGCCCGGCTCACTGCCACTTCAACTTGCTAATCCTTTGAACTAGGTCGGTAAAATTTGTTCTCCTACGGATCTCCTCATTCCTGATTCGATCTCGTAAGGAAATGCCGAGCATAGCCCTCTCCATAGCGCGTTAAGTGACCTTGACCCGTCTTATGCGTCCAAAACTACTTGACGAGACGCCAAATATTGAAAGGTAGGGTAAATTCAGCCATAATTAAGGAAAGAACCATCAAAAATTAAGGAGAATACATCTGCACAACAGCAGCTTTAGGGGTGCCACAAGCCTAGTTCTACTGCTTTTATCATAGGGTTGGATAGCAGATAAGGGCGCCATAGGAACTGATTATGCAAACGTTGCCAAGATTAAAAGTGCATTGATTGTGCCTGTTTTCTCCGTTTTTGATTGGACTTTACATACGTCTATCCTTTGTTGTAGAAGTAACAATGAGAAGTCCACAATACATACCAGTCTGGGTGCGGCGGCGCCTCCCCGTTCGTTTTCCCGTTTGAGCACGAAGGGTAGCGCGCGCCGGTGTTGCTCGAGCCACACCGCGTCCGGCACGGGGCGGTTGCGCCGCCCGTCCCACCGTCCCATGGCCACACCAACATACACAAAAACAAACACATATTATACACTGTCAACAATAACATTCTGTGTAGTATATCTGACAGCCCGTCAGCCTTTATGACGCCATTTTGAAATTTCCTAATGTCAAATTAAGTTGTTTTATAAATTTGCAGTGTTAATTTGTCTATTCATTTGAGAACCCTTGAACCATTATTACCATTTTGAAATTTCTTAATGTCAAATTAAGTAGTTTTGAATTCTCGAATGCAGTGAATCGTGTGTTGCATCTGACATTGGTAATATTTTATTTAAATTAAACATTGTTATTCTATAGCGGCGACGGTATTTATAACAAATATGTAAACCCTGACATACTTGATGTCCTTAAAATGCCCCAAAGTCAAAAACTGTTATTGAATGGCTACTTTTCATGATATTTACATTTGACATTGTATTAAAAATATAACTTAGGAGACATTTACTGACCTGTTCGTGTTCGGCGTGAATTATAAATAAACAGTAACAGATCACAACTTAGTCGAAATACTTTATTTTTTTATATTTAGTAAAAAATTACATTGATGTATGTACATACAAATACTGCGCAAAGCAATTGCACAGACAAACAAGTTTATAATAAAAAACATACATTTTTAAAGGGCATTATCAGTAATGAGCACCTGGAAGCTTCAACAGCTAAACAACGAGAACAGAGTGTAAACATATCGTGGCTAATACTACTATTGTCAGAACTGTTTAAGTCACTTGTGACTTGTAAGGCGTGGATATCGACTGCAGCAACACATCCGAGGGCGTCGGGACTAACTCTCAACTAAACATAATACCCGAGAAAATGTTCACCGTTATCTTCCAGATAGTACAATACAAAACAATCATCAAGTAAGCATATTTTTTGATACATCCATAAACATTATTAACCATAATTACGAAATTTCTAAGTTTATAATTTTTATTTAATTTCAGCAGTGAAAAGAGATTCAATTTTTTCCCTATAAATTTATATTTATGCTTATTTTAAATATTTTGATAATGAAAGCTGCGCCTTAAATTAGTAATTGGCTTTAAAATTATTGTAAGGAAAGTGCTTTTTTATAAATCACTAATAATTACTAATACGTATAAGCTGTTACTTTTTAAGAATAATCATTATTGCAATTAACTTTAATTCGTCATATTTTAAATATTAAAAAAATAAATGCAACAAACGAAATTTAGAGATCATATCGTAAAGAAAATTGAGATCACACATTAACCGACACACATAAATTTCCAAATGATAAACTAATATTGTAATTCACAACCCTAATCATACATACTCCAATAGTATAGCGTCCCTTCTAAATGCTTTTTTTACAAAATGACTAGATGCGCTTCTTTCATGGCAATCATTCGTTTGTTTACGTCCATAAACCAAACGTACATACTCGTACACGTATGTCGTCGATAAAAAAATAAACGCGTATAAAAATATAACTAATAAAACGTACAATTCCCGCTTAATTTCTAATTTGTAATGCAAATGCAAACGCAGTGCACTCCACTGGGTCCGAGTGTTCTATGGCAAGCCGCAAGTTCGTCTCGACTGCACCGTGCACTTGGCGCCGAAACCAACATTAAGGTGACACGCAACATTTACTTTTTCAATCGGATCACCGGTCCGTGCATACATAACCATTTATATTTCATCATATTTATCTTGTAAATAAAACCTGTAATAGCAGTAACTATATCTCTTCGTATATTTCACTCGTTCCTTAAATTAATTGTATTAAAACGAGAAAAACAACGACTGTATCCTTGTGTTAAAACGTAATCATTGTGTTTCACCTTAAACTTTAAAACATTACGTGTCTAATATTATTCAATATATGATTTTGAAGACATAATAAGTCTTCGATACATCTGAGATTTTGTACAAACTATTCTATACCGGGAGCCGTCCAATCACTCAACAATAACACTGTGTAAAGATAAAAACTATTGCATATAAAAATATCACTATTGTTTTTAGTTAGCGCGGCTCCGAGCTCAGCCGCGCTCGACAAATAAAACGGTCGGCCGACACTTCGCGTCGCGCCCTCAGTACAAAACATTATATTCTATTATGAAAATACTCCTTAACTCCTTTAATCTATAGGCGCGGCGGCAAGTGTCGATCACATCTGGATAACGTGTATAATGTATGTGTATGTATAATAATATGTAACCCCAGTAAATAGCCTATTTTATGTTATGTAAAATCAGCACCGGTCGCAACAAATGCTTTAACAACGATCAGTCTATTGTCAGAAAGGAAGGTACTCGCGTGTTGCCTTTAACGAGGTCCCATTACTCATCTAACGGGAATCCTTATCCTACTCATGAGCCAGCTCCGTTTCCTACGTATAGTCGACGCGTCCAACCCGCAGGACGTCATTTGTGCTCAGTTTTCCCCGAACACATTGAGTGAACCGGGGGGCTGAATCATGTATATAGTCTACTGTACTATTGCAACTAATGTAAACATTCATAACATGTTAGACTCATAAATAATTAACTGTAATCAACAATTATAATATATAGAAAATGTATATTGACGCAAGGGATCTCGTTAAGCAGGCACACATCTGGCACTCGGTATATCGTAGAAGGCACACAATAAGCGGAGAGGTGTGACGGCAGATAGGCCCCCGGCGACACTCCGATCACAGACTAGATATTTCTATTGACAGTCTTTAGTACGACTCATAAGCCACATCTTCACGATTTCACCGCGACGAAGACGTATATAGTTCCACCGGTCTCCGCCGGACAACGGCCAGCTGTATATTGCTATTCTGTACTCTTGTAAACTAACATACAAATGATAATAAATATTTTCAAATACATCTATAACTGTTTTCTGTAACCCTATTTATGCAGGTGTACTCATTCATGAAAAGAGCGTCGCAGAATCCGTGAAGCATCATGAACGAAACGAAACGTTATCGCCGAACATGTGTAGAGCGTGAGTGGCCGGCGACGAGTCTCTGCGGCGGGAGCGGTGGCGCGGGGTGCGCGGGTGCGCGGGGGTGCGCGGCGGACGCTACTGTTGGAAGTGGTGCGCGGGCCGCAGCGCGGGCAGCGGCGGCGGCGGCTTGTGGCGCAGCCGGGCGGGCGGGTGCTGCGCCAGCGTGTGGCGGCGCAGGTACAGCGGCGTCTTGAAGCTGCGGCCGCACGTGGCGCACGCCACCGGCTGCGCCTCGTGGATGAGGCGCACGTGCTGGCGCAGGTTGGACGCGTTGCTGTACCGGCGCCCGCACACCGCGCACTGCACGCCGCCGCCCGCGCCCGGCGCCGCGCCCGCGCCCGCGCCCGTGCCGCCCGCTGCCAACAACACCACGTTCGCACTCCGCCGCCACACGCCGCCGCGCGCCCGGCGACCCCCGCCCTGCCTCCCGCCCTCACGCCCCGACTGTTCCGATGCTAATAGAGGTGCCGCATCGTGGTGCATCTGGCGATATCCTTTTCGATGCCGCCCGATGGGTGACTCGCCGGGTCTATTAGCATATTAGCATCCGGACGGACGCGTGCCTGTGTGCCGGGGCGGCGCGAGGCCGGCGTGCGGTCGGGCGCGGCGTGAGGACGGTGCGTGAACGTGTCGGTGTCGCCACCGAACCCGCGCTCCTAATCCACGTTTTCGTTTCGCTATAGCTTCGCGCGTAATCTTATGCGACCGATCGTTCGTTAACGTGCTAAAGAGGTTCGCCGGGGGCGCGGCTGTCCGAGTCGACGTGTGCGTGTGACGATGACGTGACAGTGATAGAATGGATAATAATTACCTTCTGCGTTCTCGTCTCGAAGCTCCGTCGTCATTCCGGTCATGATGTCCATGTTACCTGAACGTAGTTATTTGAAAGTTATCCGTGTGTACTGTAGAACATGACTCTAATCGACACAACATTGAACAGAAACCGTGTAAAAGACTCACCTGGTAAGGCGGCGAATGGATTCGCTAGTGCATTGTTTTCGTTGTAATACATTTGCGGGAAACTTGATCGCTCCTCGTCGCTAGCCTCCTGTTCCATGACCTCCATTTTTGGCTCTAGGAGATCAGATGCGGTGAACTCTTGACTTTTATCCGTCTTTTCCGAGTCACCGGGGTCCATAAGAACGTCACTCTCCTCGTTTTTCACCTCTGGGGCTTCTAGATCTGTTTTAACCCTCAAGGGCGGATGGTTGCAAATCTCTCTATAGTCATCGTTCTTAGGCCAAATATGACTAGAAGTTTGAAAAGTAGCTTCTTCATTGAGATTATTTCTGGCAACATCGGGAGAATTTCTCGTTGAGCGACGCGCGCTCGATTGTTCCTGGTCGTCGGCAGAGGTCGTTTCTACGTTTTGGCTTGCGGCTTTGGAGGAGGAGGTAGAATGTGACGGCTTGGCGCTGAGCAAATTGCGTAATTGTGAAGGGGGCGATTTTCGATTCACTTTCTGCAAAGAAATGACCGTTATAAAAGAATCGGATTACCGACGCATACTGTATATTGTAACATAATGTGTTGTTACTTTGTCGTTGTGTTGCGAGCAGTCGGTGAGGCCTCGTATCTGCAGCGCGTCGGCGGTGCGCAGGAAGGCGCTGAGCTGCGCCTGCGCGATGTTCACCTGCCCCACGTACATGAACTGCAGCAGCGCGCGCACGTGCGACACCTCGCAGTCGCGCATGAAGATTATGGGATGAGGACATGGATTGTTCTGCAAACGATACCAACCGTTACATATAGCCATACACATTGGTACATACATACACAATCAGACACTAAAATATTTTAAACTTCATATTTCTGATGGTAAAACAAGATTGGAAACGGCTTTTTAATTTAACATAAAAAAACCATCAACTAAACCGCCGCTCATACGATAGCGGTAGAGCACAAAAAATAGACGCCAAATTTCGAAAGTCCATGCATATTAAGGCTCTAAAATATCTAGAACGATTTGGTAAACCATACATATGACTGGAATATTAAAGTTCAACATTGAGCCATGTATAGATTACATCAAGATGTTCGGGTGTTTAAAATTGAAAGAAATAATTTCGTTTTGCGAGAAAGTGTGCACCGTAAATTTATCATTCGGCAGTCGAATGGGCAAGTCAGTGTCTACTGTCTAGCGAACATGGAGATGTACACGCAAATCCTGACTCATACTAATGAGTTCTCACATACTCGCGTGCATATTTACATGGAACGCGCTCAAACCGAGAGAAACCGCACATTTAATACAAATAACGCTTGGACAACCTTTATTGCCCGAAGGGAACTTTTATACGTCATTTTGATAAAATTGCTGCGCATCTTATAGAGACAATAAACATGTTGAATACATAATATATGTAACCCACACAACTACGAATAGTCAATCGTCTTCATGTCCGCAAAATAAATTAAGAAGAAATTTGAAATTGTGTTAATGTTCCAATGAGCTACACAAAAAATGATGCAATCGCTAATGTAGAGTACATTACAATCAGTAGTACGCTATTCTATAAAATAAAGAAAACAGTGTTGTATAGCAATGAAATCAACAAACATATGTTTGCATTACACTATAAGCTAAACATTGTGAAAATTTTACAGCTATGGCAATAAACTTCTTATTTACATAATTCATACAAAAATTGCAACATATGTAATCTTTCGCCATTATCCTTGCAGTGTCAGTGGCATATTTATTTATGTAGCGTATTTTGTCTATGTGTGGCTTATATCGTTTTGTTTCGCAATAAATGTTTTATCAGTCAAATGTCACATAAAATTCATAAGGCCGTTACTAGACGTGCAATATCTTAGTGTAATTGATAATGGAGCAAAACATTTGAAATCGCAATTATCCCGTGAATACCGCTTCGTTAAGACTGCGAAACCTTTTTATATCTATATCCCAACATAGGATATGCATTTCTAATTTATATAACTTTAGCCTACGAAACTAAACTCATATTATAATTTCCTTTAAGAGTTTAGTATATTCCAGGATCTCTGCAATATGACTCACATGCTCAATCCGTATTTAAATCTACAAGGCATGTGAAACAGAAAATTTAGCTTACACATAACGTAAAGAGTTATAAATGCAAACTATCCCTTGAGAATGAAGATAAATGGTTTTTTTCCTTATTTATAAATCATCATACAAATACAACAATAATAATACGAGATAAAATGCGAACACGACACGATACAATTGCGAGCCTTGGTAATATTAAATAATATTTTCAATATTGTCTGCTTAATTTGTAAGTTTTACTGTTAACAATTGTTACACCAGTTTCACATTAAAAATGATACAAAAATATTGATCATTATCAGATTTGTTATATCAACACTAATCTCGCCTCCTTTGTAACACTTCTTTATCAAAACCAATTAATAGGTCCAATACTGACAATGAGAGGCTAAATGATAACTTGTAAGTTATGGCTAATAAAATTATGTAATGCCCCTGTGTATTTAAAATTGCAACCTTCAGAAATGCTTTGAAAAGAATTGTCTGCATAATTAATGAAACCAAAATTACAATATCAGCATATTAATATATGAATCAGAGAATTTATAAAAAAATTTAACAAATATAATAGTCGAACAAAAATGTTAAGCAATCTACAAATATTTGTTTTGTGAAATTATTCACTTATGCAAATTGTATTTTATTATCTGTTTGTATTCAAAAATACTCTTTAATCGGTTTAATTTACTTTAAATTCGTAAACCTATTTAATAAGAACAACAAAACAGAACATGTAATTGAAAAAAAGTATTCTATTTTCATATTAGTATTTAAAAAAAAAAGTTTATTTATCCCTAGTCAATATTGAAATCGACAATCGTAACCCCTCTCAATCGTAATTTCGATTGTAGAGGAGGCCCGTGCCCTGCAGTGGGATGTATATGGGCTGATACAGATAAAATATTGAAAATCTAATATGTCATAAAGTATATGACTATATGGAACAAAGAAATAAAAACTGAGATTGAATGAATTCAATGTTTTGTAATTAGTATATATTTGTGTCCTTAGTCTCACATATCTTAATCTTTTTTGTGTACAATATTATTCGCAATATGGATCTATGCAAATGAGATATTTAATATGAAGCAAGCTTTATCCTTAATGTTAATAAGGATCATTAAATGAACAGTGTTTTAATAATATTTGCATTAAATAGCAAATAGCTAACAGTATTATGTGTAGTGAAATATTGTTACAAAAAATAATAGAAAAGAACCAGGGGTTCTCCGACACGACGACGAATGTTCGAACATCGTACGTAAAACTGTACGAATGTGCCAAAATACTCTACAAAATGTTGGAATCCTCAATCGTAAGTCGTAACCATTAGACTAAGTTCAGAGTGAATTAAGTTTTATAGAGAATAGTATTGATTTTTAGAAGTAGAAAACTTTTATCTTTTATGTGGACATCGAACATTCGATCTTCGTGTCGGATCATAGACTACCCCCCCCCCCTCCCCCAAATTATAGATGCAAGAAAAATTAAACCTAATATATGAATACTTTCTGAGAAAACAGGTTTTAACATCATAGAAATTGTACATTATCTATTTAAATAAATGCCCTAAAATATGAACTTATATTTCAGCAATCTGCAATGGGCTATGATGTTAGACTAGACTAAACTCATCTCAATCATAGAAGAGGTTCATGCTCAGGGATGGGATAAATATGGTCCCATATAGTACATGTATATAAAAATGTAATATCTTATTATACACCTATAAACATATCAAGTTTAAATTAATCTACAGATATCCATAATCTTCAATTTATCCTTGACCTTTTCAGGTCATTGCCCCCAGGCGCATGGAAAAAGAAAGTGGCCCAAGTATCAACTCAGACACATTTGTCTAATTAATTTGAATATGTGCACAAAAAATTATTGTGGCAAGACTACATTTTCACATAACAATGTAGATGTTAACATTTTTTTTGAGCAATGAGTTATGACTGAGAAAATAAAAAATATTTAATTCTTGCATCTTCTCTCACCTGTTCTTAGCACATAACTTTGGGAGCATATTTGATATTGACACCCTTGTTATCTGATATCTGTGCCATATTAGATTTATGCAACTAAAATATATATAGCTGGCTGATCCAAATTAAGATTTCTAATTAAATGTATCATTTGGTACTGCATTCCAATGAAATGAAAGAGACAATAAGATATACCACACTAATAAATAAATAAAATAAAACATGAGAGACAGTTAATAAGTTAATAACACAATAATAATTTAAAAAGTATGTGTATCAATGTCAAATTAAGAGTGTCAAATAGATTTTTTATCAAAATGTAAACAATTAGGAAAACAATACACAAACATGGCCAAGGGCATGAATATCCAATACTGTCAATATGTAATGAATAAATAATTAAAACTCCATTGTTCATTAGGTGCATTACATAATCATAACCCATGTGGTGGGGCCATATCCTACCATAACATGGCAATGCAAGTTTTACATGAAAAATAATAAGTATGAGGACAACTATAATCTGGCCACATTGGTTAATTGGTAATTTAATTTGTTTATTCAAAGTTAATTATGTAACTAAATATAATGTAAAAATAATCAGCCATTCTTTATTTTACAAAGCCTTGTCATATGACATGTGTTCAACACATAACTCCTGTTGTAAATTGTTTAAAATGAATCATTAATTTAAAAAGTTCGAAAGGAAATATATGGTCAAAACTCTTTTGTTTTATACCTCAACCAAGTCATGTCATTTTAATGAATTAAACATGACAAAAGAATTATGAATCAATTAGAAACTTATTAGAATAAATCCTTGACAAATTTTCTTGAAATTAAATACATTTTCACACATTTAAAAGAATATTATCCTGGTGGTAGAAAACCCACCATTGTGTTTATTGCATGTGAATTCTTAAAACTATGACTACTAAAGAATAAGTTGAATGTGATTGCTTAGTCATAGTGGGTGATTAAGTTAATTAGTTTTGTGAAGTAAACACATACAGGGGAACTATCATGGAAACACTAATGGGTTTCCCCATTTCTCATCAACATGCACAGTATCTGTAATAAAATATACATTGATACATTAAATACCAACTAAAATGTAAAGAAACAATTGTTTTGACAGCAAACATTGACAAAATAAATAATAGGCTATTTATAGATGTATATATGGACTGTGGTTGTATAATACATAAATAATTTATACACATCTATGTATATTTTGTATAAATAGCATTTGATATCTATAATTAAACTAACTGGTCAACCTCAAACTAATGTTTGAGACATATGCAAACTCAGTCCAATGTTGCAAAAGCATTTTTAATAAATTAAAAAATGTAGCAGGTTAATTCATTAGCCTATATTGAAATAGTTATCCAAATGTTAAAAGGAATACATAATGTGCTTTCGAGACATGTAATCTATAGTTCTAATGGTAATGAGTTAATTAGAAATTGTGAAACAGAATTATAAAGTAGGTACAAATAAATGAAATCACGAGTACTTAACCGGAACGCGAGACATGGCATTTGTAAGTAGATCAAGTGTTTTATACATAACAACTTTCACTACAGTCATTGTAATGGTGACACATCAAAGTGTGGCGAGTGAAACATCCACTTACTTTAAATAACTCCTTGAAATATGGACTGCAAGCCGAGAGAACCACTTTGTGGGCCTCCAGCCTGTGTCCCTCGCACGCCAGGGTGACATCGACGAAGTCCTCATCATCGCGCAGCGCCTCGAATTGAGATGTTATATTCGCTTGAAAATTGTTCCATCTCAAACAAAATTGCTGGTCGCCACCCACTTCTGTACCTTCCATTACTTATAGACATAACTCGATATCCCTGCTCATTTAATTGGTTGATAAGAATAGTTAATTATTGAAAATAAATATATCACAGTAACTTGCAATTTCAGTCGCCGTCTGGCCGAAAATCTTATGAAAGAAAACAATCAATAAAATCTCGTACCAATATAAGAAAAATAAAAACTTTTTAATTTGTCATTTGGATGGTACATTCACTTTGACGTTCCGTTAAGCTTTGCGATTCGTTACCGGTTTTTAGCACGACTGTTTGTAACACAGTGAAATGAACGTTTTATTCTAGGGTTTAATCTTTTTACACAGCGTCGAACGGAACAGTTGAACTTGCCACACGTTCACATGTTGCTCGCCTTGTAGTTGTAATGGCGTAAAGAGAGGGAGGTTTTGATTCGATATACTATCGATTAAAACCACAAATTTTAGCATGTTTATTTGAATATTAAATACATCGTTGCGAAATCGCGAACGTCGCGTCGTAAAAACATTTTTTAATTCAAACGGAATACGACTGTTCTTGCTTTTGTTACATATAAAAAAAGGAAATAATATTTTAATGATTTATCTCAAAACAACCTTCCTAAATATGGGATCATTATTATAAGACTATTAATTAATAATAAATTATAGTACCCTCGTTTCAGGAAAAGGAAGTATGCATGAAATATACTACCAGTATTTTTTTTTTTTTGTAAAATATAATGGTAGGTAGAGGTATTCAATGAAAATTTAAATTAATGTAAATTGTTTAAAGTATGAAATATTGATTATATAGAAACTCCGTCAAATAAAACACGAGAATACGAATTTAAAACGAAATACCATGGGTTCGATATCCGTTCTGAGACATAATTACTGCGTTTTAGTGAAATATCTGTGATATAGATGGCGCTAGAGAAAATTTCTATGAGTCGTTTGGTATCAGATAAGAGGAAAGTTTCAGTTAGATACCTTCTATAATAATACATAAATAAATATATAATATATAGACACTTCTGATAATAATAATGATTATAGTTCTAATAATACCTTCTATGGTTCAATGACACATTGACATTAAAATGCATTTAATGTTGAAGGTAACTCCCACCAATAATAATAATTCCTATTGCTATGGTTATAAATGTCATAATCGTTTATATTAACGGAAAAGAATAAATAGCCTTTATAAAAAAATCTTTTATACAAATTACTGTATCTTGAATATTATAATCTACTAGGGTATAACTACCCTAAAAAATATTAAAATTAACTAGCCTACTCTCTTGCCACTACACTGCTTAGAAGCTAGCTAAATTCCTATAACCTGTGTCAAAATATTGTATAATAATCTTGTGCACAAAAATGTTGCTGACTAAGATTTAAAAGGCCCACAGAACAGTCTTTATTGGATTTTTAGAAATAATAGAAATTGGAAATCTTTTTTTTCTAAGAAATTTACTACTTAATAAATAATAATAATAAATACACCCAACAGACACGTACAGGGTATGTAGGGTGGGTATCAGGAACTATTAGTGACTTTTCAGTCTCACAAACACCCAGATCCGAGACAAATACTTGTGGGCCTCACAAACACTTGTCTCAGAGAGGAGATCAAACCCGTGGCCACTCATTTCACAATTGGCATCTAACCAACCGCACGACAAAGGCTGTCAAAACTTGAAATCAATTAAACCAAATAGTACAATATTGTTTGCTTTAGCAGTTTGAAAAACATACAAAACACTATATAAAAGCATTTAATTTAAATAATATGCATCAGATACATTCTTATAACAGAAAAGTAAATTCAAAGTGCTTATAAAGCTTGTTCTCCTTCCACCATTTCTTTCAAGTTCAACAGTTCAAACTGCCCAGTGCCTTTGGTTTCGGTCCTGATCATTTCATCAAGTATTCGAAAGTTCCCTGGATCAATAAGACATATAATATTGGCCGTTCCTGAATCCCAATTCTCCTCTTCCACACTCATGGCTAGTTTTACAACCTTGTCTTTTGTTTTCCTTGCATCCTTGCCAGTTAATAAAATCCTGACTCTCATCTGTGCCCTCTCCAATGGTATTTCACTCTTTAACAGCTGAATTACATCGAGAGCTTGCTGTTTGGCACCCTTGTTCACGTTCACAGAAAAGTGTATGTCTTTCATAGCCTTTTCTATGATTGAAACCGGGTAAGGTCTTTTTGTCTCTGGATTTACACATTTATCTGCTACTGTTGTTGCAATGTCTTTAAACAAGGAGTCTATCTGTGAATGCCTCTCCTTGTCTGACACCTGCAGCTCTCCCTTTTCTAGGATCTCTTTACATATTTCTGTTTGGTCATCTTTGCCAAATATTTTTACCAAATCTTCTTTTTTTGCTACTTGGCCTTTGGACACATTTGTGAATACTGTGTGGGTTTGTAGCACTTCATCTATGTCTTTCTCCCTTGAATAAAAACGTATTTAGTCAAATCAGAAATAATGTAGATGTAATGAATAAGCGAAAAATGTTCACTTAGAACACCTATGTATATAATTAACACATATTGTGTAACACCCTATTGATAGGGCAATAAGTTCATGGGACATTAAGCAAGGTGAAAGACTTTACTTAAAAATGAATAAAAAGAAAGATGAAAATCTATAAAGCTTACAGTTTATTCCTCCAAGACAACACTTTGTTCCTGTAGCATGCTATTTCGAATCTTTTGCCTCCCTTTTTCAGTCTTACAATTGCAACATTAGTGAGCCGTATTTGATTTGTTGGCGTAAATATTTTAGACATTTTGGATAGCAGTAAACCTGAAATCAATAGTATTCGAAATTCTTAATCTTATTTTATTTATAAATATGAAACGCAAATTGATTCGC
The DNA here is from genome assembly GCA_033459515.1 of Theretra japonica. Classification (NCBI taxonomy): domain Eukaryota; kingdom Metazoa; phylum Arthropoda; class Insecta; order Lepidoptera; family Sphingidae; genus Theretra; species Theretra japonica. The sequence continues at coordinate 4,019,290 of CM065936.1, forward strand.
TCCCTTGACAATTTGACATTTGACAGGATCCTTTTTTTACGCGTAATTTTTTTTTGGGCAAAGGCAACTACAATTAAAACCTTTCTTGGCTACTGAAAGTTGATCCTGACATTAATTGTAAGCTTTACAGTACGAATGTTTACTTTATTAGCAAATTAATCACGAATTTAACAGTGTATAATCAATTTTACTATTTATTAGCGCCATTAAGCCTCAGTAATTGATTTTTTCCATGATTATTCATGACCCAAAGGTATGTTTATCTAAAATTAGAATAGGTTGTACAATTAAATCACATATTTCATGACTGTATCATAAATGCAAAAATCATGGCAAAAATATATGTTAATATGACATCATAACAATTATACAATGAAGCAAAATTACTTATTTTTTTGTTAATATGATTTTGGATTTACATGTATAATCGATTGTATTTTAATAGTGATTAGTTATTATTTATCTAGTCTTTAATAAATTATACTAAGCTGAAAATAGTTTTCAAGGTCGACTGTGGGTAGTCCAACTATATCGGATGACAGCTTTGAGCACGGAATTTCTAGATGTTTCACGGCCTATTTCGCCGAGCTATTATTAATCGCTTTCCATTGCTGGCTCTATTCAGTCATCTGATCAAGTACGATTCTTGAGGATCGTCACAGTTCAGTGATATTATTGAGAATAAAAACCAATCTGTGTTTAGTTGAAATTGGATTAGACGTTTTTAACTGTTACTTTATTATCTGTGCTCACTTTGCTGTGTCAGACGCAGCACGACGTGTATTCCTTGAGAATTTGGCCGTCATTTTGTTAGATTTGTGTATTTTGTCGGCAGTTTTATGTGATTAATCATAAAAATGGCGAAATTGGTTGATATATACAACAGCGAAAAAGAACCTGTAATAAAACGGCGACAATTACCGTTAATAATCTACGAAAATCTTACTGTAAGTGGGTTTGCACTTTGACGTTAGTACAAACGTAGATTACACAGGGATAGGAGCAATAACACAATTAGGAAGTAGTAATCATCGTAAATAATAATCATTGAATAGTGCGTCGTTAGAGTAACATTTTCTGCGCTTACATTCATTATTTATTTTATTGAAGTTTATTAATTTCGTCAATTGTAATGACGTCTTGTGGTTGACCTTATTTTATGAATTTATTCCTTTGTTGAAATGTCGCATATATTGTTTTTGTTTGCAGATGATCATGGATTTGAACACAATGGGTTTGATATGTGACAATCCACAAGTGAAGGGACGTGAATATGAAGAGTTTATGCGCAAATACAGAATACTAACAACGGATGAACTCAAAGCAGCACTCAGAGTAGATGCATCTGATATTTTTAATGTATTAAATCAAAGCATTCCTTGTGTAGGCTGTCGGAGAAGGTAATTGCAGAGTTACTTATCTTTTTTTTCAACTGAGGTTATGATATTTGTTCATTCAGTCATAACAGATAAGAGTGTAAAGGAGACAAAATTTTTTGATTATGTGCAGTAGAGTGAATGAACATTTTTAGGAAAAGTTATATAAAGATGCATAATCCTATTATGGGAGTGATTGGTGTGAACTATTATTATAGCAATGTTATTTACTTATCTATTTATATACCTATAAATAAACATAGCATAACACAGCAGTGTGTGTTGTCAAGCTAGGTATTGGACTTTGCTTTACTGGTATGTTATGCATGTAACTTGTTTTTAAGTTACATAATTTTAAATTTTTATCATTCAAACATAACACATACTTTTGAAATATTATCTTTGATATATAAGTGTCCTACAATATGCATTAATATGCAATCTTTAAAAATAGTTATCAAGCATTATTAGTTTAGTTATTAAATTATTATTTATGTTAGTGTATTTCAGTCCCACACATAGACTTTACGAGCCTATATTCACTTTACCTGGTTTAATTCCAATCCGCCATAATGATTGGCTTTCGGTAAATTGTCCTCCCCTCTACCAAAATTCTAGCGTCCTTCGATTTAAGACTGCTATATATTTTATAACAGGCTTTTATTAGCTTCGCCTGTATGTATATATGTATGTAATGGAATTTTTGAAGTTGATTTTTGAGCATTTCAAAAAGTGAGATTGACTTGAAATTTTGCATACTTGTGTAGGAGCAATGACAATACAATAATTTTAAAAGTATGTGACATTATCTACACCAGAACCTTCAGAAATTTAATTTATTTAAAAAATAAGAATAGTTGCTAATTTGAGCGAAGTGGCCTTCCTTTGATAAGATAGCTGTAGATACTCTTTTAGTGAAAAAAGTAATAATAGTTAAAAAAAACATGCTTTAGTAAAAGAGTAAAAATTATTGATAATGAGTTTAAGATTAGAAAATGGAGTGAAATTCATTTATTTTATTGTTACAAAGTGTGAGGCGCTAACAACAATTACTTAACCTCAAGCTTTTAACCATAACATGAATGTATTTCACTCTACTTTCCAATGTTAAACTCATTATCAAATATTTTTAGTTGGGTCTTTTAGTAAAGCATTTTTTTTTTAGCATTTTAACAGCTAATATGCCAGAGCTTGTTAATTTAGACCTTAAATAGACATAGATTCTCAATTATGGACATAATTTTTATTAGTATCTAAAACTATTGGGGATTTTCCAATTCCTCTTCGATAAAATCTTTACTCATAACAAATATTTTCGTAAATAAACCAAAAATATTGCTGTTGATCAGTATATTGCTGCTGCCTCTTGTTTTATAGTAGCTCTTCTATTACACAAGGAACCTGTAAAAATAGTCAAAACAGTTTTCTTGTTACACTTGTGTAGTATATTACCTGTCTCCATATGGACACAATAACTTTATTTCAATGAGAATACTTTAAGCAAATTCTTAGATTTGTCTAATGTTCATGGTTGAAGGTGAAACTAACCATGTAATACTCCATTTGAACTTTCTATGGCTATTTATGAAATAAAAAGATTAAATAGGCATATTTGTTGCAAAAGTATTGCAAATTCTACTATTTAGCTATCCTTGTAACCTGGAATTATATATACCTAAAATTAAAATGGAGATTATAGCCCAAAGTTTATTAATTATTACTTGTAATACCTCTATTAAATTGGTATTATTAATGTTTTAGTATTTCCCAGTTAAAGGGGCTATTTACTAAGGCATGTATTATTTATACATTATCACAATAAATGATGCCCTTTAAATTGTACTAGAAATCAATTATTCTAACGCAACAAATTGTTACTTGGAACTTTTGGTCTTAAGCATTAAGAACATTTTGTCTAGCAAATTCCAAGCAGGTCTGGGTTTTAGGAAGTTATGTCAAAATTTGGAAAAAAATAATTTTGTATTCAGATATTTATGAATACAGAGATTTGGCAAAATAATTTTGTTATAGCAAATAATGTAACATGCTAGTACAATCCAGTATTGGGTTTAGGGCATGCTAAAGTGTCTGTTTTGTTAGTCAATGTTCTATGTAAATATTACCACACTTATTACGAGCTTGAGTATCATGTTTTATATTTAACCTTAATTATGTACATATATTATAGTAAACGGAAAAAAATAGATTAAATTTAGTATCGAAATTATGTTTTTGAGGACAAATATTGGTCCCGATGTGATATAAAGTTATATTTATTATGTATATTGAGTCATAATATTAGAATAAACATTAAAATTCAAGATATAAATTTTTCATATTTAAAATTTTAGGTGCTAGTTTTTTTCCTTAGAAATCCAACTTTATAAGATAGTAATTAATGTTATGGATTTTTTGATGGACTTATCTATTCAAACTCCAATATACTGAAAAGACTGTTGTGGTATGGTTTGAAGGACATTGTAGCCAGAGTAACTACTAGACATAATGACAAACTCAGGATGGCGAGCGCAGTGGAATACCAAGCATTGCTTTATAATTCATAGTGTAGTTTCGTTTTACTTCTGTCCATGAGCAGTCATATTGCTTACCATCAAGCGAATGGCATGCTCGTCTCGCCAATAAAAAAAAAGAAAAAGAGCTATTTATGAGCATATTTAAATGGTAAAATACCTCAATCCCTTTGGTCCATAGAATTTCATAATCGCAGTCTATGCGGTCAGAAGTTATTGGTATTCGAAATTAAAGACAATTCAACTAGATAACACTCATACCTGTAATAAATATTTGTGCATCACACAAATATTTGCTATGTATGGACAGCACTATGTTGTAAAGTATGAGATAAAGTACAAACTTTACCTCATTAAAATATATTCACTAACATTTATTTATTTTCAACATAAATTAAAACTATGTCCATTTTATTGAATACTACATGTAATATTCAATAAAATCTGCTTAGAATATGTCATGATATATTCTAAGTAGATATGAAGTGGACAGATAAGCTAAGCTAAAGTTATAGGAATCTCTATAGAAATCCTTGAGAGAAGCCTATGTTTAGTAGAAAATTTAATGTGGCTGAAGGGAGAGAGATATGTGAATTATATATTTATTTTTTATTATTCCAGTGTTGAACGCCTTTTTTATCAACTATGTAAATCCGGACACCCCACATTAGATCCATTGGTTTTGACACAAGATGAGATTATGACTATCAGAGAAGACAAAATTATACATCCGCAGTCACTGGCCACATTGCTCAATGGTCACAGGTGAGTCAAAAATATACGACTTTTGTATTGGGATTCAATTCAGTATTTGTAAACTTTCTTACAACAGATTTATTATTTATACATTTCTTTTGCTACTCTAATTAATTTTTATCCAAAAACTTATGTAATATTTTCAAATTAATAAGATTTTTCCATGGGTTTGTGTAATTTATAAACACTACTGTTTTCCAAAAATAAAATAGAATAAAAACATATTAAAGGTTTTCATTGGTGTTAACTCCAAGAAAAATATACTAGATGTTGTAGAATCAACTAGGAAGTATGTACACTTTGTTTATAAATAGCAACATACTGACGTTAATATTTCATAAACAATAATTAATATTTCACTTAAACCCAAATAAGGAATTCCTTAATGCAATTGCATTAAGTTGTAAATAAAATAAATTTTATTCATAATTAATCATCACCATATGCCTCGTTATGTTTATCAGACATATAACATACATATTTATTGTAAACATTGTGATAATTTCGGGATCTCATGCTGAGACATTCATAGCACTCAAGTTTTTGTTTATAACGAATTTTGCACGAGATTAGCTTAACGAGATATTTAAATTATGAATATTACCAGTACATACGCAAATTGGGATGTCAAGATTTATTTTAATAATAAGGAAGTCAAACATAATCCTTGACAAGACACTCAACATGTAGAATGTTGTCTGAGGCTCAACATTCGTAAAAGCTGAATAATGTATCTCAGTTGCAAAGTTAGAATGGACAGGCGTAAAATGTTGACCTGGTCTTGCGGTCAAGAGTAAACGTAACGTTAATTGCGAGGCATTTTCAATATGAGTGGTAATGTGTGTGGCAGCACGGGCATCGAGTGCCTGATCTTAAGTCAGCCGCGGTGGAAGAAGTCGCAGCGCTGCATCCTGCACTCGCTGGAGGCGGGCACGGCGCGCGGGTGGGGCGCGACGACGGGGGCGGCGGCGGCGGCGGGCGCGGGCGCTGCGGCGGCGGGGGGCGCGGCGGCGGGCACGTGCGGCTGGGGCTGGGGCGCGTGGGGCTGGGGCGGGCGCGCGGCCTGGCGAGCCGCCTGGGACGCCATGCGCGCCACCGCACGCGACCACGTCACGCTCGTGCACTTCAACACGCTGCACGACACGCTGCACAACTACCTCAGGAAACATCGCTTCTGCGCCGATTGTAAAACTAAGGTGGGTTTGCCGTTTTTCTACATAAAGCGAATCAGGGTGTAATTAATGCTCCATATGTTTCACGTGATTTCGTCACATAAATATGGTGATATTCTATAAAATCTTGAAAAATACTCTTAACATTCGTCTAGCAGCTAGTTTATCTAAGTAAACGTGGCAGTAAATGTGACGCGTATAGAATATAACTATTGGAATACTTTTTAAATCTATTCTATATTTATTCTCTAGTTATTTTAATAATCCTTAACTTTATAATAGTGCCTACAATTTACGAATACCTTTTAAACTTTTTTTTTAAATACAGGCCTAAAGGCAAACTAAAATTATGTTTAAGACATTCCAAGGGCGTTAGTGTTTTTTGGTTAGGAGTTTACGTTGCATAATCTCAATTTATCGCGGCGATAAGAAAGTAGAGATTGATGGATTTCAAGATAGTGAGATGCAATGGCATCTCACATCATACAAACCGTATTGGTCTAAAATTATGTTATATTATGGGTATACAAAAATGACCATTCTTATTCTTTTTTGAAAGCATACTTTCATAGCGAGCTCTGTTAACGGTAAATTACTTTTTCTTATCTACACATTAATTATACTTAATGCCAAGCAGGTTGTGTAGAAATAGAATTGAACTTATCTAGATAATTTTTTACTTAATTATGATAAATGGTAAACATAACATTAAAAAAGAACTAATGAAGCATATGAATCATATTATGGTGATAATCTTACAATTTATTTATTTAGTTTCTTTGGTGGGCCTTCTTTTTTCTGTCAGGCCACAACTCACTGGTCTCGTTCAACGCAACATGATATTGTACACTTAGTTTCAGTGGGATGTGGTTTATTCAGTACACTTTCAAGCATTTTGAACTTCAGTTCGGTTCGATAACTTACCTGAACCGTTAAAAGACTCGTACCTATACGGGTTGATCAAAAGCCTTACAAAACCAAAATATCCATTTTTGACAATACTAGGCAGATTTTTTTACACTTGGTACAGGTAAACTTGGGGTTAGAAATATGTGGTTTAAATTATAGACCAATGTCACCTTGTATGTCAATATCACCCTGTATAACATAATTTGTTGCTTCAGGTGTTACGCGCGTACCAGCTTCTAGTGGAAGAGAAGGAGCCCCAGAAAGAGAAAGGCTACGTCGGAGCGCTTTACAGCGGCATAAAGAGATGTCTGTTGGACAAACATTTGCACCTACAAACTAAGACTGATTATATCGCACACTTGATATCCAGAGCGGAACCTGAACTTCTCGGCAACCACAGGGAAAGGCACGCTAAAACACTGGAAATTGCACAAGAGGAGGTGAGTCTTGTTTGTAATAGTTAGCAACTGATAATTCAATAAGTAGTTGGATAAATATGTAAAATTTAGCTACCCACTCAATTGATTCATTCCCCGGATAATACTAGTGCAGATGAAATATAAAGTTTGGATAGATAATATTATAGTTTTCACGAAAGCCTAGTAACTAATGTAGGAAACGCCGGAAAATATTTCTTGTCGCTTCCTAAATGTGAAGTGCGTGTGTGGTGGCCTTTTGGTAACAGACCAGACGTGGCTGCCAACATGTTAACGGTGGTCGCGGGTTTGAATCCCAGGGCACGCCTCTGACTGGAGTCATGTGGGTATTGATAGTCAATCACCACGCACCATAATGGTAAAGGAAAACAACGTGAGGGAACCTACATGCCATAGCGATTCGCAAGAATTTCTATGGTAGGTATATAAAAGTTCGCCAACCCGCACTAGGCTAACGTGATAGACTATATGGCCTTACCCCTCTCAATCGTAACCTCGATTGTAAAGGAGGCCCATGCCCTGCAGTGGAATGTATATGGGCTGATACAGAAATGTGAATAGCGTGTTGACATGATGGATGTTTCCGTTGCAGGTGCTCATCTGCCTGGGCATATGCATCTACGAGCGGCTGCAGCGCATCTCGCTGCGGCTGCGCGAGGAGGAGGGCACGTGCCAGACGCTGGCCGCCGTGGCCGTGGAGGCGCTCTACCGCAAGTTCGAGACCGCCGTCGAACACAAGAGCGGCGTCTCCAAGCTGCAGCTCCTGTACGACGAGATCACGCAGGAGGAACTCACCAGGCAACAGAGGAAGGAACAGAAGAAACTTAAAAGGCGCAAGAAGAAGGAGCGTCAGGCGGTCGAAAGCAAATGCAAGGTAACTTTGATTATGTATTTCGTTTATTTTTATTATGAAGTCTGTGTTTTAATCTCAGTAGCCTACTGGCTAGTGAGATTAAAACACCCTACTGGTGAACCGATGAGAAATGAATCTATGGTTGAAGAATGCATTACAAAATTGTCTCGGACTTATTTAGAACTAGTACATGAGTTGAGTGTAATTATTTTTGATGTTGAACAGGAGGCTGATTCAGAGGAGCCGGACGAGAAGTGTCAATGTGAAGAGTGCCTTTTAGAGGAGCGAGACACGCCGACGGATCTACTGTCGCCGCGCGAGTACAACCAGTGTTTCGAGGCCAGCGGGGACGGCTGCCAATCGTGCCAAGACGACTTGACGGACAAAAGCCGCTCACCAAAAAAAACAAGCAAAAAACGAGCCAAAAACGGAAACATTTCGCCCAACGACCACACCCAAGACTGCGGATACTCTTCTGGGAACAACGGCGGATGTTGCGAGACCATGTCCGGATCGTCCTCACTCATGAGTTCTCCAGAAGGCTCCGAGGTGGCGTGTTCCGAAGGGTTCTGCAACCACGAAAGAGGCGACTGTTTAGACTTGGTTAAAAATGACAAAACTTCCTGCACGGGTTTCACGCTTTCTTTACAAGAAATGTTAATGGTGAGTCCACTGCACACATCTATGTTGCCCCATTAAGTTTGTTTGGTAATGACGTAATTTGTTTTTTAATTCAGGACACGTGTTCATCGGATGATGAAGAAGACGCCAGTTATATACCCATAGAAGAAGTAATGGAATTCAAATCACGCAGAAACATAACAGAAAAAAGACAAGAGTTACGGCAAAATCTACGGCAGAAATTCGCTCAACTGTGTGTGAATACTCCGCAGTCGCCGTCGGCCGCGCCCCGGGCCAAGCTCGCCGACTAGCCACCGAGACACGACGATCATCAACTGCACCTAAACAATTATAGTCATCTCACTCCGACAGGCACAGTAATGGCGTTTATGATCAGTAGATGAAGTTCATATCTCAAACATACTCCCATATTAACATAAATTAAACGGTAGACCTCTTATGAGACAATATTATTTTCAGTAACATTTCTGTAACATCAACACAATCGTGCATCGTAAGTTATATAGTCAACGAAGTCCCCGATATCATCCAGGGCCATTGTGTCTTCAATTAGTAGCGAAAAAATATTCATATACATTAAAATTGTTAACAGTGTACTAGTGTTTGGCAATAAAATGAGCATTCAATGTGTGTTCTGAACTATTTATGGTATATTCAAAGCATTACAATGATATTTTGAAACTTTTATTGGCCTATTGTGATAATCGTGTTCACTTTCCAACTTTCCTGATATTAATTTCAATAATTGGTTCACATATATTTCGTACCGTTATAAAGATTTTTTTTGTGTCAAGGTGTTATTTTATTCATCAATTATCTAAATTATTAAAAGTAAATTTTATTTTGTTATAATTGTAACCAATGTCAAATGAATATAATCAAGTGCAAGTTTGAATGGTTCAATCAATTTCAATAATACATTTGACTGGATAGACCCATCATTTTAATATATTTACTATTTAAAATGTTAGAAGGCTTAGCAATGAAATGTTTAAAGTAGCATTTTTTGATCAAATTATTTTATTTTCAATGCTTTAAGTGATTCAATATTGTGATGAATTATTGCTTGTTATCGGAAGCTTAAAACAGCATGAGGTTGGGAGTTACCTTGGCTATTTGCCACTGTTGTTAAAGTCAGAAAACATTTGTAACTCAGTTTTAAATATACTATATAAATACAGCGAAAAACAAGTTTTATTTTACTCCTAAATGGTTTTAAAACTGTCACATAATTGTTACTGCCTCGGTGGCGTAGTGGTACTACGGTATGATTGCAAAGCTGAGGTCTCGGGTTCGAATCCCGGGTCGGGCAAAGTGATATTGAATTTTTCTATTCATTATTAGCCCGGAGTCAGGAATTTGTGCCCGATATGGCGATGGGCTCGCCCCCTATCACATCGTGGGACGGAATATACAAGGCGAAACGTGGGTGTTCTAGTAGCACCTCTGCCTACCCCTTCTGGGAAAGGGGCGTGTGGTTATGTATGGTGGTTACATAATTGTTACCTATCATACCTATAGACCTTTAGAGATATAAGGGGAGAAAAAGTACTAGGACATCAGATTTAGGAAGAACGTTTCGTTAAGCCTATGTAATCAATATATACGAAATATTTCTCAAAACACAAAAAGTATAATTCATCTATTGTCGTGTGGCAAAATTAGGTATTACAAATAAAAGTTAAAAATATCTATTTATCGCATGTTTTGACACATAGATGGTTTGACATAATTGTTATGAGGTAAACAATTTGATAGTAATAGCATGTACAATGTAATAAAAACAAGAGAAAATAGCTATTTTAATACTTTGCATAACAGCGCTGAGACAGAAGTTCGTATGAGGATATATTAGGGCGATAGAGAAAGAAAGTCGAAGGGAGTATTTTTTGTCAACTTATGTGCTGTTATATTAAGTACCAGGAACGCATAAAGTTGGCGGAGATATTTTTTATTCGTAATAAACAGGCAACTTTCAGTACGTTACCACGATTTTCGCCTTTCAAGTACCAGGAACGCATGAAGTTGGTGGAGATATTTCTATTCATAATAAGCGACTTCCTATTGGCTACACCTTTGTTCCCACCGGATTGAACCACGCCTACCATCTACGAATGACCAATCGGCGTCTCCTTAGTCCACGCCCACCCGCTGTGAAGGACCAATCTGTGTACCCTTAGGCCACGCCCATCAACTACGAAGGACCAACCGGCGGCTCCTTAATGTTATGTCAAATAATTGATATTATGGTTCTAGCAACTAGTCGTTTGATATTTTGTTATATACTACCCTCGGTTCTAAATACCACTTATAAAATATCAGTCACGAAGGGCCACATTTTACTTAATATATTAAAAAACATATTATAATCAAAAATAATCACATGTGTATGTGATTTTAAATATTTGATGGTAGTGAATGATGTAGTGTAAAAATGTGTGATAAAAGTGACAAATATCTTTAAAAGAAGTATAGCTTCCTATATGTGTACATAAGTATTATGTATAGACACACATTTTTTTATAAAATAGGCTCAGTAATCAGGTCATCAGGTGGAACGTGATCACTGCCACCCATGAACATCCACAAACATTTGATCATAGATGTGTTAGTGGCCCACCAAATTGGAAGGGGAGCAGGAAAAAAACAGGATGGGAAGTCGAAAAAGGGTATTGGTCATCCAGCAATCTGCAGACACACTTTTTTTAATAAATATTTAATAACAGTCCCTGTTAATGTGATTTTTAACAAAGGTGCTCATATTTGTGCAATACATAATGTTGCATTGGTACCACCAAAACCAAATGAATTTTTTAAAGCTACTTTTCTATTTGTTTCCCATTTTCTTGATGACTTAACATAATTCAGATCATCTACTGGCTCTTCTAAGTTCAATATTGGAGGTAGAGTCCCATGATAACAAGACAACACGGTAAACAGAGCCTCTAAGTTTCCAGCAGCACCTAATAGATGTCCATGTGCACCTTTTGTTGATGATATTAATATATTTTGTGCATGTCCTTGAAAAAGGGTTTTAATGGCTGTAGACTCTATTCCATCTCCCGTAGGTGTAGATGTTGCATGTGCATTTATATGTGTTATTTCCTCTTTTTCAATACCACTGTCATTCAATGCTCTAGCCATTGATAAAACTGCTCCACTACCATCCTCCCTTGGTGAAGTAATATGTGAGGCATCTCCTGATAGACCATAGCCTAAAATTTCAGCATACATCTTTGCATTTCTTTTCAGTGCATGTTCATATTCTTCTAAAACCAAGACAGCTGCTCCTTCACCCATTACAAAGCCCTCTCTTTTCTTGTCGAATGGTCTTGATGCTTTTGAAGGTTCATCGTTAAATGAAGTACTCAGAGCTCTTAATCTACAAAACCCTGCTATAGCCAGAGGGCTAATGCAGGCTTCTGCTCCACCACAAACCATAACATCTGCATCACCATTTCTTATAAATCTGAATGCATCTCCTATGGAGTGAGCTCCTGTTGCGCAGGCTGTTGAAACAGCGTGATTTGGTCCACGAAAACCATACTTGATACTTATGTGTCCTGCTGCCATGTTGGGCAGTATTCTAGGCACAAAAAATGGACTAACTTTGTTGTACCCAATTTTAAGGGCATCATTAGTATCACAAACATCCTTCAGATCTATCATTCCCATACCGATAGCCACACCAGTGACTTCTTTGTCTTTTTCAGTATCTGGCAACCATTTCGCATCGGACAGTGCCTCTGACGTAGCGACGAGTGCTAGGCAAGTGGCTGGGGCCATTGATTTCAAATTTGCTTTAGATAATGCTTTGGCTACCGTGTTATCCTTATCCAGTGGTATGACCCCAGCTATTCTGCAAGGCAACTTGGCGTAGTCCTCGCTTTCAAGGCGAGTTATCCCACAATGTCCTTTTAGCAAATTGCTCCATACTAATTCAGTACCTGTGCCCACAGGAGATACTACTCCTAGTCCTGTGACCACAACTCTTCTTCTTGGAGGAAATTGTGAAGTCTTTATGTGCCGAAGAATATTAACCGTAAAAGCATTATATTTGACCATCTTCAATATTTTTTTTGTATATCAATATTTTTGCTCTAGAGTTATATTTTACTGTCACATTTCCTTTATTTTAGCTTAGAACATAAATATTCTCATTATTACGTTTTTTTAAAAATCACTTACAAAAGTAAACAAACATTAGATTTGACAAAACACAGATTAAAAAAAATCTCTTTGCGAGCAATGTATAGCAAATATTTAGCATATCGATAATGACAACCCATTAATACCGATTGGTAATAAAGTTCGATTTTTACTCCTCTCTAGTAGATAGAGCGGCCTTGGTCAATGACCTCAAAATATGATCGGCGACTTTCCCTACGCAAAACTTGTCATTCTGTTATTGTACAAAGCTTTATATTCACACCTACCTATAGTAATTATGATATTTATATAAATATTTATCATATTTGGTTAAACTGCTGACATATTGATATATACTTCCGAATCAGATAATTTTCAATAAAAGGAAACGGATACGTTATCTAAAGGGAAACGGGATTGAAAGACCGGGAAAAGTTTGTTTTTAAATGCAATAGTTTAAAGTACTACTTTCACTTAATACGTGCCAATTGCTCAAACTTAGTTTTACGAAATTAGAATTACGTTATAATTTTGTTTAAGCACGATCTTAATATGAAGTATTTAAATTTAAAATTGATATTTCCTTTAGTATTAGTGATTATTGGTGTTTTGTACAGCAATAGTTTGGAAGCTATTTTTAAAGATATTATTAACAGGTTTACTACCAAAGATAAAACAGGTCTCAAAGTCTTCACATTACAAGAACTCTCACAATATAGAGGAATTACCAAGAAAAAGCTTTATGTCGCCGTGCTAGGTACAGTTTTTGACGTCACTAAAGGGAAAAACCATTACTCAAAGGATTCTCCATACCACTATTTCACAGGTATATTTATTGCATTTTTAATTTTAATGATTATATTAGTGTTTATATGCTAGGAATATTTCTTGATAAATTTTGGAAAACTGTAAAGTACTACATACTTCAGAATCTTATATTTTTTTCTTACAATTTACAGGTAAAGATGGATCCCGAGCTCTAGTTACTGGTGATTTTCAAGATGAAAGTGAAAATAGTGACCACACTATAAACCTGTCCTGTGATGATATACTTACACTGGTTAATTGGAGAAATACATTCAAACAAAAATATAAGCGAGTTGGTATGTCAGATTACTATTATGAAATATATCTAGAAATTTAAAACTTTCAAATAAGTTTTAATTAAACATACATAAACATCACGCCTTTGCCCTCGAAGGGTTAGACAGAGGTGCAATCAGGACACCCACGTCTCGCCTTGTGTATTCTGTTTCACGATTGGGCACAAATCCCTGACTCCAGGCTGATAATGAATAAATAAATCCAATATCACTTTGTCCGACCTGGAATTCGAACCCCAGACTTCAGCTTTGTAATTGTACTGTAGTACAACTTTGCCACCGAGGCAGTCAAATATGCTCTCATTAAAACCATTTTTGAATTCCAGGCATATTGGAGGGCAGATATTTTGACAAATATGGCAAGAAAACTACTTATTATGAGGAGTTGATAGAAAAAGTTGAAAAATGTAAGCAAGAGAAAGAAATTGCTAAACAGAAACAACAGGAGTACCCACCATGTAATATGGAATGGAATGAAGAGCAAGGATCAAAAGTGTGGTGTACTCGGAACAGGTATAACTAATACTGATTGTGACTGAATGTGTTTAACCGTGTTTGTATAAATATTGCAGTTCAGCCTGACTTTGCCTGGGTGGAACCAACATTTCCCACATTAATATTGATGTGACAATTACTATTTTATTCTATTTATAAGTAAAACATTTAATCAAGTAATGTGGTATCCATTGTCACCAACCTTTCTGCTAAATCAATCTTAAGAGTATGTGTTAGTGGAAATATTATCTATAAAAAAAAATTATGTCCTGTTTTAGTGGTGGAGTTACTAGAGACTGGGTGGGTGTTCCTCGACAGTACTATGAGCCTGGAAATGGGAAACCTTATTGTGTATGTATCAAGGATGATAAAAATGTTCCTGCTGGACACATCAAAGAGTATGACAATTGTCCGAAAACTTCTACAACCTGTATATTGTCTGTTGCCTAGATCATAAGTACATCTACATTATCTTGCAACAAATTAAAAAGTATTATAAAACATAAAGTTAATATATGATTGTGTTATGGCTACTAATGTTAAAGTGCTTACATAAAAATGTAAAATGGAACTTCCAAGAATTGTTTAATTAGATTAAATTAAAAAAATAAAATATAGTTTAAGTAATAAGTACAAAATAAACCTTTAAACATAGTGTGAATAATTTTGAAAATTATGCAGAAAATAAAGTCAACCCAATGCTTTTAGTTACCTGCCAATATGGTATATAGTGGACACACCCAAGAGTTGTTTATAATTAAATGATACATTCCATTGTTCTAATAATACATTTTAATACTAAAGAAGTTACCATAGATTTAAGAGATTAGTTAGTAATATATACGTGAGACATACTGATAATAATAATACATACATAATGATTTTAAGTCATTCACCTTCCCATATTACAAGTATTGTAATTCTTATACATATTCTTAGTCGCAAACAATGAATGCCAGTTTGATATATGTATTTGTTTCACATTTAAAAACAATTTAAGAAATTATATAAATGGTTATGGTTGTTATTATTGATATATAGTTATTTTTTTTTAGTATAGTTATGATACAATGGGAAGATGATTTGTGATGAAAGTCAGTGTAATTGTTTTTAAATATTTTCATTTCACAACTTTTGTTTTTCTGATGTTAAATTTTGAATCTCTGTTAAATTGAAATATTGTTTATATTTGAATATTATTTTCATTTCATAACATAAAAGAGTTGATTCAATAAAATCATATTTATTTATATCATGTGTTTCCTTGTATGGAAAAGACCTTGCATGGTATGTGGGAGGCACTGGGACATCTAGCCCAAATTGTTTAAGTACCAGTATTAATAATGGCAATTACAAAACTAACCATGTTTTCAGATGTGATTGTTACCGTCATGAAAATCAGAAACTTATGTAACCACAGAAAATCACCACCAATAGTGGTGGCTCTTTAGCTGGAATTTTAATCTAAATTACATTAGCAAATTATGAAAACAGAATATATCAACTAAGGAACAAGATATATTATTTTTTAATGGAGGTCTGTTTAAAGGTTTTTTAAAAATACATTTAATTACAACTTACAGATGACACAAGCCCTGCTTTTTGAGATTCACTAAATTATTTATCCAAGGTTTGGCAACAAATTAAAATATTTCTAGAAAAGCAAATTATGTTTGTACTGCATTTCTTTTTATTACAAGTTTTGATTTTCACAGAACATAATGTAGAGTACCATTGGTACTGAAGTCTTGATTACTTAGCTATGTTTATTTCTACTTATTATAATTAGGTGGGTGGGTTTCAGTTTGTACTGTATCATCCAACTCAAGCCCCTCTATGGTCTTGAGAAACACTTGCATTGGGATTTTTTTTCTATTCAAAAAAGTCTTATTTCCAAGTAATTTCTTGATCTTCGCTCTGCGCTTCTTTATCTTTTCTTTTGTGTACTGATTACCTAGCTGGAATGTAAGCAGTCTTTTTATTTTACGTCCACCAATGTGTGTTTCAGAAGTGCTGCTTTGACTTTTAGGTTCTTCATATATTGTCTCTAGTGTTTGAGAAATTGTTTTAACTTTTTTATTAAGGTATAATGCCTCTATTTGTTTCGGATTTGCATTTTCTACCACCACATGTTTGCGTGGTTTCATACTAACTCTGCGGTTAGATGGTTTAGTAATTTCGGGAACTAAGGATTTGCGTTTTCTTAAAACTCGCGAAGTTAAATCAGGCACTTGCACTATTTCTTCGGGTACATTATTAGGACAAGTTTCATCTATTTCCATTATCTCCAGGTGTGCCATTTTATTCGGTAATTCACAATCTCCCCTGTGAAAGTCATCATTTATTAATTTATTGCGTTATCGGATAGAAATAAAGTCACAAACGAATTTAACTATCTGGCGTCTTACCTCGACACTTCCATAGTAATTATGATTCACCAAACTTTTGCCTGTTAGCTGA
This sequence comes from Theretra japonica, assembly GCA_033459515.1. NCBI lineage: Eukaryota > Metazoa > Arthropoda > Insecta > Lepidoptera > Sphingidae > Theretra > Theretra japonica. Next base: position 4,036,173 of record CM065936.1, read on the forward strand.
TTGTTAGTGTATTAGAGTGTGAACAATATAACAATAATTTATCACAGCCATAGAACCGTTGCATTCGTAAACGCACACGTTGTGACAAGATATAATATACTTCCTTGTCGAAAGTTTATATTATTAAATACCCTATGCTGCCCATCGCCTGATACTTATACAAGCATAATGCACTTAACACTTAACTCTTCATATTTATATGAACTTAAAATTAAATGCTCTAACTTGGCCTGATGCTAAATCTTGACTCTTGGAAATGTAACAATTCGTTCTGAAATCGAGACTGTCAAAATTGAGTTGGTTGATTTCAAATTATTACGATTTACAAATACAATATTCGATATTATTTGTAAACCACATTGATGATTGAATAAATTACTTTGATAAATTAATACGTGTTTATGAATATTCGTAAATCGTATCTGATATTAGACATTAAAAAAAGCAATGCAAGTACTATTTTGTTGTCGATGGCATGTAAAATAAATGTAACATACAATATAATAATCGAAATCTCGGATATTGATTAGCTATAGTACCTTTCTATATCATCTAAGACAGTATTGAGCCGATAAGAATAATACAGTCGGTATGAAGTATGAAGTTTGCGTAGTTAATTGCCCACACACGTTCAAGTATACTGGTGCAAATTCAGACTTGCACAGTTAATAGTTATGTCGTTACGTGTGTTGTGGCCATTAGGATAGAATTTCTATGGCATACCTATGCAATAGAAATTCTGGGTACCTACTACCTAGTAGGTACCCAGTACCCACCATTTTGTATCTATGATAATACTGTAGGGACACGGGATAGCAGCGATTGGATCAAACTAGTAATTGAGGCTTGAGCAATACTAAAAATAATATATTTGGTTTCTTAATATATACATTAGGGGTGCGAGTTTACGGCACCAATATTCTAGTATATAAGGGTTGCGTGGATGCATGATTACGTTCCCACAAATTCTTCGGGTAAAGTGGCTTCCTATTCTATCCTTTCACCATTCCTGGTGCGTCATATGTGAAAGAATGTATGTGAGCTGAGATGCCACAATACTATTCCGTTATGGATCTATCTATTTTTTTATGTAAAACGATGCTATATTCTAATGGGGCCAAGGGCTCATTCAAAAGTAAATTATTATATAAATCTTACATTTTTAAAGCTGAATAAGAAATAAAGAAATCTCTCAGTATCTACACACAAGCTTAGAAGGCAGTATTTACTACCCACGCAGGTTTTCTAGTGTCGTGACGTCTATTGGTAGACAAGAAAGTAGCAAAGTTTGAATTGATAAAACAATGAAATCTGGATTACACGTTCCTTAACTAAGAAACCTGCTTTCCACAATTCTACACCTACCCACTTCGATCAAATATATACTAGATATCAGATGAGCACTTCACAACGGCCCGAAAATAAGACTACAAAAAGAAGTGTGGCGTGTGGTGTGAAATAGGGATTTCAAGAATGGAATAAAGTAGGCCTAGTTTATACAGGTGTTCCAGAACTAGACGATAAACCAGTAATGGGAGATAGATAAAACTATGACTGCACAGCAACAAAAAATATAGCCCTACCCCAGATAGTTTTCAAGATATAGCTATTCTAGTAAACATTAAAAAATATATACTTTGATCCACATTTAGTAGCATTGTGACAAGTCATTCGCAACAAAAAACTTAATAAGAAGAAAATCTGTGGAAAAAATACCAAGTGTTATTTTTACCTTATTTCTCCGTGTAGTTCTATTTTAAAATATAATTAAAAACTGTTGACATTTTTGTTTTATTTTTTATTCGATGACATGCCTTAAATGCACCTTTATTGTAAGATAAATCTTACTTAAAAGTTTAAATTAAAGTCCATTGCTAAATACCTGAAGTGGTTTATAACTAAGACTTTTCTACATCTCGTAGCTCGAAATACAAAATATATATAAGTTTATGCAACCTCGTACACTTGGCATATGATTTTGTTCTCGACCTGTATCTAGTTTATATCTGATCGAAGCCTACCCACATAAAACTGCAACTGAATTTCGATTGCCGCATCCAAGAATGGAATGAAACAAGTGTCGTTTTATAACGATTTATTGTACAAATAATACATTAAAATGTACAGGTATGTTTAAATTTTTGGACTCAGGTCCCAAACACTGGACAATTATGTAAATTATCCTTCACTTACAGACACCATATTGCTCGTCGAGGTGTCAGCACTAATAGAAACAGACTCGGCTCTAGATAAGCAAACTAGATTATAATAATAGAATAAAAATATAACAATAAATTAATAAAGTGCTCTCAACTTAAGTACACATCGTCTATCGCACTGCTTCTGTCGACGGGCACCATGTAGTCTTTATTTAAAACAACGTAATATAACAAATCGATTAAACCTCCTAAGCATACTGTAGTATATACACATTATGAACAACATATGTCCTCTCTGGTGAACTAGCGCAGGTGAGCTGGTCGGGTGAGCGGACGGGTCCCGCGTCAGCGCCGCAGTTTCCGACTCGGTCTCCGGTCTCGGCCCCGCCGGCCGGGCCACCTACCCTACCCCGGCCGGCACATCACAAGCGACGCGATTTACGTACACATCTAAAAGCCATTCGGTTATTACATCTGGAGACGAGAGCGGTAGAAGTGGCAGAGAGAAGCGGATGAGGAACTATGATATGGTGGCGTTTACCACTTGTCAACGACCACCTCGTTCGCTGTAAAACAACGAGAGTGTTAGTGTCGCGCGCTCGAGCGGGGGCGGCCGTCCGAACTTACTGGATCTTATGTAGATATCACAACCGTGTTCTAGTTTACATGTGTAGTTTCACTGCGGGATCACAACAAACAATGAGTGTTCATGGAATATGTGCGTGCAGTGGCGCTGCGACGGCGTCTCGGCGCTTACAGCTTCCACGTCGGCTGGGCTGGGGGGCAGACAACACCACGTTAGTGCATGCGGGAGGGGACACCGCGGACGGGGGAAAGTTTTGCAACACATGTGCCTCTTACTTACTTGTCGCTCCCATTTAAGTTCCACTCCATGTGACTTAATTTCGTGTCGGCTTCAATTTAGAATCAGAATTCTTAAATGTATCAAAATAAATTGGAATTTCATACTTGTATGAATTTGTAGAAAATATTTGTCTGGTAATATAATTTTAAATATAGCCAAATAGCATTTCTGAAGCTTGCAAAACTTTTGTTATTATCAACACAAATGTTAGCAGGAAACATCAATACCTATATGTTATTTGTGTACTCAAGGACATGAACACAATTACAAAACATAATTACATAATAGGGTTCTGTGTATGTGACATGTGGGTGCCAAGTAGTCTTAGTAATGGAATACAGAAGGGAAATAACTGAAACATCCATTGTTCACTATTTTAATTGAATGTAAAATAGTATTTATAAATGACTGTACATTTCAATAAATAAACTGATGTATTTCTACATCTCCGGTATCAGGGATAATCACAAGGTTTTGAGCATGCCCTTCAATGTGCACTGTTCAGTGTATGTGTATGTATGTGTGTGTGTGTGTGTGTGTGTGGGTTTGTATCTACTGTTGTTGGCAGACGGATTGCCGGCATAAGTTACATTTATAATTAATGCTATATTCATATTTTGTATAATTTTATTGAGCGACGTAATCCACTAAAGAAAATTTTCACAATTACTAAATGTCAACAAATATCTAATATACAATAATGAATAGTAAGTAGTGCACAATATATGGTCACTTCAGCGAATGACGTCGCATAATATTGCTCTATAGTATATTATATATGTTATTAAACATATCAATTTCATTCTAAAATCACCACCATGCAATGCACACATGCAATATTATACTAATTTTATTATAAAAACTTATGTACGTACGGACCTTGTACCATAACATTTAATAAATGGACAATTGTTTTATTTACCTTTGTATACTTAAAGTAATATTATGTCCCATTTATAAAACAGACTTCGTAATCCTTCAATCAACACAAAAAGACAATAATTAAATTAGATCAAATGTATAGCTAAAAGTACCACAATTAAATTTTGCTACCAGTTGAATGTTCGTACATACATTGGTATATTGCTTTATATTAATAATAATTTTGCAGAACTCGTCTCACACACGGTTCACAATGTTGCAAACATAATGTATGATGGTCGACAGTCGAGACTCGCAGCGACAGTAATCGTATACGCCATACACGGATTACTAAAGCTACTTGGCTGCACGCGATCACCATGTACTTGCATCATGTGCATTGTTAATCGGTTACAGCTTACACAAGTTCCGATGCAGCGGCCAAGTGCTTTCAATGTAAAAACAGGTTACATCACAAGAAAAAAGTAATAAAATGCAAGAGTTGTTAATAAGCAGAAACAGGCAAAAGAGAAAGGATACAGATACATGTTTCAGTGAGAACAATATGTTGAGAAATAATGATAACCACGTCCCTAACGATACACTTACGATAAATTACACTAAGCTAACAATGCACCTTACCATTAAGAGTAAGCTTACATGTCTGCAGTCCACATGGACAAGGTACTGAGCTATGTGCGAGTTCCTATAGCGTGTTATTAGCGAATCGGAGCTTTCGTTAACTTTTTTACATAAGTATCATAAAATGCAATAAATCTAACTTATAAATACCTCTCAATAAACCAATTTTTGGTGTCTCGTGTTAGCATTATGAAGGTCTTCACAGCCACTTCATATTAAATAAGTGTACATTATAACATACTCGGTAAAAGGAAGAAAAAATATAATCGATGTATCTCTCGTCTTGTAAAAATGAGCTCCAAACTATTTATTGTCTCGCACATACAAAATGCAATAGAACCGAGCGGGCCGCGGCCACGCCTCCCAGTGACGCACTACTCTACTCTTAGACTCTTAGACATCTACCCCGCGAGTCAACTCTACAGGGACGGGGACACTCCACACGCGGTGCGCCATAGCATTCCACACGGTTAGGCAACGGTTACTGTGGTGAGCGCAGCTCAGAGTCCAAGGTTCCACAGTGAGGCCGTCGGAGGGTATTAGGTGTGAATCAAACGGGGTGGTGGCACGGCACACGGGCGGGCCGGCTTATAGGGGTCCGTAGATGATGATGCCAAAGAAGACGGCCCACATGAGCACAATCCACTGCATGCCGTGGAGCCAGTCTAGCACACTCCTGTTCTCACCGTCGGAGATCTTGCGCGCGACGAACTTCAGCACCTCGTCGAGGAGAACGACCGGCACTGAGAACTTCATTACCGTTATCCACTCGTCCACCGAGAGCGGCGTCACTTGGAATACGGCCTGCGAACACGGTCAAAGCATTCGTTACGGTGATGGAGGGTCATGTTATTGATGAGGCGGTGCAGTTGCAGCGGGTACTTACCGAGAGGACCTCCACGTAGAGGATGACGAAGTGGAGAGTGAAGGACAGCGCCATGGAGCCGACGAGCCACATGTTGTACCAGGGCGGCATGGTGACGAGGGACTGGTTCTCTGACAAGCTGTTCATGGCGTTCAACATCTCAATGGTGACAAGTACTGAGAGAGCCATTGTCATGGGGTGGGGGTCAGTGAAGATCTTGCAGTCAACACCCTGTAATTTTTATAAAATATTTTCATGAATGCATGTAAAATAAGTGAAGAATACAATTGGCTCAATATTAATTAAGATAATGTATTATGCGGTGACATGTCACATTGATACGTAAAATATGCGCACTATAATGCTGAAATATGTGCTGATAAATAATTAATTGCTCAATAAGAGTTAAAGATGAAAATATGGCAATAAAAATGTATAACCCCTCAGTCACAATCAGTTCTAATGTTTATAAAAAAATATTTCACGATAGCATAACTTAATCCTTGGATCCCCAGTGCGTAATGAACATGTGTATAGCTGGAAGTATGTTACCTTGAAGTCATCACCGCCGCTGAGGCACTGTAAGTGGTGGGTGAGTTGCCAGTATGTCATCTGAGGTCCGAACGGCGAGTACATGAACCACCAGGAAGCGGCTCCCACGGTGGCGGCACCGACGTATCCACCGATAGCCATGTACCTGCACACAAATATTAACGCATTATAAAATATGTATGTTGAACTATTTTTATATGATTATGGGTCATTACAAAAATTGGCGCAGAATGATAAATGGGTGGTCATAAAAATATACAATGCTATTAATTTAATAAACCAAAACAGTAAAATATTATGGACTTAAAAAAAAACTAGCTTTCATTTGCTGTCACAGATCATAAAAATTTGACGCAAAAACGATACCCGTTCGAAATTCACAAAGCGATGGTAAATTCGCGATACTATAGTTACAACATGAGACACATCCTGTCGCTTTCATTCATTAGATAGAAGTGTATTTCAGTATATTACCTGAAGAAGAGCCATCCGGAGATGAGACCCTCGTCAGCCTTGCGGGGTGGTTTGTTCATGATGTCGAGATCAGGGGGGTTGAAGCCGAGGGCGGTGGCGGGGAGACCGTCAGTAACCAGGTTCACCCACAGCAGCTGGACGGGGATCAGAGCCTCGGGCAGACCCAGGGCGGCGGTTAAGAAGATCGAAACGACCTCACCAATGTTGGAAGAGATCAGGTAACGGATGAACTGCTTCATGTTGTTGTAGATGGCACGACCTGAGTACAACATAATAAAACTTTAGCATCATTGTATAAAGATAATTTAGAACTGCAAATATATAAATTCCTGAAGGCGTGGGAACAACAGTTCACGGGTAAACTTTCTTTTCCTTATAAATATTTTGGTTGAACTAACCTTCCTCAACAGCAGCTACAATGGATGAGAAGTTGTCGTCAGCCAACACCATCTCGGCGGCAGACTTGGCTACAGCGGTACCAGAACCCATGGCAATACCAATTTCCGCCTTCTTCAGGGCAGGGGCGTCATTCACACCATCACCAGTCTGTAACATTGGATTGTTGAAAATGGCAGCCAAGTATTATGAATGGATCTCGGTTGTGGTTTAGTTCAACCACCAAACATGTGCAAGCCACATGTTATCATATTTGCATTTGCTATTATTATTGTAGAACAGAATACTACCGGTTCCGCAAAGATAACTTTCAACTGTTGTAGTTTATAAACAGAACGGCCCTAACGTAAACATAAAGAGCTTCTAGTATGTGGTGCGAAATGTAAACATTAATAACAACACGCAGTGTGTTTTCGTAAATTATGAAGACATTGTTTGGTGTTCAATAAACAATAAATTTTGTTAGTATCTTGTGTGCAGCAACACTTGCATTATAATTTCATGTAATGTTAATTAAGTCGATGATGATAGAAGACTAATACAGTAGGCAAACTAAAACAGTAGCAGTATTTACAGTATAGAAAAGGAATAAAACTCACCATAGCGGAGATTTCATTCATGCTCTGCAGATATTCAACAATCTTAGATTTGTGAGCGGGCTCCACACGGGAGAAGAGACGAGCTTTGGCACAGGCGGACCTTTGTTCAGAAACGGGGAGATCGTCGAACTCACGTCCAGAGTAGGATTTGCCAGTTGTGTCCTCATCCTCACCGAATACACCAATACGCCTAAAATTTAAGGTAAACAGTGAATAGTGACAAAAAGTACATCTATGCGGTAACAAAAATCATGAACTATGAAAGCGATGTCGTAATATTGCAAGCACATTAATGATATAAATAATTAATAGTACCTGCAGATAGCTTCAGCAGTAGCCTTGTTGTCACCAGTAATGACAATAACTCGGATGCCAGCGGCACGGCAACGGACGATGGAGTCGAAGACTTCCTTACGTGGGGGATCCAACATGCCCACAACACCCACAAACGTGAGGTTGACTTCATAGGTGTAGAATTTGGAAGAGTCACCCAGGTCCATTTCTTCAGGTTTCAATGGGTTGTCAGCAGTGGCGAGAGCCAAGCAACGCAGAGTGTCGCGACCGGTACCGTATTGGCGGGTAAGGTCAAGGATGCGGTTCTTGAGGGTGGTGTTGAGAGCAACTTTAGCAGTGCCAACGCGAGCGTGGCTACAACGTTCGAGCACACCTTCAGGCGCACCCTTAACGAACAGTTTGGGACCGGTTCCGAGACGGGAGGGTTTAAGAGGAGTGCAGTAAGTGGACATAGATTTCCTGTCACGTGAGAATTCAAGGGTGAACTCTTTCTTCCATTTGGTTTCAATTTCCTGACGTACGACGATAGCGGATGATCGGCGGTCGAGGCCTGTCTTAGGGACGTTGAAGGGATTCATTTTTTCAGCGAGCACGATAAGAGCGGTCTCGGTAGCTTCACCGACCTTCTCGAAAGCTTGTTTGAATTCATTGAAGTCGATAGCAGAGTCGTTGCACATAACGCAAATGGTGCCTAATTCGTGAAGGGCATCGAATTCGGCAGCCTTAACTTTCTGTCCCTTCAGGTAAACATCACCAATAGGTTCGTAAGTGGAGCCAGTGATTTCGAACTCAAGGAAGCTGCTGTCACCGCCTTCGATTTTCTCAAAGATGAACATGCGAGAGACGGACATTTGGTTAGTGGTCAATGTACCAGTTTTGTCTGAGCAGATGACAGATGTGCAACCGAGGGTTTCTACGGAGGGCAGAGACCTGACAATAGCGTTCTTCTTGGCCATACGCCTTGTACCCAGAGCGAGACAAGTGGTAATGACGGCGGGCAGACCTTCTGGAATGGCAGCGACAGCGAGAGCAACGGCAATTTTGAAGTAGTATACGGCACCCTTGATCCAGCTGCCACCGTGAGCGGGGTCGTTGAAGTGACCGATGTTGATAGCCCAGACGGCAACGCAGATGACGGAGATAACCTTGGAAAGCTGTTCACCGAACTCATCGAGTTTCTGTTGCAGGGGAGTTTTGATTTCTTCAGTCTCAGACATTTCAGTACGAATTTTACCAATAGCAGTGTTAAGACCAGTTCCGATAACAATACCACGCGCTTTACCGGCGGCGACATTGGTACCCGAGAAGAGAATGTTCTTTTTGTCCTGGTTAACGGCACGGGGGTCAGGGATGGCATCAGTGTGCTTAATCACAGAGACAGACTCTCCGGTCAAGATGGACTGATCAATACGAATGGTAGTAGAGTAAATTTTGATAAGACGGATGTCAGCGGGGATTTTGTCACCGACGGACACTTCAACAACGTCGCCGGGTACAATTTCCTTTGCCCTGATTTTCTGGACACCCGATTTGTCTCCTCTTATAACTTTACCCATTTCGGGTTCGTATTCTTTTAAAGCTTCGATGGCAGATTCGGCATTTCTTTCCTGTGGATTAACAATTGTGATGAGCAATTTTTATGATTGTTTTTAGTTTAATATGCAACTTATACTCGTACTATCATTGCTGATATTCTTACCTGCCATACTCCTACTACTGCATTAGCAATAAGAATTAGTAAAATAACGAAGGGTTCTACAAAGGCTGAAAAAGCATCTTCATGCTCTTCAAATAAAGCTAAAACCTGAAAAAAGAATAAGTCTAATTAGGTAATTTTCAAATATATCCTGCATTATATTATGTTAGTATTAGTTTACTTACGAATGATATAATAGCGGCTAACAGCAAAATCTTGACTAAGAGGTCATCGAATTGTTCCAGGACTAACTGCCATATACTTTTGCCTAAAAGATAATGTCATCTTATAGATACAACTAGTAATCACTCCTAGACTAAACATAGCCATATAAAAGGCCCCCTCGATATTTCAAGTGAACAAAAGAGACACGTGAGTGGGCTTCAGTTCAACAAATTGAGCGAGCGAGGGAAGGAAAGTGGGTCGAGACATTGAGCAAAAAAAAGACGCATTTTAGACTTTGACGGTGGAAACCGTTAGATATTGACCGAGACAATTCTTTAACTTTTACTTTGTATCGATGTATTTCTTTGTTAAATACATTTTTCAATTTGTTTTTTGAGTTTTATCATACGACATATTAAAAAATTGAGCTTTATCATATGATATTTGAAAAGTGTGATGTAGATCATAATCAATAAGTTGATCAATAAACATGGCACAGCAACGTGGAAGTTACGCCAACAATAGCCACGTTTAGCACACACTTTCCAAAAAATATTTGTGGAATAGAGGCAGTTTTACTTTAAACATTGGTGCGTAGAAAACAAGTGAGTATTGAACGGTCGTCTTACCTTCCTCCGCAGGTAATTCTGAAAAGAGAGGAGAACCATAATTAAAGTTTTGAATAAAACATCAAAGGAGTTAATGGAATAAACGATAAACCAGTCAGAACAGGGCATGCGATCTATCTCGGCAGTTACGATCGTATAAATATACGTGTGCATATGTAGGATACACGATTCGAGCTACCAATCCGACACACGGCGGAGGAGCGGTGCTCGGTGTGCAGCGCGGCTGCTCAGATAAACGTTCGTCATGCCAGCGGTCCAGCCGCTCACGTCATACGCATCATCGTCTATCTACAATACAAATCATTTTGCGTATACGTTTGATTCTTATGAAATATGTAACATCATGATAAATGCATGAAAATGCGCGTAATCTTATTGAACGAGTACATTTAAAACAAATAACTATGTATATACGATTGCCCACGTGCGAGCAGATTGTCCTATCAGTAGAAGGTAAAGTTTATTTAGCCATGAAATTATATATAAGGTCATAAATACAAATGCGCCTATTTTTAGATAAAAATAAACTCGTTCGCAATAGATGAAATAAATACACACATCCTAGCGCTTACAAGATTTGTTGAAGGTATAAATAATATGGATGATTGGTTGTCGAGGTGAACTGCGTACTCATAGATTAACTGATCTACGTTGATACGTCACGTCGGTCAATGAATACTCATACTATTTTGTGTGTGCGGTTCATGGTTGCAATGCGATTTTTATGTTTTGTCATAAACATCAAAGTTGAAAATATTTACGTAGATGAGAGCGTAGATACGACGCAGATTTCGGCAAGCCTTGTGGCCGTGCTAATAATACAGTGTCGTGGAGCGGTCACATTGGCCCATGTGGCGCGACCCGTACACTACACTGTACACTGACCTCATGACGTAAGCACGCGGCCTCTACGTAATTACAACCTTGTTGATGTTCCGGATACAATTGTCTTTCAATAAACGTAATTACAAAATCAATCAATGGAAGCTCGCTTCAATCGTTAACAGATTATGTTTCTGATAAATTGACGTTATTAGAGCGCAGCGACGTAAATAGTAAGATTTTTCAAACGTGCGCCGAGATCTTAATAGAGAAATGTAAACTGGCAACGTGCTTTAAGTCAATCGCATCGGCTCTATTTACGTACGGAGCAGGGCTGCCAGCCTCGCCGTGACTAATGTAAGCAATTAGTCAACGCATCGATAACACCGTGTCAGCATCTGTGCACGCTCGCCAATGATCAATAAGCGCTAGGCACGCCGCGCCGGGCCGCGGGTCCTGCGAGCCTGCTGGTCGCAACGACGACGCCTCGGCCCACGCCGCCGACTCGCTTTACATCCTCCCGGACGACTCACGTCAGGGCCACGTGCGCCCGTGTTCAGACTGACAATGTCAAACAATACATACTATTCGATATTACTGTCCATACAGCTCAAATATAAATTACTTTTTTAAGTGCCACTAAACAAATTGCGGAATTGCTACTGTCGACGAGCATTAAACGGTTATGTGTTAACGTTTTATTGTTCGAGCTGTGATAATGTGACAATCGGATTAACACGCGATCCACGCAGTAGCAACAAGCGTGTCATAAGTGGTCGATAACCTTGATTACGCTTGTATTTTTTTTTGTACACATGCTCTGAACCGGTAGTATCGAAATCGATCAATTAACTAAATTTTTGGCGTAGCCCTGATAACGTATCATACGATCGACAAACAAAAAGTCTGATTAAAAAGTATTCATCAACAAGATATATACGATTAAAGGTAAAGGACCGTTAAAGTCCTAGGTAGATATAAAAAAATAGCTAGGTGCTATTTCTATCTAGATAAATTATTACAACAAAAGCGGTAAACGGCATAAACGTGAAATGTCAACTAATAAAAACTTCTGAGTCGCAGTGAAGAGTAAAACACAAAAAAAAAAAAATGCGTAGCGTATCAATTTTTCAGTCTAATTATTTATTATCGCTGCGAACATAGCTCTGAGACTATTTAATTCATTCATTACGTTCATGCTCTATTTCGCAGCTACACGGACTCTGTAAAATAATACTTGACCGCAAGATACTTTGCAAAATGCGACTTCCTTGTCTCACGATTCAGTGAAAAACAATATATTTTCGAGCGATCCACACAGGGTGCATGATAGATAATATTGGAATAGATACAATATCGGAACGTGAAATGCTCGTGAGTATAGCACGTCAGCGGCGCTCGTAGACGCAACCCGCCAACATAGACCGTCCAAAATAAACCTGTGTACCTATATAATATTTCAGGCAGCAGGCACTCGAAACTCGCAGCGGGTGCGCTGGCATTCTCGCCGCCGGATTTGCTGTTCCCGATCCCGCTCGTGTTTCTTTCTTTAATGCGATGAACGGTGAACAGTGAACACGGCTTAATGAACGTTGGCGTGGTTCAACAATCATAACATTACATCACTGAATTGAGACATTTCCGTTGAAACTGATGCATTCAATTTAGACATAATCAGCGCCAGTTTAGTTTTAACGGATTCCGATGTGTTTGACTTGCATTAAAACTGGGCAAACCGAGACCCGAGTTGTTATCAGGAACAACGTGCGTAGCACGTACTGTGTGTATTACCATATTCAGCTCGTTTGTAACGTGTTTTGAGGACGATTATTACGACGGTGTGTTAGTTTTATTTTAGCGTATTGCACGTATGTATATTTGAGGTATAACACACGCTTAGGTTTTGAGTAAGAATGATAAATACAAGGTCGAAATTAGCATTTTTAAAGCAGTTTACGTTAATTGCTTTTTGCTTATGATTTAAATATTTCTAGAATATGTTAAAAATAAAATACCGTTGAATAAACGATGACTGAATTATTATTTAATCTTAGGTACTTGATACAAACATGGCATTAGTGTCCCATTTGACTCGGAATTTATTTGATAATAATTATCATTTTGGAGGTATTTTTACTTTGCTTTGTAATTATACACAGATTGTTGCCGAGTACTATTTGAAGAATTAAAAGCGCTTTCGTTGTCTATGACTGCATTCGAAAACACCTTTGTTGTCGTCCTAAGTCCAAACGTAATTCCAACATTCACAGTTCACAACATGTTGTTTATTCGTAACGTGTTTTGGGGTTTAGTTAATAAGACTCAAAACGATACGCCGGCATGTGCTCCGCCAACGCTTATTCTTTAACTACATAAAGCATGTGATGAAAAATTGACTGGATTAAATGAACACAGAAATAACAGTTATTTAATAAAGACGTATCTGCGTAGGAATCTATTCTCGTTTGAGGTTTTCCGTATTGTGACCGAGCTTCAAGTAGTAGAGTGACGCGAGGTTTATGTGATGTTTTCCGAAGCAAAATAATCGTTGGTTGTACGAACTAGAAAAAATAAACAACGGCTAGTCTAGCTGGATCCGCGCTGCCTAGATATTTTGAATAGACAATGTTGCCCACTATTACCATTATGTATTATGATGGAAAAATGTATCTGAGCCGGCGAATGTAGGTTGAAAAATATTTCGGAATGCTTAGACATACTTTATGGTTCATTGTTGAGCCAGTTTGTTTTCAAATTTCACATTGATTGTCTTAAATCAAATAAATGGTTATAATTGACTTAACAAGTGTGCTCAACGCATTTTTTCCCGTAAAAATATGACCTGTCCAATATCTTTCACACGAAGTACTAATATTTTAAATATAAATCCCGCTGACAGTGTAATACTGCTACATAAATAAGGGGATTTGTTAAGAATTGTAGTAGCCATCAGTTAACAGTTCTTTTGGAACACGGCGCTCGTCGTGTGCAGCCTTTTGCTTTACACTTTCAAGTTTGTGTGTATTTATTTGCATAGTTCCATAGATTTTGTGTCGTATCCGTTAGTTTTGACACAAACACTTTAGCACGTTTTATTTTCATCTATTTTGCTAAAGAAATTGGCCATAGTTTATTGCCTAACTGGATTATGCGTGTAAAGTCCATTTAGCAATCGTGCTGGTGTAGTTATAGATTATGTGCAGCCTGATTATTTATTGGCACATTAGTGGCGCGTGGTACGTAGTGTGTATGCGGGCGCTTGTCACGGGTGAGGGCGCAGGCCGGGCTCGAGGGTGCTCGGGCACACGCACCAGCGGCTCCGGCCCACCACGCCCGACACCTGCCCCGATATAAATAGCCACCTGAACGCACACAGCGGCCGCCGTCCATCATCCCGAGCTTTCCAACAGACAGTAACGGCGACGTACCATCAATCTAAAACTCTACTTCATCTCATTCCACACATAAAAGAAACCATTTATATTTTAATTTCAGCTTTATCTCTTGCCGTACAAATACGAGGTATGACGCACTTTCGAACTACAAACCATTATTACGAATACTTTTTGTACCATTCATATTTTATTGAGGATCCTCTATGAACATGTTAGATATTGTAGGAAATTTCCACGTCAATTGGATTGATCGAAATCGTTAAAGAACCGTTAGCTCATTTACCGTTTATAGAAAAAGAATCGATTCGTTGGTGTTAATATTTTCAATAAAGAATGTAACTGATTTCAGGCAGAACGGGACTTACTTTTGGGCTTGGATCTAATAGCAGATATTATTTAAACTACAGCGTTGTATGACAGAATTTTCATGTTTCATTAAGAGTCAAAAACATAATCCTCCTTTCGCATTCGGGTAAAGAGCGAAATACCAATATAGGGCACGATTATTGCATTTGTCCGATATTCATTGCAAATTGAACGTATTATCTGAACAGCAGGTGAGCGCGATATTGATATAGCACCCTCATCAATAGGACAATGATTCCATCACGTGCAGCGCCAGATAGCTCGGCTGCTTCCTAATCTTTTGTTCCTAACACCTTATCAAATATTTTGAATCTTTATTGTGCGATAAAAGTGGTTTAGTATTTGTGTCAATATAGAGATAGCATTTACTTCCTTAAAGACAAAGAAGATATTTGAAAACATGGTAATTATTTACTGAAATGAGATCATAACATTCTGAATATTGTTCTGAGAGGCTTAGATTTTCATATTAGCTGCGTAGACAGACAAACTGGCGGCCCACTCGATGGTAAGTGGCCACCGCCGCTGAATGACTACCAATGCCAGGGTCACAGTCAAGTCGCTGCCTGTCGTAAAACGCTATTTGATCTTTAACATTAACAAATCAGACAATTGCCTTATCTTTATTGAAAATAGTAGTACGTAATCGTCGAATCCACGCCTGACGTGTACGGGCTCCGGTCGAAATACCCCGCCCGCCCCCACATAGCCGAATGCTTTAATATTTATGCAACGAGGATAATTAAGTGATACTATTAAATGGGATAGCTTTCGTTCGAGCTGTTTATCACGTGCGTTTTGGGCCAATAACAATTATTCAAGTTGTCTGTTACGGCAAACATTGCGGAATTTATTTATATTACTCTCCTTTTGCACACAAGATTTTCGCTATGTTTATAATGGTATAGTCCCGCGTGAATGCTTGACATTCGTATTAAACTCTTACGACGCACGCAAAAGGCTAATCTCGATGTCGCAATATCTAGTCTAGACTACTATCAGATTTATTCAACAAAGAGTTATAAAAGGATTAAAAAATAGCCATCATTCTTTCTCATCAGTCAATGAACTCAAGTCATATATACATAGTATTTCATCAACAGCATCTGAAGGCTTACTTTCATGTTTACTTACATTATGAAATGTAAGTTCTCACAAGTTCCAGCATTGTTTTACTGGTTAATGTATGTACTACTCAGATATCTTTATAGCAGACATAAATAATAGTGTTTCTCATTTAATCACATATTTCTTGTTAGAATCATACTGTTTTATTATACATTAAACATATCATGTGCAATATATCACATGAAACATAATTGAGATACATGGATTATATCCAACATACTAAAAAATATTTTAATGTTATTGTTTTATATTGAAGTACTGTTTAGGACTACAATAATTTTAAATATCTGATTTATCATCGATGGACTATTTTCATTGGAAACTCAATATAGAAAATAATAGAAATAATGATGGAATGTCATAATGATTTATGTATTTTATACGACTTTTAAAATAGATTGATGAATATTTTTTCATATCTAAATGAAATTGATTACCAATAGTGATTGATAGGCATGTTAGCCATGTACAGAATTAAATTAATGATATAACCAACCTTGGTCTTCATAACCCTTGTGTCCCATCTATTTTTAAATATACTTTGTCAACACAGGATGAGTCATGGCCAAGTCTAACTAGCTGGCAAAATTTCAACTAACCCTGACTGATAGCCCAGCAATGAAAAAATAATAGATATTTTTATATTGCTCAAAACCATTTCATCTGCCGGAGAATATGCCAATTTTATTTTGCAATTATTTACACAAAGATCTTTTGATATTCTTAATTAATGAATTTGACAGATGGGATGAAAAAGATTGAAATATTTTAACTTGTCCATTGAAGATTCACTCAGTTTTTAAAAAATGGCATTCCACATTCAATCCTTAATAATCTTTTTCATTAGAAAAGAAAAAATACAGGCTTTTAAAACCGACATCATAATAAGAGGGATTCCACTGCTGCAGTTGTGTCAATCTTTGCTTTTATTTCTGAATAAAATGTGTGTATGAACAAAATTAAATGATAAAGTAGGTAAAATTGCACTGATTATATTGATTGGGGCAGCACTACTATTAGTGCTGCCGTGGTATTATTACCATGAACATTCCACAGTTCTCTCTTCACACTCATGGTAAAATTAATATTGCTACAACTAATATTTGTTCTAGTGAGAATTTTTGTTTATAGATCTATATTTTTACTTCTGTAACATGGAAATACTGTTCCGATAACATTTCTAAGCATAGAATTATGATTGATTTGACTAATACAATGCAATTTAACACAATCTGTTGTTATATGTTATGGCTGATTTGAAACAAATTGAAAAAAACAAATGACATAATATGTATATAAGACTGTCATAATCAAGTAATCATTTGGGAACAAAATTTGAATGAGTAAATATGAATCACCTTTTATACATCAGTAATTTAGAAACAGTCAATGGTGGCCATTTATTTACTTCAGTGATTACCTGTTCAAAATATTTATACTGTTTACCACAATGCTAGTCCAAATTAAGAGGATGCTGCGAAATGTAGTAATATCAGAATAGGTTGAATTATGATGCATTCATACGAATGTACTCCAACTTAGCTATAAATTGTGTTGCAAATAGTAATAAAAATAAAATAAACATTATTGGGAAGAATAAATATTAGCTATTGTCAGAATAACAATAAATCACTAAGTGTGAAAAGCAAAATAATACTGTGGGGAATTAAATTTACGCATGCCTTGTTCTGGTCGATTTATTCGTGGAAATGAAAATATATTGAAGTAACTCACCGTTGGGCCCATATTTTTCTTGGTTCCTTTTCACTTGGTCTGGACTAAGGCCTTTGTCTGGGTCTGTGCCAAAATACTTTAAGACTTCATCCACGGATTTCGTGTGAGCGTCCTCCATGGTGGAATTGCTACGTTGCCGTCAGTTCTAGAAGGCAAGAAGAGAATTAGGTTAGAAATGACGAGTCATCATTAGCAACTTATAAGCTTTTGAGGTTATGTTGCTTCTATGACGATACTCAAAGAAATAACATTTCGCTTCACATTTGATCATATAATTATTGCAATGTAACACCTTTATGTTTCAGTTTATTTTATTTCGTCTTGTACGAATGTTTCCTTTTTTTGGGCTCTTAGGTTACTGGGTCAAAGCAAACGTCAAATAACGCACTTATTCAGTTAATCCACACGACGACGCTATTACTAAATAATGTGAAACAAACGTTCAATGATATTTAAACGATAAGTAATATGATTACGGTTTCAAGAAGGATTTTCTAGATCGCAAGCACCACCACTCACCAAGAAATTATTTAAAATACATTAGAAAAAAATGTCTTTGAACAATATTTCACTTAATTTTAAACTTTTAACGTCTTTATTATTGAGGAATAACTATTTTCTTTCATGTATTACTTTTTCTCGTAAATATCATAAACGACAAGAACACGTATCCAATCCAGCCGTCATTTTTCATAAACTGACGTAGCAAATGTAGACGAAGCTAGCGACACCTTTTACTTTTTCTATGAACTAAAATTATCAAGTGAAAGTCTTTTTTTTATTTAAAAAATATAGATTAATGTAGTAAATTATAAAAACACAGCAATACACCTTATTTAAAAATAGACGGCGCCTGGTTTATAGTTTCTTTATATAAAAACTGTATATAATTTACGACCACATATAAATGTGGAGCCATGCTATAGGTCGATTTTGTACCACGTGACGGAAAGCTATTTTCGTGTCAAAGGCGCCTACAAATTGCGGTATTTTTAAAATTCCAAAATTTGCTTCGCGTTATGTAACACTTTATCACTTATTTATATTCACAACTTCCTTTTATAACTGTTATGGCACTTGATTTGCACTCGGGGTTACTACACTCACGGTCGTTTCCTTTTTAAATTGGTATTAAGAAACTTACTGAGATATTTTTTCGACAGCGTCGAGAAGGAAAGAAGAAATAAGAGTGGCGCGGGAGATGTTTTCCCGCCGCGCCCCGAGTAGCGACTCCCGGGCGAAGAGCGACGATTTTAGAGCGGCGCGGGCGCGGTGGAGGGACACCGTCGGAGATTTCTTTAATTATTTTGGCAACAGCACTCGATGGCACAGTCGAGTCGCTTTCCAGGGTTGCATGTCGCGCAGCGGCCGGCGACGGCCGTCCTATGATGATCTTTTTATAGCGGGCGCTGGCTGGCTCGAGCGCCCGGTTCTTGCCGTGTGCTGACTTCTGTTTACGATTGTTAAATAGGCAGCTTTTTAAAATATTTTATGTCGCCCTTGCGGTTGCGTTAATTACGCGAATGAGAGCTTTGAGGCCGTCACGGTCGGTGAGCTTTTGTATAGAGGCATCATTTTATATTGTACGTAGGCATGTACCCGACGGGTTAACATTATCTTGTTTATTAAACATTGATCAAACGAACTCTTCACTTTTACCACATGTAGATATGCGTATATTATTTTATGCAAGTTGAATCACAAATTTTTATATAATTGTTAATTCTTAATTGCATATGTAATTCTGTCTTAAAAGGATTAATGTACATACAATATTTTAATTTACAAGTCGTGATTTAATAACACATAAACTAGAAAGAATATAAGCAGAAAAATCGAATATAATCAATATTTATATTTTCACGCAAATTAACTGTCTATATCTAGTTTCTACCTACTAACGTATAACATGTAATTTTATGCTAAATATGAAAGAATGATCAATTTACTTTTACCGTTATATACCTATTGTTATACTGTTTGTTCTATGGCGAATAATGATGATCCTTGATGGAATCGAACAATTGGACTGCCGCCGAAAAGAAGAGGTGTTCTTGAGTCCAATGTTGGCAACGCGACAACCACAAGACAATGATCAATATGTTCGAATTTTTATCTTCGTCCAGTGTTCAGAACATTGCTGATGATACCTTGAGCTTCATGTAAAAACAAACATAATTAATTTTTTTAATATTCTTTCCTGTATAAAGCTGTAGTGATGTTTGGGTAGGGCGTCGTGGATAAATTCCTAAGTGATCCAAAAGAGGTCCCTTCATTTCTTCATCACAGGTCTTGTTTTACTGTTTATGGGATGGGTTTGGATGGCAGATATATGGCGCAGTAGGAATAGGAGCAGGAACATCGTAACAATCTCGCTCAGGGCGCCTTTATTGATATAACCAGCACTGTCTAAGTATTTGGCACTTGCATGAGAACAATCAGATAGGTAGGAAATTTATTCACTATAGTACAATTACCCATTTTTAAATAAACATCTAATAGCCATACACATAACCTGAACCTATATGTCTCATAAGTAATTTGAAAACATGATGAATTTTAGAATATCCAAAACCGAGCCAAATATTTGTTGATCAATCAAACATTTATTGATAATGTTTGAATAAAGACCAAACTGGCTGCGTCTTGTTTCAAACCGTTTCGTGGGCTGTTTCGATCGGAATATCTCCGTGTTGCTTTTGTTACGAATTCAAGGTGAGTCCGAATAGTTTGGATACAAAATTAGTGAGATTAGGAGCTTCACTCGTTAATTTGAGATTTGATTACATATAACAATCGAGTTTTTCCAAACAAAAGTCGGATTACTTTTCAATTTCTTGATGTTCTGGATTGACTTGGGTTTTGAAATTGTGCGTAACATAGTTCCACTCAACGAAATGTGTTGTACCTGATAATACATCTTCAATGTAAGAAATTCTGACGGATGTTAACATTAATAAACTTGTTTCTAAAATCTGTTTAGTATTGAAATTTAGGTACTAAAAATCATTAGCCCCGCGCATGATCTAGACATCAGTCGTTCCCAAACTATGGGTTGCGGCCCACTAGTGGGTCGCAAGAGAATATTAAGTGGGTCCTGAATAGATATTGATTAAAGTCCTTTTCCCATTCAGTAACTCATATCTATTTGAAATAAATTGGACGTATCAAAATCACTGTGACTAAATGTAACTCTAATAATCAAAGTAAAGATAAAGCTGTAGCCAAAAGAAAATGATGTTTTACCAATACTTTTATTCCCCCTTTACTGCCAAATGACTTTATTCATTAATTTGGCAGGTTTTGTTAGGTGGGTCAGAGCCTAGTCAACTTTGAGAACCACTGATCTACATGACAGATCAGGACTGTTCTTCAAAGTTGCATCTGTATCTACACTTTGAAATATAAACTAATTTAAAAGAATTTATAACAAAGAATCATTACTATTATAAGCATGTACTATCATTAGAAATTTATGTTGTAAATAAAATTAGTATTAAATTGAAAGCTCAACCCACTCCGTTTTCGAGATTGGCAATCAAGATTGGCTTAACTATTCCAGCGAAATCAAACGGCATTGATCATTCATTTAGTACTTTATGACGTGTTAAAACATGGAATCCGTCAACATTGAAGACGCCACGTTACACTGGTTATGTATGATTATTTACGCTCGGGCAAAGGTAAGAGAAACGCATTTTTTCTTAGACAAAATGTTTAACAAAGGGCAACAACCTTACAATCTTTTTGTGGATCTTCTTTATGTCAGAATAATATGTAAGTTGACCTCATTGCGCACTCTTTTCAGCGACCATGAGCCATGACACTGCGGCACAAATAAATACCGTGTTAGTTGATTTCCAACCGGGCAATGTTTTAATTAAATTCGTTATTCTCCTTGATGTACCGACATTATTATTTCGTGTTTACGATGTGTTGTCGGCAAATTACTCGTTAAACAGCTTTAAAATACGTTTCACAGTGCTCTCTTACCCGGCGACTTTAGCAAAAATGTCAACCTTGCGTCTCAGTGAGTTTAAATTTAGATAGTGGAAATAGAGAATCGGAGGGTACAGCTGAATGCCAATGTTAACGTCTATTTTGGCTGCTGGAATGAAATACATAGGTATAAATATATCATAATCTAAAGAAGCTACTAGTATAGCAACACAATTTAGTTTAAAGAATTTACTACCTAAAGCTTATAAATTTAAATAAAACGAGATAATAAACTGAATCCGTATATTCTTAAAGCGTGTTAAAGACATCGTAAAATAAAATCGCATTGTGGAATATAACTTTGAAGGTTTTTTACGTCATCATTATAAATTGGATAATATATCATCGGTACCTAATGATTTATATAAACACTAGTAGCAAGGCCTAGCTTTGTTTAGACTGAATAAAACTCCAGTTCACGTTGGGGTTAAAAGGGAGATTGGGAAATTTTGTATGATATAGAAAGATATTATATTTTTAAGTTTTAGCGTAATCCTTCCAAGATATATGTATGTTTTGTTGGCATTAATAGTATGATTGTTGATTATTGGTATTTTTTAACTAAAAGAAAGTTATTAAGCTCCCCATCCTGTATCTCAGAGGAGCCGGGAAGGAGTAAGCCAATCACAATGTCACTGGTCTTTCAGCTTGGCTTTCTTAAGGATATTTAAGCCGGGATGGAGTCGTAACGATCCTACCTCTCAGTGGCGGGCCTTTTGTTTAGAATATGATGCGGTTTCTTTCGGATGACCACCCCGTGCAGTGTAATTACTTGTGCTTCTGGACGGGGGCACATCTGTCAGAGTTGACTACTTTGTTTCGATGCTCGTTTGAGGTTTTATGGTCGCCCATGCCAGATACGAGCTCGTATGTGCTATCGCCCACATCAGATTAGCTATCGGTGAAGGCGAACTCTTCCCTCAGTGTGCCTAGCAACCCCGATTACCTCTTTCGGTCATCCTTACGATGGGAAAGGAATGCTCACCAGCAGGGCGAGTTGGTCGTAATTGCATATATCATAAACTTCTGAGAGAGTTTGCACAACAATTGAACAAAGTAACACTTTTCTACTAAAATATACGAAGAAATTTAGTTATCATCAGTAAGCGGCACTTACATGTAAACTAAGTTGCGTTTCTTCGAATTCAAGCAATCGTATGCGATGTTTTATTTTAGTCTTAGTAGGAATTCATTATGAATCAATCAACTAATGTTACATTATAAATATTTGATTGTTGGCTATAATATTCCTCTACTTTGTATAAAGGTAATTGAAGCGACGCGACGCCGTGAAATGTTTGCCATCTAAAATAGATTAGAATCTGGTTCGTTTTTCATCGGAATCGTTGAAAAGATCTAGTTTTATTTATACCAGACTGATTGAAGTGGAGTTGGTACACTGAAACTGAAATGTATCAACATATTTTACTTGTATTAAAAATGCAACCTCAGTTCAATTTATACGTAGAACAGGATTTTATCGCTCATAACTACCTTTAAATAAAATGTTTGTATTGTTGAACATAAAGACGGTTATATGGCATGAGAATTTCGCATTAGTTTTATGAATTGGAAAATTGTAAATGCCAATAGAACCGAACTTCAATCAGTTGGTGGAATTACTCATAAAAGGCGCCTGCGAACTTTAATGATCGATTAAAAATCACTCTAGTGCGACTAGTGTACTATTTTCGATGTATTTTATGGCCCATCAATTAATGTATTAACCGATATTTTTAGGCTCCGGTCAGTCATGGGTTTGTGTAGTTATTAATTATAGGTTTAAACGTCGGTAATGCGGAGGTAATAACATTACTATATTCCTCATTGCTCAATATTGATTTATTAAACTATTTGTAGCTGTATTGCTGGCTTAATATTATTAGAAATGATTGAGTTTGGTTTTATTGAAACTGAATGACATTCCTTAGCTTTAAGTATCATAGTTCTAATTGAATCATGGTAAAGAACTTATGGTTTAGAATGTACATACATTCCACCTGGGTATACTTAGACCATTGTATTTTACACGTTGATACTATTAACAAAAAAATATCAATTTGTTATTTATATTATAATTGTTATTTAAAAATCTTTTCATACTTAAACCGTAATACATAATCATTTAGATAACTCAATATGAATTTTATCAACAATACATGACCTTATATCAAATCAATGTATG
This sequence comes from Theretra japonica, assembly GCA_033459515.1. NCBI lineage: Eukaryota > Metazoa > Arthropoda > Insecta > Lepidoptera > Sphingidae > Theretra > Theretra japonica. The sequence goes on from CM065936.1 coordinate 4,059,999, forward strand.
GCACAATCGGGACGTAAAGCAAAATTGTATTAAAATACGTTAATATCTATGTTTATTATGGCCAAACATTTTACTTACAATATTTTAATATAGTTGAATTTAATTATTGTTTATTACTTACTCTGTTTGTTCTATTAGTATTGTAAGAAAGGGTATTTAATATTACAGAATTACTTTGCTGTCATTAGACACACAATTTTCTTTTCTCCTTTTCAAAATCATGGTAATTTAAAAGTGCATAATAATCCTTAAACGACAATATAAAAGTTATCACTGTTAGAGAGCGTCTTATAATATTCATAAGTTACATATGGTATGTATCTTGTTTGTTTCTGATGTGTTGTTCCACTTAATTCCGGGTTAAAAGCTTAAGTTGAAATAACTGTTTACATGTTTTTTCCATGGGATTTTACCTACGTGAGTGCGTTTACAAACACAAAAACATGTATAAAGCCAATAAATATATGTTAGTTGTACAAATATTCGTGTTAGGAATAAACTTTTCGCGTCCAAAGTTACTTTCGCAACCACTAGAGGCGCGGTGGTAGAGCGCGGTTGGGTAATGTTAAGGAAAGGGCGCCGCGAGCCCATATTTTGCGAGCTTAGTTCTTTGCATTGTTCAGATGGCGGTTCGAGGAGTCCTACAAACTTTGCCCACGATGCTGGAGTAATAACACCCAGTGCGGAAACTCGCCCAGGACGTGGGAATTGGTAAAATCGTCTTGTATATAATGGGTGCACATCCTAAGCAATGCTGTTGTGATATTGGCGTCTTCAGATCGTAACATATTCGATTAGTCTTATAAAGTAATAAGATCAATTATATTTGATATTCGTTTTTTTATAATTATAATTTTACGAAAAGTTCTGTATTCACTAACAAACGTAATGAATGTTTAAAAGGAAGTTATTTAGACTTTAAAGTTCCAAGTAATGACTGGGCCTTGAGATTGCACCCCGCCGCGACCTATTTGTTTTGTGAGATTTTCTATAAAATCGGACAACTTTATTTTATCTGCAATTAAATTTGTTTCAGATACAGCTATATCATGAAAAATAAATGAACTTTATTTGCCTAACCAATTATGTACTCATTTATGCTTACGTTTATGCTGGTATACGTCGCTTTGGTTGACACGAGGTTCCTCCCAAATAATGTCAGAGAGAATGACTGCCCACTACACTGTCGTAACAAGACTAACAATAAGTTTTCTGCAGACTGTGCCCTTACACCCATCACTGCAGCTCCTGTAAGTCAGGATTAACAGTGGCACGCATTTTAATGACACCTAGTATTAAAACTCAGCGAGTCTTCGGGAATTGACGCCGGAAAGCGCGGAAATTTCTCCTAGTCTCTACAAGGATCATATAGTATACAACTTCAAATAATATTTGCAAATTATCCAATATGAATTTACGCAACAAAAATAGGTAATTAAGGTGGTGGTTAACTGGTAAATAAGGTTCACTTGGCTCTACGAACTCAACCGTAGTTGAAGTACTTCGTAGTAAGCAAGTCTATTACAGATCTAGAAACGGTATATTTCATATCAAATGAATTTCTAATAAATATGAAAGGTTCGATAATTTCCTGTCTTTAAAGAGACATCCATCAGCGGCGTCTCCTTGAAGCCTGTGATTGTCGTCACGCAATAAACTTGCCCGCGTTGTGCCCCAGCCCACATACCGCAATAATAAAACATTTAATAATATTCCTAATGTCTTTCTGGCTTTTTATTTTCCATTACAGATATCACGATTGGCGATGGGAGGTGATCTGCAGCTCAAATGTTTGTTGTTATTGGCACATGTCGAAAGACGGACGTTGATTAGTCCGGTTGATTCATGAACTGTGTTACGTCCGTAATTATGGCGGTGTATTTGAAGTAATGGATCGAAACTGTTACTTGGGAAACGGATACAAATGCAGATCATTTCGTTGTGCATTACGCGTACGGGTAGCACGATTACTGTAACTCACATTATGGATATTATAGGATGTTTGTAGCTGAAGAGTTATTTAACAATAAATAAGGTTTTTTTTTTTTTATAGCCGTTATAGGCAGACGAGCTAGCGGCCCGTCTGATGGAAAGCGGCTACCGCTGCCCATAGACCTCCGCAGTGCCAGGGGTCCAGCACAACAAAGTCGCTGCCTACCTTAAGGAAAGTACTCTCTTTAAGATTTATGTTAGCTATTAGATATGAAGGGTAAGTGAAAGGGCAGATAAGATAAAAACTTTCTTTACCATCCACTACTATCTACACTGTTCCATGAGAGTCGGTATAAATCGTTTCAATTGTACTCATTACGTATTGGTTTTCCTTTTGATGCTACAGTATAGACAGACTTGCCATTACACACAGCGCATGCAGAAACGCTTAAATTGAATAAAATTACGCTCACTACACGAACTATTACCGACAATTTAGATAGCCCGCGAATTCGGCCGAAGTGAGGAGTACTGAAACAAGCTTTTAAAATTCCTAGATAATGTAACGAGTATGGACGCACGCAAGAATATATTTTGATATCGAATGTAGTGCGCGCACCTTCGGTGAATATTCGTAAGGCTGTCCGTCATCTACAAATAAACGGGCGAAGGTAATAATCGAAATAGAATTATCGTACGTACGAGTGTTTCGTAATCGTCTGTATTGGCATAACAGAGTGTCGGCCGTTGGCGGGACACTCTGGGATTTAGTCCGAACATGTTGGACATGCAATAGAAGGTTAACGTCTCTCAGCCAAACCTATGATTTATTGTTTGGATTGAGAGTGCCACGTGTTGCGAACGTTTTGTTTGTTCAATCAATTCGCCTCTCGGGCCAGATTGCAAGTGGATGTTTTCATCGGATACTTTGAGCAAGTTATCAGTAACTAACGATAGTTTGGCTTACGTTCGCTGATCTAGCGCGAATTTACACCGATATTACGACTATTTCAGACGACATGAGAATTTAATATGATTTTATCAGTACTCAAGGATTTTGTTTATGTTATTATTAATATAATAATGGCAAGAATACATAAAGAGGCATGCACTGTGAAGATAGAAAATTAGAACAAAAAAAAAGCTGCAAACTAGAATTACATTTTGATAATAAACATAATTTGTTAATTCAGTTAGAGATTACCAGAGTATTTTTTGAGCTAATTTTGAGTGACGTCACGTGAAGTGCTATACTGAATTGGATGACTCATACAGGTTTAGTTCTTTTATATCTGAGAAATATTTCTACGGAGTGCATTGACGTCATTGAATATTAGGTGCTTTGTTAGCATATTTGTGGTTTTATAATCTGAAATGAGCCGTATTTTTACAGCTGGCAGTAACGCACGACTAAACTATATCTTTTCGGTGCTTAGGCTTACTATTCATCGTATTAACTGAATAAATTTTATTTCAATCATTCTATACATCTAATAACCCTGCACTTTGGACCACCGTATGTAGATTAGTTCATTTGCATATATTATACAGACTAATCCAGTCTCTTTAATCAAATTATATGTATTTAAGCATGAAGATATTTTAGTAAACTTTTGAGTAGTGTAAAATGACAAGATTATATAGCTACTATAGAAAATCGTTTTATGTTTTATTAATAGCAATTAGTTTAATGTATCTTAAAAAAGGGAACGCCTTTGGCCAGCAGTGGGACACAAGTATATTATATGATAAAAATTGAAAATGGAATCCGTAAGGAAAAACATTATAGAATGATTATATTTAAATGTCTTTGTTATAGTAACCACATGCATTTCACTCATTTTCAGTGGGCGCCTCATTAATTACCTTTAGGTATGTATTTTCATAAAAAATGACATTGGACTGAAATTTCATATTTGTCATCAGATGGCGCTAGTATCTCCGTGGTACAATTTTTGACAAAAAGCCAAGGAAATTTTCGGCAGTACAATAATAAACCTACACGGTTTCTGTATTAGAAGACAGTATTAGATGAAAGATAGCTTCATCTATTACAATGTAATTCACAATAATAACGATGTATCTTATTATTAAACTTTTTTATATCTGGTAACACTAGCTTCGTTCGCATTTTCATATTTAAATTGGTGGTGCTTTATTGAATTAACCGTAAATGATAATTAATCACACGCCGTTTCTATATAAAGCCACTACATAGTACATAGTCCGTGTGTTCTTCGGGATGAGATATCACGATTCCGCTACAATGACAACACTGAAACAGTCACTTTGCACACATCACAGTCCTGTTGGTAACACCGTCGCGTGGAACTTACCGTATCACTTAATATCACTTGGTCCCGGTCACTACTTGCGATGATACATAAAATGTATTTTTTAATGTTTAGGTATTATCGAGAGAGGTTAGCGCGCCCCATGAGGACAGCGTCGGAAGTGCGGCGCGCCGGGCGCGGGAGCAGATACCCGCCCTCTTTTATAAGCTCCGTTGTGGGCAGCGGGCGGGTTGCCAGCTACTCCTCTCGCAATAACACACACGGCTTACAATAACACGGCTTTTGCGCGCCCGGCTCAATAACTCAAAGGCATAGAGTTCAAAATTCGTGTCATTACTTTTTCAAATCTGCAAATGAGATTTGTTTAATCTAGGTTTACTGATAACGTTTGATACTGTCTGTACTCTACAGAGCTTTGTCGAGGAAGTGCTAATCAATTAACAAAAAATGTCCATCGGATAGCCAGGGCTGATGGAACTTCACATAGAAACGTCGCGGGTGAGAAATAATGATTATATTACGGAATAATGGATATAAAAACTTAGTTCTAATGTCTGTCGACATAATGGACTCGTTGTTAGCTCTCTTTTAATTTGCCTGTCACTTTCCGTTGTTCAAACGTTTTTTACACGTTGTAAATTAATGTCAGAAAGGCTCATGGTAACTGCAGCCATTTTAGCTAAAAACTATAAATTTTACGTATTGTTTTTTATTTAGTTTCATTATTTAGGAGGAAATGGAAAAGTAATCAATTACTGTTTAATTTTAACATTTGTAAAGACAATAAAATACAAACTACTTAACTCCGTTTTTCTAAGTATATTTTTGACAAACATATGTAAATGATTTCATATTGTTAATTAAAAAGTACATGTACATTAAACATAAGACAATACGATAAAATATAAAATACGCCTTTATATAATAGTATCATTGTTTTACATTTTATTAAAATAAAAACATTAACTTTTTATATTTGAATCCTTACGTCTACAAAGTCTACGGCGTAGCAGGGGCTACGATTGTAATGATCGGTCGAAGGGCCGCTGCCTCTCTACGTTATTCATAATTTAAAATGATTATTATTTTCTTTACGTATAACATTAAAAATATCAAAACTTCTTCGTTTCGTAGTGGAGGTTATGTAAAGTAATTTTCCAGATGGTTGCCCGCTGTAAAGCTTAGCTCGCTAATGAATTAAACGACTATAAAGCCCGACCTAATACAAAATAAATACTAAGATATAATCATAGAGATTCAAATATAAGATTATAAAATTAGCCAAGTAAAATGTAGATTCCTTAACGGGTTGTTTGAAACGAATTTTGTATCCAATCCAATACAATCCATCAGCTAAAGAAAGTCCACTGCTGAACATAGGCCTCTCCCAATGATTTCCACAGTGGGACGTTCACTCACTAGATCAGACGACCTGGTGAAGGTTGCGGGACGTCGCTGGGTGCAGGCTGCCTCCAACAGGTCACTGTGGAATTTCGTATGAAATGTGTAATTACATTGCCCTGGTGTTTCAAATGGCTAATTTAGCATGCCAATTTTTTTTATCCAACAGGCCAGGTAAACGAACAAAAAGTTCACCTGATGGTAATTGATGATTGTCGCCCATGAACATCATCAACCCTTGGATCATATATGTATATGTTGCCGGCCCAACAAATCTGTAAGGCGCTACCTTACAGATGGAAGGAAAAAAGATGGGAAGAGGAAAGGGGAATTGGGAATTCGGCAATTGCATTCGCCAAATGAAACGCGACATCAAAGCTGTGTTAAATAAATTGAACGCTGTACTATTTTCTTGAGTGGCCGAAACACATCAGTTCCTAATTTTTTCATGTTACTATAACATTTATAGTACGCGACAGGAGGAGAATTAGCCGGAAGGCGGACCCTAGCACCGGCCGGGATAACGCCAGGTAGGAGAGAGAGAAGAGAGAGTACGCCACAGGTCGAGATGGCAATGGGGTTAATGATGTGATGCGTGAGGGACGTGATACCCCACATCGCCCGCGCCGTCCTACTCTTGGTGCTGCATGAGTCCGCACCGGCCGCGTTCATCGATTTCGATCCCACTCACATTGTTCTTTGTCAATTATATTGTTGTGTATTGAAATGACGGCGGTAGCTTTTAAAGCTACAGAAAAACACTCTCATTCTTAAGGTTTTATTACGTTCATACACTCCCCTCCTCCTCACTTATAGTTTTTCTCATATATCTTCCATGTGAAGACATCGATCAGTTACAAATTGTAGATAGAATATTTTGTCACGTTGCTTATAGTAAACTTGACTTAATTTATTTTTACTTTTATGTCATTGCGTTGCAAGAAAATCGATATAAACTACTTGGAACGTGATAGCACATCACTAGAAAATTGTCATGTCGATCTGTAGTACTTTTCGGTACAACTTCACTTTTAATTGAATCCGAAGTATTTTACAGATCACTTTGAGATATGAATTTCTGAAATGGTTTTGGATATGTGTTTTAGTTAAAAGAAAAAAAAGTTGAATATAATTTATGAATTCGAGTTTTCTTTTACTAGATCTCAACATTATTTAATTGCTTGGTCAATAGAGTATTAGAAAGCTATTTAATTACAGTTGATAGCTGCTGTTAAAATTACTTTTAATATTACAATTTAATAAGTTCTTCGCCATTAGATTACGACATATCGATGGTTTATTTATATGCTTCTCATTGATTTATTACTCTTAGTCGTGTTGAACTTCTATCAATAATACTCGTACAATTGTTTTAGTTGTATTTTTGATCGAAGGTTTTGAATTATGAATAAATATGTACGACTAGCTTTTGCCCGCAACTCCGTTTGCGTAGTTATCTTTATAAAAAAAATCCCATACCAACCCGTCCCGTTATATCCCACCTTGTCCCGTCTCATTCTCACTCAGGTTATGTAATCCAGTCCCATCCCATCTATTTGAGTACAATAAAGTAACAAATACATCGGAATTCCTCCCTCATCCCACAGAAACACAATTTTTTTCGGGATAATAAGTAGCCTAAGTGTTAATCCAGGGTGTCAGCTCCCTCCATACTAAATTTTATCGAAATCCGTTAAGCTGTTTCTGAGTTCATCGCGCGCAACCGCACAGACAAACAGACAAAACTTCTAAAAATCATTGTTTCGGTTTCTATTATGGTAATAAAGTCCCCCCATATCAGTTTTTCTCATTTATCTTCCATGTACAGACATCGATCGGTTACAAATTTATTATATGTATAGATAGATTCAGGAACATCTTATTTTGACGTAAGTACTTTTAAATTATTCCCAATAGTTTTACTTTAATTGTGTCCTTGTCTTTCATTAGTCAAAACAAAATATTGACACCGAAGCCCAGCGAAAAAAACTGGCTGAACTAGAAACTCCCTTGGCGCTTGCGGAAAAAAACATGAATGAGTAATAATATATAATATTTCATTAATACCTATACAACGTGTAACGGCAGATTTAATGGCTTCCGTGACGCGTACGCCAAATACTCCGGTAGTGTAAGCTTGGCAGCTGTATTAGACCATAGATCTGAATACCGCTTGGCACCGCGCGTGCCAGTACGCCGCGTCCAACGCTGACATTTCGGTACCTCGGCTAGACAATCGAGCACTGCATGTCTGTCAAGATCATTATTAATCCTTGTGACACGAACATGTTATTCTAGGAAGCCCCAGTAAAATGAAATGCGAAGCGGAAAATTTGATTTGTTAGAAGGTAGAGCTTTGCTGTAGCCTACACTAGATTACTGATTATGTATTGAAGAATCTATTACTTTTTATCAATTTCACGTAACCCCCGTGAAGGTTGTCTATTGTGTTGAGTTCGGCCTATGATGGAAACACGTTGGGGTTATCAATGATACAATTCTTCATTATCGAAAGCCAGGCCGTAACTAACGATGAACAATTCCCATTGAATAAGCAACGCAACAGCAACGTAGCTTCCTTTCTGCATATTAGTTTTGACGGAAATAGTTTTACAGTGCGCTAATTTGTGGTGTAGTTAAGACGAGTTACAAAAGAGCTCTACCGGTCTAGTGGCGCGCCTTCTGGTATTTCCTGAAATTCGTGAATAAACATAGGCTACTCCACAAATACTATGTCATACCAAATCTTTCTAGAAAGCATAAAAAATAGCAAGAGTTATACAAGGACAGAGGTATAATTAATCAAATATTACTACTTTATACAACTGGCGATTAGTTGTCAAGCTACAAGTCTACTTTGTTCTAACCTTCATATTCATTATTAGAATATATTGATCGCCTATTGATCCAATATTTTTGTATTTCACTAGATAAAACATTATTCGATTGACAAGTAACACGATGGCGCCTTGACGCAAAATGATTTTACTTTTGTTTCATGATTCTATGTTTAATTTAAAACTAACGGAAGTTTGCACGTGATACTGACAATTATTTGAATCTCGGAGTAGAAAAAAATATCTTTTTCGTGATTTGAGTCATATAAATAAAACGCATAAAACAATTTTATAGAAAATCATCATATCATGCGAATACTCTGAGGAATAGTCCAATTTGATCTCCTCCTCTCCTTTCTTTAACAGAACAACGCTAGCTGGCTTGTGGAGCCACAGCTTGACGATTCATTCCATCTCGGCGCGAACCAAAAGGTTCTTCAATTCTTTTTTCTGTCGCACAGTTAAGCTGTGGAACGGTTTGCCATCACACGTGTTCCTTCCTATAATCCTGGATCCTTCCGCCGTAGCGTAAAGAGGCATCTCAGCGGGCCAGCATGATTATAACGAATAGTATGAGATTGGCGTCTGATGCCATTCGATACTCTGTCTGGACGGCATTAGCAGTTACCAATAGGTGCAATGCAGTCACGGTGCCGTGCCAGAATTTAAAAGAAGGATCATATTTATCATAACCTTCGTAGCGCATTTAGTTGTCTGCTGTGAAACAAATGATTACGGCTTCTATCCATACTGATCGGAATTTGTGCGAGATCCACAAATATTAACATTTATGAGACTGAAAAGTCGTTTGTAGTTTTTGACATTGACAAAACTTATATCTTAATGTCAAGAATATGTGTGACCGACCATTCGGTGTATGAACCTATATATCTTACTCTATTTTTCTTCAAAATTTTTTCAAGTGCGTGGTGGCCTGTTGGTAACGGATCAGACTCGGCTGCCTACATGTTCACGGTGGTTGCGGGTTCAAATCCCAGGGCACACCTCTGACTTTTCGGGGTTATGTGTGTATTGATAGTCAATCACCACGCACTTTAACGGTGAAGGAAAACATCGTGAGGAAACCTGCATACCGTAACGATTTTAAAGAAATTCTACGGTATGTAAGTCCGCCAACCCGCACTAGGCCAGCGTGGTGGACTATATGGCCTAACCACTCTCAATCGTACTCTCGATTGTAGAGGAGGCCCGTGCCCTGCAGTGGGTCGTATATGGGCTGATACAATACAATACAAAAATTTTTCTTCAACCATAGCAAATTCACTGCAAACATAGGCCTCTGCCCTCTCCCAAGGATTTCCATAGTGACTCGTATGTACATATATGTATTATGTAAGACTTGCAGAGATTAGTGCATACACATGCGGCTAATGTGCATGCAATAATGGTATTTCGTGCAACAATACGTGTGTAAGATACATCTGTAAATAATGTTCAGCTTTTATCGGCAGTAGGGTCGGCAGGTGAGGCCTGGCGCGGCGCCAAGTGCCCACGCACATCGCTCGCCTACTGTATATCTGCTAAATGTTTCATTTTGACATCTATCATACAATTTTTTTAAGTTTAAATTTAAATGCAAAAATGTCGAATCTAAAATTAATGTCCAAATCTCCCGTGGCATGTGCTTCAGGCTATTTTTATTCCGACGTATCGCAGGGCCATCGCGAGACTCGACTCCCAGAGACATCAATCACGCTGACTGAAATGTTGATGTTAGTTAGGGAATATTATGAAACATTACGATCAAACGTGCATCATAACAGAGATTTAACAACGCGGAAAAAATGCGATACGTGATTTATAGACGAACATTATTGTGAAGTATGTGGACTTAAATGTTTCAGTAGTTAAAACGTAAACAATTATTATAAGTTAAGTGCTTTGTTTTATTTTATTATTGAGTAAGATAATTATAACGCTGCTTGCGTATCTCTTAAACGTTACTGGAATTTGGAGGACATACCAACATATAATTTTTACTTAAATACATAAATACAACGTAATGAGTGAACAATTTATTTTCTTTCGTTCAAAGTTACCACAGAAATAGACCTATTAAAAAATTGGACCTGGGTAAACCTAGTTTATTTTATAACATGTCAATTCGCGTGTCAAATAGATCTCGCAGAATGTTTCTGCGTCGCTGAGCGTGTGACACGGCGCGGTGGTTTCAATTCGATACCATTATTTGTTCGGAATAAGATCTGCCTCTCAGGAATAGTCGAGGACGACTAGCAGCTGCAAAATTTTCCACATAATTACTGTGCAGTGTGTATATTAATAATATTCCTAGAAACTACCTGACGCGGCTGAGATTGATGTTTATGGAAGACAATATTTAGTTTACATAAATTTCCAGATATGACGATGATCTCCCAAATATATTCATTTATTGGATTTTGGTATTTTTTGTTCATGTTTTAATAGACACATACACATCCATTAACGATACGTTCCATAAGAGTAGGCAGAGACTATGGATATATTTTTTTACTAAGGATAAAAATATGCTTATTGTATTTGATGCTACTAGAAAGGTCGTAGCTAAATTAGCACGTTAAATTTTCAGGATAATACTGCAAAGGTTGTTTGAATCTAAGATAGGGAGAGCCCGCATCAGTTCCACCTTGTTCTTGATTAATTACTAAAATTATGACACGTTTTTTGAATCAAGATTAAAACGGTGCCGTGTTTCTGCTACGTGTCATAATATCAAATGTAGTTGTTAAAAAACATTGTACAGATTATGAACATTTCTTCATATTTAGCTTGCAGTAAATAAGATATATAAAGTATGTTTAAAATATTTGCTCTTTCTAAAAACTCTATTCCCGTAAAAAATAGAGTATATTATATTATATTCGCGTAAAAAAGGCTTAGTGCACGTTGCAGACACAGTTGATTCATAATTTTTAATTAGGCGCTACTACAATACCTTCGATGTGTTACAAACACTGCTACAATATTTACCCTTTTATTTGCATTTTTCTGTCGAATTCACCTCAAATTACTGGCATGATTTGAATGGAACTTAGGTCATCAAAGTCAGTAAAACAATAATGATAAATAGTAGTTCGTGTTTATTCTTATTATTCAGGGTTATTCTTCATGCAATTTGATATTTATAACAAAACAGTTCGTGTGAATTTTTAATTTAAAGTTTAAAATCCTTAACTACTTTCAGTGCGTCTTGTATTCCAGGTACCGAAAGACTACATGTTATGCAACTATCATTCATCAAAGTACTTTCGCTAAAATCGAATTTCTGTTTTTATGTTTGTTATGGTTTTTGTCGTGTGAACAGTCATGCTGCATTTTACTACCGTCCTTGATAATAGATTTCGAGATGCAAACACTGCAGAGATTTCAGGCGAAACATTAACTTCGTGCGAAGTAAATAAGGTTGAAACAACACACGTCAAAAAAATTTATGACGGCATCAATATGATTTCATATATCTTGTACACTTTTTATTCGCGTATTTTATTACTATTCCATAAATACGATTTTGTCTATTCTAAATACAGCCTAAGAGATATTTTCGTGCGGCTCCATTATCTTTGCAAGGACATTGTATTACGTGCGTTATCTAAATCTGTATTCCATATTTATTTCTATCTAATAACCATTTATATGATCAAACGAAACGCTTAACAAAATTACTTTTTTCAATTATGTATATCCACTTAAATATAATATTAATGAATTATCTGTTACTCATTGCATTTATTATAAGCAATATCGTACATAGAGTATGTATAAAGACTTTGGTTATAAAAGTATTTGAGAAAGAGTCATCAAACGCATCATGAATGCGAACAACATAAAATTTGAGTAAGCATCACCCTTTTATCCAGTAATTATTTATTACGTGTACAAAAACAGGGTCATTAAAGATTTCATCTGTACTAAATATTTTAATGGGCTACATCGACCTGTCCAATTTATATTTACGGCGCCAGGGGCGAGCCAGTAGCATGACTTTGTAGATTTTAGTGTATTATTGTGACTGTCGTCGCCACGTGTCGACATCCATCACGATTTTACTGTGGTTTCTGCATGACAACACAAAACAATTAAGAATCCATAAACAAGATTGACAGAGTTTTGTTTCGGCTCGAGCGAGATTAAGAGGGCAAATCAAATGGCAGTAAATTTCAGCAGACCGAGAGTGACACCCACTCCCGACGGCGTATGACTTTGTTATAATACCATGGTTTACAGGCGCGTAAAACAATAATTAATCTGAAAAGAACAGCGCTGGCAAGTGTCCACGCTAAATTCCTCGTTATGACCGCTCGTATTATACTTAGCTATGTGTACGTTGCGAATTCCTCTCAGGGTGAACTTAGAAAGGAGCGTTATGAAAAGATAAAAGTTACGGAAACTTGTATTTGAATAATCTCCTTTGGCTATGTTCAGTCTTGCAACATTGATATTTTTTAGAATACATTTTTGTTGCAACTATTTTTTTACTAAATGGACTTTGAGCTTATTTTATAAAAATGACCGTCATAGTACGGGAAAAATACGCTGCCGGAAAACTCAAATTGAGGGCAACAAACTAATAAAATTAGTAATTGCCGATACACGAAATTACACATCAACTGTTTTAAAGTTTACATTAGCCCCGCGCGTGATGGCGGATTTTATAATATTTTCATAAAAACTGCGAGTACGTTATAATCGAAATGGAGCAAAAATAAATCAGAGTTAGACAGTGCAAGTGAATTTCGTTTCACGTGCGTCAACGTTCCATTAAATCTGCAAGAAAAATAAAGATTTTCGGCTTTCTAACATTCTGACTTGATTTATTTTAGCCATGTATTAATTTTAATTGAATTGGTGCCAATGTTAAATACTAGGAATTACAAGGGATTAGGCAACCATTTTACAAATGGCCACGGTGGTTGTATTTTCCAAATAGTATGTATATGTTTATAGGAGTGTACGGTGCCGATTTTAGCACTACCGGCGCCCTGGGCGAGATTGCTATGGCGCGGCGCGGCGCGCGCTCCGAGTGAGATTTCTACGGTGTCCGAGCCCCGTAACTATCGTTTGCACGCATGGCAAAAACAGTGAAATTAAGCCTGAGGTGTCCGTTCTTTTTTCGTGCCCCGGATGGATGCCCAACTGCGCCCTACTGCTGTTGGCTATTTGCGTTACTAGACTCTTAATGATGACGAATGACGATGTTATATAAAAAGTAATAACACATTTTATGGGTCCATAGCGAAGGTGAACTTTGCCTACTCAAGGGCAAGACATTGAAAAATGAAAATATTCCGTTCTTTAGCTAAAGTTATACTGCCTACGTTTATGAATTTGCAGGTATTTTCCAGATAAGCATTTTAAAGGCGATGTTAAATATACTTGGTAGCAGCTTTAGCAGTAAGTTCTGATTTACCCGTAATATCATACGAAAATTAGTTAAAATAGGCCTGTAACAATACTTTTTAAATGCCCAGCGGCGCCCTACCTTGTGCCATCATAAAATAATTTAAATCGTATTATTATTTACGCTCGAATTTAAGAAAATTCGTTATTCTGTTCACGCATAGCGCAGTTAAATATGTTTACCAATTACGCTTCTCACGTGCACTATGAAGGAAGGCTATGACCTTGTAGTTATGTCGCTAAACTATTGGTAATATTACAATATTAGCGAATAAATGAATACCATTAACATTTCAGGTGAACGCTTATATCTCTCAACTTGTAGAAAAAAAGACACTTGAGTGAGGAGGTTCTTTACGATCGAGATTATCCGGCCAATGGCAAGGGATTACGTAACCCGCCCGCGTCATACTCGCGTCATTGGGATAATATACTTCCAATACCTGTTGCGATACGTCATACTGTTCAAATTGATTCTTTTGAATAGTTCGCCAACTAGCGGTTTTGTTTAAAACACGTGCGTGGTTCACGTTGGCTATACGGCAAGCAAATTAAAAGTGAGGCATAAATGTTTATTTTAATTTTATGTTTTAATATCATGGATATTCGCATTTTTCGGGGTGAAATTATTAACTGCTATAAACAAACTGCACGACTTTTTAATAGGTTGCAGCTAAGGAAAACTTGTTTGTCACCTAATAAATATATTTCATTTCTTGTGATGTTTGAGTAAATTTAAAAGAGATTCAGTTGGAGGCATTTCCAGATGCGACGTGTGTTATTGTAATATTGGTTACAGTCCGCGGCTAAACATAGTTGTTATTGTAGTTTGTGGATGCACAGTAAATCCCGGGATGTGCAGCTTGGTATCAGACCAAAATATCTGAATATTATGCAGATATTATATTATGTACGATCACCTTGAGTACAAAATTAGATAGTTTTACATGTGAGCAAGTGCTATTCGCTCATGTAAAGTATTTTTAGTGTTTACACGAGTACCGCAATTGATTTGATAAAGTAAAGCATTTAGACGGAGACGAGAGCCAAAGAATCACTTATAATGCAAATATGTCGCTCATTTTGTAGTTGACATTGACTACACAGAATTTCCATGAGGACAAATATATTAAGCTATGATATATATTTATTATTTCTATAACAGAATAAATTCGTCGATACTCACTCTACAAATCAATTGGTAGTTACTGTGACATTTTACAACTAGATTTGACAGCCAGGAATATACTTAGCCTGAAAAAATTAATAAAAGAACATTAAAGCGCTTAGCATCTACAGGTAGGACACCGTAGACCCAGAGAGAATACATTTTATAAAATACAAATAAAATAGTGATGAAACCGTATTCAAAATGTGTTAAAAGTAGTAAAGGTTAATATTTTGCCGACACGTCGAATATTTAAAAACACTTCTACTCAATAACACAAGACAGGTAAATAGAAAAAGCTCCTTAGGCTTTTGTTTGTTTCAGTCCGTTTCTTAATTCATCAAACTCAACAGAATGTTATAAATTGTCGGATATGAATGATGCAACGTTTTTCAAATAACACGGACCTGGTTTTGCCAAAATTATATGTTAGGAACAGAACAGCATGAGTAAGATTTTTATTTGAAATATATTATGTTTTTTATTTCATTTCTTAAACATTGGTGAAAGTACTTTGTAAATAAAAAAAAACGACAGACAGGTTTCATTGTAAAATCTGACGTTTCTTTCTTTTAAGTCTTAACGTGAACTTTGATATGATGATTAAGCTCTACAATTTTTTCACTCACTGAAAAGTAGATGTAAGAGCACCGTGTCGTATATTCTCGTACTGTATGGTTTATCGATGAGATCTATTCGCAGGAATGCCAAATAATGGAAACATAGATGCTGTCGGCGGCCGCTTTATGAGTAAATTACGTAGGTACCAAATACGTGCTACATTATTGAAATTTACATATTGTTTACGTTTCTAAATCTCTTTTCTGTGATCGTGTATTCGCTAAATGAGTAATTTCTCACGAGAATGTGTCATAACAGTCACGGATTGATGTACCTGTTTCCACGGTTATTTATTAAATTCTTTTTGCGTTAATCATTGCTTGGTTTAAGGAAATAGAACGTTACGGCTCGTACATGTTGTAATCTGGTTGAAGTTTTGTTATTTTCCTTGAACAATCTTATGTCCTAGGTAACAATAACATAAAATTAGTTTTCAGGATTTTTAATAGATATTGCGCATTATTACGCAACATTTACGGCTGAGCTATTATTATTTTATTTATATTTACTTTTTTTTATATTTACTCTCCCGTCGATCATATTTCAGGTACAGAGAACAATGGTAAGGAATTATTTATAATTGTTTCTATATACATTAAATACATACTATAGATTCAGGAGACAGCATTTTACTACTGTCATTTAATTCGTTTCCGTAATTTAATTTGCAGTAAAAATTGTTTACCTCTAAACGAGTACATGCAACAAAACAAGTGAGTTCAACTAGTTAAATAAAACATGAACATGATTAAATCTTCATTTGTAATATTAACAAACTACAGTTCAGCTCTTCGTCCAATCCTCAATGTGAACCTTCTATTACTACCTACTGGTCTTTCCACTGCATCCAAAGGTTGTCTGGAAGAAGATGGCCGCCATTAGCGATAACACCGCCACGTGTACTACCGATAATTTATATTTAATCCTGTTTCTGTGTTTTTTTACCTTTTTAATGGTGTACAATAAAGTATTAAATAAACCTCTACCTCAAACCTCACCCATTACGGTCTCGAGCAGCCTGCGCCCGTTTGGTACTCGTCACCTTTTAAAATCAGGGTCTATCGTGCAACAGGACGTAGATCTCGTACTGTGGGTCTAGGAGCACTACCTCTGTCTAAGCGCGGTCTGAACTTGTATTCTCTACCTACCGTCAGCTGTCAGTAGACATGTGTGATCCTCTTCTACTTGAAGGCTAATCCTGCGTGTATGAATATTTTGATTATATGATGGTACTAATATTTAGAGTTTTGTCAAAGAAGGTATTAGTAACTGGTTTAGATTTTGATAATGGAGCGGTATGTACAACTAACTGTCAAAGACATTGTTAATGCTGAAAAGAGTAAAAGCATTGTCTTCTAAACACAAGCAAGATAGCCAAGTTTGCATGAATCAGGCAATTTTAAAAAAGACACGATGTTTTGAAAAAAATATTTGTTCTTTAAACTAAAGAGCAAGTACGTGATCAATGCGTCATTATTGATATTGCCGTAAAATAAAACCAGCGGATGTCAGTCGTAAAATAGAGTATTGACGACACATTAGAAATTTATTTGCGGCTGAACGCGGCGACCCGGTATTCGTACTCATTAATTTGAGCTCGTTTAGAACTAACGATGTGGCGATAGGACATTATATAGAACTTAACTGGGGTATATAAACAATTTTGCTTTCAAAAGACTTTTAAATTCCCAGATTTATTTAACGGTTGGATTTTAAATATAATCAAATGAGTCTACTAATATCATGTTTCGGGGAATCTAAGGCCGAATTAGATTTGTTGAAATAAACAGTCGTGTCAATGCATCAATCTATATGGCGAAATGTTAGTTGTAGAAACTGCATGTTGTCTCTCAGATAAGAAAATAAAAAAGGAGAGAAAACTTTCTGTTTTGTGTTATATCAATGCTAGGGCGAATAGTCGTTTTAGCGCTAACAGTGCCTCTAGGCAATATTCCTACGGTCTCCTATCTACTAAACAAACTTTGCGAAAAACAGTAAAATTCCGTCTGCAGCGCCGCGTCCCTTAGTCCCTAGCGCTTTGGACAGTCGCTCAACCGCGCTTAACCCTAACGTCGCTCTGGTTATGGCAAACATGTATAAATGATATAATAACATAGGAATCCACAAAGAAAAAACTGGAAAGGTATGACTTTATATTAAATATAGACACCTTGAAAGAACATCAAATTCACAGATAATCTTTATACGTGCATCTCTTGTAACATGAAGGTCCAGCTACCATGACATTTAATTTATTTCTTCACATTTCCAAGAAACACATAAAATCGGATCATATACGTGCATAAAATTGCTAAACTGGTCACCCGTTACACCCACTAATGAAACATCAGATTGTAAAATCCCACATGTGATTTTACTGACGGCTTGGTCTAAACGTAATGTATGTATTTTAAACTTATTCTACAGTATGGGACTGTATAAGCAATCGTTTCTTATGATGGGACTGGTCACCTCCGCCTCGGAACCATGCACAACAGCTGGAGAATCACACGTGCGTGGCCGCTCTTTGATCTTTCTCCTTGGTTCGGTAGCGTTAGGAATACAGAAAATTCCACTGAACAGCTGTTGGTCTAGCTGAGCTGTCAATTTTCTGCGAGATAGTGATACAAATTACTAAGAAAACAATCCAGTTCTAGACATTTTTCACTATATTTTCTACATAAAACTAAAAATGGTTTATATTATAATAAAAAGTGTCAAAAGACCTTGTGATTTTATTTCATTGTAGTTAACTGTCTTCGGGAGACTAAATTTCTTTGTCATTAGTAAAACATTAGTACATGTAGCTGACTATTGTATAATAATAAATAAATAAATGTACTGTCTGTACGTTGTATCTACTACGTACCCTAAAATGCAATAGTATCTGTCATCAGATCCATTGGAACCGGACATAAGAACTCTTAAGAATCAAATTTTGTATCCAAACGCCGAGCGTAATTTACTGTATTATGCTCCGTGCTGAATTACGGCGCTGTGTAAGCGCTCAAGGTATTCAATACTTTATATTTATTTGTATTACAGTTTAGTTCCATCTAAACATAACGTATGGTACAACAAACATTCATTCAGTAATGTAGAACGAGTGGGTCATTGGTATTTTGTATAATCTTTAGAACACACAAGCGATGTTTACTTTGAGTTCACGGTGAAAGATAATTACACGAAATGTTGTTCAGTTTACATCTCGTATTGATGTAACACCTGTTACTGCGAACGGTACACGTTTGAAGGTTTGATAAATGAATGATGTTGAAAATGCAGTAAATAACTTTAATCTAACTTTTAAACAAGTGCGAGTCGGGCACACAACGAGGGTCCGTGCCAAACAATGATGCAAGCTGTGATGGACAGACAGTGGATGGATGGACAGAGAGTCCCAAAGAACTGATACCGGGAATCAATATTCCACAAGTCTGTTAGTGAATCTAGCTTTTTAAATAACCTACGAGAGGCCGGTTTCAATATTATATTATTTTTGAGTGAATGCTCTAATCACCTTTTTGGCGCCTGTGTGTTTTTGGATTTATAATAGAGCTGAAATATGATATAACATATAAGGGAACCTGAAAAACGAATTAACTTTATGGTTATACTCGTATATACGGTATACGTCATAGTCTCTACTGCAAGTGTGATTCGTGTTAGTAGAACCATACTATATATTTTTAGGTTTTGCTTTAATAGCCAGTTTAAAACTTTGAGGCATATATTGCTACAATTTTTTTGCGCCAAAACAGAGAAGCAAGTAAAATAAAAAGTCGAAAAGTTTTTTTTTATAACTACAAGGGATTGCAGATCTACGTGTTTGACATTAATTCAATTTTATATATTTGTATATTCCTGAGAAAACGGCTTTTGACAGGTAGACAGCGATATTATGAATCTACGATCCTATAAGGGTTCTATTTTGTTAGGGAACTCTAAGTAGTAACCGAAGCCGGTAAGCGTAGTAGATGCTGCGTAGAATCGGTATTTACTTGTACAATTTTTCACGCGACCGTAAGGTATAAATACATCAGCGGGCTGGCACCCACCGCCAAGGTCCCAGGTGACCGCCACTCGGCTATTTATACCGCGTGCACGCTCAATGGGGGATTTATAGCCTTCATTACCACATTTACCGCTGTTAATACCAAATTACTTGCGAACTTTTTAGTAATTAACACAACCGTGTCTGTTTGTTTTAGGGGTTTGCAATATCCTACGCATTGTGAGAAAAGCAATACTCATTACACTGTTGCCGTTTCCTGCGCGTTTTATGGTTGTACTGATTTACAACACCTTTTTGCTTTATGATACATGGAATTGTAATACATCGGCATTTCACTTAAAAGTAATTGTGCCATAATGCGGGAACCATGCCTGGAGAGTGTTGGCCAGACTCGTGTCTATCGACAACACTCATTAATAATTTAAAATTATTTATTATCTTTATGCATCCTATTCAGCTAAAATGTGGACGGTAACCAGAAAGATCGATCGGTAGTGGAAACAGTGATCATCTACCTTTATTTAACCTATGCCTTCTGTTTTGGTTCATTTGTATGGCTGAGTAAAAGCCGTGTTGGAAGTATTACTCTACTTCACGTTTGTCTGGGTTAACTAATTTATATAAATAAGTTTTTTTTATTGCATAGGTCAAGCAAACGAGCAAACAGGTCACCCGATAGTAAGTGATCAATGCCGCCCATGAACACCTTCAACACTGGACGATGTGTTGCCGGCCCATTAAAATTGGAAGAGGGCGGGCAGGAAAAAGGATGGGAAAAGGAAGGTATTGGGCATTTGGCAATCTCATTCACCGAAGGAAAAGCGACAACGAAGCTGTCGCTTCACGCCTATTTCCTGTGAGACAGTGGTACAGCCTTGGACAAGCCTGTCCATTCACGCACAGTCATGACTGACAACAACGTGGGTCCACCACTTCCAAAATTATACTATATTACTCAGATTGAATATAATTATATACATCTATAAACTTACGCCTTTTTCAAAAAAGGGGTAGGCAGAGGTGCAACCAGGATACCCACGATATAATTTTAAAATATAAATGCGCTTTACTGTACGTAGTCTCAAGAAACGAATGAATCCGGTAGCTACGTCTAATCTTTGTTGCTCTTAGTTATTAAGTAGTAATTGCTAGTGTACACGAGTATCATAGGAAGCTGTTCGCTATACACACATTCATGCAGGAGCTAATTTTCTGGCTCTCGAAAATGATCCATCCAAATAATAATTATTTATCGTTAAACGTTTTATTGCTTGTACGTAATAAAAATATTGTAATGAATGGCGGATCATTAATGAAGGTGTTTTAAGACACGCTGGAGTAATATTTTGTAACTATTTTTACATATTAATAAATTATGTTCTGACAGACTGATTAACCAGCCATGTAAATAAATTGGTATTAATATAATGTAACATATTGACTCTACGTAAAAAAGGGCGCGGGGTTACCTTAAATGGAATGAGAGATGAGTTTTCAGTTTTTAAATGTATTCGTTTATGTGTGATGGCTCAAAAAAAGTACAAATAGCAATGTGCTTCAATGGAATGAGTAGTTAATAATGAACTCATTTTCTAAAACACGATGTGTGGAAACTAAAAATTGAGTTCTCTTTTTCAAATAGTGAAACTGACTCATGCCATCTCACGTCTCAGTTATTACTGGCAGAGCCGTTTACAAAACCAAATATTTTAATAGTTTCTAAGTAGACAAATAAAGCCTTTTAATTCCGCTAGAAATTAGATTGGTCTTTGAAGATCAAACGATAAGTCAATCTGTTGATACAGGAGGTGAGAAGGGCATAACATTGGAAACTAGTCAAGCTCCGTTTGATGTATTTTGAACACTGAGTTTTCGATACGCCGAGTCTAGGTTATTTTCGTCTGCACGTATACTAATTATTCATATTATCTTAGAAAAAGTCCAGATCTCGCCAAAGACTATTAGGTTGCCAATAGCAACGGACTTCCCGGTGGACAGTGTTCTGCGGGCCCAAAATAAAACAATGTAAGCTTTCAGGAATAGCCGCGGTCGGAAATAGAGCGAGTGCGGAGTGCGGCGAGCGGACGGTGACGTGTCCTTGGCGGCGAGTGGCGCGGACTCGACCAAATGTGTCAGCTGGACGCGCCACCATCGCGCACTCGGCAAATGTACCCACTACTACCTCGCCACGTAAGTTTTTATACTCGGCTAAAACCTAACAGACTATCCCAAGAATAGCGTATTATGAATTACAAATCTTTATCGCTGACTGCCATTAAAACATGATTTAACAACATAACGCGCAGACTTCATATTCTAAGAGTAACGTTCATGCTATCTAGCGAAGGAGTGCTGCGAAATTTTTCAACGTGGCTCATTTTTTTCTAGTTAATTTTAAATTGTTTAGATTGCTTACAATCAAAACGATTACTGAAAATGATTACAAAAGCACACCGTAATTCAGAGTAATATAGAAAACCGGAGATAATGAATCTTCATTACATAACTAATGCAAGACGGACGCGACATGTGTACTAATTTATATTAATATTTATGACATTAGTAAAAAAGTTTTTATTACTGTGACAAAAGACAGATGGTAGGGGGACAACCGTTTATCTGTTGGGTTGATGTTTTGAGTACTTTTATTTCGTTTGGACGTTCCGTGGAAACTCAGTGTGGTATATATGCCAAGAGCGTATTTTAACGAAGGTATAGGACGTGGTGATCGCGACAGTTCACCCAGCAGCACCTGTTGTCCATATATATCAGTGGTTGTCGTAACAGTATCATGTGTTTCTCCCGCTTCGTGAAATGTGCTCTCATTGTTTGGCAACGGTTGGATACGGAAAACACGCCAACACGTTGCTGAATTGATGGGATTCGAAATGATTACTGGTTTTGGCTGCTACATTTAAAAATGTACATGTATATGTGCATAGATCATATGATTATATCATATGACTTCAGATTAATTATGTATTATTGCATTGACAAGGGACATATTACTTGATTTATAATTATATAATTTTAATTGTATTGTTTTTGACACTGTAAATAATGTACGCAGCAGATGGTTGATTAAAGACCTGTCTCTTGGTTATAAACAAGTGAAAATGCCATCACACGCTACAGTAGTGATATTAAGATCACTCAGAAATTCCTTGACACATATAATATTTGTGGTGATTGATAACCGCAATAAAAAGTTTAGATTCCACCGGTAACAGGATAGCGCGTATGAAGAAGGAAGTGCGTAGACAACGGTCAGCCGGTGACTGCGTGATCATCAAAACAAATATAAACCGTGCGTGCGCTGTCACTGGCGACGCCCGGAGCGACCAGCCTCGCTGCAGACGCCTTCTCGACCTCGGAAAAAACCTGGACTGCTGCGTACTGTGACGTAACTAACGTAACGCTAATCTAAACATTCTTTGCGAATTCCTCGTGCATGTTTTATTGTTGGCTTCCACATAGCGTAGACATTGTACAACACTTAGCGGTGTTGCCAGTACGTCAACATTGACGAGACTCCAGCGGACACCGCGACGCGGTGGCGGATGTCTTTCAGCGGCCAAAGAATTCATGGACGTGACTCATCCGCCGTCATATTGTTCGACTTATGAAAAACTGATGTTTATTGCAGGTGAAGATACTTATTGGATCGTTAAACTTTGAACGGAAATAGTTGTATATACGTCAGTATTGCCTACATTTATTTTACACATCAATAAAACAATACGGTACTGCATCGCGAGCGTAATAAAAATCAGCGTCAGTCACCCGCTATATTGGAGCGTAGCTGCCCACGCGGGGACCAAATGAAAATATACTCGACGACGCCAGCTGCCAAAGAAATTAAATAGAGTAGATTTTTCATTTAGACAGACATGCATGAACAATAGGTCTCGGTTACAAGGGAAGGACAGCCGTGACGCGGAGCGCGCGCGACGCTCGCCCAACTGTCCACTTCACATTCGTAACGTGCGCCTCTGATTACCATCGGCCAGCGCGAGTGGCTCGGCCTCGCGCACGTCAGCGGCGCACTTAATCTTTGATTATATCTAATTGCAAAGTTAATCTTTAATTAGAGAGTAGCGCAACAACCACTAGGTAACCAATTACGTAATAAAAATAGGTGTTCTAAAATGGAGGTGCACGTATCCACCAAATGATAAATTATCGAAGACATATTTTCCCGGGAAGCTCAGCGCGTGTGTATTTGCGGAAACGTTGGTCGTAATGTGTTGGATTCCACAGAATGACCCATTTACCGGACACCACATTGCACTGTTCACGTTTACAAAACTAACATGCTTATTATTTTTTATTTAATTTTTCATTTGTACAAAATGAAAATTCAAATACATTTTGTGACCGAAAAAAAAAATTATGTGTTATTGAAAATTTCTCACCCTTTCTATATTAATACTGATTGTTATAATACATTTGAAAGATGTTAACTCGTATGTATTTTAAAATTATTTCAGAGCCCGTATATAACACCTATTCGCCATAATACCTTCAGGTTGGCTTATGATATTCTATTTGCTTACTAAAACCACTGAAGGAACTAGGTATAACTATAAGATAGCATCAGAAACGAGGGAATCCGTAAGAGAACAAAACTTGCCGACATTGTGTAGTAGATTAGCAAGTTGAAGCCAGAAATGGGTAGAGCACAAAGCGTGGAAAACTGATGGCTGATGGCGCTGAAAAGTTCTCGAGAGTTGACCACGTTCAGGCAAATGCAGTGTTCGACGTTTAGTCACATAGTGGACATACCTATGATCTAATAAAGATAATAGTTTGAAATAAACCGAATTCTTACGGATTTTATCGCGAATTTGATTTGTAAGTGTATGGGCGTCAGTAATACCACGTCAATATTAAATGGTTTATTATATACACTTACTTAAATAAATCATAAAAATAATAAAAATTAGAATATAATGTATGAGCGACTTGAAGAAAATTTACAATGACAATGACATAGGTTTTCTAGAATGGTGCGCGCGCACCTACAATACTCCCCCGCCGAGACCGGTTCACGGGCGATAGTAGTCAGGAAAACGAACTCTTCGTCCACTTCTTGTCGTACTTAGAGGAACCTCCTCTGGGGGTGAAGTAGAGGGCGCGCAAGTGTCTGGCTTCTTTTCTTCGTTAACCATATGAGCTGGCTTAATGCGATCAATAGTGACAGTAGTAGGTTTCCCGTTGATCTCTATCTTGAAAGTTTTGTGTGTCTTTTCCAAAACTTTATATGGACCTCTATATGGGCATTCCAGGGCACCCCTTATGGGACCCACGCGAAGAAAAACATATTGTGTCGTAAAAATATCCTTCGGCAAGTAAAATGCTCTGTTTTGCGCATGACTAGACGTCGGAGTTGGAGAAATCTTCGCCATATGATTACGAAGACGACTGGCGAAGTCAGTCATGTCCAAGATGTGGCCTTGTTTAGGTGCAAAAAACTCATTTGGAAGTCGTAGTGGCTCCCCGTAAACGAGTTCTGCAGCAGACGTCTTAATGTCTTCTTTCCATGCACTCCTTATTCCTAAGAGTACCCATGGAAGTATCTCGGACCACCTTTCATTGTTGTGACACATAATCGCTGATTTCAGCTGCCGATGCATCCTCTCTACCATTCCGTTAGCAGCAGGATGGTAGGCTGTTGTTGGGCAGTATTTAGCGCCAACAAACTTCGCTAGGGTCTGGAACATGTGCGACTGGAATTGACGACCGCGATCTGTTGTAATCTTGTTTGGGCAACCAAAACGGGCAACCCAACCGCTGATGAAGCTTCGGGCGCAGGTTTCAGCGGTGATGTCAGCCAAGGGATAGGCCTCAGGCCACCGGGTGAAGCGGTCGATGGCTGTGAGGCAATATCTAAAACCACGTGAAAATGGCAAAGGGCCGATTAAGTCGAGATGAACATGAGAAAAGCGATCAGTTGGAACATGAAATGGAGATAAGGGTGATATTGTGTGACGAGTTACTTTACTTCGTTGGCAATCTAAGCATTCTCTAGCCCAATTCTTGCCGTCTTGGCGTATGCCAGGCCAAACAAAACGTTCGGTTAGTAATTTAACAGTTGCTGATGTTCCTGGATGACTGAGATTATGAATGCTGTTGAATATGATCTTTCTGAATGCAGGTGTAATGTAAGGGCGAGATTTTCCAGTTGAGACGTCACAGTAAATAACTGCATCTGGACTTGTGACTTTCTTCAACTTCAATGCAGTGCCATTCTTCAAAAGATCTTGCAGTTCAGTGTCAACGGCCTGATCTGCTGCAAGCTCTTGATAGTTGATGCTATCGGTAATAGCTTCTACACGTGAAAGGGCATCTGCAACCACATTGTCTTTGCCGGCGACGTGGCGTATATCTGTAGAAAATTGAGCAATGAAGTGTAGATAACGCAGTTGCCGTGGAGAACACTTATCGCGTTTGGTATGGAAAGCAAATGTGATAGGTTTGTGGTCCGTGTATACTGTAAAAGTTCTCGCCTCAAGCATATATCTAAAGTATCTTATTCCCTCATAAATCGCAAGAAGTTCTCGGTCATAAGGGCTATAGTGTTTTTGTGCATCAGACAATTTAAGCGAGAAATATCCGAGAGGTTCCCAAACATCCTGTTTTTTCTGTTGGAGAACTGCCCCTAAAGCTACATCCGATGCATCGGTAAACAAAGCTAATTCCGCTTCACAGTCTACATGACATAAAAGTGCAGCTTCGGATAAACTGTTCTTGCACTTCTCAAAAGCCTGTACAAATTCTGGGCTTATTTTAATTGGTGTGGATCCTTTCATATTCGAGCCAGCTAGAGCACGATTCAACGGTTCTTGTACCCTTGCCGCATGGGGCAAGAAACGCCTGTAGAAATTGACCATGCCTAAAAATCTACGCAGATCTCTGGCTGTTTTTGGTGTCGGATATTGTTGAATCGCCTTTGCTTTCTCTTCAGTTTGTCGTATTCCATTTTTCGAGACGAGATATCCAAGGAATGTTATCTCGGCGACTCCTAAGACACTCTTTGAGGTATTAATCAGGACTCCATATTCTTTCAGTCGCTCAAAGACTTGTTTCAAATGTTCTAGGTGCTCTGAATTTGTTTTTGAGAATATAAGAATGTCGTCCAAGTATCCAAAAGTAAAATCTAGACCTTGTAATACTTCGTCGATGAAGCGTTGAAAGGTTTGCGCTGCATTCCTCAAGCCAAAAGTCATATAAGGAAATTCGAACAGTCCAAAAGGTGTAGTTATAGCGGTTTTGCATATATCCTGACTTTCAACGGGTATCTGATTGTAGGCTTTGACCAAATCAATTTTCGTGAAAATTTGCGCTCCTGACAGATGGTAGGCAAAGTCGTGAATATGCCGGATGGGATATCTGTCCGGAATTGTCCTAGCGTTGAGTCCACGATAGTCACCGCAAGGGCGCCATCCGTCATCTTTTTTGCGAGCCAAGTGTAGCGGTGAAGACCAACAACTTTCAGATCTACGAGCTGTACCATTTGTGAGCATGTCTTCAAATTCTTTTTTTGCAATTTGCAGTCTGTCTGGAGCTAAGCGCCGTGGTCGTGATGATACTGGTGGTCCTGGAGTGGTACGTATGTGATGTTTGGTGTTATGTTTTGGCTCTGTTGGAGCACCTGCGGGTATTGTAATTTCCGGGTAGAGTCTTAATAACTGATGGTAGTCTGAATCTCCCGTGACAGCTTTTATCCCGATAGATTCCAGTCTGATGTTGCAGGAAGGTAAATTGACGGAGAGCGAAGTAAGCCCGTCAATAAGTCGGTGATACCTGCAGTCGACTAGTAGGTTGTAGTAGCTTAGAAAATCAACTCCAATGATTGGTTTCGAAACGTCGGCTACAATGAAATTCCAATCGTAGTCACGACGTAGTCCTAAATTGAGTTTAAGCTGTATATAACCGTAGGTCGAAATAGTGGTGTTGTTGGCTGCAAACAATTCATATTTGGTTTTGTCGCATCGTCCTCTGGTCGCTGATCTCGGAAAAACACATAAGTCGGAGCCAGTATCCACAAGAAACTGTAGTTTGGTGTTTTTGTCAGTGACAAAGAGGCGGCCATTGCTTGATTGGCAGTCGTTTGCCGCTACTTGCGACTGCCGCTTCCATTTCCCGATGAACTGTTAGGTTTCTGAAATTTACAGGGTGAAGTACAACGATAAGCTTTTCGACCAAATCTGTTGTGGTACCAACAATACTCATTATTGCGGCGTCCAGATTGTGATCGATGCCGTGGCTTAATTTGACGGGACCTGGAACGAGGTCGTGAATGCGTCGAGATTTCAGTCTGTAGTGCTCGGACTTGTCTTGTAAGCTCACATATTTGCTTATGCATGACATCGATTGTGTCACCGTGTAAATTATTTATATTGGAATTCACTGTCGCAACTTGTATGGACGGGGGTGCAATATCGTACACGCTGTCGGCTAGTTCGGCTATGATATCCAACTCTGTCGATATTGGTTGGGTTGCAATAACAGTTTGGAGATTGTGCGGTAGCCTACTAGACCACAAGGTTCTAATAAAATCATTTGGTACCTTTGGTCCGGCCAGTGTTCGTAAATGTCGAAGAAACTGGGATGGTTTTCGGTCTCCTAGTTCTTCTCGGTCCAACAGTAGCCGTACTCGTTTTTCTTGAGAGGCTGTTAGCCTTTTAATAAGCTCGTACTTTAACTTGTCATATTTACCGGCGACAGGCGGTGCGATGATTATATCTTTGACCTCAGTAGCTATGTGATGGTCGAGCTGTGCGAGAACATGATAAAATTTTATTGTATCCACTGTGATTCCTGCCAGTGCAAAATGTCCCTCAATTTGCGAGAACCAAATTTCCGGATCTTCGGGCCAAAACGGGGGTAATCTGACGCCAACTTTATATAAATCTGACGATCCACTCACGGCAGCTCCAGTCTGGTTTTTTTCGGTTGCCATTTTTGCTCCAATCGGGGTCACCAATGTAAGTGTATGGGCGTCAGTAATACCACGTCAATATTAAATGGTTTATTATATACACTTACTTAAATAAATCATAAAAATAATAAAAATTAGAATATAATGTATGAGCGACTTGAAGAAAATTTACAATGACAATGACATAGGTTTTCTAGAATGGTGCGCGCGCACCTACAGATTTAATTTTTACATTTTTTAACTACCGACGTTTTGATTACTTTATAGCTTTCGTGGTCATGGGGAGGACACAAGATAACAGTTCTTGTGGGAGGCCATGTCCAGCAGAAGACCGGATAACGATTTATACACACACATATCTAATAAGGTTTGCAAGTTGCAACACGCACGGTAAGATGATAATAGGCTATGTTTTTTTCCTTTTAAGCTGCTATTTTTCCTTTGGGGAACGCAAGAAGTGAACAGATAAATACAGAACCCCGGCATTTTCTGTTATTACGTATAACAGTACACATAGGTAGGTACATACCTAGTCACAAAGTACGAGTAGTAAAAACAGAAAATATTGTGAAACAAAATAATTCCTCGTGCGTTTATAAGGCCCGCTATATGAACTTTATGGTGCTACTGATATGAAAAGCGAGCTGAGAGCTTTGATATTTACCGTCTTTACATTAAATTATGTATGAAATCCGTGGGCGAGGTTCATAATTACGGTGGAGCAATAAATAAACCGCACATTGTTAACAATTTCACGTGGTTTCAGCAATTTACAATGTTTTTAACGATAGCTGCAGTGAATTTATGACTGGAGTTATATTGTTGTTGGAAGGATGGGCGGAGACTGGACGCTCCATTCCGACTCCTCAGCCGTGACGACTCCAACTAAACGATTTCACATATTGTAGTCGCGCGTAAAACACAATTGTTCATTTATTAGGCGACAAGTCTTTACTGCATGACTAAATTGGACTTGTTGAGTTTATGCTGGAATGATTGCGCATGACTGGATCGTAGTTTTATGACTGCGAACGTTGTCAACTTTTGCGTTGCAAGCCTTTGGAAGATGGCTTTATTTATTTAAAAATACAATAGCAATATAATCAAAGCTTTGTTCAAGCTGTCATAGTGGTATGTTAAATAATATATTCTTTCTCAAATTTGGTATTGACGTTAATGAACAATTACTGTATCAGCCCATATACGTCCCACTGCAGGGCATGGGCCTCCTCTACAATCGATAGTACGATTGAGAGTGGTTAGGCCATATAGTCCACCACGCTGGCCTAGTGCGGGTTCGCGGACTTTTACACACCATAGAAATGTATACAAATCCCTATGGTGTGCAGGTTTCCTCACGAATTTATCCTTCACCCTTATAGTGCGTGGTCATTGACTATCAATACACACATGACTCCGAAAAGTCAGAGGTGTGCTCTGGAATTTGAACCCGCGACCACCGTGAACATGTAGGTAGCCGCGTCTGGTCCGTTATCAACAGGCCACCACGCACTTAACAATTAATCCTTGCAAATCAGGGGAATCTTAAGTAGAGAATATTAATATACATATAGATACGTACATAATGTGCACTATGAAGTTAACACTTAGGTATATTTTTCTATTTCCATTTCAGTACCTTCGCTGGTTGGCAGTTATTAAAAATACTCGTATAATTAAGGTTTATATGGGCATGTAAAAAAAATTGGGCTCTATGTCTTTGTTTTTTTTTTCATACTGATATGACACAACAACAACACTGTAGGACAACGAAGCTTTAGTCCAAATATAACTTTGAGCAGCAAGAATTTGCAATTTTCGGCGATGGTCACAATTATGTAATATTTATAGCATCAGATCTTGTAAACGAGGCATGGAAACGCGACCAATATGTTGACGATGACAGATTATAGTTGCTGAATTATCATCGGTCCACCTTATTTCTGAAATGTACTTGGTACCAAACGCGGTTTAATTGCATTTTTAGTTTGGTATGTATTCCACTTGACATAAAAGCAAAAAATGTATCGAGACCGATGTAATTTTAATTGACAGTTGTTCTTTTCAGTTAACGATTGTTGCATTAAATCTAACTTTACGATAACATTTACATTTGTTTTTAACATACTCTAGGCAGATCAAACAGTGCAATAATTTTGTTTTATCTAGTTTCAAGTAGATATTTGTGTTCCAGTGCATTACTTCGTGGCCCGTGATAAATTACATCCATCATCCGAAACTAGACTCGCGAAAACTTCACTAAATGTTAGCGTGGGCCAAAATCTAACGTTATGCCAAGTTTGCAAACAGATTGCCAAAATTGTTAGTAATTTGTTTATCGTAAAATAAGTTTTTTATTTAGGCGTCAAGACCGCTTCACCGAGCCGTAAGGTGTGTGATGAAATGCATTGTGCGCGTAAAACATTTACGGGATCGCAATAATATTTTATGTATTACGAAACTGTTTACTGTGCAGTGTACTAACACACAAACTGTATACGTTTGCAATCAAATGTCTTTGCTACATCGCTCGGACATGTTACTCGGGACGGCCTAGCGAAGGTTATTAAACACGTGACCATCGTTTCCGACAAATATCATAAAAACAGTGACAAGGAATAAAATAATTGTAAATAATAATTGCAATGTTTCATTTGACTTTTATAACATTAACTACAGCCAAGTCTATTTTGAAACATTTAAAGCAATACAATTGTATTTAAATTGCAACGTTGTAAGATTTGGTCTACGTTTAGTTTCTAAATTGTCTATTGCGCAATTTAGAAAGTTTTCTAAAAAAATCTTGCGACTCTTGATGCTGGTGAGATTCATTACGTCATCTGCAACGTGTTTTTACAATGGAATTGTTGCAAATCGTTTTTTGCGTTCATTTGTTTCCATGCACAATTACTTTTATGTATTTCCGTCAATTGTGATTGGATATCTTATCATCAATGATGATAGTTTCACTGTTATCTGCGGCAAATAGCCTTGACGTGTGTTTTCCGGGTAGTGGACTTTTTATTGTTAGCTTTTGTAAGATACTTACCTTTCTACTCCCAATGAGCAATGAAATTGTTTTACAAATATTTCGCAAATTCTGTTTGGCACTGTTTCTTATTGATATATTTTCGTTTAGGGTATCAACGGCTAAGTATCTGGATACATAAAGTTTTGATACTCTAAATATCTGCTTGAATTAACCGCGGCGTATATACAAATACCCAGGAAATATCGGGTGGCCGGTCAGCAAAGTTGCAGTGAGTTGTCAATCAACATAAATTACGCGTGTCATAATGTTTGGCCGCCCTATTCCGCCGAGACGTGGCGCGCACCGCGAAATATGCGACTAACAACCGACTTACTATTTCATTTTCAGCTTGTTATGACCGAATAATTCATACACAATATTAATTGTTTTGTCTGATATTACAGTAATGTATTCTTTAGCGTTCTGACACGATGCATAATGTTTATGCTAACGCGGCGATTTGCTCTACCAATTTGTGTGAAATTCATAAACATTGTTGAAACTATGTAAACCGATTATTGACTTTTGATTTCTATAATTGATCTTTAGGTGTATTGCCTGACTCGTCTTCTCATATCTTCCTGATGAGACCTCTGTCCTATCTTCTTTGCGGAAAATTACAAACTGATTTACCCCTTTTGAATTATATTATTTCGATTCAAATCAAATATTTCCTCAATATAACTATCAACCGTCCTAGTTGCCTACACGGCACACCCGAATATCAAAACAGGGCAATCTCCAAATATTCAATAAGGATATAGAATTAAATTTTCAGTAAGGAACGGATTATCTTATCAAATAGGGAAGTCTCGTCTCGATGCCGGGATCCAAGGGTAAACTACTTCATTCTTCAGCGACACAGTCATATCAGTCCCAAAAAACAAAGTTGAACAAAAAATAAGTGGTTAAGTATATCAACGACAACAATCAAATCAACATCAAATGATAAATATTACCAATAATACGAGACATTTGCATTAATGACATACTCAAAATATCTAAGCACACAAGAACTAGAAATTATCGTGTGTCTAACTTCAGACTAAAGTATAATACGAACTTATATACATTTGGATCTTGGCTGGTTCTACAAATCCTCACGAGGCCAGCGTGGTGGATTATATGACCCAACCCCTCTCAATCGTGCTCACGAATATAGAGGAGGCCCATGCCCTGCAGTGGTACGTATTTGGGCTGACACAGGTACATATTGGTCCAAGGATTATAAGTATACGTATTTACTGCGATAGCAACTATAATAATAAAGGGTGGTGGAAAATTATAGCGTCGAGTTGCGAGTTCTGCCGGTGTATAGGTGTATGGTGCGATCAACAAGATATGAATACTGTATTTTAAATATGGATTGCAATTCACTTATCCCGTTGAGGGTTATGACGGAGACAACGCACAGGTGTTTTAATCATTGTCGTTCCAGTATATAAATCGACCATTTTACATATAATAAAGTTTTTATTGTAATCAATCTGCAACAATCTTGCGGTATTGTTTGACTACCGTCTTAGTAACTAGGCGATATAATTGAGGAAGAAAAAAAGTATAATTTCCAGTTATTTCGTAAAAAAGGAGGCTACTTTCGCTGGTGATTTAAACATTTGGAACTATTTTAACAGTTTAGGAGGATTTGGCTGAAGTTTCATTATGTAGTAAAAGCGAAATAATACTCAGCTGCAAGTATTTACGAGTATTTAGAGCTTGTGTCACACATTATGTGAGAATATACGAGGTCGCGTTTTTAGATAATCCGTATCTTATATATTTTTGACGAAAACGTGAATATTTTCTTAATTTAAAATCTTAGTTTTCGCGTAGCAACTTTGATAATTTGACACATTTTGTGTTTTAAAACAAAAATAATAGGAAATTATATCATCTTTTTTATGAATTATGGTAGAAAAGTAGAGATTAAACATCATAAGTAAAGTAGAGACAGTGTCCTGAAAGCCGCATTTTATGTTCACGACATACTCGTAAAATGTAACGAAAACTCATTATCAACATTGAATTATGTTTAAAAAAAGTAAGAAAAGTATCTTAAACAATTCAGCTTTGTTTGTCACTTTGGCAACACGAATGTAATCTTTTAGTATAACTGAATATAGTAATATGGTGTTTATTTGGGGCGGTAATGCTATTAACTGCAGTGATCTACATAAAACATGAGTTTGTATCACCAGAGAAAACACTCGCAGTCCGTATTTATCACGTCACGAAAATAGAAGCCGCAATATTCTTAATAGGTGACTGAAAATTCATTGTCCTTTATATCGCATATTGTTGAAAAAAAACATTTCTGGTATTTAAGTTTTCAAGATTTTTAAGATTCCACAGTGGGATGGGATGTGTTTTGAAATCTAGTTAAAAGCGCATTTTTTTCACGGCGCTCCCGATCTGCCAATTGCCACTGAAGGTGATGCGAAAAAAGTATCACTATCACTATGGCTTTCGCGCCTTATTATCGACCGCGCTCTACTTTCATACTTTTATTGCTTTAGTTTGTTTTATTCAATAGGACCAGCAAACGAGCAAACAGGGCGCTTGATTTTTTTTTTCTTTTAAGCCTTTATAGGCAGACGAGCCAACGGCCCGCCTGATGGAAAGCGGCTACCGCTGCCCATAGACCTCCGCTTGATGGTAAGTGATCACTGTGGCCCATGAACATCTACAATGATAGGATCATAGATGTGTTGTCGGTCCATCAAATTGGGAAGGAAAAAGGATGGCAAGAGAAAAGGGGTATTGGGCATTCGGCAATCTCACGCAAGGTTGTAGTTATAACAATAAATTTTACGCAGGTTTTTGTTAGTTTACTAAAAATATTCTTTACTTATTGCTTTAATATCAACACTATAAACCATTATTACTCTTTCAATGATTTGTGTACGTTTTCTTCGCATTTTCTCTGCTCTTGCATTTGTAAATAACGTGTTTCCACGTTAAACTGCCGAAATTTTCCGCATAGTTTTTCATCGTTAAACCGTAATGCTATGTTTTAAGGGAATGGATAAGTATAAGTAGTGATCAACCCTTGTACACCAGACAAAATGGTCTTGAAATTTTTCGCGGACTTAATCTCTAGAGTCTGTCAATCGTTTACGTACAAAAAAAAAATTACCGGTATTATTGGAAGCAAGATTTTTTATTAAGTTGCCAATTTTGCGCGAAATACCAACTTTTTTAAAGTAAAGCTTTTAGCAGTGTATAATGGATGTTTAGTCTATTCTATTGTTTGGGCGCCGAAGAAAAATAGCTTCACATTTGTTCCGCGAGTTAAGAGACTCGAAGATAGACAAGCTACATCATTATGCAATATAATATAATTAGGGATATTCCAGCTTTATCGACTGCTGAACGAAACACAATGAAATCTTATCTCTTTTAACAGTTTAATCATCATTATTTTTGATTTAAAATGGCTTATTAAATTCTTTTAGCTGCCCATAATTTAAAGAAAGAAGGTTCGATCGCATATCGATTTAAAGGTCGATACTTTAAATCTTAAACTTCTCATATTTTAGGTATTTTGAACTTTAAAAATATTTATTGTTTTTCCCATATTTTTGGTTATCTACTTATAATTATCGCAAATAAACATTTACTCTCAGTTATTAATCTATAGTTCACATAATTAGATATCGCGCCGATTATTTTCTTTACAATTTTTTTATTGCAATGAATGGCGAGACGAGCATGCCGTTCGCCTGATGGTAAGCCACACGACCGCTCATGGAGAGCAACAAAACCAAACAACACCATGAATTACAAAGCAATGCTTGGCATTCCACTGCGCTCGCCATGCTGAGACATAAGTTGTTAAGTCTTATCATGTCCAGTAGTTACGCTGGCTACATTGTGATTATGATTTATCGATAAGTGGAAACATCTCTATTACTGTAAGACTCTTCCACTTAAATAGAATGCATAGTGTCCAAGCAATACGGAAATTTGAATTTTAATATTGATTTTTAAAGCTATCGTTATGTATACAGAGAATGTCTAATATTATAATTTATTGGTGCGCGTTGCTATTGCGTGCCGTGTCTGCTTTGCGTTACAACTGGCCTTCATTTTTTACTCTATTTTGAATTATAATCTGGATACAGAAATAAAACCTAATTAATCTGCACTTCTAGCATACATAATCTGAGTTAGTGTTCAAGTACATACGTAGTGGTGATGTAACATTACATTTATTTATTGCGAAGGCGTCAATTTAGTCGCGTATCCTTTAAGATACTGGATATGTCTTGGAATTGTTTCATTTAGAGAGGATCGTTTCCAGTATCAAGTGTACTATGGAGATATTGTTGCCAGTATAAATATAAAATCGTATGTTATTTTACGTATTTGTTCTTTTTACTTATGTTTAGCTATGTTTTAGGATAATTACAAAATTAAAATACCATATCAGCCCGACACTGACCACCGTACACAGGTGTGAAACTTGCCATGATGGCTCACCTAAGTGTTTCACGTTTTGGGTTCAAGGGTGTACCATTGTATCTACAAATCATGAAATCAAAAGACAATAATTACAATTCCACAGCAGATATTCTATCTCATTTACGCTGCATCATTTTATTTGATTTTTAATATTATTTTCTAATGAAACCAACTAATATATACACATACGAAGTTTTATTCTTTGTTTGATAAAGCTATAACATAAGGCATTTATGACTTAAGACTAAGCGGAATATCTACAAACAAAGCATGTTTGACAACTAACTACTATATAATATACAATCAAGATATCGAATTAACTTTTTTATGGATGAAATACAGCATTAGCCCACCTGTGATGAACGCGCTGCTCCTGAAAATAATAAGAAATTACACTTTAATTAAAAATATAATAATATTTATATATGGGTTTGCGGACTTGACATACTACAGAAATTCTTTAAAATCGCTATAAAATCTTATGGTTTCCTTACGATGTTTTCCATCACCCTTATAGTGCGTGGTGATTGACTATCAGTAGTAATACACACATATCTTCAGAAAAGTTAGAGGTTTGCCTAGGGATTTGAGTCTACGACCACCGTGAACATTTTGGCTGGCCCGATACCGTTATATACGAAAGGCCCGGCAAACGAGCAAACAGGTCACCTGATGGTAAGTGATCTCTGCCACCTATGAATATCCACGACGCTTGGATAGACTAGGTACCTAGATAGACATCTATGACCAAATCGGGAAGGGACGGGGAGGGAAAAAGGATGGGAAGAGGAAAGGGCTATTGGGCATCCGGCAATCTCCATTACTACTTAAGAGCTTTCAATACATACGCGTGGCTCGCACTTTAAATGTCTTAAATATATTTTACAATGTAGTCAAAAAGTGCGGGATGCCCTGTTGGTAACGGACCAGACGCAGCTGCCTACATGTTCACGGTGGTCGCGGGTTCAACTGCCAGGGCACAGATCCGGCTTTTCGGAGTCATGTTTGTATTGATAGTCAATCATGACGCACTGTAACGGTGAAGGAAAATATTTGTATTTTCTATGGTATGTAAAAGTCCGCCAACCCGCACTAGGCCAGCGTGGTGGACTATTTAGCCTATCCACTCTCAATCGTACTCTCGATTGTAGAGGCCCGTGCCCTGCAGTGGGACGTTTATAGGCTTATACAGTCAGACTATAACTCCTTCGAATGCAAGGTAGAATCACCGCTTTAAGTATTTGTGCCGTCAAGCAGCAGAGTTTAAGCACTGTTTTATTCTGGTTGAAAGGGGATTAAAATCAGTGATCACTGTGCATTATATAACACTAAAAATGTCAGGATAAGGAGCGCAGTACAGCACCGTGCTGGGCTTAATAACAATAAATTGAAAATGGCGTTATGTTTATGGGCAAACGTGACGGTTACCATCAAGCCACCTGCCCGTCTCAGTCTCGCTAATGATAATAAACAAATCTAGAGGTCATTTTGTTTTTTACTACGTGCTATATACCTAAATGCCCTCAAACGCTTGAATATCAACACCATAAATTGTTTTTTGGTAATCTGTTGAAGAGACAGACACCGATAAAGTAGCACGTAGCTTATTGGATTTATTTAGTGCAATCGCATGTTATAAACAACAAGGCGTTTATATCGAGTTGGATGCTCTCAGCGTTCCTAGATTATTTATAAATTTCACTTTGAATATAAAATGGCCAAGAATTCATTTAAAATAGTAGGTGTTGACATCACACGGGCACGTCATCACTTACGCAAGTGTCGATCGGGCGGTGTTACGTAGGTTCATGTAGGTACAGTCTGGTCTAGATTCTTGTATGTATGTATGTAGTGTATAATGTGATACGCACCACGCGGCGACGCGGCCGGCCATCGTGTGTCTGTACACGCTGTACTTAGATATCCTGTATTCGCTGTCGTTCTTGAATTTCTTCAGGATTTTCTCTACGCTAGAATCAATATAGATTTTTACTTGAATTGTAGCTATACCTATGTAAAGTTAAACTTATTGAAATAATAATTAAATCAATGGGAATAAAAGTGGATTGCTTTTTTTTAATTGCTGTTTTGTTGTGAAAAGTATGAAGCGTCTTCTTTGTGATTGTATTCCATTTATTTGAAATCGTAGACGGCATGTATGATTACGTTTGGTTGGAGTTGGCTGCGACGAGCGCGGCGCGGTGTCCGAGCGGCTTCACGTCGACGGAGCCGAAGCTGGCCAGCGCCGACGCCACCTGCAACCAAACATCCACTTCACGACTACACATTGTCTTTCATGCCATTGTGGTGGTATATTTATGGCGCACGACGCAAACCGACCTGCCGCCAATAATACGTACCGAGCGATGACACTCGCTCTCCGATCAATTATATATACCTCGACCTTAAATCAACCTTGGCAGTGACATGAAAAATGAGCCTTTACATTAGAGAAATCAAATACCGGCAGATAGAGTTTTCTGTCGGAAAAACGCCGTCACGATGTAAAAATAAAATTTTTCCTCGTGTGACACTCTGGCATTATCAATCTGTTTTAACTAGCAACGGGAAATATGTGCACGCCGTGTGAATTATGCGTGTGTGGGAGTGAGGACGTGCGTGTGCGTGTCCGGCCCTGGCGCCGCGCCAACCAGCCGCGTCGCCGCCGCACACGCCGCGACACCGAGTCGCGCCGCGCCACCACCGTGCCTCCCTCGCCACACTCACCGGCGACACACTGCGACACCGTGTCGCAGCGGGAACGCGCGCCGCCCGCCACACACTTCACCGGCCAAAGTGACAATTATTACTACCATAACTGTTCTTTAACGTATGAGCGCTAATTTTGGCTCCTAGGATCGAGACGCGCAGACGGGCCCAAGTTTGCCGAGATCAGCTGAACCGGGACCTATTTTAATTTAATTTGTAAACGGTCGCCCCGTTGCATAATCGAATGATATTCTGGCGCTATCGCTCGTCGAAGGTTTCCGACATATCGCGTTGAAAATATTTTATGTACACGCATCAAACGCGATATGAAAATATGAGCTACGATCCGAACGCTCGGCCTCGACGTCGAAAATTGTAGACCGTCCATCAAGCCGTATAATATTTTGATGCGTCTGTGTACAAAGCGATATGACAGTTTTAGACGAAGACTGACACCTAACAGATGTTCCGTGAACGACGGGAAATATGCTCAAATATTTTCTAAATTTTCCCGTTAAAATGTGGCCGGCGGTTATTCGCATAAAATTTAAAAATATATTGTAGGTTTAAGATGTTTTTAAAAGCTCTTGATGTATTTGTCGGCGTTGCAGGTCGGCGGCGAGTCGGTTTACATAACGAGTTTAGTGTTTGTTGTATTTATAAATTGTAACAAAAGTATTACCTTGTCGACGTTTATGACACGCTCGCGGCGCGGCCGCACGAGCAGCCAGCCCGGCCGCTGCGGCGCCGCCTCGCGCCCCGCCACGTCCTCAACACATTCAATGCACATTACACCTCTTATAATATCATCAAAACAACCATTACCATCCCACATTATTGCAGCTTAAACGAGTCCCAAAAATAAAAACATTCTCTCTTTGTGCCAATATTTGGTCATCAATTTTGCTGAATGTGTAACGTTAAATTGAAGAAATATGTCAAGCTCGCTACAAAAAACAAACGTGACAATTGAAAAGAAAGGACATTTTGGCACTCGACGAGTCGCATACCATGCAGGCAAAAAGAAAAAACAAAAAAGTGAGTCACGCGGTGTTACTACCGCATTGAACGTGATTTACACCTATACGCAATATCCCACTTGCGCATCATAATCGTTTAATACAATTGCAAGCACTTTAAAATTCAATGTAATGTTTTACATATACTCAGACTATACAAATATTTATTACTTGTGCAAATCTATCATCCCAAAGCGTTTTGCCGCTGAAATGCGATATACAAGATTTTTTTATAATATTGGCAAGTTTAATGGCCAAACATCAAGCTCATAAAATGTCTAAATTTGGCTGTACTGTTAGATATTGTTTCTGTTAAAAACGTTGATGCGATCGATATTTTTCTAAGGACATAATGATTTCAAGTGAAATATGAAATTATTGAAAACGAATAAAGCTATGTAAATAAATCTTTTACTGGACAATATTGGAGTTTTATTGAAATTATTCCATAAGATTGATGAATGTACAGTGAAGTTGAAACCACTTCTATCATCATCACCTTCAGCTACAAGAAATTCATGAATCATATGACTCCTGATAGGGTTTTCATGTCGACTTGTTCACCTCGATGAAGTAATTTGAGTCGTTTTTGTGTCAATCTCAACATAGAAACAATGATCATGATGATAGAATTGATTTTTAATTTATAATTATATATACTATTTTATAGTGGATGAAGCGAAAGTAGTATGTCAGGATCGAGCAAAGTGGCGATACATAGTCTCTGCCTACCCCTATGGGATACAGGCGTGACGATTATGTATGTATGTACTGTATCGGCCTATTATCGGCCACTGTTGAACATGGGACTCTACAATCGAAAGATCGATTAAAAGAGGTTAGGCCATAGCCCAACACGCTGGCCTAGTGCCACTAGGCGGAC
Organism: Theretra japonica; assembly: GCA_033459515.1. NCBI lineage: Eukaryota > Metazoa > Arthropoda > Insecta > Lepidoptera > Sphingidae > Theretra > Theretra japonica. Next base: position 4,100,735 of record CM065936.1, read on the forward strand.
TTTACATACCACAGAAATTATTGTAATTTTTCTATGATATACAGGTTTTTTTAAAATGTTTTCCTTCACGGAAGTGCGTGGAAGTGGACTATCAATAAAAACATATGTATATGTATGTATATACTTACGATGTACAAGAGAGCGCCTCTGATGACGTTGACTTTGTTGCAGTATGGCGACAAGGCGGCTAGTTTCTCCACGGGGCCCACCGTCCGATACTTGCCGCAATTCTCGGACGCCGCCCAGTGCCCTAGCCTTATGAAAATATACCCTGCAGGAACATTTAGATGTATTACTTGATATCTTATACGAAGGAACAGTGTAAAGTTAATGTGTAAGTTTTGTTAGCGATTCATAACAACATACGTTATTCATTTTTTAAGTGACTTCAAAAAAGGAGGATGTTCTGTTTATGATTTGTTTAATAATATGTTGATTTTTATTGCTGAGGGACCATAATGTCTCTGACAATAGAAAATTAGAAAAAAAAATCAATAACACAAAATAATCCTTTGCTATTACCTATACTTTAGTAAATTTTATACCTGTACAGTAAGAGTCCCAGCCAGCGTCGTGATAAGTCTGTTTCATATCAAATGGAGTGGTCAACTTTATGAAGTTTACCCCATTTTGGAGTTTTTTACATTTGCCTTCAGAGAAGAACTCATATAAACTGGAAATTAAGGAAGGAATAATTTATATTACTGACGTGTAACATTGTGAATAGGGACAGATATTTTCTCGGATCGTGAGATGGGTTATAGGCCTTGACCCTAGACCCTTGGACACTTGTTAATTCAATGAAAATTAATATCCTTATAATTGAAATAAAACAAATATAAAAAACAACTAACATTGTGACATAAAGAAAAATAATTTATTACTGTATTTAGTTATACATTTGATAATTTAGTTTCTGCAGAAAACTCTAGTAAAGGGGTAATATGTGTCCTGACACATATGACTCCATTAGAATTAGCTGATTCAGGAATCATTATAAATCATTAAATAAAGCATTGTATATTTATTTGGAATATTATATGGCACTATAACTATTGTAATATGTAGAATGGCAAGGTGTATATTATTATAATACTCACTCTTGTAGAACATTCTTTCTCCATACTTCATCTAATGTGAGTTTTTTCCCCATTTCGTGTGATATATGCTTTGTGTCATATATCTTTGGTAGCATACTATGAATATTTTTTTTAAATGTTTCATATTTTTTTGGTAATGGTCCTATGAACTGAGCATGCAAAAGGACCAAATCTAGGTATAAATTGTGACCAATTATCGGTTTTTGATAGGTCTCCAATAAGGAGATTATTTGTGAGAATCCCTGCAGATGACTGAGAAAATTATCTTCTAATATAGCCATTGGAGCACTGTTGGCTCCTTCCACATATTTATCTCTGTATATAAGTACCTGGAATTATAAAAGGACATAAAAACATGATTGGTGGCTGAACATTTGTGCAATATCATAATAAGTTAACAAAAATCAGTAAAACAATCATAACAAATGCTAGTGGATGTTTCATAAATCTTTAAATAGTTTATACATATACTGTTGGTAGGTCTCTAATATGTGAGATGCTGTCTGTGTGGGTGCCACCACAATGAATATTTCTCCCGCCAAACACCAGTGTAAATGCACTGTTAGGTTCTGGTTTGAAGGACATTGTAGCCAGAGTAACTTACTGGACATAATGAGATTTACCATTTTATGTACCAGGATGGCGACCACAGTTTTTAAGTTCATAATGTTTGGTTTTGCTATTATCTAAGAGTAGTCGTATTGCTTGCTATCAGGTGGATGGCATGCTCATAATTATAGAGGTAGGAATTTCTTTATATAAATATTATAGGGTGCAAAAATCCTGTGCAAAAAAAGTGACTTATGTCAACCATGAGCTATGGGTAAAAATGACACATTTAACCTACCGTAGACAAGAAATCATATTTTTTAAGCATCATAGTATTACAACAAATTAATTATTAATTAACCCTTTTCTATTGATAATAATAATGAATTACAGTAACATAAAACAATGATATCCATATTTTAAAAGCCAATTTTTGAACCAAATAATTTAAATTTCACTTCTGCTAGTATAATTTACCTTCTTGCTATTACCTAAGCTATCAGTGGTGAGAACATCTGGGCAGCGTGTCCTTATTTCATTGTGCGCTAAGTACCTCAGTATTGGTTTTTCTATGTCTAAGTACATTGTGCCTTCATCACTGTTACACAGCCATCTGAAATTCACAAGTTATACAATTTAATAACAAAACAGAGTAATATGCAGGAATTAAGTATATTTTGGCTATATATCTGGCTGACAAAATTTATAATTTATTTTATTTATTACTAGCTTCTGACCACATACTTTGTCTGAGTGATTAACTTTCTTTGAATTTTTCTGTCCCATCCTGTTATATCACACCTTGTACCGTCTCATTCTCACTCAAGGCATGTAATCCAGCCTCATCCCATCTCTTTGTGTATAAAAAGTAACAAATATATCTGAATTACTCTCTCATCCCATGGGAGCCCTACACTTTTAGAGACAAAAGTAGCCTAAGTGTTAATCCAGGGTGTCAGCTACCCCCATACCAAATTTCTTCAAAATCAGTTTTGCCGTTTTTGAGTTTTCATTCACAACCACACAATATTTTAATTTCAATTCATATACCTATGTGACAATCTTCAAAGAGCTGTTCAGCAAAGATGGATGAGAGAAGCTGAGATTAAATTATAATGCAACTGTTAATAAAATATTAGAGTTTAACAAAAAGTTAAAATCTCCTCCACTTAAACTTATACCTTTTAAAATGTTATCTCAGTATTTTTAACAATGTAAAACCTTGTCACATACAGACTATGTCATTAATTATAATATATGTACAAACAAAACTTACTTAGAAACTTCAGAGCAATATTGTTGAAGCAGTTTCTCCTCATCAATTTCCAGTCCTCTGATAAGTTTGTTTATGAAGGTTTTGTCTTTCATGTCTTTCCTCACTTGGTTCTCTTCAGCTTTACTCAGGTATGGAAGCCCTTCATATATAAACTGAAAAATAGGCACCAAATGTTTAATTGCATGTACTGTACTGCATCAGCCCATACACGTCCTACTGCAGAGCATGGACATTTTCTACAATCAAGAGTATGATTGAGAGTGGTTAGGCCATATAGTCCACCAAGCTGGCATAGTGCAGGTTGCGGACTTTTACATACCCTAGAAATTTATACAAATCCCTATGGTATTCAGGTTTCCTCAGAATGTTTAATTGCATGTTTATCATTTATCTATTATTTTATTTTTTACAGTAATAGGCTATGCATGTTTGTTTCTAAAATGATCCTAACTGGTACTAGAGGTCACCTTCCTATATTGTATCTCTCATGTCACCCAATTTTCAAGTTTTTAGTTCAAATACTACTTGGATAGTTTCTTTGACAACACCAGTCAGAGTTGCAATAATGTTAGTATAATGTGACAATAATATACCTTATTAAAATCAAATTTGTGCTTGCAAAGAAACTCTAGGGTTGAAGCTTGGAATACAAATGACTGGTCAATATCTCCAAATGATTGTGGACACAAGTAGAATGTGTATCCAATAGCTTCATACATATCTAGTTCTCTTTTGTAATGGAACATTGTCAGACCAACTTGGGACATTATCATTTTGCCAGCTTCTGATTTCATCTTATTATATCTCTCTTCATTTGTATCAAACAATCTGAAAATTTATATGTATTGATAAAATATAGAGTGGTTTAATAATGCAAATCTTCTTCATTCTCTTTAATATATCAGAGGAGGTGAGTGAATTCTTGGGAATACTTTTATAAGATGTTGTGGACTCCTCTCTTTGTCAATATCTTAGTAGAAAATTGCAACAAAAGGCTTTATATCCTCAGCCTGTCTCCTCCACTGCTGGATATAGGTCTCCCCAAGTAACCGCCAACTAAAGGTTTTATTGTATTCTTATATCAGCCGACATACGTCCCACTGTAGGGCACAGGTCTCCTCTACAATCGAGAGTACCATTGAGAGTGGTTAGGCCATAGGTTTATTGTGTTTATATTTACTCAATTATTTATTGTACTTTTATTAACCTTTTAGAATAATGATGCACCTTTACGACGAAAGACTTTAAATAAACAAGTTATTCCACTACGTAACTTTCTCTATGCAGTAGTAACTGTAGGTTACTTTATGATAATAACTTATCAAAGCCGTGTACCTGTGTTTGAAAGCTTCTCCAGCAATAATAGCAGTAAACTCGGCATCAAACGAAACAAAACATGATTTCTTCAAATTTTTGGTTATGTTGTCCAAATTTTCAGCAAAGTTGCTTCGTGTTATTTCCATCTTGTATTAACTTTCAACTATAACGTAGATATAAACATATATTTGTAGAAATAGTTAAATCAATGTATTATATTAAAAATGATTTAAAAAATAAAGTTAAAATTCTAAGGTGACAGCAGCCTTTTTGACTTTTGTTTGATTTTTATTATTACCAGTCCAAGGAATTGATATCTATACAGCCAATTTTTTAATATTTGTTTAGTTACTTTAATAAATGTAGTTATATCACAAATCACAATTAAGTAATATTTCCGCATTACCTATAATTACTGAAAATTAAATAACTCAAAAATAATTTACTACATTTTTTTAAAGGAAAGCAAAGTTAATAGATGTTTCCAAAAAATGGTTTTCATGAATGTTTGCTAAGGACATATTATTTTTTAGTGAAGTCATAAGTGCAAATGGGGAGGCGTAAACCTAGTGGTGGGTTGAAGTGGACTGTTATAGATATATGTATATATTTGTAGTCATGTAGTAATGAGTAGTCATATAGGTAGTAGTCACACTATCGTGTTTATTTACATTAATGAAATTGTAATGTTTATGTGCCAATGCTGTGTCCGAATTTGTCTATGCCTATTGCCTACATTTGGCGGATACTTGGTTATTGCGTGACATGCCCCTGTGTACTTCTAAGTATGTGGATATAGTTGGTACTAGGATGTTCGGATTCGTCTGGATAGCTACTACCTACCACCATCATATACAACGGTGGAAAAGTTATCATAACGAACAACGCAATTATGTTGGGTTAGGTACGCCGTTAGTTTTTTATGGTATATCCGGTTTATAGCAGGCTGGCAGAGTTGTGTCGTCCAGCGAAAATAAATTACCACCCCAGAGATGGCTATCTCTGATTGGCTATCTTAAATTAATAAACGGCTATCTTACGCAAGTGGGTATTCTAAACTGTAAAATGAATGCACTTATCATAAGTGGCATTTTAGTTACTTTGTCACTCCATACCAAGTATAAAAAATATGTTTTGTGTTTAATAAATTATATAAAATTAAATAATAAATTAATGAAATATGAAAGGATTTTTTTTAAAGAGATGGTATATGCAAATGCAAAATATGTAGGTAATGTAAAGGCAAATGCCTTTAACCTTATTTTGCAAGTATTACCAATAAATTCATGATAAATTATGACCGCCTCCATTGGTCGTGGCGCAGTTGGTTAAGACGCCGACTATGAAATAAGGGGTCTTGGGTTTGATCCCTGGATGGCGTATGCCGCATTGAGATATAATATTGGTCATAAGATAAATACTTTATTATTATAACCGATCGATTATAATGTATTTTGTTAGTTTGAATTGATGTAATTAAGTAATCATTGTATTTACATTGTGTAAATTTTAAAAATATATATTTGTGGTAGCTAAAGCTGAAAAAAAATGTTTAAGTGGCGGAGTTGTACTACGGTATGATTGCAAAGCTGAGGTCTCGGGTTCGACGGGAGTTGGGCAAAGTGATATTGGATTCTTCAATTCATTATCAGCCCGGAGTCAGGAATTTGTACCCGATATGGCGATAGGTTCGCACCACAGTGGGTGTCCTGGTTGCACCTCTGCCTACCCTTTCTGGGAAAAAAGAGTGAGTTTATGTATATATGTACAGTAACGCATAAATACATCGGTTGCATATTAAATAGCACACAAATATATGTACGTTTAAGCAACATTTATTAAAATCTTTAGCATGACCTTTATTAAATAAGTAGGTAAATGTTATTTAAAGTGCAACACGTGCATTTAATACAGCGACATAACATATGCCATAAATGAAGGCAAATATAAAAATCGTTACACAATATAAGATTACGTAACCGCGGAGAGAGTTCACTCCGCCAGTCGGCAATTTACTTCCGAATTGGAGCCCCAATGAGAGCCCTGAGACTTTAGGCCTGAGACCTGAAGCACTTCGCAGTTGCAAAACAACCGACCATACCAGTCACCACTTGATGGTCGGCCCGCGTTGCCGCGTGTTTGGTGGCTCCACTGCGTCGCGTTCAATCGTAAAGCGTAACTTTTCGGCCGATTCAACAAACATGTAATCAGAGAGTTGTATCGCGGGTATAGATTTAAATATGGTACAAAATATGGTGATGGAGAAAAGCGCAATGCAAGTCCAGGACGCGCCAGTGCAAAAGCCTAATTACATGCTCATGTCCTTGCAAAGGATATTAGTTCTTCTTGTAATATTTGCCAGTGTTATAGTGGTCGTGTACTATACTCCTATGCCAGGTAATACATTCGATTCATATAGCTATAGTTTATTATTCCTTGTATTCTGTAATGGCAATCGATTTAATGGCTTTTATGTTGAGTAATTGCATTCAGCAGTTGTATACGCCGTAGTCTCGTTTGCGGTTAAGTGATATCATAGTTCATAGGTAGTTATAAAGAAAACTTCTTGTATTACAAAGCGTAACTATTTCAACATAATTGACCTAAAATGACCGCCTCGGCCTATACAAACACATCGCTTCGTTGAATTAAATATGCAACCTAATATGTAATAGTGTTAATTTAATTGCTTAATTAACATATACTTGTATAAACAATCGATTTATTTTACAGAAGAATACTTCGAAAACTGTGATAGAGAATGTCATGAACTGGATTGGCCCATGATATGTCGTGTGAAACTAGTTATAGAGGTGTACAAGACACTTAGCAAGTGAGTGTTAATTAATCTCGTAATAAAATTTATAGAAGATGTCCTAAAAAATTGTCTAGTAATAGCTATTTTTACATCGACAATACGTATGTACATACTATCTTATCAATTGCCGTTTTTCAGATCATGCGGCAACTGTACAGACATAGAAGGCGGTGTATGTCCACCGACATGCATATCAGCTGATGGTCGAGAGCGCGGTGTCCTCACCGCGAATAGAGCTCTGCCGGCGCCTCCGATGCACGTCTGCCACAACGATATTCTAGTAGTTGATGTCGTACACAGAGCACCAGCTCACACGTTAACCATACATTGGAGAGGACAGCCACAGAAAGAAACACCATTCATGGATGGAGCTCCCATGTTGACGCAATGCCCGCAGCCTGCGTACACTACATTTCAATACAAGTTCCGTGCGTCAGCAGTTGGCACGCACATGTATCATGCGCACTCGGCTGCCGACGCAGCAGACGGCTTGGCGGGAGCTCTCATCGTCCGCCAATCAAAACGTATGGATCCTCTGAGAAAACTTTACGATGTTGACTCCACCGAACATACTATTTTTGTATCTGAATGGGGACACTCCATGGGCCCCTTAGCTGGCATGATGTCCAACGTTCCTGACGCAGAATCTCTCCTTATCAATGGAAAAGGGAGAACAGTTGAATCTCCTGAGTCACCATTATCTAAGTTCGTAGTGAAACATGGAAAAAGATATAGATTCAGATTAGGATATGGTGGCGGATCCAAGAGCTGTCCGATAAAATTTTCAATTGAAAAGCACGTTTTAAAACTGGTTGCGTTGGATGGAAATAGAATACGTTCGGAATATGTTTCTTCGATTGAATTAGGTAGAGGAGAACGTGCGGACTTTATTCTGGAAGCTGAAAGAATTCCAGGTGTTTACAAAATTACTGTGATTGCGAATGATTCATGTCAGAATAATTTAGAAGGTATTGCAGAATTGGTGTATAAGGACAATGAAAAAAGAGTGCTCCATAAAAATGACAATAATGAAGAAATGGTTAATCGTGAATTTACAACAGTGTACAGTGAACGGTGCGCTGTGGACAATGTGTTATGTTTGACGGAGGTACACGCGGCCGACAAGCTTCCAGCTGAGTTGGCTACAGACCCGGACAAGACGATTTATGTGCCTTTCAACTACTCTACCAGGCAGATTTCGACTAAGCGAGTCGGTGAGTACCTTGCAGGTTAATTCTAACTAATTATTTTGCAATATAAAAAAAACTGAATATTGTCAAATGTCAACTATCTATATTGATGAAATTGTTTTAAATTCCCGTCAAGGTACTGAAAATGGATTGTTATTTAAACTTGATTTGATGCTAGGTAGCGTAGGTAGTAGGTAGGTAGGTAGGTTTGCTAGGTTGTAGGTACCCTTCTTTCGGCTATTCGATTTTCATGCCCAGTTGTGTTAATCAAATGTTAATAGTATACAGATCAAATCACGGTCTTGTGGTTTTGCGTCAGCGTTAATTTGGTAATTACTAATTACAACATTCAAGTAACATCGCAATGTTGCCGCAGCTCTATCGCAATGTAATTTTGCACAGATTACGATATTTTGTTGAACTCTTGTGTAAATATGGAGTTGTTTTATAAGTCAATGTCCCAAATTAGTATGATTCAACTTCCTTCTATGAAATTGTATACGTAATTATTGTTGTCTAAGTAATTAAACAAAAATGTGTTGCATTGGTTTAAGTAATTATAATTTAACGGACTTATCACTCATAATCACAACATTGTATGGTTCGTTTAAACTCAAAATATTTATTTTAAACATTAAATTAGATTTTGTAGCGTATAAATTCTTTGCATTGGTACCTATAACTTGTGGATATTTTAAATTATAAACACGAAAATATATCTACGCGATATATAATACGTTCATATTTTTAAGTAAACAAGAGTAACATTAACATGGCTTTAATTACGTACTTTGATAGTCTTGGATCCTAAAATTATTCATACATAGAGTAAGACGAGATTTGATACTAATACCTTAAAGTACGCATTCCTCTTTGTCGTCAAAGAACAAGCAACAAAAGGTACACATTTCAAGTTGAACGTAAATCCGCGGTTGTTTACAAGAGCAATGCTCGACTAGACACTTTCAGGTTTCGCAAGACAAACGTGTATGCTCATGTCGAAGCATAAGTCTCACGCACAAGCGCACAAAGGAAGCGATGGAAAAATGTTTACCCGGCCATCGTTGATGTAGGACGGGTCAAGGCCGACCGCTTTTTAAAGTGTTGTATAGTTGTGGATAAATATGTTTCTTCACATAACTTTAATAATACATGGCGTATATTAAAACTCTTTCTTTATTTTATATTATGATATACTTGTTATGTTTAAATTAGGCTTCAATATTGGTGTTTATCGCATGACCGGTTGATTTTATATAGCTTCATATTATTATGAAAGGCTTCATGTAATTTTAAGGAAAATTTACACATTGTTAAGATATTATACAATCAGTAAAACGGGTAAAAATAAAATCAAATAATATGTATAATAAATTTGTAACTGCTCGATGCCTGTACATGGAAGATATTTGAGATAAACTACTATGGGGGAAGGTATGAACGTAATTGAACCCTAAACAATGATCAAATAATATGTATATAATGAAACTGATTAAACATTTTCAATTCTATCTAAACGCAAGCGTCACGACTTACGTGGACCATTTTATTGAATCCTATAAATTTTTCAACTGTGACAGTTCCTTTCAAAACATTAAAACGGGTTTTATTCGTCTTCCATGAGTCATAAGGCAATGATGGAACACTAAAAAAAGCTTTTTTCATCAACTTTTTATAGAGGCAAAGTTACTATTGCTCTGTTAAAGTTGAAACTGAAAATAAATTAATCCAAATGATCTGTTTAATTACAGTTCTAGTAAAAGTGTTATTCTTTTATTTGAATTTATTAAAAAGTACTTTTTATTACTAAAAGCGCTCTTTTACCAGATAAATGAAATATTGTGTATAACGTAATGATTAGTAGTTGTATGATTGTAAAGCTAGCTATATACTTTTTTTAATGTAGCGTTTATAAATATTTGTGTGAAAATAGTTTAATATCGGTTACCTATAAAGATTTGCTTTCAAATATCTGATATCCATTAAGTTATCACGCCATGTCCCGTTATTTTAGTGGATCTGACCCGATTGAAAGTAAATCGAGTTCGTTTTTTGCGATTGTCGACTCTCGAGAGTACGACCCACCTTAGCCTAGTTTCTAGGTGCAGTATTGAATAAAGTATGGTATATTTCACGTCGCTAATTTTTTTTCTGTATATTTTATTGAATTTGATGGTAAAAAGCCGTAAGTAAATATTTTATCTTTTAAACAATTAGAAAAACTCTTAACCCCAATCAATAATAGTTATTTCACATAATACGATAATCACTCTCAATCGATTCTCTCGATTGTAGAGTAGGCCCGTGCCCAGCAGTGGGACGTATATGGGCTGATAAAAAAAAAATATCCTACGATAGGCGTTATTACCGGCTGCTGTCCAGGAATTTAATTAATGTATCTCTGCTTAATATTGGACTAAAGTACCAGATCGTTTTGTAAGGTCTCCTGATTAAGTTTTACGATACCGCCGCATGCGACCGGATAAGATAGCAACCATACTCGATGATAGAATGTCCGTTACAGTGAACTACGCAATTGTGTTTTAGATTTTGAGTTCTTAGTTCAAACTCTATATTTTCGCTTTGACTAAACACTGCCCTAAAATCGGGTATATTATTTTCACTACCTATGTCGTGAAAAACATCAGCTGATAACTGATAGCTGTTCACTGTTGGTTATAGGTCTCCTTCAATCCTATCAATTCATCCTGTCTTCGCTTTGTCGCATCTAGCATTTGCCAGCGACCTTTTGCAAATCGCTATCCAAATAAACCTCACCAAAAACACATGATCATGTTTAATAGTTACTTATTATCTACTTCTGATACTGTCCATAGTCCATACAAAGGTTGTCCGGAAGAGATCGCTTAACCGATAAAACCGCTCCTGGTAATACCATAGATTAATATATTTAATTTGTCTTTTGTATTAATTTTTGTTCTTTGGTTTACAATAAAGAACGTACCGTACTTTATTAGTCCATGTACGTCCCACAAAAGGGCAGGGGCCTCCTCCACAATCGAAAGTCCGATTGAGAGTGGTTTGACCATATAGTTCATCACGCTGGCCTAGTGTGGGTTGGTGCCTACTGCCTGGCGGATAATAATATACGTACTGTGACGCCTTTTTCCCAGAAAGGGTAGGCAGAGGCGCGACTATGACATGACAGCCACATTTCGCCTTGTATGTTCCGTCCCACGACGTGGTAGGGGGCGAATCTATCGCCATATTGGGCACGAATTCCTAACTCCGGGCTGATAATGAATTGAAAAAATCATTATCACTTTGCCCGACCCGGGATTCGAACCCGAGCTCTCAGTTTTGCAATCGTACCGTAGTACAATAACGCTACGGAGGACAATAAAGAATATTGTATTGTATTAGCACCATGTTTAACTAACAACGTGACAGTGTTGCAAATGCAATATATGCGACGCAACGTTCTCGTTACACACGCCTTTCATTATGTAATGGAAATAACTTTACCAAGTGGGAAAAGTAGGTCGTGTCATTTCTTAGATTATGTTGAGCGTAGATTAATAACTAAAGATTAATATCGACCGGCCTTGTTAGAGTTAACTAACTTTCCAAGATACGTTAATTAACTTTTAGTACGAGTGTTGCATATGATCTTCAAGATTTTGTTATTTTCATTGGAGATGGAAATTTATGTCAAGAAAATACAGCATAATAATTAATTATTGTTAGCCTAATGTAGTAGGTAGCACAGTTTATGGTTAAGATACATAAATATTATTAAAGTGAACTTATCATAAACATTAGAATAGTCGGTATTGCCTAAAATAACGGGGTAGCAAGTTTAGGTGAGACCAACCGGCGTGGTGGACTACTCGTATATGGCCTAACGTATGGGCTGATACTTAAATGAGACACTTTTTATTCAACTTATAAGTATTAAGTATTATGCGAAGAAAAGTTATGTGGCTAGAGAAAATTTATGTCAGATTGGTGTATATTTATGTAATTATCATGAACATTGTACAGTTTCGCATTGTCGACGCGCAGTGAGAGGTCTCATTAAAAAATTAATTAGCCAACACATACGTGTGGCGGCTTAACGAAGAGTGTTACGTCACCAACACCTTTACTTGAGAAAGACTAAACCAAATATTATTTTCGCAAATTAACCCACAAGTGTAATGAATTACTTAAAAATCAAATGGTATTTAGTATCTGTAAAATTAAATACGTGTATTTCCCAATAGATACATTTCATTTGTGCAAGTGTTATAGTGGTGATCGTTCGCTAAATTACAAAATAAATAATTTGAGTATTCTTTGTAAAGATCTCAGCAACGTTTACAAAACCGAATAATATACCTAGATGTGCATTGAATATTTTTTTTAATAATATAAACTTATGAAATATGTTGTAATATAGATAGTTATGTGTATGTACTCGTCCATAAGTAGTTGGTGCAACCGTTCAAGATTTAGAAGGCCGTTTGCAACATAGGATTGTAAAACGAACATCATTATTTTGATATTGATGTGGTTGGGTTTTCTGCTGGTTGGGTGGTGGTTTGTTTATTACGGTTTCACAACAAATATAGCAAATGTTTACTTGCAAGTAAAAAAATAATATAATTGCAATTTGGATTACAGTGTCTCATATGACATATCATACTAAAACAGTTAGGTACTTTAATCTTTTAAATATTATGAAATAAATAACAAAAGAACATTATTATCAAGTCAATAAATATGTCATGGAATGTATGATAATTGTATATTTGATACTTTTGTCTAAATTTCGATGCACACGGGGACTTTTGAATACAATACTTGTTTATTAACCGAAATATCATGCATAACATAGAATTTTAGCCATTTGTGTAGTTTCTTAAATCATGTTTTTAGCATTCATGCAATTCAATGTAATTGTAAGGTTAAGACGCACTACTCTATAATTGAATAGAAAATATAAATTTTCCTCGATACTGCAATTATTCTCATGGTAATTCCATCAGAAAATATAAATGGTGCTTCAGTCTTAATTAGATTCGCTTTTAAGTGTTTTTAACGACGACAATCTTCATAATCTATGCCTTTCCCATTAACCTTCGCCTTTATACAACTATGTATAAGGAGTATTAAATAAAATAAAAATAAATAACACTTAATAACGATTCTTGCAATTTATGGTACTGAAGCGACATGGTGACAACCATGGAAGGTTTGTTTTTTTCTATTCCGTGGTAATAACAATGCAATGCCATAGTAAGTGCAGTGCCATCCGCATACAGATAGTGTATTTAGTATTTAGTTAGACATGTTTATCAGGATATTCAATGCTACTTTGTAGATCAGTGTTACGGGCTTACTGCACTATTTACGGTGGTCTCTAGTCGCTCCCAGGGCTGATATCGAAATGTTAATACTCGAGGTGGTTAAGCCTTAGTCCATAAAACTCGAGGAGTGTTGATTGGTAGAATTCATAATCCTTCAAAATTCTCGGGATAAAATCTACAGATTGCAGGGTTTTTCAAAATGTTTTTCTACATAATTTAGTTGCGATTATTTATAATTAAAATACACTCATTATTTCAAGAAGTCAGAGTTGTCTAGATAGGTCTCCAATTAGCAATATCCGTCTTAGCTTTCCGGTCCATTCCCAGCTCAGCTCAGTTTGAAATTTAAGAGTAAAAGTTACTAATAAAGTTAATGCCAGATACACACGTTATTGTTTACCGCAGCTAGACGTTGAACTCGGTGTATTTAATGTGACGGCGTATCAAAGCGCTTATAAAGAAAGTGAAGTAATAACCGTTGAATCACGTCCGCCGCGACCGCAAATATAGCATGATTGCTCTTGCGCCGGCATCTCCGCGATGTGCAATGTGCATGTGCCGGTGCATAAGTGCACAGAACTCTGCTTGCGCATCGCCCACGCGTTGCACTGTATCTGCATCTTGTGCGACCCGCTATGTATATGCATTATCAACCGTATCTGACTATTAGTGTAAAAAAAGTTGTATTGAGATTTCACATGCACTGAGACAAATGCTTGTGCGGTCCACAAGTACTTGTATCGGGTCTAGGTTTTTGTGAGAGCGAAACGTCTTCCGTAGTACCTGATACCCACGACACAAGACATGTTTCTTGGTGTACGTATTTATTTGTTGTTTTGTGTCGCCGCGGTGCGCCGTATTCGCTTCCGATGCGGCGTACAAAGTGCATGCACTGTGCATTATCAACAGTAGCTGATTATGTATATTTTGTGTTTTAAAAATAAATTTTAATAATCGATATATAAATATTTGATGGCTAAACTTTTTTAAGTATTATTATGGATATGAAGAAAGGCTTTTAAAAACCTCTGTATAGTTTCAGTTTATGTTTTTATGACAATTGGGAATTGACTTTTTAAATTAAAAATGATGCATATCTTTAAATCTTTAATAAATCATATGAAAAAAATAAGAAAAATGAAAAAATGTAATGAATTTTCATATTACTTTATCAATTGTTCGTAGTTTTCGATTTCAGCGGGTATATTCTTTGTCATGTTGGCTCAGATGCATTGTTCTACGTACACTACGTGAGAGGAACTTTTGTCCCGGGTTGAATGTAGAGCATTGTTTACTTATTTATTCAACGACGGACAATCCTTTTGCAGAAATAATATGTTGTTCATAGTAGAGCAAACAATTGTAACTACTGCTGTCATATTATGTTAATATGTTTATCTTGGAAAATAAAATCGATTGTTATCTTTGGACGAATATAATAATATATAAATCATGTATATTATAATAATTAAAACAATAAACCTACTCATATTATACAGAATGAACGGAATTTCACTTAAAGTAAAATAATGTAAATATTGAAATGTAACCAATATGCCCATATTATAATTATAGTCGTAAGCACTCAGATGCAAGTTCTGTGTTGTTTCATAACACAATCCTGAATATCTTTTCGTGTTACATAACCCAGGTCTGAAACAATTTTTTGGAGGTCAAACATTTGACTCAGCGCGGACACTGAACAAGTGGGCGTTATTTTACAGCCGGTTTCCTAATCATTGAGCCACGGAGGCATTTACCTACCCGTTTTGTTAACGTGGAGATAATTAATTATCAAGTAACATTCCAGCTTTGTCGCAATATCTTTGCCTCTATTTATCTGAGTGATTACCCAAAATTAACTCAATCGGTTTATGAAAGGCGAATTGCAAGAAGTCTAACACTTTTTGCGCCAAGTTTTGTCGCGTCGGTCACGAGTAAGACGAATGTTGCTAAACTTGGCAGATTGAGTTTCGTAATTTAGTAACGATCATCTTTAGGGGAAAATATTTTGCCCCACCATATTACTCCTGATTTCGTCTAAGAAATTATCAAATATAATTGATATGGTTCATTAAATTGCTAATAATTTTTGATAGGTTTAAATAATTATAGATCCTTCGCTACGCCAACCTACAAGGTGGACGGACGACCTGGTTAGGGTTGCGGGAAGTCGCTGGATGCAGACCACTTCCAACAGTAATGGTTTCTTGGATTTACGCGGACTCAGGGTCAGTCCACCCCGTGACCACGAAAACTGTAAAGTAATCGAAATGTCGAGAAATTAAAAAATGTAAAGAT
Organism: Theretra japonica; assembly: GCA_033459515.1. Taxonomy (NCBI): domain Eukaryota; kingdom Metazoa; phylum Arthropoda; class Insecta; order Lepidoptera; family Sphingidae; genus Theretra; species Theretra japonica. The sequence goes on from CM065936.1 coordinate 4,116,598, forward strand.
TAAATTAAATTTGCGATAAAATCCGTAAGAATTCGTTTTATTTCACTTCCAACAGGTCAATGTGGAGATCCTTGAGGGAGGCTTATGTTGAGCAGTGGACTTCCTATGGCTTAAGAGAGAGAGAGAGAGAGAGAGAGAGAGAGAGGTCTTAGCGTTGAGCATACGAGTAGATCTTTTCTACGATTGAAATTGGTAACAACTTAGTCCATCACGCTGGTCTAGGTTGGTTGGTTTTCGCATACTTTTTAAGCGCTCCCACGTTTCTTCACATTAATATACATTTGAAATGAAATTAGGTATATGAATAAGAGATAGCTTCATATTTATTGTTAAAAAGTAAGCTTAGTAATCTGAATATCCGTGACATTTACTTTTAAACTGCGATGCACCCTTTGGTCTATAAGATATTTTGTTACTTCGCTGCAGAATAAAGGCTGAGAACAAAGGATGTGTTTTTGCTTTGCGCATCCAGGTCCTACTTTTCACTACTTACAAAAGGCGTGGATACTCGCTTTGTAAAATTATACTTTTGTATTGAAGTTTCAGCTACATGAAAGTGGTAAAAATATGTTATTTTATTTCTTATATTTTTTATTATTTGCTAATATAGAATAGTTCTACTACGGTATGATTGCAAAGCTGAGGTCTCGGGTTCGAATCCCGGATCGGGGAAAGTGTTATTGGATTTTTCTATTCATTATTAGCCCGGAGTCAGAAATTTGTGCCAGATATGGCGATAGGCTCGCTATCACATCGTGGGACGGAACATACAAGGTGAAATGTGGGTGTCCTAGTAACACTTCTGCCTACCCCTTCTGGGAAAAAGGCTTGCGTTTATGTAGAGAATAAGAAATAGTTCCTTTTTTGTAAAATTTCTATTCATACAGCGGATCTACGTCCAGATCTCTGACAATTTTATTACCGTCTGTGCTTCTGTTTTCTTTAAGTGGTACCACTCAGTACCACTCCCACCGATTGGTATTGCAACTTTAACGAGTTTTAGGTATGGCTCTACAATTTCAATTTAAGGTTATATTGTATGATTGGTAGAATTAAATTATTTCATTATCCACATCTTCTTTCCTGTTACTTCGTAATTTATCAGTTTTTGCATCCGATATTTTTAACAGAAATTAAAAATACTTTGGGCTCTAGAAGGTCATAATCACACGTAAAGATTATTATTGTTCAATTAAATTTGACTTTTTACATTATAAGTTCATGGTGGCTTGTTGGTAACGGACCAGACTCGGCTGCCAACATGTTCACGATGGTCGCGGGTTCAAATCCCAGGGCACATCTCTGACTTTTTGGAGTCATGTGTGTATTGATAAATAATCAATCAGCACACAATAACGACGAAGGAAAACATCGTGAGGAAGCCTGCACACCGATTCGCAAGAATATTTATGATATGTAAAAGTCCGCCAACCCGCACTAGGCCAGTGTGGTGAACTATACGGTCTAACCCCTCTCAATCGTTCTTTCGATAGTAGAGCCCGGGCCCTGCAGCGGGACGTATATGGGCTGATACAGTACAACACAAAAAATATGTTTTTATCTGGCTGGTCAGCGACTACCGTACACAATGGTGGAAAATTTACGAGTATCATAGTTACCGAGCTAGAGTAACCATCTTCCGCCGATGATAACTCTATTTGGATTACATTGCACTTACTAGGTAGTGTAGTATAGTGTACAATGCACCTTGCATTGTAGTCTGAACTTTTTAACTTTGTCACATTTTAGCCACAAAACCTTATGTTGGATGGAGTTTTTATGAGTATACTAAAGCTCTTTATGATACCAATTTTGTTTTTTGAAAATTTAATTTTAGAATGTAATCACAACATTTTGATGCAAACAGTCCTGTGAAAGAAGCCGAACAGTTGTTTGTTATATTTTTTCAGGAACAACATCTTCAGCGATGTTTGCTATTTTTATACAGAGCTCGTGTACATTTAATATTTATATTTAGTTCGTAAAGTCTATGAATATTAAAACGGAGCGATGTCATTGCTCTTTGTGTAAATATTTGTACTTTTTTACAAAACACGACGACGGACAGAGAACAACTTTTATTTTTATTTCGTCTGGGGATCGAGGCAAATTCATAAATTATTTTTGAATATAAAGTTAGTAACTCACATTACAACTATATCAATGTAAGCGTAGAAAAATATTGTATTCTATTTATAAATATCAAAATGATGACATTGCATTAAACCATTGAATTAGCACAATCAATATCGCGCATCGATTGGTTAAATTTCTGCCATTTACAGTATTTTTGAAAAAATTAAATTCATATTTTATAATTTACAATTTAATAAAACTTATTCAACCGTCCTCCAAACAGTAATGTTGCAAAAGACTTTTCGGTATAACAGTAAAATGTCGTAAGAGATAATGGAGCGTGACTAATACAGTAATTTTATCCGCTGGCGATTTTTATTTTTACATACGGTTATTTAATATGTTAACCCAATCGTTTCGTTAACGATTTTACATATAAATAAACACAATTTATTTTCTTCAATGAGTATGAACAAACCTTAGTCAGACAGACTTATTTCTATGTATTTAATGATGCTTACACAAGAATAAATCTGACTACCTCGGTGGCGTAGTTGTAGTACGATACAATTACAAAGCTTACGTCTTGGGTTCGGATCCCAGGTCGGGTAAAGTCATATTGGATTTTTTTATTTATTATCAGCATGGACTCAAGAATTTGTGCCTGAAATGGCGATATGCTCGCCCCTTATCACATCCTGGCAAGGAACATATAAAGCGAAAGAAGGTGTCGTGGTAGCATCTTTTGCTACCCCTTCTGGGAAAAAGCGTGATTTTATGTATTGATGTATCGCAGTATGTACGAGTATATATGTACTAGAATAAATAACTCTGCTACTTGATTAATTATCCAACTATACAAAATAAGCAATTGAAATGCACTGTTTTTGAAAACTTTTGTTGTAAAACACGACCTATTATCGTGTCATTTTGGTACATGAAATCACTTTATAATATGTTTCGAAATTGAGACGTCGCGCCGCAACTTCCTGCTTCCGCTATGAGTCATCTAAGAATGGGACGTAATTAGAAAATCTATTAGGAGTCTTAAGTACTCCAAAGTGTTATTTTAAGTTTACTTTGTTCTTTTATAAAAGGTTAGCTGCGAAACTTGAGTTTAGTATTCAGATCAAGTGTCAAACTCTATGTGAGTTTTTTAGTTATAATAACTTGTGTGATTAGCCAAAACATTTTGCGTAATAAACAGCAAACAACAAACATTATGTGTAAAGTAGGAAAAGGATGGGCAGAAGAAGATATCCCACTGATCACTAATAGTAAATAAAAATATTATAGGTTTCCATTTACTACTTATTAAAACTTGCTACTTGTATGATTTGGTTGTTACATTCTTTCATCTCGTCGATCTTTTGTCCCGAAGATATATCCATCGGATTTATTTCTAAATGTATAAGATAGGCTATCAATCAGTTTGCCGAGTAACAAGTGGATGTCCTTATCTCTGAGCACCTTCAATACAATGGGTTACCGTGTTATATAGAACATTTTCTATAACAGCTTTTTCTAGGGATTTGATGGAACATTAAAGATCAAATTGTTAGTAATATATTTTACAGGCTTTACGTATTCAGATGACTATATTCAAAGCTGATGGAAGCTGTAAGGGAATGGATAAATCTCAATAAACCAACGAAAGACGTCAGCTCAGTTATTACATGTCGGATTTTCATTCAGTGCAATCATCTTAATTATGTTCAAGGTTTAATATTAAATTGCATTCTTAAAATAAGTATTTTTTGTTGACAGAAAGCTGGGGTCAAACAGATGGGCACCGGTTTACGTACCCGGCGTCGCCGCTGCTGACGCAAGGGGGAGACGTGGGCCCCAACGCGCTGTGCACGGACGAGCCTGGCCACGGAGACGAGTGCGTCCATGTGAAGAATATTCCACTTCATTCCACGGTGGAGATCGTGATGTTTGATCAAGGTAACTGAGAGATCTTAATTTTATTGATACGTTTTGTTTTATTGAGTTTTACTCGATCAGTGTTGTGGGAAATTAACCAGATTGGAAAATAATTCATCCACAATCATTACTCTAACGAAAATAATTCGTGATTGTTTCTTTTATATAAAAAAATTAAGTGCACGCTTTGTATCTTTGCCTTGATAAAACGTTTAAGTTTAAGAGCACAGTTACTATTCTATTACATAAAGAGCGTGTACTCAGCTTATAATAACTTTACATCTAAAGTTTATTCATACTATCCTTATATTGCAGACTAATGAAATCTATATATCTCTTACGTGCGGATATCATAACCGTAAAGCTGTGTAGAGGCGCAAATTGCCAGCTTTATGGTGCACGCGTTATGAAATCCCCCAACTTTGTTACACTTACCAATCCGCCGGGGATTGCAAACGCTCATATTGTAGCGTAAACGGTACGTTATTGATACATTGTATAGGTGATGTTATACGGAATATTGTTATATTTATTGTGTAAAACTTGTAAGTTATGTGAAGACACTGTGGTTGATAGAGACCTTCTTTATGGTTACAAAGCATTGGGACCTATCCCACTAAGTAGCTTAAAGTCGGTTAATCTCAAGTTTATCGTACTATGCGCACGTAATAATATGTTATTCAATGTTTGTGGTCTAAGAATGGTAAAAGAGGTTGCGGTTTTATGAAAGGAAAGAGGGAAAGAAAAAATCGAGAAGAGGTGACATCAACGATAGCATTGTGTATGATAAACGGAAAGATGTAGAACATTGAAGGAGATATTCGCCAACGTTAAATATATTTGGAATTAGGGCTATAAAATGCTTTGATTTATTGAATTCTGTGTAGACTTAAATCTTTTGCTACTCATTCAAGCTAAATCAGATTTGACAGATTCAATTTAATAAAACTATAATTGAATCAAAGCGAATTTGTGTTTTAATCTCATCTTTATATATTACCTGACATTATAATATTGACTTATGAGTCTTTATATAGAATCCGATTGCACCATTGCATCGCGGTCCATCGATTGAACATCGAGATATCGATTCGAGACATCACAAAATACCGTTAGGAGCTAAAATGATGTCTAGTCACGGTCGTAAAAATTCTATTGTGTCCGTCGTTATGTGAAAAGAGAAAATTTGTGAGTACATTTATCATGAGTTTCGTAATGTGGCTACTTCTAAGCTTTGTGTTTCAAATGTAAAATTTTAGTAAGCATTTATGTGGTCATAGGTTAGCTGGTTATTGAAATTTGGAAATGGAAACACTCATTAAGTTATGCTAAAAATCCATTGTGTGACTTAAAATTTTCGACAAAAAAATTAAAATTAGTTCCAGAATTATAGCATAAAGTAAGCTTAGATTAACCTTTATTGAAAACACCCGAATACTCAAACCTCATTTAAATATTAAGTACCACGCGTCATACTTAGCCAGTACATTTAAGCGGGACTTGCGTAGTTAAGTGCAACACAATATTTAAGTAGCGTTTGAGTATTCGGGCGCTAGCAACTAAACAGCAAAAGTTAATTGTGTCATGCGACTCCCCGGCTGTCAGCGTAAAAGTAGCCACCGTAAAAATAGTTCCCACTAAGCACCATCATAAAAAACAAAGTGTTTCCCGCGACACTTCAGGGTCACTGGAGGCGTTTACTGGTGCTTTATTGTTTAATTACTTCAATAAAACGTCATGCAACTTTTTACTGCCACCTCGACGTCAATTATGATGAAGATGTAAATCTGATAGTTTTATTGTAGGAACGTTTTTCACGATTGATAGTGTAGATACAGACAGGTATTTGTTATTCAAATCTGTTGTGAATAGTGTGCTTGTAAAGTGGTATAAGTTATGTGTTGGCATGGTATGTATTGATGGTAATGTAGATTGGCGCAGTCGATGAGGAGCAGGAAATAACACGAGAAAGCGTAGATTTTATCTCTGCATATTAACAAATGTTTGTTTCGGATCTCGGGCATGTGTTTAAAAGATTCGAAGCTAGACAGAAGATACGACACACGTTTTTGTCTAAGTGTAAGGTCAGAGCTATTGGGTGTATTTAGTTGTGAAAGACTAATGTTTTATCGTGACAAAAGATATTTTCTTCACAATATTACTGGCTAATTGTAACAGTGTATCTGATAGAGTTATTTGTTGGAAACTCGATAGATTGATAAGTGAAATATCAACGTAATGTTTAGTGTAAAATAGATAAAATGAGATATTTTACAAATACAAACAATCAGCTGAATTGTTTGTAAGTATATGAAAGCAAAATAGGTAAAATGGTGCAACATAGATACCTATAAGGACATAACAACAATAATACACACACCAGCGAGGCACATGCATAATTATGTGTTGCGGCAGAGCAAAGGTTATGATTAAGTGACAATAATTGCACCATACACGAGTCTCCAATTATAATTAAATGCAGTTTTATCATTTCAACAATTATAATTATGATTCAACTTTACACTAATTTACCACTTAATTTAATTAAAATAGTATTGCGCAGTAAAAGTTTCCTACGTAACTAATTGCATAGACAGGAGGAACATAAACTTATAGTTGGTAATAGCGGAGCAGCACAACCTCTTACGCTCGTAAATATATTGTTCTTTTATTAGGTTGTTAAACTGCTTTCAAGTTTCCACTTTCCTTCACTGAAAGCTGCAAACGACACTTATTTCGACACTCAGCCCGCTCTATGGAGTTTTACATTGTCAATATTCTCCGCATACAACGCTAATGGTCCTTACTCTTGTGTAACCATATACTAAGTTTTGCATGCGGCTTTTGAGATGCTAGCACTAAGTTATTATTCAGCAAATGAATTTCAAATTGTTGTTATTAATTTATAACTATTTAAGAAATAAATACATATAGAGAGTACATATATATAGAAAATATTTATATACAAGCTCAGCAATTCAATTGACAATTATAGTTACCTTTATTTTAAGCTTTAGGTTATTTGATGATTTTTTTTAAAATCATCGTTATCATTTAACAAGTGCCTGTCAAACCTTATTATATTATTTATGTACATTGTTATCAACTAACAACCAGTATCATCAACGATCATCATTGTTTGCCAATCAATCGCAGCGTGTATTGTTGATCGAAGATCGCAGCTAACAAATAGGCATGACGAAGCGATAAGAAATAACAAGTCACGTCTTCGTTAATAAGAACCTTTTTATCCTGTCTTATATAAATAAATAAATAAATAAACCCAACAGTCACATACATAGTCCTGATACTACACTCAGATCGAGTCTTGTGTCATAGGTATTAGGAACTACGAGAGACATATTGGTCTCACAAATACCTAGACCCGAAACAAATACTTGTTCACACAAACATTAGTCTCGGTGCGGGGATCGAACCCGCGGCTTCACGCTTCACAGCCGGAGTCCAACCAACTACGCCTGGGAGGCTGTCTTATATCAATACTTGCTAATATTGGACCTGGACTTTGAAAACTTTTCAACGGACACTGTCTGTTATGGTACCCGCTAAGATACCCCAGGAGATGACCAAATAAGTAATTAGTAATTACTAGTACTACCAGCCTTCTAGCCACGCTTGCGACTATTTTGTCTGCCTGGTTCCCTAACAATCTGGTGTTAACAACTTCAAATTTTTCGATTGGTACTTCCGTCAATCAGCATTACTTCGCCTAAGGCAGTTCATTTACAAAAGTAATTAAATGGACGTGGGTTATTATTAACCTGTCTAAATCGGGCGGGTAACCTTTTAAGAATGTTATATTAGCGAGAGTGAATATAATAAAGAACGTTTGAATGTTGATTGTTAGACTCCATCTAGTTGAATAACACTTTCTCGAGTGATTGATATAGCTTATTTGTCACGTGTCTGCCAAGCACTAATTTCAACTTGAAGCTTCTTTTGTGTTCATAAATTATTAATATGCCCTCTGCTATTGTTTTTTAAATTAATCGTCCAAAACTGAAAAAGAAAACTTTTATCAAACAGCTTTCGAATTCTGTGACTTAATGTTTGTTTTTTGTTTTGGAATTATTCATTGTTACAGTAAAGTTGGTAATATTTGTATTTTACCATTATATCAATGTCTCTTTTCATTTCTTGTACTCTATAAAGTATTGATTATACAGTTTAGCATAAGGCCATGTAAGAAATATTGCTTTAAATTTCCAATTAATAAGTTCAACTAATTCTCGATTCAATGCCAATAATTTGTTAAATTTTTCGCAGTTACTGTTATGTTGGTTCTATAACGTCTATCAGATATTATAACTCTGACGTCCACTCACACAAGCTCTCGGTTGTAGGAGTTCCTTGCTTATTCCGGGCGATAATGGGTTGATACTGCACAGCACTATAACTCTGAGAAGCTCCAAGCTTTAGGTATCAAGTTTGTTGCCCACCTCATGATATTATTACCTTGTAGTAAACTACAATAGGTTTGTGGCTTTATCGTGCTTATATTTCGTTAAACCATGGTTGAATATTCTGAATTGGCTTTTAATCAGAGTATTAGTTTATAACAGAGTAGGTACGAGTATATACAACTAATTTAACTGCACACATTAAACATCTAATTGAAATCTAGATTCCATTATACAAACTTCAATAAATGTTCAAAGTAATTTATAACGTGATAAAGACTGACTAATTTTAAAGCATGCACGAAAAAGAAAATTTTATTACATCCGACGGCACTTATTAAAATCACAGTCATTTTATTGCAATCATTACACGAAGACATGACTAGTATTTTTTTATTGGCGGAGTACGAGTGAAATTGCGTGATAATAATATATTAATTGTACACAGAGATTATGCTACGTGGATGCTGTCAATCATGCAGTACGCATGTTCCGAATATGATATACAGCTTGTTCTAAAATATGATGCTGGATGCGACAAGCCAAAGAGGACGCCTATGTCCAGCAGGGGACAATTAAGGGCTGATGATGATTCATACTTCATACATACTTGTCGACTGCTTCATCAGCCCATGATAACCAACATCAGATGACCATGTTTTAAAAGCAAAAACGAATAAAAGCGACATTAAAACATAAATACCATGATTCACGTCGACAAACTTACAAAAACGACCAAAGCTTTTCGATTTTCTCCAAATGTTGGAGGCGTTAATAATCTTGGTATCGTAATATAATAAGTTTCGATGTTATATTTTAGCATCACCTTGTATAAGCGGATACGAGAAGAAAAGTAGGCGTTGCCAGTTGAGTAACGTTTCTCGGTAATTAAATATGTTTAGTTGGTATAGTATTACTGGTACATGCGTTCCGCGTGTAAGTTCTTCAGTTTTGCGAATCCCAATATTTGCACTTTGCAACGTCATAAGCGCCAGAATATAACAACGTTATTTTGCAGTCGTAGTAAGGATTGTTGTTTTTAAGATTTTATCAAAAGAGCTTACGTTTTACAAAATTTTGCAACAAAGCTTATAAAAATGCTATTTGTTAACTTTGTACCGTTTTGTACATCTCTTTATAGTCCTCATCGGCCTCATGATGTCCATTGTCAATCACAAGCCAAGCAGTAATGTGTAACTTGTAAGCATGTAAATTGCGGCTTAAGGACATTCCTAATATCTCGGAATAACAAGCATTTAATAGTAATAAGTTCTGAATCGTACTATACACAAACTCACCATTTGGTGAACTACCTGATCGTTTCATGTTTATTGCTAATAATATAAAAGTGCATTTCATGCAGTAGGCTTTCTCTGCCCTCTTTTAACCTTTATGCGACGATGAACACATAATTCAAAGCAGTTGTTTGTAAGTTCGATTTTCTCGAGTTCACCACAGTAGTGGATGATTTTGTGTGTAGAAAGTTAAAGAATATAGCGACAAATTTGATGCTGAAGTATCGAGCTCAAGGCGCATACCTCTAGCTTATCGAAGTATCCCGAATATAAAATCACCATATCTGAGAGAGCTCGATAAGAGCTTCAAAATTATGTACAGATGACCAACTTGTAATAGGCCTATCGTAGCGACGCGTGCTTAAGAGTCCGACGTATAAGCTGATTAATATTTTTAAACTGTGCTAGAGAAAGGGTACAACGGATTTAGTTTGTAGATACCAAGTGTTTCTCAGATGTATGGATTTCGTTGAAATGTGGGGAAGTAAAAAAATAATCAAATCGCGATGAAATCCGTAAGAATTCGTTTCCTTTCAATGTGTAACATTCGCGTAAATCTAAGAAACCATTACGTATGTATTTCATCATGATCGTGGTCTAAATCAACAGCTTGATTGGGCAAGTTCAGAGGCGGCGCGACCGAGTAAACCTCTTGATTTATTCACCGCCCGGATGCAGACGCTTTGCTCTGCGGTTCCGTTACCGAGGATGTCAAAACTTTTTCAACTTCCGCCATAAAAATATAACTTCACCAAAATAAAACCCTTTTAAACTTTTTAACCCGGGCTGAATTTATTGAGAAATATGGAAGACAGTGTTTTTACTTTGAGAAAAGTAAAGAAAATAAGCGTCGTATCGGTTAATATTATTTTGGGTTATTTATTAGTATTATAATAGATTGTGAATCATTAGATCCTCGGACCGATTCAGAAGTCGGACCCGCCACATTACTTGTTACAGTTTAAGAAATCTAAACATAATTTATTCGTGACTGCGATCTATGCCTAAAAAAGTGATAATAGTTCCATCTCATAATACGTTTTGCGACGGTAATGTACTCGGCGAACTATGAATGTTCCTAATAGCGTTGAATAAAGAAAAAATGTTTTCCGTTGAAAGTTTTAATCATAATAAACGTTCTGATTGGATTCCTTAAACAAGTTCCAATATTCCTTTTTATATTATAATATTGTAAATGGTATCGTTTGGGCGAAAAAATGTTAAACGTGGGCTCACAGGCAATTTAATTTTTATTTTCACTGAACATCTGACATGGCCCAACGCGTTTCAAAGGAGCCGTTCCTTACAGACCCGTTCCTGCTCGGTAAGCATTCGCCAGGGACGTAATTAGCTCTTGTAATTACTCTGTTTAATGTCTAGTATGATTACTTAACAACGCGAATGAGATGATTATGGCGTAATTAACACCTTATTCTGTGTTGATACGGTTCATATTTCTATCAACTGTTAGCTGGATGGATCTTTTAATAGTGTTCTAGGTTTAATATACGCCGTTTGTTACACAGTTTAGTATCTAGTTGGTTGATTACAGTTAACGCTAACTAAATGTAATTAAATCATCAAATTACGCAAATTACGCAGGTCTTATATCTTATTGAAAACTAAAATGTCTAAACATATTATAATAAAAGCAAGTCAGTATAAAATAGGCTTATTGTGTTGATATGAAAGAAAATTGATTGTCGCAGGCTTACAATGCCTCCTCCTCCACCCACTTCAACATCAAAGAGAGGCATTACGTTCTACATATTGTTGGTACAGTCTTCATATGTGGCGTTGATGAATTCTATCAAAAGTTCCACTCGATCCTTTGCATATTACCGGACTACATGTATTTTTTTTGTTATAGGTGGTGAGTCGGACCACATATTTCATCTCCACGGCAACAGTTTTCGCGTGACCGGAGTCCGAGAGTTCAACGGCAGCTTGGACAAGAAAGACATCATCAAAATGAACGAGGAAGGCACGCTGTTCCCATCGAAAAATATCGTAGATCCTGTGATAAAAGACACAATAGTAATACCCAAGTTTGGAGCGGTGTCTTTGCGTTTTAAGGCTGATAATCCCGGATACTGGATGATGAGGGATGAAAGATCGACCCACTGGACAAGAGGATTAGACTTTATACTCAAAGTTGGCGAGGAAAGTGACTTCGTGCAGGCGCCCTCTGATTTTCCCAAATGCGGCTCATACGTCGGCCCCGAGTATTTCCTCATATGAAATTATATACAAGTGATATTAAAGTTACCCTTACAATATTATGTATTTATTTGCGAGGTTGGTTTAGGCGACATCTGAATTGTATATTGACCGTAACAAAGAACAATATCCTTAACAGCACTTGGGAGCAACTTTCCCACGGGCGCTCTGTAAGTTATGTGTCTTAGAATGTTATACTAACTTTGTATTCTCTATTGTTACAAATGTAGCGAGTAGTAACTCAAACTATTTACATAAGACTGTTCTGTTGAATGTTGAAAAGTATTTAAATTTTTGTATTATAGCTCGTATTAAAAGCAATTATGGTGATAAGTAAATATTTTAAATGTAAATAAATATTTCATTTTATTTCAAATTAATTTTATTAATACGACATTCTCAATCTATACGTGTTAACTTTATCCTAGATTTTACATCATACGCGTTAACTCTCAAGTCCGATGAATAGTTTTCGCTAATTTCTGATATAAAGTTTGAATGAGTTGTGAGTTTCAATTTTAGCGAGTGACCATATAATGCGGTAGTGAAAGTGTTTATAATTGTGCCAGTAGGCGGCGGCAACTTTAACAAAATGTACGTGCTACAGAAGAGCTGGCTTCTGTTGCCGTGACCCAAATGAAACGCTGATGAAACAGCTACTTTTAATAAAAATAACACCGAGGCGACAATACGAAGCCGATACGAACGAAAACTATCCAATTGCGATCAATAGAACGCCTTTATATTCATTCGTGTTGTGATTTTACAGCCTACATTTATAAACGCAAGCCGACGAATCTCAGTGTACCTAAAAATATCGTGACTGAGCGGGCATTAATTTTCTTTCCTCGACCCCGCATCATTGACATACTAAGGTGCCAGACACTTGTCTGAACTTTTATGCAACAAAGAAACGATTATATGTTACTTGAAATATTTTTTATACATCATGATAATGACGAACTATCCATATTAAAAATGATATAAAACTTTCCACTGTGTGATCAAAGTCTTCATTGTATAATGCAATTACGGTTTGACGAGTTGACAGATGCTTTGAATGGTTACGTCAATAAATATACTCGTAGTTGTACGAGTATGCATAACAAGCATGAAGTTATTGATTATTTTCCTTATGCTAACTTTGTGCGGATAAATTGTGGCATTTATGCGTAAAATCCAACAGGAAAGATCAACTAACTACAGTCCAGATATAAGCAGAAACTTCTATAGTAAATATTTGCTTTATTAAAACTAAGACAAGAAAAAGTGGATAGGAGGGATTTATAAAGGAATAAAAGAAATTAGAAATACATACATACATAAGAAGGGGCATATACTTACTTTTACATAGTTTTACTTTACATACTTTTTCCCAGAAGGGGTAGGCAGAGGTGCTACCAGAACACCCACGTTTCGCCTTGTATAATCCGTCTCGAAATTAGAAAAACACGAATATATTTCAGCGGAGGTAAAAGGAACGCTATTTCGGTATTGAAACACTATTGTTCTAGGACGGTGTAGATACTTTAAAACATATTACTGGTGATTGTGGTTACACAGGTCCTGGCAAGTTGAAGTGTCGGTAGGTGCGGCGTGGAGGAGTAAACTTCTCGTGGAGAGACCAGACACTGGTAAGTACAAGTTTTGAACATTCTTTGTTGCCTGATGGGGATGTAGATGTAAGTTACTTCGAAAATTGCACTCTGAAGTGGTCGATGTTTTGCTGTACATATTTTGTAGTTATTTAAGATATCAATAAAAGTTAGTATTAGTAGTATATCCATTACTAGTGGCCCGTCCCAGCTTCGTCTGGGTGCTGATGTTTTTTGATTCCACTCCACACCGTTATTTTTCGTACAAGCTGGGACACTCTGCATATGTATTATACATAAATGAACCTTCCTCTTGAATCACTCTATCTATTAAAAAGACCGTATCAAAATCCGTTGCGTAGTTTTAAAGATCTAAGCATACATAGGGACAGATAGACAGCGGGAAGCGGATTTGTTTTATAGTATGTAGTTATACGGTAGTACAAAATTATAGCGGTGAATGATAAGATGAAAAATATTTTAAATAAAACCAATCATGTAAAGAACGCTCATGCAGTATTAAAAATAGCCTCATAAAATTCTACGTGTAGCAAGTTTTTGTGCGTAAACTTCCACGTATCCGTTGGCGAATCTATTATATTTGCTTTGTCACTTACATAATGAATGATGTGGAGGTATTTTTTGTGGCTACTGTACATCAATTACTGTGATAATATCATTACTCCCGGATACGCTGTGTTGGTTGCCAAATTATGATTATTTGTGAATGAAACTCGATGTTCGTGGTTATACACATGATTAAGTCATGTGTAAAAGACATGATCTTGGATTTTTTTTATACAAACGCAAAATAAACTCTTGAAATTGCTGTTAACTGTTGTGAAAAGAAGTCAAAACGTAAGATAAAATTCAAAAACTTTAACTGAAGTATTACATCGAACTCTAAGTTGGCAACATCTTAGGGAACCGTAACAAATTATTTTATTTAGAATGACGTAACTTTGATGTTTTTGTAAGACTGCGTAGTAAGTAGGTATATCAATATCGTAAGTTTATACGTCTTACTGCGTGTTATGTCTCCTGATGTCCGTAAAACATGTTTTGATGACGACTAAACTTCTCTTCTTTACTATGCAGTCATCATCTTCCCCAGCAGTATTATCGTTTAGTTATTAATGCTAAGGCTATTTGATTCGGAACGTATTACGGTGTAATCTCAGTCGCCTGCGGGTGAAAGCCCTTCGAAATTGATCAAGAGGTTTCGCATAAACGTAGATTGTGAAATTGCTGTTTATGATGTAGATTGCGAATGTTCTCACAGTACAGTACACATGTACAAATGCTACCTGCTATCATTAGTATTATAAGCGTATTCCGTGACTCAATTAAGCGCGGTATATCTGTCCTCTTGAGGTAATGAAGTGTAGTACAATCGAATAGGTACACTATTTCGCTGGCCATTATTTAAAATCTTTATGGATTTAATAAATAATAATCTGATAATAAATTACCTCGACTGCCTCGGCGGCGCAATTGTACTACGGTATGACTACAAAAGTGAGGTCTCGGGTTTGAATCCTCGGTCGGGTAGTTATATTAAATTTTTCTGTTCATTATCAGCGATAGGCTCACCCCTATTACACCGTGCGACGGAAAATAAGTGGTCAAATACAATACGGAAAATACGTGCGTGCGTGCCTGAGTGCGTGCGTACGGGTGTGTGAATGTGTGTGTGTGTGGGGGGATTTGCTCCTTCTTTTACGTATATTGAGTCCAGAGTCTACGGGTTTGTGACATCATTAGAGGAGATGTCACAAAAAGGCAATTAATTAAATACTACAACTGCTATTTACATGTTCTGCTTTTTACTTTTCCTCTTTCTTTACGTCTAGTTTTATAACGGCTAGTGCTGTAATCCGCCTGCTTTCTACATGATTTTTTTATTAACTTAATGCACTAAATGTTAGGGCTTGATTGACAACCAGTCGATTGAGATTAAAGATATTGGTAAAAGGAGAGAGAGTGATAGTAATTAATGATTCTTTAAGTGGTAGCAGTAGACGAACGTGGACAATGCCTTGGTTTTTATAGTCTCGCTGATAGATTTTACACTTTTGTTTGATCTTTTTTGTTAGATTGTTACGAATGTTAGTGAATTTTAAATTTCAGTGACCCTATAAATATATCGAAATAGCTGGAAAGCGGGAAGTAGATGTGAGTACATAAATAACGCAACAGGGAATATATAGTCTATGAAGAAAAACTCCGGGTGTGAAAGACATACAAACTCAGAAAATAATAAAAAGGTACACCATTTTATAAATAGAAATGAAAAACCACAACAACATTGCACGTGAAAGAGATATCACAGATCCACGAGGTCATAAGACTATCGCTGTTAGTATATTATCATATCTCATGAGAGGTCAAGCCCCTAATTGTACAAGAATTTGCTATATAAGAAGTTACTTCAAATCATAGATCTTGATCAGAAAGTCTCTAAAATAATCTAATAAAACTGAACAAATACATACTTTCTGACATTTAGCTATCCTGTCATATTCTGTCAGTTTTGATCATTGGGGGAAGCCTATGTTCAGCAATGGACGTCCTGTGGCTGAGGATAGAGAGTCAGTTTTGTAGTGTAGTCGTTGAAATGTATTTTTTTTAGAATTAAAAGCAATAATTAGCATGTATTAGCACACTAGTAACGTGGATGCGGTCGATAAACTGCAGAAATAAAATAATCATCGCAAATGTGGGTGCGGCCGATTCTCTGCACAAAATAATTAATATAACAGCTATTTTTTTCTAAAGTTACTGTTTCCTTATCCCGCACAGCTAAAGTGATGAATGGTGTTTTTATTCTATTATAGCACGAAATCGCTCTTGTGCGATAATCTAGCGATAAATTGTCGTGTAATCATATCTGCGTTCAAAGGCTCGGTCAACAAATTGACAATTATCGCCGGCTGTTGTAATTAATGCAGACCAGATTGGATCGAGGGCGCTATTGGTTTGGTTAACCGAATCAAATTATGTATTAGTTTAAGCGATTCCAGATTCGGCTTTCGCAATCATATGTTATTGTTTGTGTACTGTGTCGGCCTTATTCATAGACAGTTTTAAAACCTACTATAGTTTTCGAATGTTTTGTCTTCTTCATCCATCCATCCATCCATCAGCCAAAGGATGGATGGATGGATGGATTTTGTCTTCTTCGCTCCAACTGAATTCAAAAGTCGTTCGATAAGGACAAAATTTTCGATATCAATTCAATACCAATGAACATGGTAAAACAATTGTAAATGTTTTGATTGTGAGCATCATCATAATTTCAACTAGATAGCATTTCGAAAGATTTTTTTTATAACATTGCCATGATTTCGATTTAAAGGATTTCAATGTTACGACATTCCAAATTATTGGACATTTACCCCTATTTTCTAAATTGCTTTTTAATTTCATTGCTAGATTGTTTCTGCAATCTTATTTTCGAGGATTGCTGTATTCTTAAATTAAAACCACAACATGTCCACCTTGTAGTATATAAAATCATTGTGGAAATATTTTAACTTCTTCAAATCACAACACGGACATTTAGAAAACTGAAATGCGCCAAATATTTTGCAACAATTTGTACATATAAAGATTATAAAGGGATGTAATACAGAAAAGTGAATTCAAAAATTTAGTTTATTTTTTACGTTATTACCTTTTTTTCCGTATTCCGTCAAATTACCAACAATATTTCAACAAAAGCTGACCCTAATGACTTTCGAGCCATGCCTAAGAATATAGACATAAAATGTTTATTGTTGAACGTTGCGCAAATAGAAATTGCTTTATGTATGCCACAAGGAAATAGCGACGTTATACATTAAACTTTTGTGTCCAGGTGTGTCGCTCTTAATGGAGCATGGCGCAGACAAAAGACACAATGAACCTTGCATAAAAACATTTTTGCAACGTCATTTATTTAGCCTGAGATGCAAGTCAAAGACTCGCAGGTATATGTTCAGGATAAACATGCCGGGTCGTGGCATCGCTTTGCATATGACGCACAATAAAATGCTAATAAAAGAGTTAGTCATGTACGGATTTTTATTAGACATTTTGAAACAGATTGTATTTTTAAGTTTAAAATACAAACACTATAAGGTCATTGCAAATTCACATATATTTAGTGATTATATTCGTGTACTAGGGTTATAAATAATTATACTCCGTTTGAAGGAAGGTTTAAAACTGCCATGCTTAATCCGATAAAAAAATAATTTGCAATAAGTTTTATCATTATTTCTTTTATTCTTTTATTAGTTTTATTCTTTTATTATTACGATTTTTATGCGTTTTCATACATTAGCATTACATTGGTTTTACCACTCAGATACATCTAAGGTGCGCAGTGTAAAAATGTACATATATATTGTACATTAAAGGGAGGCAAGTCGACGCAGAATGAAACTTGTTTAACATTACTGCTTTCACTTTTAAATATACAATTACATTGTTAGTCAATAAGTCGGATATTTCCGTTGCTATTTGCGAGATGGGCTCATGTTTACCGCGGCTTACATAACTTGAGAAAATAAATATTGCATTGGAAGGGAATTCATATTATTTACATGTTAATGCCAACAGAATTTTGCATAATATGTAAATATGAATAATGCGTTTTGTGTGTAGTGCGTACAGATTTAAGAACATTGTAGTCTGAACTCTGAAGTTTTAATGAGCAAATGGGAGCACTGTATATACTTATACGTATTATCTGTCCTTTAAGAGGGTATTTTTTGGGTTTATTGATTTTCTCGTGAAGGACGAATATTAAAAATAAAAATATATATTTGTAAATAGTGATCATAATTACGTGTTTACACTAAGAGTACCTTTTTATGTATAAGCTCTTGTGTTTCTAATGTATTTATCCTTCTTAAAAAATAATATCATTGGGACAATGTTACAAAGATTATAAAATTATCATATGTGCGATATAATAGAATTAAAAAAACGTATTACTAGAGTAAGACAAATTGCGTGTAGGCGATCGTTTATTGATAGCGGATGCTTCTAAAGCAATATATTCCAAACTAACCTCGATTTACTACAGCTACCTAAATCGAAAAGCCTTGGATCGAGCACAAAACCTATCATATTCATTTGGCAATACGTCGACCTCTATGTATTTTGCCGGCACCGATCCTTACTCTGAATTTGGATAGTAGAATATAATTTGCCTTGGATGCTCTTAAATGTACGGTGTTATTTCCTATTCTGCTATATTAGTTCCATTAATAAAGAACAATTTGCCATTTGCATTATAATTTGTACCGGCTATTAAAAGACAAGTGCGTGGTGGCCTCGTCGTATCGGACCAGACTCGGCTGCCTACATGTTCACGGTGGTCGCGGGTTCAAATCCCAGGGCACACCTCTGACTTTTCGGAGTTATGTGTGTATTGATAGTCAATCACCACGCACTTTAACGGTGAAGGAAAACATCGTGAGGAAACCTTCAAACCGTAGCGATTTTAAAAAAATTCTACGGTGTGTAAGTCCGCCAACCCGCACTAGGCCAGCGTGGTGGACTATATGGCCTAACCACTCTCAATCGTACTCTCGATTGTAGAGGAGGCCCGTGCCCTGCAGTGGGTCGTATATGGGCTGATACAATACAAAAAAAAATAATCAAAAGACAAGTCGTTAGTTGTAGTGTCTCTCAGATCTAACTTGGCAGGTATTTTATAATTGTGAAGTGGTTACTAAGACCTTTTATCGTCGTGGCTCAAATAATAACAAGACGCTCTTGACAAGGGAGTTCTCTTCAGTTACGTAAACGGCGTAATTGGTTCCACCTACATTCGACATCTTATATTTGTTAAAATAGGACTTTAGATTTCTCATTCCTCCTTATGTAATGTCAATTAAATGTCACACGTTTTTTTCAGTTTCAATTACCGACACTTATATATGTATAAGTGTCGGTAATTACTTATTTGAATGCCTCGATGGCGTAGTTGTACGATTGCAAAGCTCAGGTCTCGGGTTCGCATCCCGGGTCGGGTAAAGTGGTAATTAATATTTCAATTCATTATCAGCTCGGAGTCAGGAATTTGTGCCTGATATGCCGATAGGCTCGCACCCCATCACATAAAATGTGGGTGTCATGGTGGCGCCTCGGCCTACCCCTTCTGGGAAAAAGGCGTGAGCTTATGTATGTATGTAATTACTCATTTGAAGAGAGAATAAAAAAATATAATAGGAATAAAATGTGACATGCAAATTGTAAATATTACCAAAGAGTTGAGACCATACACATTAGCACGATAATAAATAGCCGACGCAATGCGATGAGAAAGTACGCCGACGGCCCAACACCAACAGTCGCCCTACACAGCAACTAGAAATAACAGGTTAGTACTTCGAAATACGCTATGAGAAAAACCTTAATTGACATAAATGAAATAAAACGAATTCTTACAATAATATTTAATTTTAACAGTCACTAAGCGGATAACTAATACCTCAGTCCGCCCCGTGACCACGAAAACTGTAAAGTGATCGAAACATCGGGGAATTAAAAAATGAAAAAAATTAAATCAAATTCGCGATAAAATCCGTAAGAATTCGTTTTATTTCAAAGTGTAACATTCGCGTAAATCTAGGAAATCATTATGATATTTAAAATCATTTGTCAAGCCATTGTAGTGCTGATTTGACTTAACGCCACAAATTAAATAAAAAGGGTGCGTGAAGAATTTGGAGAAAAGGTGACGGACCTACATCGACCCGCGGGAACATTCGTTCCTTTTTATAATACATAAAATATAATGGCCCAGTCATAAAAGTCGAGACTTTAATCCGGATTCCGGATGACTACATCACAGGACTCATCGTCGGATATGAATAATTTAGTAATGTGAAGACCACACTTTTGCGGGACACGGATTTAAGGAAGTATTGAATTATTAATAAATGTGGGCTGGACAACGCCCTAGAATGACACTGCCAGTGAATAAAAATTTAAAGGAATGTCACTCTTATTGCTAGGGAATTTGACCTACATTCGTATAATGAGACATTAAGGCGATACCTTCTGCATATTAGGGGATTTCCTTGTGAACATCTTGTGATGAGGGCACTTTTCGGTGGAGGCTATAAAACCAATATCCTTGTATCCGAAAACAAATACTATTATAGTACGGCCCTTCTTTTATTATTGTGTAAAGTGAGGAGAACTTCCCCGTTCTTTTTTCATATTGTGTAGGAATATTTCGCAATATTTTTATTACTTATTTTTATTGCAATGAATGGCGAGACGAGCATGCTATTCGCCAGATGGTACGCGATACGACCGCTCATAGACAGTAGCAAAACCAAACAACACCATGAATTACAATGAAATGCTAGGCATTCCACTGCGCTCGCCATCCTGGGACATAAGATGTTAAGTCTCATTATGTCCAGTAGTTACTCTGGCTACGATGTCCATCAAACCGGAACACAACATTGCATTAACACTCCTGTTTATACCTACATTCTTTGCGTTATGTATAGTTCACCGATATAATCGCGTTTAACTTGCGAAGTAAAATAATTACTTCCTCTGCTAAACATAGAATTCCTCCAAGGATTTCTACGGCGACATGTAGGAAGCGACTTGCATCCAACGACTTCCTGCAACTTTTATTAGGTCATCTGTCCAGCTTGTGGGTGGACGTCGGACACTGCACTTGCCGGTCGCAAAATGAGTGCTTATATGTAACAAAATAAAATATGCATTGTGGGTTTTATGAAATTAGAATTGTACAATAATATTACTATTTATTATGATAATGTATGTTATAATGCGGTTGCTAATCATATTAGTAAGTAACTAGCCATGTAACCTGAAGAAATGTTACCTGGTCAACATTAGCTGTATGCAATCGGAGGTATAATGGCAGTGCATTATGTATGTAATTACCTGCATGTTTCACAAGGCAGTACACTATATTTGTACTCACTTAGTTAATGAAGAAAACGCAACCATATAACTTTAGCTTGCAAGTTAATACTTGGCGTTATTTTGCCTTTTTTGCTTCTTGCCATGCAATATCATAATTTATGTGTAATTTAGAATTGTAATGGTTATATGTATTCCTTAGTTCGTAGTTTAATGAAATGCGGATTTATGCCAATTAAATTTTACTTTTTTTTATTTCAATCAATGGCGAGACGAGCATGCCATTCATCTAATGTTAGGCGATACGAGCGCTCATAGATAATAGCAAAACCAAACACGATGAATTACAAAGCGATGCTTGGCATTCTACTGCGCTCGCCTTTCTGAGACATAAGATGTTAAGTCTCATTATGTCCAGTAGTTACAATGTCCTTCAATCCGGAACACAGCAGCGCATTTACACTGCTGTTTATACATTTCTTGATCAGAAATGAATTATAAAAACACGATTTTAAAACTGTATGTAATAAAATAAATATTTTATTTTTCTTCAGCCAAAGCTAGACCACTGCTAAATACAGGGCTTCGCCAACAATTTTCTGAAATATTTTCGCGACTGTAAATAATTTACTCTGATGTAAATATAAATATCTTACATTAAGCAGATTAAATTGGCAGTTGGAGCAGTAAGATCTTATGAACAAGTCGCAGAGCGTAGAACCTAAACTAACCTTTTAATCTGATGCATTAACTTTATTAAATACCCTGTAGGATATATAATAATATTAATATATCAGATCTCTATAGAATCAGCAGGGGTTCAACGACATATCTCATGGCCAGCTCTTTTTTTGAAACCGAAACCGAAACTGTAGTTGTTGCGTCAAACCAAAAGAATAAAAAAGGTTGTTAAATAATATTCTTTAGAATCTACGATACTCGACATATGTTACTAAAATATCGGAACCCTTGTCTAGACTGTGTCGGCTTACCTGCCAGACAATTAACCCACTTCGCTGCTCCAAGGCCGAACGACAGAATTGCGTGTGACGGCTACATGTTCCGGCACATGCGTTTGTAAACGTATCTATTCAGTTTTACACGCAGATACGTACTTAGTTTAATGGTCCTAAGTATATAAAAATATTATTGAACGAATAATTGGTACTGAAATATACGTGATTTGTAAATTAATTATATACTAGAGTTAAGGCCGTCAATATGACACACAAACAAGTTACTCGCCTAGTTTCGGTACTCTGTTGTTGCAAATAATCAGTAATTATAATAACAAAACTCAGCAAAGTAACAAATTAGCCAATTACATACATACATAAACACACGCCTTTTTCCCAGAAGGGGTAGGCAGAGGTGATACCAGTAAACCCACGATTCGCCTTGTATATTCCGTCCCACTATGTGATAGAGGGCGAGCCTATCGCCATATCGAGCACAAATTCCTGACTCCGGGCTGATAATGAATAGAAAAATCCAATATCACTTTGCCCGACCCGGGACTCGAACCTGAGACCTCAGCTTTGCAATCGTACCGTAGTACCACTACGCCACCGAGGCAGTCTTAATATAATTAATAAATATTATAATTAACCAATTATAATACTTATTTATTATATATCTTTGACAAAATATCTCCATGCTATATTTGTAGACGTCTTGCTATAGCCCAGAATAGCAAAGTTAGCAGTGTACGAGCTACGAGCATAATTCTCGTGTCTTAAATCCGTCGTGCAGGGGTAAACGTGTTCTCGAGTGAAGACCTCTCGGGTCAGAGTGAAGCACTATAAATATATAAATTGAACAACTCGGATTACGAGGCAAGGAGTAAGACTCAAAGCTCTTGAAAATCCTTTGTTTTAGCTGTGGCGGTTGTAATTATGTTTCTCGGAGCTCATTAAGTGAAATGCCATACTAGTTCAAGAAGTATTATTTTGTTTTGTTTATTTTAGACGCATAAAAGTACTAAAGATTAATATTTAAATATTTACTTCTCAAGAGGGTAACCTACCGAAAAATTTAGTAAATATAGGGAAAATTGCATATTTTCTATCCCTATGATCATTAGATTTTAGGCAAAATATGCAATTAACGCTGAAAATTGCGTAAATATGCAATTGCATATGCAAATATGAAATGCGTATAATGCGGTCTCTAGTCAAAAGTGACAACAGCAGGGCTCTACCGTTTTTTAACTATCGATAAAAAATATACTATTACAATATCAAAATTCAATTTATTTCGGCCTCGATGCACTAAGTTCGGCCGCGTTTTCACTGCAAGTGACATTAGTAAAGAATATGAGCAGTGAAAATAGCTAGACGTTAGGTTTAACTACATTTATATCATATTATCTTGGTAAAAAGATTTCGATTATTGTTATATTTTTGCGGAACTGAAGTAGGTTCAGTCCATGATTAGAATAGTTAACGTTTGGCGATAAGAATTTTGAATGTTATGAATATATTTATAGTTGCCTCGGTGACGTAGTGGTACTACGGTATGATTGCAAAGCTGTGGTCTCGGGTTCGAATCCCGGGTCGGGCAAAGTGATATTGAATTTTTCTATTCATTATCAGCCTGGAGTCAGGAATTTGTGCCCGATATGGCGATAGGCTCGCCCCCTATCACATCGTGGGACGGAATATACAAGGCGAAACGTGGGTGTTCAGGTAGCATCTCTGCCTACCCTTTCGGGGAAAAAGGCGTGTGTTTATGTATGTATGTATGTATTTATAGTTGAAAGAGCACATGGAGGCATTGAGTCCGGTTCTTGCTATTTGGTAATAGCGGCAGTAGTCGGCGTTTTAAATTTTATTAGTGGCTTATAAATGCTGGAGCTTGACTGACCGCTAGTCTTATTATTTATTACCATCTCTCGAGCAAGCCTCGTCGAACCAAATGTTGTCATGTATTGTGGGAGATGGGTGGTCAAAATTTAGACCCAAAATACATGTTGGCGTAGATATGGCATCAAGGACTAAAAATAACAAAATGCCTACTTGATACCAGATTATTCAATGTTAGCTATGTTTAAATTATAAGGTTAAATTGAAGATTAAATGTGGTGATTGTGATCAAATCAAGCGCTATTTTAAAAAGATTACAAAACAGTCACTCAGGAATACCTTAGTCGCTTCTTTTGCCTTTGAATGGACCTAAAAAACTCAAACAAGAATCTAATCAAGGCCTAATAGTAGAAATAAAAATCGCAGAAGTGCTAAACCAGCGTCGTGTTGTGCAAACAGTTTGTTTGGCCGGCCGCCAGAAAAACATTCACTATATTAGCTTTGTCTTCGGTTGAAATATATAGCTTATCTAATCAGCACATCGGGTTCAACCTACACACGCTCTAATTTATTCCATTCTTTATATATTTTGTTTGACGCACAGTTCTTAAATGCATTATAACTGTTAATACTTTGCGTATTATAATAAATTGGGATAATGATGGCAATTGTATGTTTTATTGTGGTATTATTTTTAATTAGATAGTTAATTAGTTAATTTTATAATTACATGCAGTAATTTCTGCTTCAGTTTTCTAAATAATTTTTATATTTTTTATTTTATTGTTAAACGGGAAATGTGTACCCGTTTATGTGTGGATTGTACGCTGTTTTGCAACTTCATTTCAAGAGCACATTCAACTGATTTAAATCTTCGATTACCAACAATGTTTTAAAATAGCGCTTCAAAAAAATACAAAATGGCTGTAACATCAAGCTGTAAACTGGATAATATCCTCGCTTGTCGGGTTCAACGTTCTAACCGCAGCTCCTTGTAAAAATATAAGAGCAGTGTCGCCAACAGGCTGATTTTATACTCCCACGGAGTGAATAACCGAGTTATCTACCTAATATTTCATTCAACATGAAAAATAACATTCAAGATACGAAAGATTTTATTTTCTTATAACGTGTGATCGTTTGTCTAGCTGACAACTTATTTTTATACTTCGTAGTGCTGAGTTAGCGTTAGATAGAGATTTTAAAATAGTAAATCTTTTCATTTTGTTATTTTCAGAGTGCAATATCTCATAAACTGGACTATAATGTATGTCAACAAACATTGGGGTTATTGGGAGAGTCCTTGTCCCCTTGGGGAAGGAGTTTGGACCATGGTTCACCATGTTCTACTAATGTGTTAAATTAGATTTGTATTAGAATTTCAAAATAGCCATGCGGTTTTTAACGTCGCTTACCTGCAGCTACTTAAATTTATTACTATTCATTGTAACTGCTCACCACAACTGATTTGAACCCTTATTTTTTCAGTACATGTTAATAATTAAATTGCAATGTACTATTTACTCTTCACTAAGAACACGTTCTGAGAAATACCTTAAATTATTCTAAAGAAAATACAGATAGTTCAATCTAATAATTTAATGTTATATATATATATTTACACTGGCACGGCATAATGACTGCACTGCACCTGATGGTAAGCGCAAATGCCGTCCAGACAGAGTATCGAATGGCATCAGACGGCGGTCCCATGCCATTCGACACAATTATGCCGGCCTGCTGAGATGCTTCTTCACACTACGGCGGAAGGACCCAGTATATAATTATGTTTAAGAAATAATTATCTAAATTCAATACGCAACATAATTACTCATATTTTTTGTTTTTAATGTTAAATTCATTCGTCCTCTGGTCAGATGGGGGGACGACTTGCACAAGGGGGCCGCTAGCGATAGGATGCAAAAAGCAGCAGCAGACCGGGCTCTGTTCTGTACCTTGGGAGAGGCCTATGTCCAGCAGTGGACTGTAACGGACTGTTACTGATGATGATGATTCATTCAGACAAACAGAATTTTGTGGTTGATCAAGCGTTTTAATATTCAATGAAACTCTTACAAATTATTAACAATACGAAGTGTCTTACAGATTAGGTGATTCTAGATACTGAAAAATTGTTAGGGACTTAGACAAACAAATTAAAGTTAAGGAAATTTATATTTCGGGGTTAGAAAATATTTTCGACAACAAACCCCATTAGACAAATAGCTTGTGTAAAAATAAACGGTTGATTTTAAATGTTCCACAAACATACATACAAAAATGGCAAATATTGTCAGAATTTCATAATGAAATATCGTCCACGAGAATGTCACTTAAGCATTTAGTGGAGTACGAGTATTGTAAAATTATGTTAACATTTTAACTGTGACCGTCGTCTGGTCCACAGTTTAACGAGCTTTAGGACGGGTGGCGGCCGCGGATTTGGCCGGATCATGCCTTGAATCACAATTGGCATACTTATTCTAAAATGTACCAGTGCCAACTTTAAATATTACATTTATATCGTATTTTATATTTAAGTGTATTATGATGTAAGTAGTATGAAAGGTTTTATTTCAGCTTATACAGTCTCGCGTTAAAGAACGCTGACATTTTGGACAGAAAAAGGTCCATCGTCATAAAGGATATATTTTTATTAGCTCATATGTAGATAGGTAGAAATTTTACTTGCAAAGTATTTATAAACGCACTCATGAAACAGGAGAATTCTGGAACGCCCATTTCAATTTAAGAGTAGATGTGAGTCTAAACGTTCAATTTGTTAATGAGCATTAAATAATTAAGAAAATTGTATTGTGCTCATCACATTAAAGTATGGAAGACGATGCAGTACAGATGGAAAAATAATGATTACATATTCATTTAATCAGTTCTTTGCTAATGAGATTGATCTTGTCTACATTATACATGTATATAGCTATATATGTGTACCAATTATTCTAAATGCAAGATGAATCACATTGCATTATAATTTTATTCAAAACTAAAAACTTATTTATATAAGAGCTTAATTATGTTGGCTTATACGTAGGGTAATGGCGTTTCCATTAACCAACCTAGATAAGTAAAAACGTGGGAATGAAATGAAATCCTTAAAAAATAGAGTGCGGCACGAAGCTGAGAGTTATTTATTTAATAATACATTTTAAGAACAGACTTTGTATATAAGCTAAAAGCCAGAGAATAAAGTCCAAGTTTAAAGTGGAATGTTAAGTGCTCCTGACACAAATCTGGAATTTCTGCATACTTAACCTTCTTTAGTACTGTGCTCCGGTAATTACTTGTTACTTCGATAGGAGCCGCTTCAAGTTTTCAGAAGTATAACGTTGGAAATATAAAGTTATGTCCTGGAAATATCAATTTTGTTTCGTGGAATATTTTTGTCGATAATAATTACTTTTTTCTTTTCTTGTTAAGTCCGAAGTCCAGGATTGCGTTCAATGGAGTGCGGTTGTAGAAATCTATTTAAAGCTAAAGACGTTGACATTTATTATAATTGTACAAACTTGTATACGTGTCACAATATTTACGAATATTTATATCTATTTTATCAGTCTAATATAACCTTTAAACAGTGTTGCCATTCCATCTGGCTTTATGTAATTCTTATGCGGGGTCAGGGCTAGGGAAATATGATTTTTCATTAATGTTGTAAAGAATTTGTTCAATGATTTTAACCAAGATTCTTTACTGATATCACAATATGTGATTCCTATTCCTGAATACAAAATTTTCGTCTTATTATGCCGCTGCATAGAACGTTTACGTCTCAGTTAAAAATATTAGATGCCACTAATTACTGTCTTGATACGTGTTTTGTTACAAAACATAATATTTGTTTATTTGAAAGCTAGTGGTTCGGAATAAGGCGAAAAGTAGCTACTTATTAATGTATTAGCCGAGTGTGTCGTTATGCCCTGGGGCGCCCGGCGAGTTGTTACACCTCTGTGTTTGTACATTTCACACCAAACGCTCGCTGGATTTTCTTCTTGTATTACTTTGGACTTTGTACTAGTGTAGTAATAATAGTCTTTAATACATTTTAAAATTAAGCTTGTGAGTCTTGAGGTTTTGCGGCGAGGAGAAATAAATGTAATTATTTTTATAAGTTTGTTATTATTCCGTAGATCAGTTATTCGTGCTAATGCCACGTGGGCATAATTTATTGATCGTCTAAGTTAAACTTGGTTATTTTTGGTGGGATAATTTTATTTTAAATTGTCTATTTATTTCTTGATTTAATCATCGAATCATATTGAAAACATCGTATTGTAAACTAGTTTTGAAAAGAGCAACACTAGAGTTTCTTGCCCGTTCTTCCCTAGTAAAAACCGATTACCGAACCAGGTGGCAGAATAAAAAAAAAATACCGAATCTTAATGATGTTGAACATTTTTCCAGATGTAATAAATTATTTTCATTACATTTCATAACGTTTCTTCAATCTTAAAAAAAGACAATTATTAAACAAACATTTTCATTGAGTTAAAAAAGAAATTGGTTGGTATAACAAGACCCTCTTACTACAACAGGAGGCTCATGTCTTGTA
Organism: Theretra japonica; assembly: GCA_033459515.1. Classification (NCBI taxonomy): domain Eukaryota; kingdom Metazoa; phylum Arthropoda; class Insecta; order Lepidoptera; family Sphingidae; genus Theretra; species Theretra japonica. Next base: position 4,145,413 of record CM065936.1, read on the forward strand.
TCCTGATGTGGGATGAAGCCTGTAAAGGATGTAATAATATAGTCGCTTACGACATTGCCTGCACCGATCTTTGTAAAAGGCCTTTTAAGAAAAATTTAATGTTCGTGGCGGCATTGCTTTGTATTAAAATAAAAATGAATTACATTCTATGTAAAAAATATAGAGAACTCTAAAAGCTCTTTTTTCATTCACACCTGTCTACTTTTTTATTGCAATAACGTCCCCAATCGCCTGTAATGGGAATTGCTACATTTCCCCCGTTGAAGGTACGAACACATAATATCGCTGTTTACGATTGGGACCTGAGTTTGTGCAAGCAACGTCTGGCTATGAGAAACATTCTCAAAATTAAAACAAATATTTAACCTTTCTAGTCTTTGTTCAAGAAAAGGTTTTAATCATGAAGAACGGAATTCCCAGTGGCTTTGTTTTCGGGATGGAAGTAAAGGTGATTAATGTTTCTAAGGAATACGAGCTCACATGATCGTTTAAAGGGACCGCCCATGTACACCTACAAGTGTAATAAGACTATGACTTTATAGAATAAATACAACCAATAAATACACGCAACATTCACATACACAGTCCTGTCCCCAAACTAAGACCGAGTCTTGTGTCGTGGGTATCAGGAACTACGAGAGACTTTGCGGTCTCACAAATACCCAGACCCGAAACAAATACCTGTGAATCACATAAATACTTGTCTTGGTGCGGAGATCGAGCCCGACGTCCAACTAACTGCGCCACGCAGGCTGTCATGACATTACATTTTAAACAATACATTATAAATATTAATGAATATGCTACGAGTTCCGTTACTTTCATTGCCTTTATTATCCAAAGGTTTGAAAAAGGCCGTCATAAAATGAATCCACCAAGAATAAAAGCATCAACAAACATTTTTACGACTGATGGTTTGCAAATGTAGTCCGAGATAAAATACACAAGCGTAAGTTCCATAGATACCGCGGCGGGGACTGACACCGAGCTTCTTTGATTCCGTCGGGAATCGGACGTTTTCGTCAGTTTATCTGTTTCATTTAACAGCTTTTTACAATTCACGCCTGAGAATCCGGGGTTTATTAACTGATTTTATTTAGTACCTTGTGCAGAAGATTGGAAGAGGGAGTAGAGTAAATATAGAGAAGAAATAAACATGGTTGGTTTTGGCAGACCGCCTAGAATACTTGGATGCGCAAAGAAGAAGAAAGCGGTCCAACATAGGGGAGATCTAGGCTCAACAGCGAGTGGATACTGGCTGTAAAAGATTGCGATGGCAAGATTGATTTGTATATTATTACTTAGAAGGTAAACAGGTAAAGTGGAAAGAGATAGCGAGGAAGTTACATTTAACCTACATTAGATTGCGGATAATGGAGGTAGGGAAAAGAAAAGACTCTGTATGATACAACCTTCATTTGAATATGGGATTTACTTCACAGTTTCCCTTCACATTATCCGTTGCCGGTAATGGAAAGCAGGAAGAAATTAAAATGATGTGTGGCGTGATTGCTAACTACATGCTTGTTGGTGTAAAATGTGAAATCCTTGTGATGTTGTGTTTTCAACAGAAATTAACAGCATTTTTAAAAAATCGTGTATCTGGCAATAATTATAAGATGATTCGTCTAACGCAATGATGCAAGTAATTACGGCTACCAACAAAAAAAAACATTCTGAAAATACTAGAACTATATGTTACTTTTGGGGGAAAATAATTTATTGAATGTTCAGTCATTGTCAATATAATTAGTAATTAATAATTTACCCAAATATTCGTTTACCGTTTTTGAATTCCCCAATATACTAATTCAAAAATTAGCAAAACTGAAACCTCCCTCAAAATGCTCACAAAGTCTTGAACCTAGGTTTGTGGCACGCAGTCGGTAAGGATCAACAGGGGAACAATAAACCGCTGAAGTGTACCACACCCGGGCCGTGTTAGCGTTATTGTGGCCGACCAACTGTATAAACAGACGCCAAGGATCCCCTTTGTATTTTCTTTGTCCATTTTTGTTTTCCTTATCAGATGTCGTTTCGTCTAGGCGATAAGTGGAACGGGCCTTAGTCCTTCCCTGTGTTTACAAAACAAACATGTTTTTTTCTTCTAGTGCGCTATGGGTTTAGGAATTGGACGTTTATTGGCACAGGTTCGGTAGGGAACTAATTTGACGATTTCAAAAGCTAATAATAAGAGTAAGGGATTGAAATAAAACTATATTGTCCGTGACGCCTTATCGACCATTTATGACTAATCCAGTGGGGTCATTGAAACATACTATGTTTTTAATTGTATTAATTCACACACTTTCATCTGATGGCTATTAATTTTATGATCCCTCTGTGAAGGTTTCGCATTTGCGCAAAGACACTTCTAAGCAGATAGCTGAGGCAACTTTGTGTAAATGGAAATACAATAGTGACATCTCATGAAATATTGAAACCCAATAACGTAATATAACTGGATGTAAAAGAGACTCGTATTTCAGCAGCAGCAAACCTGTTGAAAATAAATATTTACCGAGGAATAATTGGATCGAACACAAAGCAACACGATGCACGAATAACGAATGTATTAACATGCAAAATGAAAAGTTTTCACGTGTTTATGGATAAACTTTTTATTAAACAATATGCAGATGGGGAACTACGAGTTTTTAAAAATGGGAAAAACGTGATGTGGAATTTTTTTGCTCGTCGACAGCTGGCTCTAGATGCATCAGAAATTGCTTTCGGCTTTTCCGATATATACGAATTCCAATAATAAAACCTATAATGGGTTTTCGCCAAAACGGATAAATCTGCCAAGATTATGCAGTAGGGGGATGATGAAAAAATTTCTACTCCGCCAGGCAAGATTATACACGTAGCTTTACGAGTATATCTGTTGTTTTGTATTAGACAATTAGGATATCGTTCTCAATATTTCTACTGTTTTAGTATGATTAAAAGCTTTGAACGAAATAAATGTTTAAGAAAATTATATGTATCAAGTTATTTAAAAAGATTAGTTACAAATAATTTGGTACACACGACAGACATGTACAGGTCTAATGGTTTCTTGGATTTACGCGAATGTTACACATTGAAATAAAACAAATTCTTACGGATTTTATCGCGACAGTCACAGTCACTAAGCGGATGACAAATACCTCAGTCCGTCTCGTGACCACGAAAACTGTAAACTGATCGAAATTTCGGGAAATAAAAAAATGTAAAAATTAAATCAAATTCGCGATAAAATCCGTAAGAATTCGTTTTATTTCAATGTACAGGTCTGTTGTCTTTTTTGAAATTATATTAAAATAGCTTATATAAAACAATCAAACTCAAGTTTTAATTACGGCATCAGACCCGAGATCTTATTGCTAGACCACTAATCGGGTGATACGGAAGCTCCTTCTCGTAGCTGAAAATTATGCTTGCAATAAGTGCATATGCTGGATCTTTATGATACATACATATGTATATACATAAAGATCACGCCTTTTCCCAGAAGGGGTAGGCAGACGTGCAACCAGGCCACCCACGTTTCGCCTTGTGAGTCCCACGATGATGGGGGCGAGCCTATCTCCATATCGGGCACAAATTCCTGACTCCGCGCTGATAATGAATAGAAAAATTCAATATCACTTCTCCCGACCCTGGATTCGAATCCGAGATCTCAACATTGTAATCATACCGTAGTATAACTACGACACCCAGGCAGTCTTTGTGATACACAAGACATAAGCGCGAATAGAGGAACATTCACAGCACGTGCTAGCATGCGGCGTCCGTACAAACGATCATTCTTTTCTAAAACAGACTGCTTGGTGCCACGTATGGAGCTTTGAACCTACGATAATGTATAGTTTCCGCGCAGAATTTTCAAAATAATGCCTTTTTAACAGTGCTGTTGATGTTTATTTTATATTATAGATGTTTTGCTAGATGTTACGTTTGTATGTAGACTGTAATATGGTATAATTGATAGCAACTTAAACGGTGGTGAATAGCAAGAACCCTGAATCTATTTATAGTTCGGCAGAACCATTTTCCAAATTTCTTCAATTATAAAATTTTGCTCAAGATATTTTCGCTGTATGCAGGCTGCCTCCAACAGGTCACTGTGGAAATCATTAAGAGAGGCCTATGTTCAGCAGTGGACTTCCTTTGGCTGATGGATGGATGGATGATTTTCGCAAAGCGATAAAATTATTCAATAGAGATAAAAAATGTGAAATAGATTTATGAAAATATAAAACCAAATATAGGATATTGCGAAAGCGTCAGGTATAGCAAAAAATAACAAAAATATTCAACGGTATAGCGGCATGCTTGTTTTTACTGTATAGATTTCTATATGTTACGTTTTCCCAATTATTTTGTTTAAAAATATTTCTATCGGAATTTTTACGTGACATACTATTTAACAATTTTGAAATGTTATCATCAACTCTTAACTTACGTGTAATAGTTTAATGACATACATTCCATCTATTCCATCCTTTCCACCTGCATAATAAAATGAAAATGCGAATTTACCAGTCATATTGTACACGGGACTTGTAGATACAATCTTGTGGTAATAGGCGAGCTAGCAGCGATGCACGATACGCCTCGGTTTAACACGCCTGCATGCATTGTCGGTGTGTGCGGTGCAGCCACGCTGCACACACATCCCTTCCAGGAGATTGGATTCCACCCTTGCATCTTAGTGTATGTGTTAGTTTAACTGGGATACTCGAATTTAATATGTTGATTAGCGCGGCGTGCTCTTAACAGAGATTTTGGCTATTAATTGTTTGAATTTTTTTGGCTTTTATATTGTCAGCTTGCTAGTTATCGAGAATTGGCTTATACTCATATAACCATGAAACAAAGTGCAGATGTACGTATAAATCGACGATATAAATCGTCTGAAATAAACGTATAAGGCCCATGATTTAAATTGCATTATTGACAGAGATTTTCGGATGAATATGGCTGTATTCAGTCATTGTCTGATGTATTTTATATTGCCTTCAGCCGAGGCTTCGTCCCGTGGTATTAAAAAATTCAACACTCAATCCAATCTACCCAGGACCTATGCAATTTTCCAAGATAAATGTAGTCGATGTCAATCTCGGGGCCATGAATTACTTATCTGCAAAAAATCCTCATCGATTCGTTACTGGTTTCGAGAAAGGCCAAAAACACTCTTAGTTTTGAGCACATATTGCATGTCCTCTAAAAATAGTCACAACACAAAAAACTGTGCCATTCTGTATTGAAAAAACAATTCAATCCAAAATCTTTTAAATCAAAAAATCTATAGCTGTAAATAAACGTGAATTCTTTTATTCATTAAAAAGATAAATGGGAGGTAACAGAAACACCGATGACGTAAATTGTAATAGCTTTTTTTACAAAACTTGTTTTCGAGTTATTTTATATATTTTCGAACATTGGTTTGCGAGTAACTGCGTGCATGTTATAAGCACATGTAACGAAGTACGTAGTTGATTTTGCGAGTGATTTAAAATTTCATAAACTGATAGCTTCAGCAATATCAATCAAGAAGATCTCTTGACTAGTCGGTACATTTCAAATATATCCCTTGGATGACATCTCGAAATATAAAACTGTTGAAATATAACCCTTCTGCTCCCAGTTTCCTGTTGCTATGGGAATACCTATTGGGGATAAATTTCATGGAAGCATTGAATTTCGTTTGGGTTTCGAGGTTGTGTTTAATTAAATTCTATTTTGTTTGTTTACCAAAAACGTCTCGCGGGAACCGACCGATATTGGAAAATAAATCTAACGACGGCTGTAATTTGTGTTTGATTTGCTCGCTATGACGTATACAACGCTTTGGGGATCAATGTACTTTACACATATATTGAATTTATATAGTAAATGTACCTATTCATAATTTTGTATTAACTTGTTTGTGTTATTTGTACGAAAAGCATGAAAATTTAATACACACAACAGATGAATAAATTACTAGAAACTCAGTGCGATCAGACTTGTTCTGACCAAAAGATCAAAATCTAATGTTGGTGGCAATAAAAATCACAACTTACTTTTCGGTACAATAATATTCTGATAAGGCCTACAGATACACTATTAACGTTACATGCGGTAGTGTTGCAGCCATTACGACAAATCTTCGTGTGGAAGACTAAGCATTTACTAGACATAAACTACTTTAAAGAAATTAAAATAGATATAATCACATAATTATTGGATAAAAATGCGTTTACAGCAAATTTATCACTATAAGTGCGTGGATTCTGCGACATTTTCTTTAATTATTTCTGCTTCCTTCTGTCGTTTTTCTAGGCGACAGATCCATAGAGATTGCGGCGGCGCCAGATGCAACGATTAAACTTTAATGCTTGGAGCTTTTGTACTTCTTCAATTTGGATATAAAAGGAGTTTACGACTTTAATAAATAATCAACTAATCATTTACAAGATAAAACATTGATGCAAATAATTATCTACTCGTAAAAGTAACGACTACCTGCAACTGAAAATATCGATAAAGGACGACTTCATTTTTAATTATCGATACTTATCGATAATTATCGACGCATTTCGACATATAACACATAAAAATTGCTCCAATTATTTGGTTTAGCGTCGCACCTAAAGAAACTAGAATTGTGGATAGCAAATGATTGTTAAGCAGAATGTCTATTCTACTTAACAATCATAGCATGTCATCCCCCCGTCTAAATGGTTTAGTAATCGCGTTGCACGAACCGAAGTAAAATATATAGTATCTGTACTGTATTGTGACAGCCCCGATACGTCCCACTGCAAGGCTCGAGCGTCCTCTACAATCGAGAGTACGATTGAGAGTGGTTCGGCCATATAGTCCACCACGCTGGTCTAGTGCGGGTTGGGGGAATTTATAGACCATAGAAATTCTTGCAAATTGCTATGGTATGCAGGTTTCCTCGTGATGTTTTCCTTCACCATTATAGTGCGTGGTGATTGACTATCAATACACACATGACTCCGAGAAGTCAGAGGTGTGCCCTGGGATTTGAACCCGTGACCACCGTGAACATGTTGGCAGACGCGTCTGTTCCGTTACCGACAGGCCACCACGCACATTACGAAAGTTATATCGCTTATCAAATATTTACATGAAAGAATCACTTAGCCAAGACCTACCTTGGTTATGCTTTACCTATAAAGCATTAAGATTAGAGGGAAGCGCAACACTCGCCTTGTATTTGTACATTCCCGTCACGGTTACACACTCCATCCTAAACAGGTATTAAGTGAAACGTCCATATACTCTCGAGATATAAGAAAGCTTCCGGCACTTTGTGATATTCGCTTGTTTTATGTTTTGACGCGGCGCTGAAACATCGGAGTTATATAGGGGGTAAATAAAACCATATATTTTTATATCCTTTTATAACAACACATGCACAGATAACGTGTCGCTTAGCCTCGTGTTAATTTCAAACGTATTTGACCCTAACACATAACTCGCCTCGTTTAAGTTAATTTCATCTGGGGTGTCGGGTGACGGTATACCCGTAGTTCAATTTGTATTATGGTTTAAATTAAAGCATATTCATGCTAGAAAAACAAAATGAATAATGTCATTTATATTCAAAAGTTTTCCGGAAATTTAACTTTTGTAATATTTTGTATGTATTGTGTTATCGAAAAAGAGGGTAATTTACCTAAATTATCTGTTCCGTAAATAAATTAAAACATTACTCGGGATAAGTGAGTAGTTAAAGCTGTTGTCGTAAATGGTTGGTGTTTTTCTGCAATAAAATGATGAGCCAGAACATCTGAAAGTTGTCCCCTGTTTAAAAGTATTTAACTATACATTTATCTATTTTCAACATTTATACATTGAACTCTTACCCGAAAACTGCAAAAGACATCTCGGTCTAACAGACTGTACAAATAGTAGGAATCTAGACAAATATGACAACCTCCGTGGCCCAGTTGGTTACACGCCGATTGTGAAACGGGAGGCTGCGGGTTCGATCTCCGCACTGAAACAAATATTTGTGTGATGCACAGGTATTTGTCCCGGGTCAGGGTCTGAAAAGTCTCTCGTAGTTCCTGATACGACACAAGACTCGATCTTAATGTGGGGTCAGGATTACGTATGTGACTGTTGGGTGTATTTATTTATAAATTTATGAACCACTAACGCTAGACAATTTTTAACTATTAAATAATAGATACTTGTCTTTAATTTAGTTAATTAAGCGCGACGTTGTTGGAATTTCATATAAGTTGCAATTCTGAATGTTGGTGAAAATACTTTTGGTAAACTATTTTAGTTATCGCGTCATACCACTTGCTCGGTTGGTAAAAACGGGCGTAAATATTTTTAACTTAAATTAAACTGTGCGTAAAAGCCCAACATTAATTAAAATCTACGATGACTACCTACATCATTATCCTCATTTCGTTGGTTATCTTTATTTTGGGAAATAATTAATTATATTCATTTAGTTACTTTATTATAGAGCGCTATGTCCAACGCAGGCCAGCGTGTTAGACGGCCTAACCCGTTTCCATCGATCTCTCGATTGTAAAGTACTGCCGTGGGTCTGTATCAGTTGTTTCTAATAATAATATGAGTGTGGTCTCTGCAGAATGGTGGTTTGTAATGAATTTTAGAGTATGAGCAGGTTTTCGGTGTCTGTATAATTTAACTTTGGCAACCACTCGTTTACGGTTTTATTACATTTGGTTCTGGTAAATGAGTATATATTAATTGCCTTATTTGTTTTGTTATAAAGACTGCATCATAGATAGCAAAAGAAACGATGAGTAAAATTTGTATTACGATTATAATGTGTATGATATATTTATATCATATAACTTGTATTATATATTATAATAGGTCAGAAGTATGATTAAAACATCGTAACTATCAGTTCACATGTTGATAAATTTATTCCCTGCCATTCATGATTCGTGTTACAGTCATAAACAAAGTGCTAAAACGGTATAAACTGGCTATAAATACACGTGCAGTCGAGCTGCGAACTATCCTTTTAACCGGATCGGTTTAAACGCAGACACATTCAACGCTTGACTTGCTAATTTACACCTATTGGTCCAATTGGCTGGCAAACGCTGTACACGCTGAGCCAGCTTTCATTTCAACACTGTTGCTACTGCACATTGCACTCTAGTTTCATATGCACTTAATGCAGCGTGGTTATGTGCATTTAGCGAAGCTGCAACCCAAGGTTCATACTAATCTTATTTGCATTTCTTTGAGCTTTGATCTGAATGTATGCGCTTAGAATATTTAAATTGGAATTTTAGTCGCGTCGTTGGTCTAGTCGCTAGTGGCATGTATGTGACGCGTCAGGTCTTGGGTTCCATTCCCAGGTAGGGACTTCTGCATTATGTGAGCTTTTCGCTTGGTCGGTTATAAGTGTGGCGAAATGTGCCATTGGTATTAAGTAGTAAGTAGCACCTGTAATTATCCCCCAGAAAATACAAGCTTGGGCATTTATATGGAAAATTATATTTACAATGCAAGTAGTAAATAGAAGAATAAAAAAGTGACGTAGGAAAAATAAATTATTATTTAACAGTACAGAAAATACAAACATGCACCGTAGTAACAAATCGCTACTATGGAAACACATCAATGTTGTTATTTAATACAGTTTTTTAAATTTGTCCTCCTTAGGTTTTATTAATAGTTTATTTATGGGAATTCGACGCTAGAACCTTTTGAATTCTAACTTACAGTTATCTAAACGAACTGTAATATTATTATAAAACAATATCCCACGATGAACGGCTATAACCGAAATACTCAATACCGAATAAATTTGACGTCAAAGAAAGATAAATTCGGACGCACCAGTATTATCCAAATAAACTTTGATATTTCAATCTAAAAGGTCCCAGAAATTCTACTGAAGCCCCCGAAAGAAACTCTATTACGAATAGAATTATATTGGCGTGAAAACTGAACACAAACACATAAAGATTACATACTGTATATACCATTTTACCATTGTTTAAATTATCAAGTGTAGTGACAATAATTGGTTGTTTTATTGCTCCGATGGGGGCGCTGATAAAAGTATTGTTAACTTTTATCAGATCGGTCACTATCATATCATAAGTGGCATAGTTTAACTTTGTCGAAAAGGTTCGTTTGTGAACAATGGTTTTAAGTGTCACAAAGGGCGCGAATACTAAACGAATGGAGGCTTGAAGCTCAGAGCGCGGGGCGCGGGGGCGGCGGCGCGGGGGGCGCTCCGGCTGGGTTGCCAGGTATATCCCACAATTTAATTTCGGGTACAAAATTTATGGAATTTCAAATATTCATATAAAATTTATCTATAGTATGTTACCTAACGTGTATCAGTAAACGGGTATAGATTTACAGGATTTTGTTTACAAAAATGAGAATGCTTTCTATTCATTCAGGCTAAGTAATCAGGTTTACGCCAGTAATATTTACCAGCTGTATAAAAAATAACATTGATATTAAGACAGTAGATGCAAATAATATACAACTATGGCCAAAAACATTATTCTATGAAAATAAAATGTACAGAACGGCGACTTCTTACCTGTATTCAGTAAATGTTCCGAAGGGGATGGTAACCCCGCGCCGCGGGCAGACCGTAGCGCGCGACAGCGGCGGGCGAACGCCGCGCCAGCCTCCGCCGAACCGCCGCCGCCTGCAAATTCATTCATATCACAGAAACAGTGCACATTTCTAGTGGGAAAAATGCTAATTTATTAATTGTGAACGCGCGCGGAGTTCGCTCGGTTTTTCGACAAGAGGGTCCCGCTCACCCATACAGAAGTTAGAAGGCCGCGCCTTTTGGATTTCGTCGATAAATTTGTGAGTACTCTTTCTTTTGTTACAACTTTGATAAGCCGAAGAACAAAGTTGTCTCTCGCGAGCGGAAAGAAAACGGCAACTTTTTAAGCTTGTGATACAAAGACCATGACTTAAATTGCGCAATTTAAAACTTGCGCCGCTTAATGTGACATTTTTCTGTAATGATATTTTTATTTTGATTAATGACTACGCGGCTACTGTAACCTTTTCGGAGAAGTCCGTAGCAGCGCGCGTCGTAGACAAGGCTACGAGAAATACCTTGTTAGTACTTTTGTAGCTTGTAGATGCTTTTTAAAATTATTTCGGTGGAAATTAGTGTGAATATTATATGTATATAAATCGGATATGTACGATATAAATACGTTATTTAAAATTGTAGATTTTCCTATCGCTGTTACCAGATACAAAGAAAACCTGGAACGGATATATTTTTAGCTCGATCGTCTGTTATCTTTGGTCCGAAACGAAGTAGCGAACTTTCGTGTATCAATTTACTACTCTGTTGCTATGTGGGAAAGCTGTTCTATTGTAATATCGAAACGCGGCATCGATAAATGGAGTAAGTCTTACGTTATAAAAATAATAATTTACCGTTGGTCGGAGAGGTGTTGGATATATTTATACTTTTCTTTAACATTATTTAAGGTATATTTATTAACAAGGACACTTTAGATATGATGACTCATCATATGTATACCTTTATACTACTTATACTAATTATAACATTGTTACATATCCTAATCCATAGCTACACTACAACCAATTACGTAACAATAAAACAACGATTACAAAATTAAAACATCGATTTGAACAAATTGTATAATTATAACCCGCATGATTCCTGGCAATTTCCCGTTGGTGGAAGTTTGTAGTTGGTGGTGACGGCACCAGTGCTCAACCGGCAACTTCTAGCCGCGACTGGACCTTTCTTGAACTCATTAAAACTTGCCAACGCTCACACAGCGCCGAATGTAGGGAAACAAAGGAACGACGGGCGGCCGGAATAAATTATTTCGGGAGATGCAGACAGCACGAGTTTTATTTTTATTGACGCAAAGGCCTTTGCCGAGTTCCCGTCTCGGAGACGATTTGCTGTTTGATTTTGTAGTTAAAGTTTGTCGCTTGGTAGCCCTATTGGTTTTAAGAATATTCGAGTTGCCTTGCGGTGTTTATTTTTGACCTACCGGGCTGAATTTATTTTGCCAAATTGTGAGGGTAAGACTAAAAGTATACCAAATAATTAAAATATTATTGACCAATAATATAATTAATTATCAGTTTAGAATATTTACTTACAAATATCAGGATATTTTTTAGTTTTCATTAAAAATTGTAGTCCAGCAGCAAAGGTAATTTAAAAATATTGACTAAAGGGGTACTCCCTTTAAAGCAAAAACACTGAACCGTATCAAACTATAATAAGTCTTTTGATGAAAAATGATTGTATACATTAATCACAAATATATTTTAAAAGGAAATATTGAAAATAATTACGTTCTTTAATTGAGATTTAGGTTTAAAAAAGAACATACTCAGTTCATGCCTTGTTCTTTTTATTTTAAACATCTATAACAACATTAATATATGTATGTTAACACCGCAGCTTTACCTCATGAATAATTACCATTTACCTACCGTACGGAATCTAAGGCTATCTCATTTCAATAAAAGTAGTGTTTTTAAAGGATCTTTCTTTAAATTTGCATGAAGGAGAGTATTTTAAAGGATATATTTAATTTAATATTGATCGCCCAGTGGAAAATTTCATCAAATTTATAATTTAATCCAAACAGCTTTAATGTTCTGTAAAAATGTCGCTTTATTCTAAAGAAAATCATTTTATTGGTCGCGATAAAATATTATTTCTTCTGTGAACAAAAAGTAGCTCGGGTGCAATTTGAAGCAGAAATGGTATGGTAATTTATAGGGAGGTGCGGGGCATACTCCAACAGAATCTTTTGTGTAACGGTGGAGTTTTAAATTGAAAACACAATACTGGACTCATTTTACATCTAATGTACAGAAAAAGAAATATTCTTTCGTTGTGACCGCTTGGTTCTTTGCACTTATTGTTGTGCCAATGAGATTTTTTTAGAATAAAATGAAATGATTCCCTGCGTTTTATGCTGGTATATTTTGAAAATACATTTCTGCGTATATTTTTTGGAAGTCGTTTCCGAATCTTTGTCAAATAGTTTGAAATAAGAATATACGGATGTTGTGTCATTATGTAAAGAAAATAAATAGAGTTATATAAAATGCTGTACCTCTATCCGTATCAGCCCTTATACGTCTACATTCGAGAGTACAATTGAGAGGGGTTAGGTCATATAATCCACCACGCTAGCCCAGTGAAGGTTGGCGTACTTTACATACCATATAATTTTTTTACAAATTGCTACGGTATGCAAGTTTCCTCACGATGTTTTTCTTCACCATTATAGTGCATGGTGATTGACTCTCAATACACACATGATTCCGAAAAGAATAAATGCTGTATACTACGATGTCATGTTACTCCTATATATGACTATGAAGAATGGAATGAATTCTAGGGAAACAAATTTAGTAATAGCAAATATCACGTCTACCACGAAAATAGAGTTGTAGCGAGAACTAGGCGAAGTCTCCGAATAGTTTAACGAAATTTGTTTTAGATATCTTTTTCTATTTTATTAATATTGAAGTTTCACAAAAATGATAGTAACATAATATGTATATTTCAAAGCATAACATTTTGTCGAACGCGCGGTGATAATGCTTCATCTATTAGGAGATGCATGTACATTTACATAGTCTGTTAGTGAGGAAATAAATGTTGCATAGTTTTAAAAAGTAAAATAATTATTTTGAAATTGGAAGAAATTTTTCGGTGAAAATCTTGACAATTTACGAATATCACTATAAAAATATTTTAACATCATCTAATTTATCATATAAAGACGAATACGTAGAATGTAAAAAAAGAACATTTATATTCTACTTTGTTTATAAAGCCGTGAAAGTTACTCGGCGGCTTTTGCTCTAGCACTAATTGCTAGTTTGTGGCGCTGTTTTGTTTAGTAATGGCAAGAGTATGCGTGAGTAATACGGACTCCATCCAAGCGCGAAATAGGTAATTTCCCTCGGCCATTAAGGGAGGAATAGGTTTCACCCACAAGGCGCAACACGTCCGCGCGTAAAAAACTCAATTTTTAACAAAATGCCTCCCTTCTTGCCTTTAGCTGCATGGGATTTAATGTTATTGGATCACGTATTCTCCTTTAATGGAGGTGAGCTGTGTGCGGCACATTTATTTACGATTTTTTGTATTAATTAAATCGGGTGATGTTGGCATTTAACTTTTCATATATAGATTACACATTAAATAACTTCGTTACTTCTAGTATATAAAAAATACTTCTGTAAATCAATAGTGATTTTTTTTTATTATTATTTACCTTTCTCTTTTTTTTATTATTGTGGTGGGTTCTCCCAATTTCTTTGTGCTAGGTTAATTTGTCTAGTTCTTGGTTCTGGAACTCAGGTGTTTGATATCTCTTTCAATATATTATCAGTTCATCGAAGGAGGGGAGAATAGTATACCTTATTCTGGCAGATTTGGTCGCAATCCCTTTGTTTATATTTTGTGTAATTATTATATCTAATATTATTACTCTCAACCATACTCTCGGTTGTAGAGGAGGCCCGTGCCCTGCAGTGGAACGTATATGGGCTGATACAATATATATACTCGTAATTACGTAATATTTTTCACACGCATACATAGATAAAATAGGTCTTGATTTCACAAAGTAATTAGTAATATTGTGTTTTTAATCATTAAGATGTAGGGTGCGCTGTTTTATTTCGTTTTACTGTCGAGATATTATTCAGGCTAAGTTTGGATGGGGATTAAAGCGGCGTGGCCGAAAATGAGGCGATAAAACCGGACTTTAATTACAACCCGGCTACATAAGCGGAAACCACCGGATCTATATGGCCTTACTTGTGAAGAAATAACATGTTTTCCTTGATTACAATGAGAGACACGGAGGCGGATTATTTTAACGTTTCGGGATGAGCTGATGTATATTTGGGGCAATTTCTTAATTACGTGTTCTGTAGCGATTTATTTGAGGACGCGGAAAATGAGCCATTCCGCCAAATCTCATTTAATCATGCGGATGGACCGAATTAATGATTGGGAACCTTCGCGGGTTTGGTCTTTTTTTTATAATGTATATTTATAGTTGTGTTTATTTAATCAAATGGACAAATGTATGTGGTTCATAGCGAACGGTTCGGTTTTAATTGAGATTTTTGAGTGCGGCTTCTTTTTAACTGTGGATTTGATGAGTCCGATGGTCATAACGAGCTTTCAAAAATGTTAAAATGCAAGATAAATCAATATTAATTGACAAGTTTAAAAAAGGCTTTGTTTTACAGACATTATATACAAATTTCACGCCTTTTTCCCAGAAGGGTAGGCAGAGGTGCTACGAGGACATCCACGTTTCACCTTGCGTGTTCCGGCCCATGATGTGGTAGGGGGCGAGTCTATCGCCATATCGGGCACAGGCTTCGTTTTAATGATTATAATATTCATTAAATCATCTTGAAGTCTATTATATTAATTGTATAATGCATACAATAGCATATCTGCATAATTATGATTAAATAGGTTTACAATGTTTAAAATCAATACAACTAAAACCAGTTAAAATAATTTTCACAGACTTAATTACGAACAAGTGAACCGAGTAAAATTTCATTGCATTTAGTTATACGTGGAATAACAAAATCCAATAATATGTAGATGAACCGAGTTCGTTAGTGAAACGGTGCGCGTACTTTAAAATATTTTCGTAGTATATTTGATGGATTTAATCTAGCGTGCCAGTAAAACTAACAATATGCATTAGTATTCCACGCTCTAAAATAGCTATTGTTATAGTTGTTTCTAATATTTTAAATTGTGCTTTAAAGTTTACAAAGCCTGTTTTTTTCAGGCACGAATTGTTCTGTTATATCACAGATGATCAACTCGACGTATCGTTTTTGCTTTTTCCTTTTGTGCGGTGAAGGAGATTGCTGAACATTTGCCGATATTACGGACATAAGGGACACAAGAGCTTATGTCCGCAAATATCGACAACACTCGGGGGCTATTGTAGAATTGACAATCTTTGAAACGAATGGAGGAGAGAGGAGCAAAAGTGTGGGGAAGGAGGGTTCTCGTGCTTCGAAATATTAACGAAATTTTCTTTGTTAAAGAAAAAACGTGTTATGTAAATAAAATACGTTTATTTACAGAATTACCTTATAATAAAATGATGCATTCCCCTTGATTACATGAATCTGGTGTTCATAATCCATCATAGTAAATTTTCAGAAATCTCAACTAAGAAGGTGGCGCAAAATCCATGTTGGCCTCATCAAAATCCGTCCTAGCGTCACCATTATTAATAGGCGGGGCTTGTTTGTCAAACTTGCGCTATAAAAATAAAGCATATTTTTAATATGACGTCATAACATTCCACTAAACGTCCAACCATTATGCGATAAATTGGACGCTCAAGTTACGTTTTGTTACAACCTCTATACATCATAATATTTAACAAACCATTTCTAGTCTTCACATACGAGTACTCTCCTTTTAAATATATTACGCTGAACATTCGCCACGTATAAAGTAATATACATTGACGATAAACAAATTCATGGAAGCGAAAATGAAATTCAAACACAAGACATTGTTCGCGGATTTCATTCGTCTCGGAAAATCTATACTCGATTATGCAAATCGGGGAAACGGTTCAGTCTTTTTTCATCGAACAAAATAAGCTGACAGTATGATAAGAAAACAGCCGCTCAAAGACTTTAACAAGAATTTAAATAGGCGTCTGAGGTATACGGAAAATAAATTAAGTCGGTTAAGAGAATCTCGCCGCTGTGATCTGCGGAATTGTTTTCTGTTTTCCAACTATCCGTTTATTTTGAGTGAGTTGTACAACAATTCGTGGAATACAATTTACAAGTATATTATTATTCGGAACGTGATATTGGAACGTCTGCTGTGTTAAGTACAATGTGAAATTGAAAGTGTTATTGTTAAGTAATAAAAGTGTTATTGTTAAGTACAATGTGAAATTGAAAGTGATATTGGAACGTCTGCTGTGTTAAGTACAATGTGCCCTACACACGTAGTCACGTGTTCCTGTAATTAGTACGAGTATAAGCTTCGTGTTGTATTTAAATATGCTAGTAGTTTCTAGGACTTCTGCTATAGTAATCGGTAAATTATTCGCTGTATAGTTTAATTAAAAGCATTTGTAGGTTGTATTTAAGTAAATTCTTCTTGCCTGTACTCGTTATTCTCTCTGACAAATTTTAAAATGAAATTAAACAACAGCTGAATTTCGAAATTGTGACATTACCCCTAAATGGTCGTGTAGTTTGTCTTGTCATGATTATGACGCAAACAATTTCAAGGTATATTGTAGCAATTGAACCCGCGGCATCTCAGTTCATATCTGGCTTCTCAACTATAACTTAACGAGGTTTGTTAACGTTTAAATAACCATTAAAACGTCGATTATTTATGTAAATGTGAATGCCAAAATATCTAAAAATAGACTAAAGTGATGAACGCGGTATATTTTGTGAAAAAAATACGTTATAAATATTCAGTCGGTAATCAAGTTTGATTTTCACGCTTATGTGTCGTTTAAACACGGCATTTCACTTGCCTTTAAAAGCGGTGAGCAACACTCGACGACTCTTTAATTACTTCATTAAAAATTGAACATCATTACGCGTATATCACAATTTTGTCGGATAATTGTCTTTTAATATTTATACATGTAAGTGGTTTTTGTTATAATGAGTAAGAATATTGCGTACATGAAATAAATTTGCACAACTGTGTCAGCGGTATCCGAATTCATTCATAATGGAAAATGAAATATGATTTTTTAATTACCGTTCTTCGTTTTGTATTTTATTTTAAAAATTGTTGAATATTTTTTATCATTGCACTAATGTAATTTCTCGTATATGTTCTTTTGAATATAAATTTCACAAGCGTAAAATATTTTCCGACAAATATTATAATTTACTAGCGGCCCGGCCCAGCTTCGCCTGGGTGCTAAGATGTTTAGACTCCACTCCGCACCAGAAATATCTTATTCCCGTTCAAACTTTTGTACTCCTGAACTCAACCTAAGTACCTACTATCCCTTTTCCTATAGTATCCCATCCCATCTCATCTGGCTCCTTTTCTTTCTGTTACATCCCGTCCCATTATTTCCCATCGAATGCAATCCGGATCCGACCGGTTTCATCGCGTTCGTCCCACTTTATCCCATTTCATCCCTTAATGCCTAAATAGGCAAGTTGTAAATTTTTTGTAATTGCTTTTATTTTGTAGATAGGCCTTATATAAACACGAAAATACGACGAATATCATTTAAAAAATACGCAAACACAAATACTTTGCAAAATTCCTGCTAAAACTTTCCGCTCAGCCAAAATTCTGACTA
This sequence comes from Theretra japonica, assembly GCA_033459515.1. Taxonomy (NCBI): domain Eukaryota; kingdom Metazoa; phylum Arthropoda; class Insecta; order Lepidoptera; family Sphingidae; genus Theretra; species Theretra japonica. Next base: position 4,163,781 of record CM065936.1, read on the forward strand.
CGAAATTGATTTTTTAAAGTATAATGAATTACTTATTTTAAATTTAATTAATTTTATAGCGTCAACAACACGTGGTAATTATACTGTTAAAATGTAGCTTATATGACACGTTCGTAGATTTACCATAGCAGCGCCATCTATTGATTACTTACTCAACCCAGTCGAAAGGTATCGACATCTGTTAGAATCATTTGGAGTTAACAGATGATTGTGACTGTCAAATAATAACAGACAAATAATTAGCAATAAATTAAAATTGCGACTATAATTTGAGATTTAAACTATCCTATCTCTCAAGTTGGATCGAACTGCACATGATGTGCAAATTTTATTATAATCGGTTAAGTAGTTTAGGAGTCCATTGAGGACAAACATTGTGACACGAGATTTATATATATTAGATAGGCCATACAAATATTTATCTGTATGGGATCGAATATCCGAACTCTGCCAAAAAAACAATACTTTGATAAACGGTCGTGCAAATAATGTGTTTTGATATATGTATTAACTATAGAGATATATGTTTGTATTGTACTACATAGCTGTTTAGTACTGTACTATATCAGCCCATATATGACCCACTGCACAATCGAGAGTACGATTGAGAGGCGTTAGGCTAGTAGAGTCCACCAGGCTGGCGTATTGCGGGTTGGCAGATGGTAGATACCATAGTTTTTTTAGAAATCGCTATGGTAAGGTTTCGTGATGTTTTCGTTGTAGTGCGTGCTGATTGACTATCAATACACACATGATTCGGAAAAGTCAGCACATAGATATGGGATATGAACCTGCGACCGCTGTTAACATGATGGCAGCTGCGTCTGGTCTATTACCAACAGGCCCCCACGCACTACGTATAATTGCATAGTAATTCATACAAAGATAGCATCTAGGTACTGGAAAGAAACCTTAAAAGGTTTTTCTATCAAATCATGTTTCAATAAAATTGCATTCTAATTTTGCTTATGACAAGGCAAGTATGCGGAGAGAAACGCAAAGTATGAATCTAAGGCTTGCTTTATGCATACATATTTCCCAGTATATTGCATTAGTTGGCAACGCGACTTTGCATTTCCCGATTGCTTTGCGGAGCTCTTTCGCTCCCCATTCAGCAAAGTGTTTACACTCAATATAGTAACAGAATGCAATCATGTCCAAATTGCACGTTCAATTTAATTTCAACGTTATTAAACTTTAATGAAAACGGAGAATAAGTGGTTAGGAAATATTGTGAACTTGTTTCTACTCGTTGATAATAATTTATTGAATTTAAAGAATTTATAAGTCGTACGACTCAATAAATTCTTAATTTTGTTGTTATACGGTTGGTTGTTATACGTCTTAGAGTCTGAATAAGCCAGCTTAATTATAGTGGACAGATTATGTTAAGTATTGGTTGTGGTTATTTAAGTAAGGTTCTCCAACAGTGTACGCATAAACAATAAAACCATAAAAATACGTGAATGATACAATCTTATGTGTGAATGATACAATCTTAGAGGCGTGGTGGCCTCGTGGTATCGGACTAGACTCGGCTGCCTACATGTTCACGGTGGTCGCGGGTTCAAATCCCAGGGCACACCTCTGACTTTTCGCAGTTATGTGTGTATTGATAATCAATCACCACGCACTTTAACGGTGAAGGAAAACATCGTGAGGAAACCTGCATACCGTAGCGATTTTAAAGAATTTCTACGGTATGTAAGTCTGCCAACCCGCACTAGGCCAGCGTGGTGGACTATATGGCCTAACCACTCTCAATCGTACTCTCGATTGTAGAGGAGGCCCGTGCCCTGCAGTGGGTCGTATATGGGCTGATACAATACAATACAAATACAATCTTATGTATACCTTTTTTGGTCAAAAGTGAAAGCTATTAAGTTATTTCGGTATACCGAATGATGCTGGCAGAAGTATGTCAGTGTTCAGCTTCCAGCTGATTTATCTGATGCATACCTATAGGTACTAATTTAATCAATACACAGCATTTATTACTTATTTTCACACACAAGCGTGACAGCCTCCGTGGCGCATTTGGTTAGACGCCGGCTGTGAAACGAGACGCCGCGGGTAAAAGAAAAATCTCATTCAAAATATGAAAGGTGTCTTACAATCTATAACGCAATATTTACATTTCTTTTTAAATGCAGAATCTTTAAAAAGAAAAGGTAAACTCTATCAACGGAATACGTTTGTAATTCCAACGTAACTTTAATGAAAATAAACGTGTAAGTGTGTACCTATGTACACAAGAAGTTGAGCGCACAAAGGCAACTTCGTGCACACAGCGCCGGATGCATCGCCTTCTTGCCGCGCCTTCTTGCCGCGCTATTTACATTACTACGAACAAACCACCCTAAAATTACATCTTCCTTCTTGTTTTTGTTATTAGAGACCGGGTAAAAGCTTCACGGAACGGTGATGGATGTATCAAGATGTTAGGTTTTTTGTAGTCTGGTCTTTGGGTGATTTTGTTTATGTATTTATAGTCTTTATTTAAAAACTCTTTGTTAGGCTGCCTCAGGAGTAGTTGTAAGGTATGATTACAAAACTGAAGTTTCGGGTTCGAATCCCGGGTCGAGCAAAAGTGATATTGTATTTTTCTATTCATTATCAGCCAGGAGTCAGGAATTTGTGTACGCTATGGCGATAGGTTTGCCCCCATATCATGGAACTCAACGCGAAGCGTGGGTGTCCTGGTGGCACCTCTGCCTACCCCTTCGGGAAAAAAGGCGCAATGTTTATGTATTATGTTATGTCTTTGTTAGTTTTTGATTTTCAGTCTGTAACTATTTGCCTCTCACGTAGCGTAATAAATAAGCTAGTTTTGTTTCCGATACGAAAAAGAGCTTAAACTTTATTTATTTACCTACAATATCATTAAATTTTGTAATTAATATTTAATAGAACACATCATTCCTTACTGTCCCACTTATAGACAGTTAATGTCAATGAAAGAGATCTTTAATATAGAATTTGAGACAAAAATCTGCACTATAAAGTCTCGTAGTTAGCATTTAAATGTTAGCAAAGAAAAGAAACACTTGCTTAAGAAACATGAGAAATTAATTAGATGGTGACATTATCTTATTAACGTCTCATGTTGGTTGTCTCATGGTAACGTTAGTACAATAACCTTAAGCAAAATTCGCACGAGGAACTCCTACGCACATCCTCCCACTTAGAATTAGATGAAACAAATCTAGTTTATCGCAGTTTCAAGTGTGCCGCTTTATCGGCAAGGGAACCGCGAGTTGTTATGGCGTAAGTTTTACAACTCCGGCCAACTTGCTTGCATAAAGGCGTATCACAAGTTAGTATTGTGAACAAGATAAGAAGTAAGTCTTAGCGACTGCCCACCGGGACCGTTTCTTGGTCCGCGAACACTGTTACATAATGGTTTATGATTGTGTGCACTTGTGTAAGTGATTCATCTTTAGTGGTTTGGTACCGTTTCTCTTTGATGGCAATAGTGTTCCGACTAACATCTTTGGGGGGAAATAAGGTGATCCGCAAGTGGCACTACATTTATTTACGTTAACAATTTAAATAAGTAATCATGTGTAGAATTTTATGTATTTATATGACATCGTCGAAAGACACTTCCTGACCCGTGATCTTCATTTAAAACTTATAAATACCAAGACCTGCACAAAAACCGTCAAAGATTCTAGTTTAATTTTGTAGTAACTATGTTTTAAAGATAATCCATAAGCCTAGCGAAAATGAGCAGATAGAGAGCCTCAATAGAAGAATTATTGAGTTTCCAAAATAATAATAATTTACTCCATGCTAGTCCAAACTGGGTATGTTTAATGAATAATAAAAAAAGGAGTTGAGTAGACTTAAAACCATATACCTCGTAAAGCACTCCAGAGCGTAGCACTTAGATAATAATGAAATGCAAGAGTAACGAACTGAAACACGCGAGAAAGGATTTTACATTTGATAATAACTGAAATGTTCATTTAAAGCAGAATTACCGTACATTTGGGGGAAAATAAAAACACGTTCATTCGCAAATGACTGAAATATGTACTCCCGGAGGACTATAAGGTTGCGCTATCGGTGTTCATTACAAATGCCCCGACCGTATTCTGTAATCCCACAACAATCGTACCCATTATCATTAGTTTGTGTTGATTTATTTAGCCCTGTCTCAACAAAAAATGGAGATTAACTGGCCCCTGAAGGCAATAAAAAGTTGCGTACGTGATTACAGGATTTGCTTGTTTAGTAGTGAACTGGATGTGAGGATTCTCTGGGGATTAGCGAGACTTTGAAATGTTTTGTCTGTTTTGGTAAAAAGTATTAGAATAGATGTTGAATTAATATGTGGTTTTAGATTTTTTTATATAAAAGACAAATTATACTATGTGTATGTAACCACGCAGTCCAAATTTTTAGAGTCTAATGTCGTGAATAGCAGGAATTACGCGAGACTTCCGTCACACAACACTCTGACCCGACATACGCTCTTACCTACCAACTCATAATATATTTATTTCTAGATAATTTTTCAAAGCACAAGCCAGAAGAATATTAAGTTTTAATTTAATTATTATTTGTTTAGAAATATTTCATCCATCCATCCATCCATCAGCCAAAGGAAGTCCACTGCTGAACATAGGCCTCTCCCAATGATTTCCACAGTGACCTGTTGGAGGCAGCCTGCATCCAGCGACGTCCCGCGACCTTTACCAGGTCGTCTGACCACCTAGTGGGTGGACGTCCCACGCTGCGCTTTCCGCTTCGTGGCCTCCATTCGAGAACTTTTTGGCCCCATCGGCCATCAGTTCTCCGTGCTATGTGCCCCGCCCATTGCCACTTCAACTTGCTAATCCGCTGGGCTATGTCGGTTACTTTAGTTCTCCTACGGATCTCCTCATTTCTGATTCGATCTCGTAGGGAAACCCCGAGCATAGCCCTCTCCATAGCTCGTTGAGTGACTTTGAGCCTCCTGATAAGGCCCATAGTAAGAGGCCACGTCTCGGTGCCGTATGTCATCACTGGTAACACACAACTATCGAAGACTTTCGATTTGAGGCACTGAGGTATTTTGGACGAGAAGACGTCGCGTAGTTTCCCGAACGCTGCCCAACCGAGTGTTTAGAAATATTTATATTGATAAAATCTACTTTCCCTTTTGCAAGAGCATTACGATGACAGTTATACAGTTTACAGTGCGCAAATTTTATTACTATAATCTAGAAAGTGCAACCTCGCTGAGTCTGCCTGCCTACCATTAGCAAGCCTTGACATTTTCTTTCCGATTATATTCTGGAAAATAGTTAAAATTCGACCAAGTATCCTAATCGTTTATAGCTGTGTAGATACTATTTTATAACAATAGAAGTATAATTATAGCGTTAGTTAGTAAATAATCTCCTTTTTTTGAAATCGAATAAAAATGAATATTATAATCTGTATTCATTTACGGCGACAATGTGTAATGCATTTTTTTTGCATTTTCATTTATATTTTGTTTGATTAAAATAATACTTTATGATAAACATGATAATATATATCAATTTCCACCTATTCCGGCACCGTTTTATTTTGAGCATGGCTCTGACCCCATGTAAATTGATTAGACTTGAACCTATCCACGGTCTCACACATCTGCAAATTTTACATCACAGTTTCATAAAGCGAAAACCATACTCAACATTTATGACAACTTCTAAAATACCTTTCATGTCTCACATATTTTACTAGTGTTATTCTAAAGCTTCATTCACAAAGTACATAGAGATTAAATCGTCGCGTATCTGGTACATCTGGCTGGCTGGGCGAGTGTGCTCGTACTATGCGCGTCTATTTTCCGGCGTGTCAAGACGTTCGCAATGCAAATAGCTTTTACGAGGATAAGCTATTACTTATTCAGCGCCGGCAGAACGATGCGATTAAAATGTCGCCTTTTTCACTTGGACAACTTTTGCATTCGGCTTAAAATATATTGTTTCACGCTCTTATACAGATTGAAATTGACAGGAGTTTAAGTAAGAGGATTTAGTGGTTTAGGATTCTGCTTTATAAATGCTGTGCTTCTTTGTTTTTGTCTACTTTAAGATTAGGTACGGTTCCCTACCTACAGCGTCTTAAGTGAGACGTACGAGTAAAGCCATTTTTTATTTAATATCCTGTCTAAGTGAAATATTTAACTATTAGTCCAACAAAATACAACATAAAAAAAATTACATCTAAAAATTTGCTCATCTGTAACACTATGATCAATGGTTTTTTGAAAGAAAAACCTAGGTAGTAGACCTGCGTTTATAATACGAACTCGAGATACAGTTTTTGTATTTTAAATTTTACATTTCGCATCGAGCGTCGATGTAAAAGTTCTAAAGTTGAGCTTTGTTTGGAAAAATGTTAATCGATTTTTCCATCATCTCTTTTGAAGGTCGTCGGGGAACTTACCCAAATTAAATGTCATCACTGTTTTTTTTCTCATGTTTTTTTGTTATTGAATCCATTAAAATGTTAAACATTATTTTGATTCAGTAATTTTTTGATCTACCACCCGTTTCGGAAAGCGGTTTCCACTACAGATGAACTGGCTAAAAACTCTAGTGTTGCTCTTTTCAATACCAGTTTACAATATAGTGATCATTACAAAAGTTACAAGTTGGTTCAAATCAGAGCACTTCATTAATATTTTTTTATAATTTGCAAGTAACATATATTTTGAATACAAATATGTTTACAGGCTGTATTTCATCTTCTTGATATATAGCTATTTCTAATTGAAAATAATAGAGCGTCGTTTAACTTAATAATATAAATAAGTGTAGGATACAAAAGTAATGTAAATTGTGCACATTCTAATAATAGTAAAGTTATATTGATGTGTCGATCATGCATTATCACAAACAAAAGGCTACATAAACAATTCATACACCCATTTCTGATTCACGACTAGATGCTGTCTCTTATTTAGTATCTAGAACATCTATTTCGAATATAGCTTTGCCAGAATAGACTTGTAAGCTAGAGATATTGTCGCTCAAGAATATATACTCAGCCTTCACATTATTAACAAGTTAAGAACATAGAGACGGAACTTTAAATAGAAAAATATTTACCGGTAATCTGCTGCCCGTCTGTCTATTGTAAGGCAAAGAACATTAAAGTTTTTGGCGTGGGTGATGCTTGTGGCGAAGAAATTGCAGGTTGTGGGACTCCTACAGTTATAGTACAGGATGAGTTTCACAGCGATTTATCTCCGCTTTTATATTAAGTTGTGTTGCGTAAATCTCTCTGTCAGCGAACGGTTAAAGGTCGGTTTAGGCAGTCTCCGCGGAAGGCGAGATTTATTATCCCGACAATGACAGGGGAAACCACAACACAAGGCCAGTCTGATACCGTGATAAAATAAAATTTGGATATCATGGCAGTGAAAAGTACACGTAGATGATGAAATTGAACAATGCGATTGTTAATTGACGATTCTCCTCTTTATTTGTCAGTTCTAAACAGAACCTTAATTTTTTCTCTGTTTTCTTTTTTTCCGAGCAACAAAATAAATATCAGAAACCATAGCAAGCTAGTTCAGCATTTGAAATCTTATGAAGCAATTTTTAATCTTTCTCTTATGAATGAATGAGTTTTATTTTCGTACAACAACAATATTGTTACCTACACTTGTAACTCAATTCATAAAGGCCAGATTTTTCATAACTTTACCGACGACTTCTAGGCTCTTTCGTTTCATAACGTTATAAGGTTAATGTATTTCTTACGGAGAATATCAAAGAAACGAGAAAGGAAGTTAACTTGGGCATTAATTCTACTCAGAACGTGTGCTTTGATGCTCATTCTTGTATACTTTATATGAATACGAAATTTCTTTCATCGTTCCTTTGATTAAAGTTTTGATTTTTTAAGAAATAACGAATATACCGTATGAGAGTTTAGTGTATTCTTTTGAAATGATTTTATACACATTCTAAGAACACACCCGGGGTAATGAATAAAAATATGAATAGATACACTAACTTCAAAATAACATTACAGCGGTATTTTTATAATGAAGCGATACATTAAGGACGACAAATTACACTTTAAATTCGCAATACATATGCTATTGATACCTAAACCCTAAATTCGTATTTAGAAATGAGTAAATCGAAATTCTATAAAGAAATACGAATTACATTGGCATAAGCCGTCGATGAAAGCCATGGTAATATCCTGTAGTTACTAATCTGCCGCGCTACACGAATGTTCCGAATCGGATTAAGGCATCGCGTGGTCCCTCGAGAGACACCGCTCCAGCAAACTTAAGGAATTATTAACTCCATAAGATGTGCCGCGAACATTTTGGACGTTGTTTTATAACCCCGTCTTAATAGAATCTCGACGGGTTTGTTCCATATTTACGAACTTTTTACTGCGTTCATTGGATTAGGATCTTCGTGATATTTCACTTCGGCTTCATTTGAATGTTACTTTATAAGAAAATCAGTTTGCGTTTCCAGTGGATTTATTTTTATTTATTCATGACAGAGGTCCGTTGTCGTTTATAAATGTGGATTTTCTCGTTTTCGGATCGCAGTGTCAGGATACGAGTATATAATAGTCATATTAATAATAGGATGTATGTGGATTCAACAAAAGACTATCGAGCTTTATTATAAAACAAATAACAGTCAAACATAAATTGAAAAATAATGCGGACAATAAAGTGTATTTACATAAATTAAACAAGCCATAAAGTCAGCTTTATAATCGCTATTAATAAGTTGCTTTCAAGGTCCCACGGGTGGGCAACATCGTCTTTTACTTAACGAATTGAGTTTGCTTTAATCCTGTGATGGCCTTAAGGAGGCTGATCGTCGCATTTATTTAATTAAAGAAGTGGTCAATATGGTTGAGTTTCTAAGTTTTAACATGAATATAATATTTGATATCCTCCGGAATCGGTTTTTTCTAGCGGTATTTCGAGACTGATAGCACCCAGGGACCTTCAGTAAGTGAGCCTACATTTACGTTAAGGGTCGATACCGCTACGTCGTCTGGTGTTGTAGGTGTTCTTGGATCGCGATGACCACTTACGACCAGGTGGCTCGTCGGCCCGTTTGTTCCCCTTCTATGAAACAAATCCAAGCTTCGCACATGCCCTCGCCCTAATTATGTACTTGTTTGAAGGCCACGCAACCCCTTTCGTGGTTTGTTTCCGTCCGTTTCAGCGCCGAAAGCAATAACCTTATCTACCCTCCTTTTATTACCACGCTCTCTGGTTACATTTTATTATACATTGTAATTTGGATGTAAAGAAATTATAAATAGAACGGCCCAATTAAATATTATAATTGCACCGTGGTTGTAGATTTCGTAAATATGAGTTACCGGCGATAATTTTAGGTGTTTAACTTGTATCGTCACGCAAATTTTAGGCGCAAGGTTTTATTACTTTACAAATTGCATGCTATGTTTAAATAATTTGTTATTTACATAGTGTAATTGTAGCTTTAGTTATGAATATTTGTATAAAAATTTCGCAAGATAACTAGTTATTAAATAGCTAGCGGAAATATTAGGAGCAAAGTAAGCATAATTATTGAATATAGCTTCGACTGTATGCAGTAATAAAATGCAATAAAAACTATTTTACACGTAGTAGCGAGAAAAATCTATCTTGCTGATGGTATGAGGGCTGTATTTCTCACTGATTTATTTAAAACAGCTTGAGTTCGTAGAACGTGTATTCACTTGAACGTGCGTGTGGCGGAAGAGGCAGAGTTGCCATATAAAAAGTATTAAATAAAAAATATTTTAGTGTTGCCAATGCAACGCACGTGCACGTTTTACGTAACTAACTTATAAGGGATTTAGCTGCCAATACCCAAATACACCAAGTGAATTCGGGCAGGTCAATGTGTCTCACGTCGCACAGAGGAATGCTGCTTCAAACCTGATTTAAAAACGGACCTACAGCAGCCACCACTAACATGTTCTGCAAATCTGTGTCCATCTACCGTAAGGGCCAAATCCACTCTCCAATTCGTGAAGAGGCCTTTAGCCTGTATGCTGGTCTGTGCAGACTTCAATACCATTGAATTGGCAAAAGGATCCTTTGAGCTACACAAACGTGCGCTCTCAAAAAGTAACAAACGTTTACGATGTTACTTTATCACAAAGTTAGTGCATTTTTCCTTCTAGCTGACGTGTTCGTCTAACAGGGTTTTTCTATTAAACTGCTGATGAAATTGCTGGGCAAAGTTTGCCAAGTGTTGGGGATTACGAAGCCCACAGAGTTGAGCGAGTATGGAGTGTCGAAGTTTTTATTTTCCAAATGAAATTTGTTTAACATAAGTTAACATTCGATTTCATAAGATGCAGGAATATGAATCCTGCAATTGTTTGAAGAAAACAAATCCACTATTATAATGACAAAGCGAGTCGTTCTTATTTTTCCATTTTGATTTCAGTTTTGCAGTGTCGTAGAAGTTCTTTGCAAACTTTGCTAATTTACTCAATTAAAAACGCTTGTACGCAATTAAATTGTCTTCCGGTGCTCTTTTGCTTCTAACAGATTTTTCTCTACTCCTTCTATTAATATGTGCGTTCTATGTGAATATATATATATATATATATATATATATATATATATATAAATATATGTACTATAGAACGGACAGTATTTTACCGACGTAAACAAGTTTAAATTCTTGTTAATTTTCAAAGTCCATTAGTGAAGAAACAAGAAATCAATAATTAAAACTTTTGTTCGGAAACCTTTCACCAAAGTTAATGGAGTTTATTATTTATGTCAGTTGAAAAACGCAAGAACGGTTGTTTTGACAAAAATATTTTTACAGTAAAAGCGTCCTGAAGTAATGCAGCCTCGTTTAAAATTTACGAGTAGCTAGCATCAAGTTTAAGTCTATATTATTCTAGCGAGTGGATTGCAGTCGAGATGGCGCTGTGTGGAGTCAATTTACAGAGAGCCTTTGTAATTACGACGTATAGTTGGCTTGTACAGAAAATATTTGAGTTTGCAAGTCATAAAACGCCACAAGACTTGCGGTGCATATTCTGAATTTAACTGCGGAACGTGATTTTCGTCTTTCCCGTCTTTGAATTTGCAAGGTTGACGTCAGAAGGGGAATTCTCGTGGTAATTAGGAATAAGAGCTATTTGAGAAATGTATTTTCGGATGCAATTACAGCGTATTTTGCTGGTGAAGTAAAATAACGTGAAGAAACTGACACAACTGATTGTACATTACATGAATCTCAAACATACACGAAGCTCATTAACGCACTCAAGCGTTCATACGTATCAAGCGTGTTATAACGTTGAACAGACAATCCGTGTCGCGGCAGATATATTATCGTAGACTTTCAAAGACACACGTGTAATCTGCCTGATTTATATATTTTAATCCCTACGTGGTACATTATTCCGAACAAAAACAAGTAAGTTCATGTCGGATCAAAAGAACTTTGAACGATCCTCGCAATTCTTAGACTGAACAATAAACTTATGTTGTAGACGGGGACAACATTAAAGGTTACGGTGAATGGAAGCGCCGGGCAAGGTTAAATGTCAAAAGGTAACGTAACAGAGCGGAAAGTAAGAAATAGACTGAGCGTAAAAGATATTCCTGGTTACGAAATAATTATATTGTAAAGGAAGATTATCTAGAGAGATAACAATGCTTGTTTTAATAATTTAATACTGATTTTATGTAGTATTTCCTGTCTCCCTTATCCATATTTTTCTTACCGTCGCAGGATATATTTAATCACATTAAAATATTTTAGAAGCTCTGTGGTATAGTTGGTATATTGGATCTGGGTGTTGTGAGTTTGATGTCTTTGTGTGTGTGATTCTGGTACCAACGGAACAGGTGGAATAAGACACAAACTTATGTAATAATGTGAACACAGGAGTTCTGGACTGCAAGGTTAATTTATTATTACTCGTATATCATAAATGTCTTCGAGGTTCTTGCTACCTTGAAATGTCGTAATCTATAAACCATATTCGGAAACCTTTGGAAGACTTAAAATTACTGTCAAGAGATGTCAATACCTCTACAATAAAATTATTTCGGACTCTCTAACAAGACCGTTCGTGGAAGTTCACGGAACATCTTAACTGCGGCAAGACTCGTACCGAGTCGAACGTCAAAGAGCGCAGACGGGAGAAAGGGAACTAAAACACTTCCCGAACATAACAGGGCGTTCGAAACACAAAGTTTGTTGCACATCCGCCGAGCAATTAGCAGCGTCATCAGCCGCCGGAGTGCTGTCCACCACTCCATGCAACCGGAAACTTAAACAATTAACTGTGCCATGCAGCCTACCAATTCAATTAATGGTAGACAGTCTATATTCCAACTTTCAATGGGTTCTAATGAAACGTTCGACGTTTCAGATATATTTTGACGGAAAATTGAAGGATATATTGGGCCGGTTGTGTGCACGTGGATGGTTTAAATGGCACGCGTGGTTCATGCGATTTGCGCCATGAATGCGTGGCTAAATATATAAACACGGAGTGGATAATGTAGACTATTGTCTTATTTTGCTCTCGATATATATATTTCTGTGATATTGAAATGGCTAAGAATACATTTTACTTCGTCCCAGAATTTATTTTTGTTTCTCTTGTGTTTTATGGTGTAATAAGCAAGCTTGAAAAGCAATTTAATACAGAATACAGAATCGATATTTATGTAAGTTCTCTGAAACAATATTCTTTTAAACGATTCCTTGAAACAAAGGCCAGGTTCATTCTCGGTAGCTTTAAATTTATCCCGCACACAAAATATAATTCACCAATCTTATTGTTTGTACCGCGAAGTGTAAACTTTATTATTCAAATAGTTGAGATCACGAGCCAGCGTCCAACTTCACGTTTGTGGAGATTGTTATGGATTAAACGGCTTCTGCGGGAGACTTCAACTTTTCCGATTCTATTTATATTAATTTTTCACTAACGATGACGTAGTAATTGAATTGTCTCCGCATAGTTGAATAGAACTTTCAATTGATTTGTATTTTATTTTCTATTCTTGGTTTGTATTGAATCTGATTAATACTTTATTAAATTAGCTACGTTAGCTTCAGGAGGAAAATATGTGTTAGATGTATTACGATAATTTATTTCTATGATTCAAAAAACGCTGTCGTGACGACCTGGATGCTTTCGAGCCTATGTGCCCTAAATTTGCTTGAAACCACGACTTATGGAAGAAGAGGAGGGATACCTTTGCCCAGCAGCGGGATGATAAAGTTTAAAAAAGTGACCTAGTTGCTTTAGGGAATGTCACTAGATACAAGGCTTTTACAATATAATGGATGCAGCAAATACTTGTGGGAAGCCAAGTTCAGACGATGAAGGTTTAAAAGCAGAGTTTATATTGACTTAACAAAAAAAAGTTCTTCCGTTCTGGTCTGTATAAGTATACATATAAGTAATAATATATAAATATTTTGAAACGTGCTTGTATATATATATATACAGTACAAACGAGATAAAAAGTGATAGAGTGTACACTTTAACAAAACATCTGTGACAAATGATACCGAACATTGTTTTAGTTTTTCTCTCTTATACACGAACCCTTGAAAAAGCCTTTTTCGCAAACTGGCTCAAAGCATTCGTTGTCCCTGTTACCTCCAATGACATAATAATAATACGTTTCTAATTCTATTCGTCAGAATTTGATATTTATTGCCTGTAATACCTTAAAAATTTCTTTATTATAAATACCAAGTTTTGTAGTCAATAAAATATATTTATTCACGTCTTATCCTATTGAACACCGGGACATGTAAATATAAGTTTAAATGCAAACCTTTAGCATTGGAATAGCTTTAAAGAAACGGATTTGCGATCGGTTTTGTTCTCATCCGTATTCAACAGATCGGCTTTGGAGGGTCCGATACAGATGGCGCGTCTGCTGCTTCGAATAAAACATTCATACTTGATATACTATCAGTGACTGTAGGCATTTGATCCGTAAGCTAGCGCTAGGTAGGAAATATCAAATCGTGATTGAACGAATTCGAATGCAGCTCGTACTATGTATGGATAAATCCCTCGGGAAATTGGATTTTTAAGATTCATCGAACATGTCCTCATGGTATCATCTTATTCAATTTTGTGTGATAGGTATAGGAAAACGAAACGACTATGTCGACGCTGTTTCTCCTTGTAAATCATTGAAAGTATCTACAAAAAGTTCGCAAATTCTTTTTTGTGCCGCACCGTCAAGCTTTGGTATTGTTTGCGTCACACGTGTTCCCTCCTTCCTATAATCCTGGGTTCTTCCGCCGTAGTGTGAAGAAGCATCTCAGCAGGCCGGCATAATTGTATCGAATGGCATGGGACCGCCGTCTGATGCCATTCGATATTCTGTCTGGACGGCATTTGCACTTACCATCAGGTGCAGTGCAGTCTTTATGCCGTGCCAGTGTAAAAAAGACAAAAACAAAAAAATGTTTATCTGGGTGCCAAAGGATAGTGATCCATTATCACTAGTGAGTGATGAATAATTATTAGATACTATTATATTTCAATATGCAATACGTGAAGGTCTTTGGATTACTAACCAAGCGATAACAGAGTACGAAGAAAAAACTGAAGTGGTTGAAAGCGATATCGGTCGGGATTACCATTACCGTTCTGCCGGTTCGCTTGGTTTCTTTTGCACGCTTCATTTAATTACATATAAATGTACCGTGTAGAAGGGAGTGAACAAGCCAGGCGGAATGCTTAGCCGCGGCATTAAGCCACGGCAATGATGCGGTCAAACGAACGCATTTTGTTATCGAGTGGAGAGGATGAGCTGAAATTTTGGTCAACAGAACATTTTGTAGTTGTTCAACCGATGAAATAAAATTAAAAATCTAAATAATAAATGTTGCGAAATTAAATAATAACTTAACAACCATTATCAAGTTATTGGAACACTGCGACAAAGTTATTTACCATTCCTGTGTGGACAAAACGAATTTCGGAAATGAAAATTAAACCTATTCATTTTTACGATAAATACTTGAAATATAAATTTGAATGTCCTCGTCGAAGCACCCAGTCGTAATTGGTTCTTGATAGCATTATCGATCGCTTATACTAAGGGATTTTCGTGAACATTGAATACAAATTGGTTATAAAATTAGAAGTCCGAAAAATTTGAGCATCGATTGTCAAAGAAACCGTTAATTCGAAGGCCCTCGGGTCCGGGTTAATTGTAGGGTTCGTCATTTGATTTTATTGGGTCGGAGGGCGAAGGGCCGGCGCAGTGAGCACGATTTAGGTCGAAGGGTTACGCACATTCGTACCATAAAACGTGGGAGATTGGACAGTCCACTGTTTGTACGTGAACAGTAATATTTGTTTAAGAAAATTTATTTACATTTGTAATTGTGTTTGCTTGCACGCCCTTTTCTTGTTTCGCAATTGTTATTTCGCAGATTGTATCTTTAAATCCGAGGTGCTGTTACATTTAACGCTTTCGTTCGATATTATGCAGTCTTATCGGCGCGTTTATAATATAGCACCAATACTTAAGCGGGTAGAGTTCATAATCATTAACTTGATCCACGTACTTTCAGCAGAGGAGTTTGCGAAGATGTTGGCCATTCTTTGACAGATCGTTCTTCAAAGAAAATTTAATATATTACAGTCTACTGGTTAGATTTTTGGAGGTTCTAAACGTGGATATGCGGCAGAACAAACTTATCAGCTAGGCACACAGACATGAAAAGTAGGGAATTAGCTCGCTTGCCTACGTTGACAGCGAAAAAATATTATTTATTAAGGGTATATCAAGACTGCTACCGAAAACGAAACCAGGTGGTAGTTTTAGTGA
This sequence comes from Theretra japonica, assembly GCA_033459515.1. Taxonomy (NCBI): domain Eukaryota; kingdom Metazoa; phylum Arthropoda; class Insecta; order Lepidoptera; family Sphingidae; genus Theretra; species Theretra japonica. Next base: position 4,179,622 of record CM065936.1, read on the forward strand.
CTATAGATACAATGCAACTAAATTTTTTGCAAAAAAGCGTTGATTTTTTTCCTATCATCGTATTCGGGATGTTAAATACATACATACATTTTACTAAAAAAATATGTACACACTTTTATTTTTAAAGACGCTATAGTACGCAAGGGTTTGAATTATAATTTTAAGCAAAAACTATGGATTTACCACCCAAACACAATGATATTTAAATCATTATAAAAAAATCGTAGCGTTTTTTTGCAAAATTTTTATTTGCATCGTGTCCGTAGTCACTAAAACTACCACCTGGCTTCGTTTTCGGTAGCAGTCTTGATATACCCTGTATATATAACCAAGCACACAATGTTTCATACGTAATAAAGACAGACTTGTTATATACCATTTATTAAGCATAGTATATAACCAGATACTAGTGACATATTAAAAAAATGGATCTTATTAAAATTAAAAGCCGTTTTATTGTTTTTCATCGCATTAGCTACATTGAACGTTTATTATTTTCTCATGAAGTTATTCTTAGCTAATATGCTTAGTGGATTTAAAATTCTTCGTATTAGTCATAACAGTACTTAAAAGCCAGGCTTGTTTTTTAACACGTTTTTTGCTCGTGACCTTATTGTGGAGTCTCAGTTAAGTTGACGTGTGGTGAAGCGTCGGACGTGAGTGAGGTTAATTAAGTTATGTTGCAAAATTATTCTCCAATATTAAACTACTTTTCAGTGAATTGTGATTTTACCCGGGTGCTTCGCGTGGAAGGTATAAATAAGTTAATACCTACACACAACAGTCACATGCATAGTCTTGACCCCAAATTAAGATCAATTAAGTCTTGTGTCGTGGGTATTAGAAACTTCGAGGGACTTCTCGGTCTCACAAACACCCAGACCCGAGACAGATACTTGTGGACGTAACTAAAATTTTTACCGGTACGGGGATTGAACCCGCAGCCTCTCGTTTCAAGGCCGGCATCTAACCAACCACGCGGAGGATGTCTAAGTATTATTTTATAGTATAAATAATGATTCAATTACTTTTTCGACTAGAACTTATCAGTGTATTTATCAATTTATAAATCATAAATTCCATTTCGGTTGAAAAATCCGTTTGGTATCAATATTGCATTTAAGTATGTATTGTAATTGCTATTTCATGTATGTGTTTTTTCTTAGATCTGTGTAGTTTTTATGTATAGTGAATAGCGAACTGCCAAAATGATGTTCATACATAAGCACACGCCTTTTTCCCAGAAGGGGTAGGCAGAGATGCTACCAGAACACCCACGTTTCGCCTTGTATATTCCGTCCCAAGATATGATAGGGGGCGAGCCTATCGCCATATCGGGCACAAATCCCTGACTTCGGGCTGATAATCAATAGAAAAATCCAATATCACTTTGGCCGACCCGGGATTCGAACCCAAGACCTCAGCTTTGCAATCATACCGTAGTACCACTACGCCACCAAGGCAGTCATGATGTTCAATGACGTAAAATAATCATAGATCGCTCGTTGTTGATGTCCAGATTAACGGACGTCACAGCAAATCCATCATGATATGTCAGTCACTTCGATTTACTAGAATATAGCTAACATAACCTCTCTCTGTGTGATTATATGATAAAAAACATATAGTTGTTTTATCATTCAAATCTTAAATAAATATAAAATATGAACAACATTACCCGCAATGTTCCGAAACAGATACAGAGGGGAACAAAATCCCTCGCGAGAGCAGGAAAACGTTTAAAATATACATGAAACCAAAACAGAGCTTCGGAGCCGTAATAACGTAAGCGGTGTACAACCGCTGGAACTTGTATAATCTCACGCGGGCTTTGTTTGCGTTGATTGTATAAATTGTTGGCGAAGTTGCCGCTGCGGATCCCACATTTATAATTAAGTCGCCACAGACAGACCGATTATAATGGTAACACGAATGGCAATGGTTAATTATATCGGGTAGAGGTATTTACTGGTAAATAGTGGTAGATTTGTGGCAAGTCTATAATAAAGAGATTCGAATATCCTACCACTATCTACAGGTTTTTGGTTATATCACTCACCGTAAGAGATGTATAAATCATCTATCATTTATTGGTGTGTGGCGAAATTAGGAACTACAAATGAAAGTACACAAATATCCGTGTAACGGACTTTCTGTGCGGGGATTAAACCCAAAGCCTCACGTTACACAGCCGGCCTCAAACCAACTGCGCTACGGAAGCTGTCTAACAACAACAAAGCTGTTCAAGGTGTCAATTTTGTAACAGACAGTTGTACTTAGCATCCATCCATTGGTGGTAGCTTTAACAAGCTATAGGAAGGCTGTACCACTACAGATTGTCCACAGATTATTTTGGCGTGAGAATGCGTTGTTGTCAAAATAATAGAAACAGATTTTCTCAATATAGCGCATTGTTTGAGGTATGTTTTCTTAATATAAATGCTTGTTGGTTAGCATTTATACTCGTAATCTAATAGTATTAACATGTCCAATATAATAAATATTTAAAAGAGAAAAATTGTGCCTAATATTTAAACAACAACGCATTCGCACGCCAAAAGATTGTGGACGATCTTTACACTAGTTCGTTTGTCAGTCAATAACAACGATAAACAAGTCAAGTATGGACTTTAACATGTTAACATGCGTACAAATATGCGGATGCATGAGATACGGACCTGAAAGAGGTTTTATACAAAAATATTGCTGGAGTTTATTCGTTTCCAATGTGTTCGATTTTCATTGTTTTATTTGTTTTAGTGAAATATGTTGTTGGTTCGTAGTAAATACTTCATGTGCACACTGGGCGGATTATTTGTTTTTATTTTAGTATATTTGTGCTGTAATATTGGTTGGAAATATAATGTGCTGCCAATAACATACCAGATCGGGTTGTGTTTCATATTATGTCGGTATCACAACTGTCGGCGTTACTTTATTTGTTTTGATAATTGTGTATAGGTTATGCGAATTTAATGATAGATTTGTTTATTTTTATTGCAAGCTTTAATTTACTGGAGGTAAGATACTTGTAGTCGTATCCGCGTAGACTATAGGCTTAAATATCCATTGAAAGTGGACACAATAATGTGTGCCAGCCAAACAATTGCTTCTTTACGCTTCACTACATTTGTAAAGCATTAAGGAATCAAGAATTATTCGCATCTACGAAAAAAGGACCGACCTATAGAAGATATAAATCTTAATTTAGCCTGTTGGAGACTCATAATTCTTCAGTCAATGTTTCTGCGCAATGAGGGCAAATAGGTATCTTATATTGTCTACATAAAAAACGTTTTTGCTCTGTCTCGGAAAAAGAAAAAATCCAAGTCTCCATCTGTTAGTTCGTTTTGTTCACTAAGTAAGATTGAAAAGCTAAAATGTGTGCGTAGAGAATTAAGTAAGGTATAATGGAGCAACGGTTTATTTAAGGAGAAAATTTTGATTAAGATTAAGTCAGCTTAATAAGTCTACCGGTTTTCGCAAATTATATCGAAGTTAAATATAATTATGAATCTTTTTTACTTATAATAAAAAGTAGCCTTGTACACGGCTATTCATCGGGGATTTAATGATGGAATTTTATTTTTAAAATGATTGTCACATAAACACTTTTTACTTACATACATACGTACATAAACTAACGCCTTTTTTCCCAGAAGGAGAAAATTCCAATATCACTGCCCGACCCGGGATTCGACCCGAGACCTCAGCTTTGCAATCATACCGTAGTACAACTGCGCCACCGAGGTAGCCTACAACACTTTTTAAAATTATTATTGTTTCAAAATTCATTAAAAAAAAAACGAAAAACGGACATGCAATCACAAACACGGAAGGCGCAATATGTATGCGAATTATCTCTGGGAACAGCGGAACTAGCGAGGTGGCATGTAGTGTGTACTCGGATTTAGGGAGGCTTCGCACGGAAGCCGCCGCAGTTAATTACACAGGTCGATGCTAATTACTTTCCCCGCCGACACGGACACGACATCTATACAATTAACTGTCGTTTGGTCCCCGCCATTGTTTTAAGAATGGAAGAATAATGGTTCAAGCAATTTCTGTAAGGGCTGTAGAAAGAGTTAGACAACTTTTGTAATGTCTTCATTATTAATTCAGTTAATTGTATTAACCTAGTGACTCGAGCTAGCTTTGTCCGGGTTGATTTAATTTTTTACATTGTTGACCCTTTTTCTGTTTTTTCATTCTTTTTCGCAGTGTCATGTCCGCCCGCGTGTCACAGATTGCAATCAAAAATATTTTTTGAATTCTATTTTATGCCTATCCCAACATCGCATGCTAAATTTCTAGGACTCGAATTTTTCAATTGCGATTTTTATACAGGGTATATGAAGACTGCTACCGAAAATGAATCCAGGTGGTAGTTTTAGTGACTATAGACACAATGCAACTAAAATTTTTGCAAAAATAAGCGACGTTTTCTTTATATTTGGGTGGTAATACATAGTATTTCCTAAAAAAATAATGTACACCCTTTTATTTTTAAAGACGCAATAGTACGCAAGGCTTTAAATTATAATCTTAGCCAAAACTATTGATTTACCACCAAACATAATGATATTTAAAACATTCCAAAAAAAAATCGCGTTTTTTTGCAACCTTTTTAATTGCATCGTGTCTGTAGTCACTAAAACTACCACTTGGCTTCGTTTTCCGTAGCAGTCTTGATATACCCTGAATAAAAAAAAAGAGTTTCGTAATAATAATAATATAAATTTCCTGAACATTTACTCTGACACTCAAAAAGAGATTGCATTTTAGAACATCATGTTACAAAGTAATTTTAGTGTTGAAGTAAAAAGAGTAAATAAAACAAAGTAGAAGAAGAGGCATTAATATTTTAAATAATTTCGAAGATCACAAGACATATTTATCACTGTTCAACGTTGTTCTTTTTGATACCTAAAGTTTTATACAACCGTAAAACTAAAATGTACTCGTTTAGAGTTATAACAAAAATAAGCATTGAAAAATAACAAAAGACGTGAAAATATTACGTTTCATTGTTCACGTTGGATAAAGAAATAAAACGAAATGAATTATTGTTAGGCTTTGCTTAGTTTCGATAATTTATATTTTCGTCTATACATATTACCCTCAGTTGTCTTTTTTTTAGAATATTAGATATGCGTTCAAAACCTTTTTTTTTCTTTTATAGCTTCAATTAAATTCACTGTTGGCAAATCAATATCTCAGTCGATTCAAATCAAAATCAATATTTATAAATTTTGTAAAACAATTTTTAAAAGAGAGGCTCTAGTTGTACTATTATTTGAAGTAGGCTGTAAAGCCACAGAGCAGGTACTCAATATTTTTTATTCCTAAGATACTCTGCATTCCATATAAAAACATTTTTTTGCTTTTACAGCGCTTCCATTTCTAATAGTGACAACACTAACGAGACAAGTCCATGAATTGAATTCCCGTTCGTAGTGTGGCGCAAAGCGTGTTTCGTCATGAATAAATTTGTCTGTGTTAGTACCTTTTCATAGCACTGTGATTTGCATTTGTTACATGTAGTATTATATTTTCAATACATTATTATGTTACAATGAGGAATTCATTACTTTGAATATTAATTACATTCAGTCTTTCCTTATTTTTAAATAGCGTTATCCCGGTCGACGCCAGGATCCGCTTTTTAGCTCAACCTTCACCATTTCCTCAGTCCTTACTCTTTAGCATTCTTGATTGCGAGATCATTGGCTCATCAACCTAGTATTTTTCTGGGCGACATCAGGGCATTGGACAAAGTATGTTGAGGCCCAGGCATATGTTACCAATTTAGGTCAGATATCAACAATTATACCTTTTTCACGATGTGTATGATATTTAAGTGGGATAAATACAATGTTAACGAACCACAAATATTTAAACAACATTCCGAATTGTATCGTTAAGTGGAATCAAAACATTGAAATTATGTCAATCTAGTTTTATTGTATGGCATTCGAAATTCATTTGTTATTGACATTACCACTAGTTGTGATGTTGGTAGTTGGATTAAATTTGTTGGCCCAATGTCACCTTCTCCCGCAATGTCAAGAACACGTTGCATGTATTACATTTAAACGACATCGATCACGAAATCTGAAAATTCACAGATGGCTTCAAAATCAAGTATATACAATTCATTGCATCACTTGGAATTTGCATCTAGTTTCAAGTGAAACGTCCTCGACTGAATTTGATCGTTAAAGCAAATTGCAGCGGCTTTTCTTAAGCACTTTGCGAGAACACCGAGTAATGTGCTACAACAGCTAAAGCTTTGGACTCTAAATGGACTATTCAGGTTTAGAGCCCGATACTCCACCGATTGAGTAATGAATTGGATTGAAAGCGTTGCAATTTCTCCAAACTACTTCGGTAACCTCCTGGCCCTTAGAAATAAAACTAAGAAACGCAAGAAGATTTGCTTGTTGGTCTCTATACTGTTAGTATAATTCTGTCTACCCTAATACTAGTCATAATTACTTCTACATGATCATAACGCGTCGCTTTCAGATTAAACTTTACACGAATTCTTACTATGGAATTGGCAAATGAAACAATGTACAGTGTGAACTATAAATTACCAAAAATGTTTGGTACATACCGCCCTTTTATCTGAACACTACAAAGCCTATACCAGTCGGTAATTAAAACCCGCTATCTACACGAACACCTAGGTATATAGCTACATAGGCCCTAAGGTCGTTAGAGGTCAGGTCGGGGCAGCCAGGCGGCAACAGTATGGTCCGCGACCGTCGCCGTTCAATTTAGAAAGTCCCATGTGCCGGGTCGAATCTGATGTACTTGACAATTTTCCTCGTTGTGTAGGTAAACTTTTTCTCCCAGCACAATTGGATTTGAATGTCGGAATAGTCTTTTCGTTTCGAATGTTTGTGTATTGGTAAAGGCGTTTATAATGCGTCTTGATTTTAAAGATCCATTGATTTATTTTATGTGACAGGTCTATTTGGTTGTAAGAATATCTGATTCATAGACATTTATGTCTTTTTGAGTATAAGTAAGGATTGATGAGCACTTTATTTAACAAGCATGGACGCTTCGTATCCACCTCTAGAATCAACATTAATGAGTGCTTGAATTTTGTGTAATTAATTACTAGTTGTTCAGCAGTGTTGTTATTTGTTGTTGGCATAAATGGCTCATAATAACAACTCGTCTTGATTGTTGTTATTATAACAATATTACTAATTAATAGCAAAGGCCAAGATAACAAATAAACTATTTTTGTATAAGTTAGGCCTACAGTTAACAAAGTTATAGGTTGCTTGAACGGCAATAACGAAATATGGCGCCTTTAACTACCTATTAATATGGATGAAACTATAAAATACTTAATTATGTAATTACATATGATCTTCAATTATATTTCTTGAGATATAACTATCATCTAAAGCAGGCAAGAATCATTAATGTTAATTTATATTCAGACACTAGAACTAAGCAAGGAATTCGTATTAAAAATAACGATCTCAGACGGCGCCTTGTTTAAATTCCCAGTTTAGATAGCATCCAACGTTTGTCTTGATTATACGAACAAAGTGAGTGTAACATTGCCCTGGCAGTATTGTCACAGTTTCGCCGACTTTGTACTTTAGCTGGATTATACAATGACACGTAAAGCCAGCTTCTGCGAAATGAAACTGTTATTAAATATATTTTGTTAGAAAGATATATGATATCTCCGGAGATTATCCTTTAGTTGCTTCGTTATCTCGATTGTGAACTTAATTGTTAGTTTGTATGAATATTTTAACGAACACAATTATAACAGAGTTATAAAAGGAATGTTGTGTTACAAGTCGTCTTCAGTGTGTTGAATTTTCGTATAACTTAGCATAATTTTGAGGAATACCATTTGATGTAACAATGAGCACTTTGATATTTTGTAAGAGCTATATTATCTTAATTTAAAAACAAACCCGGTTTATCGATTCTACACAACACCGGTATTCTTATAGTTGACTTTTAGACTCTGTCTTACAAGTTTTACCCTTCTCTTCTTCACCTCAATTAACTTTACTAGGTACTAAAGATAGTTACGATATCTATATTAAAACTAAAGTTGTAAATTCTCTAGGAAACAGTTAACCAAGAAGTTTTAACTTCAGTGTCTGCGGTGCCGGAGCTGGCTAGCAACCCGACCGCAACACTTGTACAAGCACTCGCCGACGAGGTTCAGCGATATAGTACGTGGTGACGAGCTGTGTTTACGCTCCTTGAATACAGTGAAATGCTCCAATGCTCTCTTCGGGGTAATGTACTGGAGCGGGAATTTTAAGCTGTTTTGTTGTTTGAAAACAAGACAATTTGCAGAAGACACGGGTTAATAGCGCTACTGAAATTTCAAGGGTTACTAAAATAGGAAGACGGAAAATTTGGTTCTCGTCTGTCTGTCTGTTTGTAAAGAAAACCTATAGGATTGCGGGGCCGAAGCTGGCTAACAAGCCGACCGCAACACTTGTTCAGACACTCGCCCAGGGAAGTTTAGCAATATAGTACGTGGTGACGAGCTGTATTCACGCCCGCTGAATACGGCGAAATGCTTCAATGCTCTCCTCGAGGTAATGCACGGGAATTTTAAGCTGTTTTTATTTCTCAAGATGTTTGTAAAAGGCACTCTGTTATTACGAAACTTAAATACCTGTACTTTACAAAAATAGGAAAAATGGGATCACTTTGTGTTCCGTCTATGTGTCTGACTGCTAAGATAATGTACAGGATATTTTCCATTAACCTAGAATCATATTTGGAACGAAGTCTTACAGTGTCAGTATGAGAAAATCCTTTAAACTGAATAATATCCGAAAAATTGAGGCGATTTTTGCGATAACAAACTTTTTAAACTTGCAGTTGTAAAGCCCGTAATAGACGATCGAACACGGTGCGGCCGTACCACTGTACAGGGCAGTGCGCTATGTACAACAGACGAGAGGACAATTAGTAATTACTTATCACATAGTTCCGGTCGAACCAGCCGAAAATTAGTAATAATAATAATGTGCGATGAACTGACCTATACACGAATATAGTCCGGAGCGCAACAAGTTCGCGGTACGCTACGGACCATGTTTGATCGTCTGTTACGGGCTTTACTTATCGCATGGTTCGGATCGAACTAGGGGCACAGATAATAATGATAATAATAAAACCCTCAGTTTCCCCAAAGAGGTTACCAAAACGTAGTCAAGATACAGACGCAGGCCGGTCCACATCAAGCCCATGGAGGGCCCGATAGAACCGACCGTGCAGCTCCTTGCTCTTCTATATTTCCTCGCGATCTTTAATAATAATATGCGACGGACTGCCCTCCACACGATCAAATATGGTCCGGGGCGCACCAAGTTCGCAGTTCGCTCCGGACCATGCTCGGTCGTCTGTTACAGGCTAAATAATACCTACGTGAACGAGTCCAACCTGTAATTAGTCAGTTTTTTGTACTCTATGCTGTCACTTGTTACTTAACATTTTTTCAAACAAGAAAGCCTTAATACTCCAGTAGCTACTAGATGAAAAAGAAAACCATTTACCGTCCTATTTGCATTAGCAAGCGAAGAGGAAAATCAGGTCGATGTAAACCGTCTGGTAAATAAGTTTTTGCATAGGAAACACTATTAGAAATGTAAATTATGTTAGAAACATACCGGTAGGTTTATATTTACTTAAATATCTTTTCTGCGATTCATGAAAGATACAATGGGTAAAGATTATATGAAAAAAATTGTTGATTTAGAATCAGCAGCGTCAACATCAACATCATTATATTCAGTTACAAGAAGATAATTGGTGAACACAACACTGCTCTTAGAATTTAAGTGATTAGAACAATCTAATTGGGTAGCTGATTTTTTATTTTCATTGTCCCTAAAAATCGGCGTTTTTACGATAGGATAGAAGCGGTAAATGAATAAATCGGCGTTTTCACGATAAGATAGAAGCGGTAAATGAATAAATCAGTTAAAATAATGATTATAGCTACTGAACCTCCTCCGTACCTCTCTAAGCTTGAGGTGCGTTTCCGAATCTCCAGATAAGGGATGAAAAAAATGAGTGGAATTATAGGGATTATTGTACTTTTAAATACGATATGAAAGCTGTAACTTCATGTTGCAACCAACCCGGTTCACCTAACCACGCTCATAAGAACACTACATCAACTAACAACTCTACTATTTCTATCTCATGAATATACAGCTCTACAGTTGATCACATTTGTAGGTACGTACCTACCTAGTAAATCTATTCCAGTAAAATGTATTTACTTCAAAGTGAACTTATTCAATTTAAATGGGTTTGTAAATGGGTCTCGTGGTTTTATTTATTAGCTTAATATAATTTCCGTACGTCCCACAATCAAAATTCAATTATATGTTTTGATAATGCGTTAGCAATGAATTCCAACTTTGCGGAATACATTACCATGAAATTTGACCAAGCAATTTGTATATTCCAGGGACGTTCATGTTCATTAACATTCGGTTATATCGGTGTATTTTACATTCGTGTGTGAAGTATTCGAAGCATATAAAAGTAAGGTTTTGTTGGGACGGTCGTGAGTTTTTCACATGAGTGTATCCAATGAATGGGAAAGGTTCGATCAATATGGAACGTTGTTATTAAGAGATGCGTGAATTTTTGCTTCGTTTCGTGCAAATATATTGAGGTGTATTGTTGTATTAGGTGTGCGACCGGTGCCAGGTGCCGTCTTATTAAATAAACTTTTCAATAGACTGTTCTTTGGTATCTATCAATATCGTGACGTTAACAAGTTTCACTTTAGTTATGCCGTGGCTCGTGAATATACTTGTAGACTATTTTTTACAGGTTTTAATAATATATATATATATTCACCTTGTGGTGATATTGACATATGGTATTTAATTTAAACCACATATTCCAAGCCAGTCCAGGTCACATTGTACCAAGTTTGGAAAAACAAGTGCTGGTAGTTTATTGAAAAATCGCGATTTTAGTTTCCAAAGCCTTTGATCAACTCTTATACGTACGATTCTTTTTACAGCTCAGGTAAGTTCCCGAACCGAACTGAAGTTAAGCGGTAAAAATATACGTAGCTATACGGGTGGCCAAAAATCGGGAAAACTTAAATGACGGTTTTTGACAAAAAATCAACTCCGATTTCATGCAAATTTTGAACAGTGTCACCTGGGGTGATGAGAATTATGTGGGTTAAATTAATTAACATATGTCAATTTCACCCTGTATAATATGGCTACGTAGCTCACTAGATAAAGTGATCACTAGCCATCCATGAACACCTATACCAGAATTTGTAAAAATATTTTAAGGCGAAAACATAAAATTAGTAACGTGTGCCATTTAGGAATAGCGGAAACGCGCCGAAGTCGACACCACGTCAGCTAATGCATTAGCTTTTTTGCCTTATTACTTTTTTTATGTCGCGTGGTTCATGGCTGGATTATGTCTCTGCTTTGGCTGTTATTAGCCAGATGAACGCTCTGCAGAAATAGGGAAGTACTAAACCTATTTGTTTCAAGTAATTGGCTCATATTTTAGTCATACAAAAGGAAGTGATATCATAGTTTTTTACTGGCACGAACGTTACTTCAATGTATTTGATGGTAAGTGCTGTACAATGAAATAAAATAACCACCAACGCCATCTCTCACCAGTCCATACAATTATGCCGGCCTTCTCTAAATCGTACATAGATTGAACTCGAAATGCGGATTTCTTGTATGTGTCACTATGACCCGCACTAAAAGAATTGAAGTAGCGTTCCTGTAATTCTTTGAGGTATCAGCAGCGAAAGCAAAATAAATATTTTATTGAAAATGGTAAACCGTACTCCACAAACAATCCAACATTTCGGTGAAAAATGGCGGATATTAAACTGAAATAGAATTTAGACTATGGTAGTGCAGCTGCCGTGGAACAAAAAAATGTAGTTAGAAAAGTTGTGGATTCGCAACGAGGCTGCCGTAATGGCTGGTTCGTGGTTTAGCCGAGGCCGGCTTGGATTAATTGTGTTTTAGTTTTATGATGTTTTTCAGTAAAAGTTATTTTTCATTTGTTGTAGATCAAACAAATACATCGTTGCCATACAATAAAAATAGAAAATTGGGAGTTCGAATCTACTGGTTACCTGAGATACATGAATGCTAATTAATTTAAGAAGTATAATATTTGCTAGTGTAAAGAACTTTAGTAAATATCTGAATATGCAACAATATACACGGATTTTTATTTTACTTAACTCACTCTTTAAAACAAAAGAAATATACCTTCTACGTTCTCCAAAGCTAGCTAGGTTATTTTACTGTGTCACATCCTTTGAACTCTCCGGGTTAAATCCGGTAAAGAGGGCGGATTTAGTGAATATTGATGATTACTTTGTGAAGCTCAATTTACTTTAGTGTTCAGTAAAATGTTGGCATTCAAAAATTTGAATAAAAGCGGTTTAATAATAAAATTAAAACTCATAAATTAATCAATTAACAAGGTCCATTAGACGTGCATATGGGTGTCAGCCTGGCTAAAAAAATCTGGACATAGTAGTTTAATCCACAGAAGATGAATGCTATGCGCAATCATGATTATGGGCGTCACGATGGTGGCACCTTGGTATGGAGTAACGAACTGCTTTGAATTGAACTAAGCTGCGACTCCTGTTAATCACTGTATTTAAACTTTTTTTGAAAAGAGCAACGCTAGGGTTTCTTGCCCGTTCTTCTCTTGTGAAAATAGCCTTGTGAACCGAGTGGTGGAGAAAAAAAGGGACTGAATCTAAAAAATGTATATCATTTGAAAGATTCAATAAAGTATGTTCATTTCATTTTATTATGCCAAATGCTGTGTCGTAGGTATCAGAAACTGCTATAGTCAGCGTCTTAACTTAACGCTTCACAGAACCATCATTTAAAAGAAATACACATTCTAAAAAATACAAACGCTTCGTAAATTGATAAACCGAAATACAAAGACAAAATATTTCACCGCTTTACAAAATAAAAAGAATACATCGCAACAGTTTTGAAATTGTCTTTGTGCCTTTTGTTTTAACTTGTCAAGCTGGCACGTGATTTTCCCGCAGTAGTTGCAAGTTTAAATGAAATATGTGTCGCAATACATCGACGCAGGTGTTGTGGGGAATTATGTCATTCTCTAACTCCCTTTATGTATTCACCTTTTACGTTGTATTTTTAGTATATATGTAAAGAGAAGTTTTCAAGTAAAAGTCGCCAATATGTACGGAGTTATGTAATACCTACTCTTGAGTACTCTTGCGTCTTGACGCAAGGTCTTTGATGGCCTCAATTCTAATTTTAAATACCGGCCACTATTTTCAGAGATGAATTAGTATTTGAATATAGTTATGTATTTGGGTTTTAAAAAGCACTGTATTTTAGAGCGCAGTCGTTCTTGAAACTATAGATTTCTACAGCCGTAAAACAGCTTTAACTACTAGCTAGGAAACTTTTGGCCACCAAGTAACTCCCATCTATCCATCCATTCATCACCCAACGGAAGTCCACTGCTGAACACAATTTCCACAGTGACCTGTAACTCTCACAAGTCATTAATCCAATACCATATTCTAGGAATCATAACGTCTGAAGTAATTAATTCAAAGAACATTCTTCGAAATGAAATTCAAATAAAATTTCCAACTAAATATTTATTAAAATTTCATGCAAAACTTGTAAAGGTTATAAATGCGTCGGAAGCAATACCGTCGTTCTAAAACGAGGCGCCGAACTCTTCAAGTGCACCAAACGAGCGAACTGCGGTACGTTCACGTTCCTTCCGAGAAATTTGTAAAAGTGCAAAGTTTCACAATAAAAATTGCAGATACCTCACGTTTCTATTTTAATCTGGGGCGAGTTCCAGAAATACTTCCCCGATCCAATTTTGAAGCGAATTTAAAAGGAAAACTTCCCGATGGCTAGCGTAAGACAACGGCTTCTTGATAATCTTGTGGTACTTCTCACGAAGTTGGGTGTGGCTATCTCAGTTTGTGGGAGTGTGTAATGAGTTCCCACGTGAGTGCTTCAACTTTGCCTCATATGAATTTGCAGTTTGAGTTTCAGTTGTAGTATTTGTGGATACTTCACTGCGCAAGCAATGTGGGTGTGTGTTCATTAAATTAATTGATATTAATTTTAGACTGATAATCTTGTTGTTATTGTTGTTGCTTATTTGGGGAGGCCTACATCCAGCAGTGGCGACAGGCTAAGTATATTGTTGTTGAATATTAATAGAGACTAGTAACAACATAGTTTATAGCAGTATATTAATATAGTTGTGACTTTGAGTTTTAGTTTTGTTTCTTATTCTTGGGGAGACAAAAAAATGATAATATGTTTTTCCCTTATATATATATTTTAATTTGTGATCGTGTTTTCTTTAAAGACACATACATTTTCAGCTTCACAATGCACCTTGTTATATTGTGTCCTAACTCATTAATCGTATGATTTTAATTGCAAATCACCTAAATACAATACGCATTCTACTTTAATTGTTATGCCAGAATAGGAACACATGTATGTATGTATATCTAGATTGGAGTTTTCGATCTGAAATCTTAAAGTACCTTCTGTTTTTTTACCATTGTATAAATATTGTATAGCATCGTTATCCTCAATAGCATCCGAAGCAATAAATTCACTAATGGTCAAACAAATATTTTACGGAAATAGAATTGTATGAAGGCAGTAAGCTCTTATTACGCTAACAACCTTGAGAAAATCGAGACAACTTTGTGCACAGATAATAATAGAGATGCCAACATAAAAGTAAATGTAGTTTAGAATAACATTTTACTTTGTGACGTAATAAAGAAAAATACAAATATAATTATTACAATAGTCGTAATGGGGATTTCTGTGGTTAAATTGCGGTAGCTTTAAAAAATAATTGTGCAGATGAAATAACTGGTTTAAATATTTTTTAAGCTAGGTAATACTCGTATTATAAAATAAAACCGGAAAAATAATGTACCTGGCTGAATATTTAGAGAATTATAAAAAATATTTGAAATTATATTTACGAGCACTCAGCTTTAAGGGAGGTTTTTATTAGTTAAGATGGTCAATTATCCCTCGTTTCTGCATTAATTTCAGCTCAAAGATTTTCAGAAACCCCATTGAAAGCGACATGTATTTAGTTACGTCTTTTACTTACTCTGAAATTTGTGGAACCCTGATGTTGAACCCCAATAGAATTTAGGTCTCACCTAGAGAATAGGGATGTTGACTTACTTTCGGAATTGCTTTTATTTTATAGATAGACCCTACATAAACATGGAAAAATAATTTTACGAAAATATACGACAAATTTTAAAATTGTTTAAAAATAAATGTTCGAAAAAATACGCAAATAAAAATAGTTTTCATAGTTCTCGCTAAACCGCTCCAAACAGTCACGTGACTAT
Organism: Theretra japonica; assembly: GCA_033459515.1. Lineage (NCBI taxonomy): Eukaryota > Metazoa > Arthropoda > Insecta > Lepidoptera > Sphingidae > Theretra > Theretra japonica. The sequence goes on from CM065936.1 coordinate 4,195,070, forward strand.
AATCTATGTCACTAATCGATTAACAAAATCTCGCGTCCTATCAAAATGAACTGATTTTGACTGTGTTCTTACGATATAACTACTTCCTTTGATGAATCCAGTCGTCGATGAAAATCGTAAAATATTATCGTTTTTGTAACAAATTATCCAGAGGAAGAGTTTGCCGTTGATACTTTCAACTTGCTGCTCGAGCCGTGACCTCAGCGCCCTTCAATCGCTGTTTGCAGTCACGTGATAATGGACAATGGATAATAAAATTCAAAATATTTTTATTTAATTTATGACGAAAACTTAGGTTATCAAAATATCATATTAGGTTAAAATACTGTCTCAAATGTGTAAAAAATTACTTTACACGAATTTGTAACATGAGTCAACATCCCTTATTAACAGCATATTTTTGTATAGATGATGTTGATTACAACTGCGACCTTGACATATAAAGCGAATGACTATAAACTGCAGTCTCGACAGATTACGATCTAAATTCGAAAGGAAAGTTCCTCTACTAACTAGCTGTTGTTAAAAAGCAATAAACCTTCCAATGCGTATTTATGGTTCAGCCCTTGAAATATAGTACGAATAACAGCCGGTAGTATTATATAGCCCTTTTCATATGCCTTTGATGTAGGAAATATTTTCATTGTGTGATACATAAGTAAACTATAAATATAATAAATCTTAAAATATTGTTTATCATATTTTCATTTATTTTATTAAACTAGGCCATTAAACAGACTACAAGTTTAAAATTGTTTAATACCATCCAGACGTGCTGAATTTCCATTTTATCATATTTCATGTTTATTTTCTTTTAAAAATGTGAAACTTATTATAAACTTTTTATCGGGCAGCAATCGCAACCTTTAAAAAGTATTCGTTCAAAAGTTTTAAAAGTAAGAGATATCTTCGGCGATGTTTACGTGACACTTTTATATTCGTTTCAAAAGAATTTTAAGGGTGGGGAAGTTGGGCGTCGTGTCGCGTTTCGTTTGTGAGTATTTTTATGCCGGACATGTCCCTGTGAGTAAAACTAATGCCTCATTCCGCCCCCGAAGAGATGAGAGAAAAATATTTTGCCATTTATTTTGTGTCTCTCCGGATTGTTTTTGGTTATGATTAACTTTTTTATTTTTGGAGATTTATTCATGGAACTTATATTAAAATACTGTCGCGAGCTGCCGCTTAACTATTTTACCTTTTTTACGCTCAAGTAGGTTTTGTTGCGATTCTATCGTATAATAAGCTTGTGCCGTGAATTGGAATCGGTTTACAAGGTTCGTTTCATTATTAAGACCCCTTGAAGAGGTCGGTTTCATTAATTTTATTACGTAATTTTCCGCTGGAATATGTTTCTTTTGTGACATTTTAATACTCTCAATTTTATTGTTACTCAGTAAGTTAATAACACACGTTCAACTCACATATGTAATTATATAATTCTAAGGGCTATAAGAGTTTTTTGCGAGGATAGCAGAAACTATCATGATCCGGTTTGACAGCGCTCAGGTTGGGAAAGTAAAATTTATAGCCTGAATGGCACACTCGGGGTTCCCATTCAAGTGTTACCGGGGCCACATAAATAACTTAAAGCGGAATTTCAGACGAATGTAACTGCTTTATTTCCAACATTGCTCAAAGAAGTATATCATTAGGTTATAATCTGTAAGTGCGCGACGGCCTGTTGGTAAACGGACCAGACGCGGATGCCTACATGTGAACGGCGGTCGCGGGTTCAAATCCCAGACTTTTCGGAGTGATGTGTGTATTGATAGCCAATCACCACGCACTATAAGGCTGAAGGAAAACGCGCATACTTAAGCGATTTGTAATAATCTCTTTGGTATGTAAAGTCCGCCAACAGGCACTAGGCCAACGTGGTGGCCTAACCCTTCTCAATCGTACCATCGATTGTAGAGGAGGCTCGTGTCCTCCAGTGGAATGTATATGACCTGATACATACATACAGTACAGTATCATCAGTATAAATTCATGTTTTGTTTTGAATTCAGATACGTATATTTTGTATTGTAGTAAAGATAGAGCGCGCTATGTTTTCTTATACAAATAACAACATGCGCCGGTACGCAAATAAAAATTATGCATGCGGCTAAATAGTTTTACGGCCGCAAAATCTATTTGCCTCTTTTTTAAAAGTGATATTTTTGAAAGTCATTTGTCTGCATACGACTACTCGTATCAAGTAACAAGTGAATTGAATTGGTTTCTTCCAATTGAATATGTCTAAAGAATGCTATTAACTCCTGAAATACCCAAAGTAATCGACCAAACTACGTTTTGTGCTATCTAAATGGTTTTAAAGCTTAAGAAACTGAATGAAACGATAATCTTTCGTGACTTCACAATGCTCAGCATTTTTATTTCACTCACTTTTCTGTAAATACTTTAATCCGCGTGCTTAGAAGAGCGTTTGTTTTTATTACGGTTTGTTATTTACTTCGTTTATCGGCTAGGATTATGGAAATACTGAATGAAAGATTTCTTACGGTGCCTTTTTTATAAATAAGGATTATGCGCGCGGTCAACAATAAAACGATGCAATGGCAAAAATCGTACTGTTTCACCGTACAAGGATTGCGTTGTTGAAACAGAATATTACAACACGTATTTTCAATAATTAAAGTGACTTTTGAAAACGTTTAAATGATGCACAGTTTTGTTAATCGGGTAAGAAGTTAGAAGGCATTGGGTAATATGGTTTTGAAAGAGCAAAGTGTAGTTAAGTAGATTGAAATATAAGAAAACGACCACGGACTATGGGATAGCAATAATCTCGCGATATTTAGTGCCTAGGAACACAAGATAAACCATGTACCAGTTGCTCCTACTTACTGTATTCAAAAGCATATAGCTTCACATGTATTTGAATCTTGATCATTACAAATGTCAATATTTTTCGAGATTTCCAATCCAATCATATTGGCAATGATCTTAATTCTCAATCACACAATGTCCACAACCGTATCTACTTAGGTATTCATCAAATATTTCCATAATACTGGTGTACTAATCAATGTAATGTCTGCAAAATAAATCTTATTTAAAGTTTAAAATCTTACAAAAAACTTTTTAGTCATCACTACGTCTTGAATAAGGAAACACATATTTTACTAACATTCTAAGACGAATTACAGATTTTTTTTGTCTGCTGTTTGCAAAGTGATACACAAATGCAGGAAAGTTTCTTAAAACTCATTTGTTCACGTCAGGTTTGGACAGGTGGGTTCGGATTTTAGGTCACTCAACGTGGCGAATACGAAGTTTTATCCTTAGCTTATTATACTTAGGTTTGGTGTAGTAAGTGGAACTTGTACGTACTTTATTTATTTTTAGCTCGCGATAGGCGATAGGCTCGCCCCCTATCACATCGTGGCACGGAATATACAAGGCGAAACGTGGGTGTTCTAGTAGCACCTCTACCTACCCCTTCTGGGAAAAAGGCGTGTGTTTATGTATGTATGTATGTTGGTGTAGTAAGTGGAACTTGTACAGTCACCGCCAAAAGTAGCTGAACATATTCAAAACGCCAAAAGTCATACACACATAAAGCATCAGAAGTAGGTGACCAGTGTCGGCCACAAAAATTCATGAACACACTAAGGTTACAAAAGTTGGTGAACAGCAAAAGCAACAAAATTGATGAACACGTCAATTGTACATAAGTCACTGAACATTTATAAAAAGTAAGATTGCCGTAGATGTGTTCACCTACTTTTGTTGCTTTGTTGTGTATTCGCTGTTAATTTTTTTTTTCACAGTTTATATTTTTAGTTTCTTTTCTGCATTAATGTATTGTCTTTTACGTTTTTGTGAAATACCTAACTAATATTTGTTTTCGTGGAGTTTAAATGTCGTGTTAGTCTGTTGGCGTGTGTGCTTGTATTAAACAATAAATTGTTATTCTTATAGGTACCTAATTTTATTTATATCGTGCTGTTGGTGTTCCAAATATAATAAATACATAAAATAAGAAAATAAAATTTATCTCTGTGGTCTTGTTCCGTTTTAATAAATGATAATGTTTGACAATATTGGCAACAATTTGTGTAAGTATGTGCTTTATTTCAATTTTGTATATGTACTGTACCTACATAGTGTGTACGGTTTTGGTGACAATTAAAATAAGTAAATACAAAGAAAATATTTAAATTTATTAAACAAAAAACAAATTCAACAATAAAAATAAAAATATTAAATTGTTTAAAATCTTGTGTGGCCTCCATTTGCATCGATGACGGCCTGTAGTCGGCGTCGCATAGAAGATAACTTATTAGCACATACATCTCCCCCTCTGAATATGTCCCACACGCGTTCCACGTGGCTTACAGTGCCTTCCTATGTGCGTGGCGTGTCGGGCTCCCAGGCCTGGACAATGACACCCCATAGATTTTCTATAGGGTTCAATTCTGGACTCTTCGGTGGGAACGGCATCTCGATAATCGCATTTTCATTATTGCGGAACCACGCTTGACATCTTCTAGCTTTATGCACGGGGCTGTTCTCGTGGACGGGGTATATTGGCTCCGATACGTGCTTTCTGGCCGTAGGAAGTAATGTGTTTTCCAACTAATCTAAATAGCCTTCGCTATTCAAGCGGTCAGATATTTCCGTCAGCTCACCGAGGCCCGATGCACTCATCCATCCCCAAAAGCCAACGATAATACGGCCCCCCCGATCGATTATTCCTAATATTTTCCGGGTTATATCTCTGACCAGTTAACCGCCAAAGAGTGCATCGTCCATCTTCCGTTGATTGAAAAGTTTTTTCATCGGCGAAAACGACTTGCGACAAATCGAAATGCAAGAACCTTTCGGGAAATTGCAGGCGTTTCAGTTTGTGCCGTGGTGTTAAAATATTTTTTCTTGCTGGAACTCGATTGTAGAAGCCGTGTTCTTTCAGCCGCTGGCAAATTGTATGTCCCGATATATCCATGTCCACGTCTCGTCTAAAGGTATACGGTATTTCGCAGCAAAAAAATAATCATTAAAATATTATTGACTTCGGTCTACAAACATTAGTAAACCTCTGACTTTTCGGAGTTATGTGTGTATTGATAGTCAATCACCACGCACTTTAACGGTGAAGGAAAACATCGTGAGGAAACCTGCATACCGTAGCGATTTTAAAAAATTTCTACGGTGTGTAAGTCCGCCAACCCGCACTAGGCCAGCGTGGTGGACTATATGGCCTAACCACTCTCAATCGTACTCTCGATTGTAAAGGAGGCCCGTGCCCTGCAGTGGGTCGTATATGGGCTGACACAATACAATACAAAAATAATCCCATAAGTTGCAATTTACTAATGTCTGTAGACCGAAGTCAATAATAGGTATTTTAATTATTATTTTTTTGCTGCGAAATACCGTATACCTTTAGACGAGACGGTGGGAAACCAAAGGTTTAATTCGAACGTCTAAACGTACTGGTAGACCGAGGAAAACTAGAAGGGATCAAGATTTTGATATTATTCGGCGGTTCCGAAGCAGTGGCTTCACGCGAGTATCGACGGTCGCAACAGACATGGACATATCGGGACATACAATTTGCCAGCGGCTGAAAGAACACGGCTTCTACAATCGAGTTCCAGCAAGAAAAAATATTTTAACACCACGGCACAAACTGAAACGCCTGCAATTTCCCGAAAGGTTCTTGCATTTCGATTTGTCGCAAGTCGTTTTCGCCGATGAAAAAACTTTTCAATCAACGGAAGATGGACGATGCACTCTTTGGCGGTTAACTGGTCAGAGATATAACCCGGAAAATATTAGGAATAATCGATCGGGGGGGCCGTATTATCGTTGGCTTTTGGGGATGGATGAGTGCATCGGGCCTCGGTGAGCTGACGGAAATATCTGACCGCTTGAATAGCGAAGGCTATTTAGATTTGTTGGAAAACACATTACTTCCTACGGCCAGAAAGCACGTATCGGAGCCAATATACCTCGTCCACGAGAACAGCCCCGTGCATAAAGCTAGAAGATGTCAAGCGTGGTTCCGCAATAATGAAAATGCGATTATCGAGATGCCGTTCCCACCGAAGAGTCCAGAATTGAACCCTATAGAAAATCTATGGGGTGTCATTGTCCAGGCCTGGGAGCCCGACACGCCACGCACATAGGAAGGCACTGTAAGCCACGTGGAACGCGTGTGGGACATATTCAGAGGGGGAGATGTATGTGCTAATAAGTTATCTTCTATGCGACGCCGACTACAGGCCGTCATCGATGCAAATGGAGGCCACACAAGATTTTAAACAATTTAATATTTTTATTTTTATTGTTGAATTGGTTTTTTGTTTAATAAATTTAAATATTTTCTTTGTATTTACTTATTTTAATTGTCACCAAAACCGTACACACTATGTAGGTACAGTACATATACAAAATTGAAATAAAGCACATACTTACACAAATTGTTGCCAATATTGTCAAACATTATCATTTATTAAAACGGAACAAGACCACAGAGATAAATTTTATTTTCTTATTTTATGTATTTATTATATTTGGAACACCAACATCACGATATAAATAAAATTAGGTACCTATAAGAATAACAATTTATTGTTTAATACAAGCACACACGCCAACAGACTAACACGACATTTAAACTCCACGAAAACAAATATTAGTTAGGTATTTCACAAAAACGTAAAAGACAATACATTAATGCAGAAAAGAAACTAAAAATATAAACTGTGAAAAAAAAATTAACAGCGAATACACAACAAAGCAACAAAAGTAGGTGAACACATCTACGGCAATCTTACTTTTTATAAATGTTCAGTGACTTATGTACAATTGACGTGTTCATCAATTTTGTTGCTTTTGCTGTTCACCAACTTTTGTAACCTTAGTGTGTTCATGAATTTTTGTGGCCGACACTGGTCACCTACTTCTGATGCTTTATGTGTGTATGACTTTTGGCGTTTTGAATATGTTCAGCTACTTTTGGCGGTGACTGTACGTACTTTATTTATTTTTGAATAAAGTTATCGTTGCGTAATTTATAAAGTTCTATTATTATTCTCTAATACCTGAATTAAAACTGACTAGATACTTGCTAAATTGAACAACTACTAATTACATAAATCTCATTTATTTTTTCGGTTCATAAATCTTATGTAACTTTTGTAATATTTGTCAAGAGTCATTTTTATCGCTTGAGACACGATGTTATCAAAAAAGTCATTTTCCGTAAAATGTAGTTTTCTACCTACACTTTTTCTGATTGATTAAATTGCGTTGAGATCGTAGCAATCTCCTTGGTTTATAGTTACGAGCGAGAAACAAATGCTTTGATTCCTTATGGCAGTTTGAATCGAGGGTTTGTAGCTTTGCAATTTCTTTTAGATCTCACCTAGAGGATTTATTTTCCCTATTATTATTTATAGCTAAAACAATACCTATATTAGTTTTCTATCACATTTTATAAACGAGTATATATATGAACAATGTTGACGTGCTCAGAAAGTATAAAGTAATTTCTGCAATGACTGTTCGGTACGCTCTTCTTAATTACATTTTTCGTAGTAAAAATGTATGTTAGCCAACCACCTGACCCTTAAACAAATAAGCCGAAACCTTTTTAAGTAATGGATTTTATTCATCTAGCGCGAAAAAAGCAGGATTGGAAAACGATGAAACTAAGTAGGTACCGTCACGATCACGACTCACATTTATTGGCTGTTAATAAAATAATTCCGTTCCTATCGAAAGATTCTTGCATTCTTTCGCGAACGTCCTCTCCGTGACAGTATTCAAAGGATATATTGCTTCGATTGAATACAGGACTGAGGGTAGTTATCGGTTTCCCTTGCCGCAGTCGCCTTCTATGGTCAGTCGAGATCCAGCCATCGTGGGGAGCGCACCAGCATAAGGTGTGTAAAAAGTAGATTTTATTCAATTAGTTTATATTCTCCTTGCTGGAGTTACATTTTTAAACAAATGTAAACATTGTTCACTAAAATACAGTATTAAACTCGTGTTTATTACGTTCTGCTCTTTTACCCAAGCCTCCCAAGGGGACCTTGTTTCATCGCGTTCGTAACTTGTACATTGCGGCTGCCGTTTGACATTCGATAAAATTAGTTTTATGTTAAGTCCCTATCCGGCTGCTTTTCACGTGTCCAAGAAAAGTTAAATTAGGTTTTATTTGCGATAACTTCAACGAGATGTATAATGATATTTCTGAAAAGCAGCGGAACAATTTGCGAATGCGGTCGCCTCAGCGCCGTCGCAGCGAATAGGACATCGAAAACTATTAAACCGGCGACGTCGAACAAAATGTGGATAGCAGATAACAAGTGAGTGGCGCGGCTTTGTGTCTGCGGGTGGCTGTTGGTTTTTGTCGGAGGTGCCACTTGATAATGGAATTTATGTAACTAGCAACTAACTTTGTTATCGTTTCTTGCGTTCAATGTTCGGGCGAAAAGCTATTTTGTATTGCAAATTCGTCCGAGCGAATTTACAACGTAGACCATTGAATTAAGATACCAATTTTCTTCGTAGATATTAATTTAACCTTTCAACAGCTTCTTATCAAACTTAAGTCGTTTAACTGAATGTCTAGAGAGAATAGTATTTTTTTTTTGTTTCTAAAGCAAAATTGTCTTTTTGTTGTAAATTTAAATGCAGATAGTTATTGTGTTTATCTTTTTGCATGTTTCAACTAATAGTTTGTTGCACAATGGCGGTACTAAACGAGGAAATTGTGGAATAACGTAAAAAGCTTAAACTTTTACGCTTTTAAAAGGGAGCTAACGACGTAGACCGTAATAAGCCCGTCTTTGCCAGTTGCATGGAAGTAGGTTACAAACCAGTGTAATTGGGGTTACGCCCCGCCCGCACCGACCCTACGAATACTGTCATCATTCTTACAACGGAATGCTTCAATGGACTCGCTATTTATATTTTCGTTCCAGCATTTACTTCCATTGAATAACCAAAATATCTTATGTTTTTGTACGCAGTAGAATTTAAATATGTTATTTTGCAGATTCTTTGCCAACCCACATTAGGGCCAACCCGCATTAGGCCAGCGTGGTGGACTATATGGCCTAACCACTCTCAATCGTACTCTCGATTGTAGAGGAGGCCCGTGCCCTGCAGTGGGTCGTATATGGGCTGATACAATACAAAAAATACAGATTCTTTTTAACACTATATCGCTCGATTCTGGTCGCACTCTGTTCGTAACAGTTACCACGAATGACGATCGCCTGATGTAATTAATAAACAATCGCTTTTCTGTGCTGAAAGTTGTATTTTAATGAACTTTCAGTATACTTACGACATATTTTGCTTAAGTGTTAGTGAAAATGAAATTCGTGGTCATTAATCAATCGACGTAAAATTATCTGGTTATTCTCAGCCACGCAGGACCATTTCAAATTACTCGTAGTATTTAATTTTAATTGTCTTCGAATTCCCGTTTTTCACGTGCCATTTAAAATATCGGAATACAGTACAGCAATTAGTAATGCAGCCGAACCAATGCAGAATGAAATAAATAAACTAAACGCGAATAATATCTCTTTTAACATAATTACTGTTTCTATTTCTCGTTTGTTATGGCTAACAATAAGACCGTCCGAAGCCGATACAATAATTCACATTGTTAAGAAAATAACATTTGATTTTTCTCATCCAATACAAATGGAAACGAATAGAGCATTCGATTTTTTATTGTTCGGCTGGACAAGTTGATTTCTCAACATAATTATGTTCTAATAAGTGAAGCTGAAATAAAGGTATTAATAATTGAGTTTACATTTGCATTATGTAATTATGTTGGAGAATTTATACGTCTCATACAATAAGAAAAAGTAGACTCCTTTGCCCCATAAAAATAACTTTTGTGCCAATTTAAAAATAACTTTATAATCAGATCTTTTTATATTTATTACATGTAATAGAATTAGAATGAGCGTGAGAGCGTGATTGTTATTAGTATCTCAGGAAGACGGAAATTACGTAAGATATGTTTATGTAGAACATGAACGTATATTATAATACTTATTCGGTTCTCATTGAAAACAATTCCAAGAATAGTTGAGATCATTTTCAATATTATGTGAAAATAAGTCGCAGCAGTAAAACTCAAATATGAAGTTTGTTCACCTCATTTTGCAACATAAAGGCACTTACTTTTAATAGTAAGCTCGATTGTATTACAAGTCAAGCTGCGGTTTAACACTAGTGTTGGCTAAATTGCGATTACACTCAACAGAGTGAATCGATAAGCTGTCAATTTTAAGCACGGTATCGTGTATCGATTGGTTCGAAATTGGTTCGTAGCAACGCTTCCGAGATTCGGGAGGAGGATTATATAAGGAATTCACGCTTTGGGAACATTGCTAAAAATTACAGCAGGTGGCGACACCATCTTGATGTTACATTTTAGTACTGGAACCATTGCATGTTTTGCATTGATTTTCTGTAGACTGCAGATATTATTAAAATCACGTATATTTGTTGCGTCATTGTTAAATATTTTTTTATTTGAGTCACATAATATTCTATGTTATTTTACATATTACTGCTATCTTTTGATTCATTCATACCAAGGTCTTGTTTTTTATATTACGATATTAGTATTCAATTTTGTACTTAAACTAAGCGAGAAATATAACGAATCTATTTCAAAGACCTTTCCTTTAGATTTTTTCCAGCACATAAAGAAGACTCATTAAAATTATACTTTTGTTGCTTGCTTATTTGGTTCGCCAATTTGCTAGAAGCTTTTATTGTTTTATGTTTTTTGTTTCTATTAATCAAGGTAGGCATTTTGAGTTAGTAATATCATAGTTGGCATGATATTTTATGTTTCAATCTACCACACCCTTCTAGCTTATCGCATCTATTTCTAATGGTCTCATAAACACTAGCGGCCTTATTCATAGACAGTTTAAAAACCTATTTTAGTTATCGAGTGTTTTGTCCCTTTCGAACGACTTTTGAATTCAGTTTGAGAGAAGAAGACAAAACATTCGATAACTAAAATAGGTTTTAAACTGTCTATGAATAAGGCCGTAGCTGTTTTTGTACAAAGCCTATTCAGAACACTTTTAGCCTCAGGTGGTATGTTTAACTATGTGTCCGCAGGCAAAGTGTGTAGGAAATATCGTGACTGCTTAATAGAGATTTATAGTCTAGTAACTTTTAATACCAGCCATTTCACTGGAAGCGGTATACGACTACGCGAAAAAGCAAATAAATGTTAGCAAGGTTTCACGCATAATATTACAGTTAAATAAGTAAACGAAAATACATAATCAATACCACATCGTAAATACATATGTATATACATAAATGTCACGCCTTTTCCTAGACGCGGTAGGCAGGGGTGCAAACAAGACACCCACGTCTTGCTTTTTGTGTTCCGTCCCATGATGTGATAGGGGGCGAGCCCATCGCCATATCGATTTAAACATCGAGTATATAAAAATATTTGTAGAACTATATGAGCCACGTACTGAGATATATATTAACGCTGATAGATAAGTGCATAATTAATCGGTCTGTAGGTTGATACAGATACAGCTGATCTAGATAAAACCTCAACATATTTGAAAGCAAAAACATGAAACATCTTGAATGCAGGTCGCTATGTAAAGTTGAGCATTGTTCTGGAACAGTTTATCGCGATGTCAACAATAAGCGGCTAACTTGATGAGCGAGTCCAACTTGCGCTCCGTATTTATCTCCAGCACCAATCACCAGAGCAAACATTGTTCCAGCTACAATGGGTGATGTTAACATTTAGTTCAATTCTATTGCAGATCTATATCTAGAAGAGTCAATATTTAATTTGATATTGGATTTATGCGCCCTCGCGTTTTGAGTTCATTTGATTAGTTGGTGCTGCTTGTGATAGGTTGATTGTGAAATTGGAGTTATATCCGGGTTCTCCGTTTGGTCTATTTCGTTTAAGTAGATGCATTGGAATTCCCTGTTCAAAAAAAATGTGCTTTTTATATGTTATAAAAATATAATTATATGATTGTGAGTTAAGGTTAAGATTGCAGGAAGTCGCTGGATGCAGGCCGCTTCCAAAAGGTCGATGTGGTCCTTGGAGGAGGCCTATGTTCAGCAGTGGACTTTCTGTGGCTGAATAGATAGATAGATTGTGAGTTATCAGTTGTGGCCAATAATGGTAAAAGCGTACATTTGCAATAGATTTTTATTAGAAACATCTGACACTAATATTTTAGTCTCCGGATGATTGTAAGGAGTCGTTCGAAAGAGGAGCTTAAGTGATTACTTGGCTATTATTGGTCCGTGTACAAAAAGTAATTGTCCTTCTCCGTTCCGAAGAAACATTTAATTCCACATTGGGATATGTAGCATCTGATAATTGGGTTTCGTACATCAATACCTTTATTTCACTGGTTCTCAAAAGGGTGGGCTGGCCCGGGATCTATGTTTGATTAGTTTTATCAAAGTTGTTAGTTTCGTATGTTAAAGTTGAATGTGTGTTTTGAATTCAGCTATTTTATTTATTGGCTTTAGAAGTAAATCAATACTTTAGTCGACAAAAAATTTAGTAAAATGGAAATGTAATCGTTTGGTAAATATATTCTTTATTACGAATAATTTCATAGTTAATAATTATTGTAACTATCCAGCAATCTAATGGCAGTGTGTATGTGCTGTGTATAGTGAGTTTCTGTAGATTTTGTTCTGTGCAGCTACGTACGTGTGTCAAAGTATTACACAGCCCATCTCCATAGTGCCTATTAAGGCTTCGCAGTTTCTAAGTTTGAGTTCACTTAGATAATATTTAATAGAACTGATTTCATGTTTAACAGTATATTATTGTACGTAGTAGAATCCTCATTGAAGCAATAGATGTCCAATTTTTGTAGTTAATGTGATGCATTACTCTCCAGTTGAAGGTTGTAACATGTATCCTTGATCCACAAATTAGGTTAGATAGCGCTTGTAATTCCAAAACGCGATGTTTGTTTAGGCAGACGTTCAATATTACGCTAGTTGTATAACATTTTTGTTGAAGTAAATGTAGAGTCAGCATAAATTGAAGTTACCGCAAACTCGAGGCACAAAATCGACCTATCACTGAACGTCTTCCTACATCGGAAGGTCGATAAAAATCACCCCAATGTCGTTTTAAATAATCGTTGTACGATATTATTTGAAATATGGTAACCGCACACGGAACGGTAAATGGAAGAACAAGTCAAACATAGGGTGCTTGCCGCTTGGCTCTATATGACGTGATACAAGCCACGAGGATTGTCGACGTAGCCTTAAATTATTTTTCTCGTACGTAATATATTATTAACCTACGCCTTAAAAGGTTACGTGTGTCAAGGATTTGAGTTGTAAAAATAATATTCTTTTGGATATTTCGGGTGTATCTTAGTGGTAATGTTTGTGGTAACGTATTTTCTTTTAAATCATAAAACAAGTACCTTTAGTAAACAATTCTACGCCCTACGGCATATGAATGTAGAAAATTTAAAACATTTCTATATGTTAAACAACGTCATTTAAAAGAATGATGGTTATTATTCTAAATTAAAGTAATTTGTTAAACATTAGCTAGTGGTTGCAAATGAAACTGATACGACGGTTGTTAGGCTAAGTGAATGAAAATTAATGAACCAATCAGAGCCAATCATTAGTAGAAAATCAATTATGTATATCGACAGCCAAACCACAATTTTAGTACTACGTTATCCGAGGGTAAATTTCAATGTTTCATTTCATTAAATTATATTAAACATAATAATTTCATTATTATTACATCTGAATTAAGTTTATATTTTTTAAATAAAATGAATATATAAAGTATGTATAGAAGTCTTATTATTTAATAAACATGTATTGTGTGTACATAGTCTTAAAGAGCAAAAGTAAATTTACAGTTAGGGCAGTAAAGTTTTACGGTTTTATGGGGCAGTCGTTTTATTTGACGATGACTGAGTGAGGGTTGGAAGGGTATATCTTTAGGGCACACATTAACCTGAGCTTTCCGGTTCGACGTATCGTAACTTATGGGCTGTCAATACAACGTTTTTTACTTAGTGGCTATGTGAGCTCTAATGGCGTTTGTAGGAACTCTTCGGTTCGAAATAAAGTAATACTTACATTCAGGCAATATTAAGTGTTTGATAAATGTTAGTTAAAAATAGGGCTTTATTAAATATTGGTAATTACAAATATTAATATTGTTTATATTTTAACGTTTATGTTTATTTTTTTTTGTGTGTCATTCAGAATGATTTGTATAGTAGGGGTATTATCAACGGAAATCACTGATTGAAATAATTTACATATAATTAATTCAAATTTTTCGATGTTGTGTCTTGTTTAAATAATCTATTTATGTTTGCAAGACACGTATTTAATTAATTATTGGGTTTGCAAGAAAAACGGTAATTATTATGATGAAAAAATCACTTTGTATGCGAAACAAGCACCGAGTTTTCAATTTTAGGGACTCTACGGAAGATGGGTAAGCCCGGGCCAATTGCGAAAAGGGTAGGCCAGTATTGAGGGATCATGATAAAATTTATTCACCAAGAAACCCTTTTCAATAAAGTTCAAAATAGACATTTGTTGTAAAATAAAAAAAGACAACCGTTACGAGTATGCTCTGCTCCCTGTCGAAAGAGACATGTTTTCATTTCATTATGTTTGACCGTTTATATGATAATGTGAAATTCAGCGCTGAACTTATCTTTGACGGGGTAGTAAGGTTAGAACACATACATACATACATAAATTTGCGCCTTTTTCCCAGAAGGGGTAAGCAGAGGCAACATCATGACCATCCACATTTTGCCTTGTATGTTTCGCCCCTCGATGTGCCATATCGATCACAAATTCCTGACTCCGGGCTGACAAAGGATTGAAAAATCCATTATCACTTTGCCCAAACCGGGATTCGAAACCGAGACCTCAGCTTTGCAATCGTACCGTGGTACAACTACGTAACCAGTAGGGTAATTCACGTAATTAAATAAGTTTAGTTGCAGTGCAGTTGCAGTTAAGTTTCGATCAAAACAGACCTTTTTGTATTCTCGTAATTTTGACAACCGCTGTCAGATACGCTCGCGTCAAGTTCGCGTCACGCGAGCGGTTTAGTGTATTCTACTGCTGCGTGTTTTATGTGCGTGATTCAGATCGCAACTTGATCGGTATTCACGTATAAGCTTCTTGCATACGACTGACGTACAGTTGACGCGCAGCACACGCGCAGTTTACGCATAGCTTAGGTGCAGTTCACGCGCAGCTAAACAATTACAAGAATACCATTTTGCACTAAGACGTAAACTTCATTGCAACTGCACCGCAACTTGATCGGCGCGTCAAAAAATTACGTGAATTAGCCAGCAGGGCAGTCGCAGTTAGAACACCACGTAGTAAAATATCGCTCTAGAAATGTTAAATGTATATGGTCAGTACTTTGTACTTTGACTGATGACATCATACGACATTTGTCATTTAGAGTTTATGCATTTTCAATATGTACCTATTTTTTCTTTGGTGGATATTTGATGATCCATTAAATATATTTGCCTACTATTTTAAATAAAATAAATAAATGAATACATCTAACCGTCGCACACATACACTAAGATCGAGTCGTGTGTCGTGGGTATCAGGAACTACGAGAACCTTTTCGGTGTCACAAACAACCAGACCTGAAACAAATATTTGTGGTTCACAAAAACATTTGTTTTGATGCGGGGATCGAAATCGTTTCTTAATCGACGTCTAACCTACTGCGCCACGGAGGCTGTCAATTATTTTATTATGTTACACTGAATTTCATTCTTGGAAGTAATACATCACCAGTATATTTTACGTGATTCAATTATTTTATACCTGGAATTTGTTTTATCCGGTGCCTCGGTTTCTCGTTAGTTCAAAAATAAAATGATTTCAACCGCATTGTTTGTGTAAAGGATGCGACTAGTGTTGTGTGAAAATTCAAAATTGAAAAATAATGGAAATATTCAATTACTGTGGTTTATTGTAGCTTGTACGTAAAATGATTTTATAATTTTATATACTTGATTAATTTGCTAATAAAGTAAACATCCTACTATAAAGTCCAAATTCATGGTAGGTATACTCGTAAAATGCAATTGTTGTAATTTCGACAAAAAGAGTCTACAATTATTATTTATCGTTATATAAAAACTAAAGATAATCAAAATGATTCATTAAAAAAGACTTCCAGGTTATTGCTATTTATCCCTGAGCTTCGATTCACCTCTTTGTTCAGTAAAATTTAAAACGTCGAATTTCACATGAATAAATATCCGGAAATTTTTCCTTATTTTCCAAATGAAATTTTTCAAATTTTCTGAATTTTTTTCCTCACCCGACATTGGGAGGCGACTATTTGTGGTATTGATTGATTCGCCGCAGATAATGTGTGAAATTGCTAGCATAATAAATTCACGAGTGTAACGGGGCTCGACAGTAAAAGGTCGTCCGTATCTGAATGAAACGAGTCTCGTAAACATGTGGATCGCCCGAACTGAGATGTCTCGTTTATTCACGGCTTTATTACATCCATCAAATATACAAAGGGAATCGACTTAAGAGTTCTTTTATTTTGTCCGTACTACGGAGGGTAATACCAATTTATGTCGATAAAGTATTTACCCGGTCCCTCTAGACTACAGTTACATGTTCTGGGACGCAGTTGTTATTTTAAATTCTAAATAACAAACGGCTTGTGTGAAGTAATTTATTCATTTGCTGTGTTTGACCTTCGTAGTACTAAATATTCAAGCAATCTGGTTTTCAATATTAACGGTATTCAGTTCGGTGTGTATTGTTAACGTAGTTATGGTTTAATAATTCATTTCATTGTTGAATTCGTGGAATTAAATCTATGTTAATTGGGAATGATACTTGTGTTTGTATTGATTAGTCATGTCCTGGTGTTATTTAATGTTTGACTGAAAGTTGTGAAGTGCGTGGTGGCCTATTGGTAATCGGACTAGACGCGGATGCAAACATGTTCACAGTGGTCGCGGGTTTAAATCCCAGGACACTCCTCTGACTTTTCGGATTCAAGTGTGTTTTGTTGGTCAATCACCATGCACTATAACAGTGCTGGAAAACATAGTGAGGAAACCTGCATACCATAGCGATTTGCAAGAATTTCCATAGTATGTAAAGTTCGCCAACCCGCACTAGGCCAACGTGGTGAACTATATGGCCTAACCACTCTCAACCGTAATCTCGATTGTAGAGGAGGCTCGTGCCCTGCAGTGGGTGGGAGGTATCTGGGCTGATACAGTACAGTACAGAAAGTTATGATGGTATTTATGGATTATTTCTGTTAACTGCCGCTTGATACAAACTTTTATACTTACTAGAGGAAATTCTCATTGCTGATTCTAGTGCAGTTGTCCTTTTGGAATGCAAAAAAACAATAATTTTCATAAAATATAGTGATACTACGAGTACACGTTGCTATCATATTTAGTCATGCCAATAAAAAAAACAAAATATATAAAGAGATATACAAGCTAAGTCCAAAAAAACTACGCATTTATAACATGATTAAACTTAGTAAAGTTAATCCCAAAGGACAACTTTTCAATTGTAAAGTTTAATGAAAACGAAAATGCAATTTTGCAACTTGGCGACGCGTCGTGTTTTCGGTTCACACGTGACGAAAGCAGTTAATAAAAGTTGTTTATGAACGTGGCACGTCATTATTTATACGCATTGCTGGCCCCAATTATGACTATATATTCAGCCGATTCGGTTGTTGGATTTCCACGATCCTTTTTGGATATTTTTCCTCGTGATTATTTCAATGTTCTTATTCGGTTGCTGAGCAAAAGGTCCAGTTTCTTGAGCTGTTTATTTTCGCCTATTTTCTTCTTTCTCCGTAACATTGTTTACATAATCGTGTGTTGGGGCTATTCTATTTAAATACGTTATCGCGCTGCTCGTAGTAGCAGTAATAGTCTTTTTTGATTTTATGTCAATATACGTTAAAGATTTTTCCCCTTTGTCCTTTTCTCGGGATCAATAAGATTGGGATGAATGAGATCGGGTCCAATTTGAGGTATAATAATACAATTTTACGAAGACGTGATGATTGTTACAAAGTATTATTATATATGAACCTTAGGATTATGGAGAATAATCTTACAAATAAAATGTCTAATTATTATAAGGCAATAATAAATAAAGAACTTTTCTGGGAATTTCCTTCCTTACATTTAGTTTGAAAATAGTTCCATCAATGTTACAATTAAATTATGAACAGGGGTGCAATTAGCAAGAATACATTTATCACAGAGACAGAACACTTATTAAAATATGTTTCTAGGTAAAAACTACGTTTTATCGGAATGATAGTCCAATCATACAATTTTCCGATGAAAATACTTTCTTTGAATAACATGTTTTTTCTTGATTTCCATTATGAGAACATTTCTAAAAATAACTATAAATATTTTACCTATTCATTTCAAATATTAACTTTTACGGTAAACTTAAACTCACAATCTATTTGTTAGAGTGCGAAATTGTATGATAGGTGCTTATTAAGGCATAGGCCCTTAATTCTGGAAACGTGCTTAAAAATTCACGCGGGCTGGGTAAATTACGGGCTTCCCAAATTGGGGTACCTGCCTACAACAGGGGCATGCGTACACACGCATACATTAATATGAAAATAAGACAAATTAGGCAAGAATTCATAAGCACCGAAATATGTAACAACTGTTAATTTCACGTAGTTTGGGTGAGAGCGTCATCCCTCGTTTATAATTTGGGACGTTTAAAAGTTCCGAGGTAGATTTTAAGTGTGTATCATTGTATCAAGCATCATTTAGTTATAGTTGGTTTGTTACAAACGGAAGTAATTACAAATGTTTGTGTGAACCAGAATTATTAGTTTCGGGTCTGGATGTTTGTGAGACCGATAAGTCTCTCGTAGTTTCTGATACCCACGACTTTGAATAGAGTATTCCATTAGGATTTTTCGTTCGATCATCTGCTTAACGTCGACTATTAAATCAGTTAATAATGTTACATTAAAAACCTCTCAAAGTATACTTGCCCTACCTGGGAATGAAATCCAGGACCTGGCGGTTGACATTCCATACATCCCGTCACTGACTCTATGGAGACGAGAGTAAGTATGACCTATATTTAAAAAAATAAATACGCAGTTTAGTAGTACATACATACATACATAATCGTCACGCCTGTATCCCATAGGGGTAGGCAGAGACTATGGATCGCCACTTTGCTCGATCCTGACATACTACTTTCGCTTCATCCACATTCATCAATCTCTTCATGCATGCCCGTCGGTTCAGGGTACTTTTGACCTGGCCCTTGTTGAAGATATCACCGATTTGGATGGTGTAGGTTCGGTGAGGTCGACCCCTACCGACTCTTCCATTCACACTCTCCTTGTATATTTGTTTAGTTAGTCTCCTTTCATCCATCCGTTCTACATGACCAAACCATCGTAGCATTCCTTTGTCAATTCTCGTCACTACATCCTCTTTCACTCCACACGTTTTCATCACCTCGCTATTACGCACTCTGTCACGCAAGGTCACGCCACACATTCCCCTTAGTGATCTCATCTCCACTGCCCTAATTTTACTTTCATGTTTCTTCTGCCACACCCAACTTTCACTGCCATACATGAGCGTTGGTACTAACACTCCTCCATGGACAGCCAGTCGTGCCTTTTTAGAGACCTTCCGACTCCCCATAAAGGAGTGCAGCGCGCCATTCACTCGATTTCCTGCATTCACTCGTCTTTCAATATCACTGTCATGCTTTCCATCACTTGTAAATACACAGCCCAGATACACGAATTCATTCACTTGTTCTACTCGTTCATTACCTATCATAATATCGCACTTTGTCATACCCTCCTCCCTTTCAAATACCATAACTTTCGTCTTACTCACATTTATTTTCATTCCTTTTCTCTCAAAAGCTTCATGCATAATTGTCACCATTTTTTGTAACTCCTCCTCTGATGATGCAAGTATAACTTGATCATCAGCGTAGAGGAGACATTTTAGTGAGAACTCATTCATTTTTATCCCATATTCACTATCTTTCAGATCTTTTAGGCAACCGTCCATGAAAAGATTGAACAACCACGGAGACGCTACACATCCCTGTCTCACACCCTTATCGATGCGAAACCAATCAGTGTAGGCCCCGTTTATCCTAACACAAGCACTGGAGTTCTTATACAGGGACTGCAGTGCTCGAATCAGGTTGCTGCTCAACCCAAACTTGGACAGTGCTGCCCACAACTCATTCCTCATCACTCTATCATAGGCCTTTTCTAAATCTACGAAGGCGCAGAAGACTTTTTGTCCTTTAGCCAAACTCTTCTCAGCAACACTTCGTAGAGAAAATACCTGATCCGTGCATCCCATACCCTTCCTAAATCCCGCTTGCACATCCCATATCTTGTCATTAGTCTCTTTCACAACTCGCTCAATCAATACCTTAGCATACAATTTGCCGACAACACTCAGAAGGCTGATACCTCGGTAGTTCTGACATTCCTGCTTCGATCCCTTGCCTTTGTATAGTGGAACAATAACGGCATTGCACCAATCTGTTGGCACAACACCATTTGTCCAGCACAAATTCAAGAGATGACAAAACAGGCGTGCCACCGCCGCCTGTCCAGCCTTCAGCATTTCGACTGATACTTTATCATACCCAGCAGCCTTACCCATTTTCATGCTTTTCAATGCTTTCACCACTTCTATCACATCAATCTTATCTTCATTTTCTTCACTTTCATCCATCACTGCAAACTGCTGTGTTTCCTCTTTTTCAAATAACCCTTCAAAGTATTCCTTCCATCTTTTCAGCACACATTCTTCTCCATTCACAAGTTGCCCATTCTTATCCCTCATACTACTAAGTTCCGAGGTACTTAACTTACCCCGTACACTTTTTATTGCTTTCCAGAAAAACTTAATGTTTTTCTGAAAATTTTCATTCAATCTTTCGTCAAATATATCTTTTTCTTCATCCTTCTTCTTTTTTTACTATCATTTTCACTACACTTTTTATCCGCTTATATTCCAAGTTTGCCTTGTATACATCTTCTTCACTTGCTTTTAACATTCTTTGATCAGCTCTTATGGCTAACCAGTCTCTCCATGCTTTCTTCTTCTCGCTAACTACTTTTTGCACATCCTTGTCCCACCAAGCATTCTTCATCTCTTTATAATTTTTCCTTTTACTCACTCCGCATGTTTTAATTGCGACACTAACAACCATTTTTTTAAACTTATTCCATACTTCCTCAACCTCACAAACATCATCCAAACCTTCAAGCTTTTCATTTAATATCATTTCGTACTTCTTTCTTACATCCCCTTGTAAATTTTCCACTTTTATCCTCTCTAACACACTAGACTGTTCAGGGACGCGGCTACGCCACTTTTTAAACAGGTCTTTCATTCGACACACGACCAAAAAATGGTCAGTATCAAGACCCGTTCCACGGAACGATCTAGTGTCCATAACATTCTTCTTCAATCTTTCGTCTACTATCACAAAATCAATTAAACTCTTCATTGCAGCATTTTCCCAGGTGTATGTATGGATCGTTCTATGTGCAAACATAGTGTTTGTTACACATAAACCCATTTCCACGCATATCTCAAACAAACTTCTTCCATTAGCATTTACTCTTTTATCACCAAACGCACCCAATACCCTCTCATATCCTTTACGTTTCACTCCTACCCAACCATTAAAATCCCCTAGCATAATTAATCTTTCATTGTCATTACGAATTTGCAACACGTCTCTCACTTTCTCCCAGAATTCCTCTCGTTCTTTCAAATCACCTTTAGATGAACTCGTACCCATATCCGTTGGAGCGTATACTCCTAATATAAAGATACGAGTTAATCCCACTTTCAACCTTACCCAGACAAGCCTGGGACTCACACATTCAAATTCGTTCACACATTTTGCCATTCTTTCAGAGAGTATGAGTCCTACACCTTGACTGCCTCTGGCGGTAGTAGGGACTCCAGACCAGAATGCTGTGTAGGAACCATATCTGATGGTCTCACATCCTTTACGTTTCGTCTCATTCACACACAGAATATCTATCTTTCTCTCACTCATCATCTGACACACCTCATTAATTTTTGCATCCATCCCTCCTCTAACATTTAAAGTAGCAAAGCGGCTTTCCTGAGTCCGCTTTTCGCCAGTTTAGTAGTATAAAGAACTATCTTCATGTTTCCATACGTATATATGACAATATTCCATATTACTAATGGAATATTTGTGAAAGTGTCGTTCAAGTTGTCAATATATTAGAAGGGGTAGAACAGAAAGGCAATATTTCAGTAAGTGATTCGGAACAAATGACTTAAAAGGATAAAGCCGGTAAAAGCAGTACAATTGAACGCGAGCTATTGAACAAATACGTATCCAATGAAATTGATATCTTACTCTCTGGGGCGAGTGTCGGGGATAGAGGCAGTTTGTCGAATTACCCTTTCGCTTTGGGGCCATATTTTTTTATCGAGTAGCTGTGTCTATGGTATTATAAGGGGGAAATTTTGTGGGTTTCTATTTTTTCACCCAGTCCCCCAACCCGCACTAGGTCAAGGTGGTTGATTATATGACCTTAACCCTGTCAATCCAGTGCCCTGCAGTGGGACGTGTATGGGTTGATAACAATGCCATCAGATCCATTGTAGTGACGTATTGCACGTAATATAAATGAAAAAAAAAATACGTTGAAATTTGAGCGGGAGGCTGGGCGGGGGCCATTTGACGTAATATTGAACGAATGATTCATTCAGTTTCTTATGTCATTCACTTAACCAATACGTTGTTACTCGATACTTTGTTTTCACTTGTGAAATCGATAAAAGATACTCGGCACTTTTACTTGACCATTAACATTAATCAAAAAGTAACTAATCAACAGTTTACACAAAGATGGTGAATGAGGCCCTTACAGTACTATTGTCAAGAAAAACTGTTAATTACTTAGAAATAAACATTTTGTACGACTTAATAAAAAATCCATTAATCCCTTATACGTGTTGAAAGCAGTGTATTGCGTGACGTTACCATGATAACCCATTGAAAGGCACTCATCGCCCATTTATAAAAACTAGTGTGGCATTTTTATGAAAATACATGGATTTATGAAATGACACTTTGTATTTGGTCAAAGTCTAATATTATGTGTAAAATTGTTGATTTCAAAGTAAATTCATTTTGTTTTGGTTTTCTTATATTAAATAAAGGTCACGTTATATCGATTAGTAGACTGCCGCTATGGGACTTCCGCTCAACATCTTAGGAAGTTAAAAGGGGCTGAAAACCAGCGCTGCTCGGTACCTATGTCCCGGTCCCGAGCTAAGCCGCTTCCTTTTGCCTTCAACATAATTCAAGGACATGAATTAGTATTTATTTTATGATGATGTAAGGAAGCAATAAATTATTTTTTATTTTATTTTAATTACTAATTGTTATCTATTTGTTTGCGGCCTGGCGCAAAGTGATAAGGAGACCCTACCCCAAATAAAGGGAAAAAGGAAGGAAGAAGAAGACTAATTGTTATCTATTTGAGCTTTTTTAATCAATAAAGTGACATCCCTGGTGATTAATGTCATCCCCCATTCGACACAATAATACTGGTAGGCACAATTGCTTCTTCACGCTCCGTTTAAAAGAACCCGGGGTTTAATAAAATGTAGTTAAATGTTTTAGTATAAGAAATTATTTTTTGCAATGGCTCTAATAGGAAAGAGTTTAGTTTTTTTTGGAGTTGTGGTAGGTGAATTTAATCTAATGATTATCACTTAAAAGTTCGCATATCTCAAAACTCGTATGTTTTAATATAGTTTTAAGTATTGTATTCAAAATATTGTTTTAGTATATCCATATTTAAACAAATATTTGTGTCAAACGATATACGTCCTATTGCAGGGCGATCTACAATCGAGAGTACGATTGAGTAGGATTAGGCCATATAGTCAACCATGCTAGCCATGTGCGTATTGGTGGATTTTATATAGGCTGAAAATTCTTACAAATCGCTATTATAGTGAAGGAACAAATATGAAAATGCATATAACAACAAAAACAAAAAACATCATCAGGAAAGTTAAACAACGGAGAATATTGGAAGAGTGTTTACATGAAGTTATTCACTTCGATATGTTTGCCGGTTCCGTGTAGTTTGCGTGGAGTATAAACATTGCAATACAAGCCACTACGTTTCTCTTTTTAATTATACTTCTGCTGAAGTCTATTTAATTAAATCCAGTTTCGTTGCCAAGTTTGGTGAGTTGGCGGAAAAGTAAATGGGTAGAGTTTGCTCTGTTTTTGCTAAATGCTTTTATTTGTGTTTCGTTGCACATCTATATAAATCTGATGGTAAGGGATAACTGGATATTGATGTAGTTATTTGTATTATTTAATGCATATTGGTTTTGGGAAAAAAATCGTAAGTTGTCAAAATGACAGCAGCATGCAGTATTCCCTGTACACTTGTAACGTTTCGGGTAATTGATAATATATTATTCAATGAAAAACTTATGTAAAGTTTTGCGTGACTTAGAATTCGACCTCAGGACCTCACGATTCACAGTCCTTACATACATACTGTGTGATCAGTGATGCTCGAACTCAATAGAAATTTATTAATATTAAAACTAAAATTTGCCTAACCAGGATTCCCGAAAATAGAAATACTCTGAAATATTATTACGTGCGAAATATAAAATTGGCGTGTATCAGACAGGTAGGTGTCCTATATAACATGCCTCTGTAATTAATTACTTTTTCTTGAAATCCTTTTGTGCGGCAAACCATGTTTCAAATTCGCAGTACAAAATATTACGTCATTATGATAGAAGAAGAATCAGAATTGAATATAGAGTACTTTTGTTTTAACTGTTTATATCCACATTTAGTAAAAGTGGTAGAGCAAGGCTGTTGTCACTAATGACTCAGCATGAATAGGCAGGGTCGTCCAGGGTGGTACCACTGTCTTACAGGAGATAGACGTGATGCGACAGCTTTGCCCTCGCGTTTCGTTCGGTGAGTGAGACTGCCGGATGCCCAATCCCCTTTTTCTCTTCCCATCCTTTTTTCTTCCCGCTCTCCTCCCAATAAGATGTGCAGGCAATGAATTTCCATGATTCGGAATGATTTTCCATGTCGTAGTCGCTTGTTTGCAAGTCCATACTTTTGGAAGTACCTACATTATGTTATAAATTACGGTGATTTTCGTTTAAAAATCTGCGGATAGGACTAAGTTGGCTTTTCCATTATTATGAACCGTTTCTGTATTTGCTTAGTTAATTGGTTATGATTTCTTGTAATTTGCTGTTAGAAGGCAGCGGTTTTGATGACTAATATGATAGATATTAAAATGTAAGACTTATGGATAATATAAATAAGTATATTGTCTTCGCTGTATTTTACTGTTACTTAAAAACACAAGTCAAAATAAATGAGTTTTAATAATTAATTATTTTAATCTTTCCAGAATTTAAAGTCGGAGCGAGCAAGACGAGGACATAAAATTTGAAGGTAAGAATGAATTTTAATAAATGAGCACCTAGGGATACATTTAAAACGTAATTCGGCGGAATTTAATCAATTTGTCTTTCATAAGCGCAGAAATTATTCTTGAATATTTTATCAAGAATTAGATGCTTTTACCCCATGATGTATTTATACATTTAAATTTTAGGGCGCAGATGGTCTATCGGGATATGACAATTTTTCCAATTACAGGAGCTAATTTCGGCTGGCATTACTTATAAAGATTTATACAGCGATAATTCACTTTTATAATTGGTCCAGTCACAAAGAAACATTGTGCAGGTAGTGTAAGCGTATTTTGAATCCTTTCAATGTACAATTATACATAATATAAGAGAGTACTTACGAATTGACTTGTTGGACCATAGTATTCGACTCATAATTTTACTACAATCGTCTAATTCACAGAGTACATTGGATCTGGGTCAAGTCACATTTTAAGTAATCAATATAGAATATGTTCCTCTATTATTTTGACTTAATTTATTTGTAATCTGAAGCGATGCTCCCATCATGAAATAACATTTACTGTTAGGTTTTCACATCTTAACAAAACATAAATCCTTGTTCAAGTCCTAAGATTTTCTAAATATTTTAAATAGATAATAGTAAACAGCTGGTAGCACATTCTATCTAGTGAGCCACTAGCTTGTTCGCTGATCTAATGGCGAAAAAAATCTTTATAAGCCATTGAACAGAAAGTCGATAACAGAGATGTCTATTTATATCCTATCCAGTTTTATCTATATTGAAACGTGTATCTTCACAGAAGGGTTCAGTTATGTTAGTTTTTTATCTTAGCGAGGATTGGGCGAGGGGCTCCGCGCTATTTCAACGAACAATCGATTGGATGGTTAAGTTCGGTGATTAAAAGTTATAATCAGTTCGGGAACAATCGTGAATGAAATTTATATTTATCCATTATTTCATTTGGATTCGTAATGTTTTGTATGAAAAATTTACACAAGGCTTGTTGCAAGAACAAATTTCTACCACAATGTTTGAATAATAATTGTAATTAAATAATAGTTGTTGTGTAATCCGAAAGTTAGGCGGACTTTTTAGTCCCAAAATATATGTACACGTGAACCAAATATTTTTCCAATAAACAAAAATCTTATTGGTCCACATATCGAACCAAAGACTTATAAACAGTTTCACAACCTCAGCGCAATGAACGCGGATATGCTTCACAATAACCAGAAACGTCCTTAACCACTCAATGTTTAAGATCAATTCATCCATAATTGCGTATTAGATTATAAAGACAGATACGGATAATATAATTTCGTTGTTGACATAATCTAATCCTGCACGAATGGGTATTGACGCATGTTTGCATTCTTGACAATGGCGTGTCATTACTAAGAGACAAAACACGATCTCATTTGGAAATTAATTTCGCTGAATATTCATCGGGTACGATCATTGAGCGGCATTGCGACGGCGCGGCGTTGCCTTTTGTGGGCCCGCTGTAATCACGCCAATAATAGAGGCCTTTTGTTTACAAACGTACTTTACATTTTATTTACATAATAAATACGATGGAAGTAAACAACGTATATTTCTATAAATGTAATAATTTGAACGTTGAAATCATTTAATATTTTAATGAGGTTGACTTTAATTCAATAAATCTGTGAAATATGCGGCTTTATGGGTTATACTTTGATGTGTATATGAGTTTATCGTGTAATTAATCCTGATGTTTCGTTGGAATAGATTTGCATGAAGTGATATTAACATATTTTTTTAAACGCAGTCTAAAGTTAGGCTCCTATGTTTGTCTTTTTATGATTTGCCGTTAAATTTATTGTCCTCATTTTACCCAACTGTGATGTCGATCATGTTTGTTGATTTTGTACTTATTTCGCATACTTATGGAAAAATAAAAATTCTAAAAACAACCTATAATATTGGAAATGATCATCCAAGTATTATGGCGGGTCATGAACGGCGGCAATTGCATTTCCTGACACAACTCATTAGTTAAATTGTCTCCAATACTATTAAATCTAGCCACATTTTTTTAATTCGGTAGACGGCCTTAACAGTATTGCCAAAGTGTACGTCTGTATTCCACAACATAAAGTCTCGTTATCGTGTCAAGTGGAACAGTAGAATGCGCGTTTTACACCGCTTTTCTGCCGGTTGTTAAAAATTCACGACAAAGAGCCTTTCAGTGCGTTCACTTTGGCATGCTTAATTGTTACGTGTAGTCTTCGAATGATTTCATTTTAATTCCGCTGTTGCGATGAAGCGCTTTAAATGTTTTAATTCGGATGGAATTCTGTGACTTTATATTAAAGAGGAAGGATTTTTAAAATATACTTTATAGCGACTAATAATAGCGGGCAATCAGTATTTTAAGTATTAGCTGTAAAAGTGAGTTTTCATTTTCTTTGGCGCAGATTTTAGATGAGACGAACGTTAGATTTCACATCTTACATATAGTTTCCAATCCTTCCCGATATCTCTTGAATCCTGACTGTATTTTAAAAAGACAACAATCTATCATTAAAAACACAAGCAATAATCATTACCAAACATACAACATTATAATATATGTAGAATCGCACATCTCACCACCCCATTCGCCCTAATTGCTGAACTTATGACGCGAGTAATAATTATGACGCAAAACCTACTAATTAAAGAATGTAAACGCGCCATTTTCACACATTCGTTTGAGGAGTGCATTGTCCCTTTATTCAATTATCCGGGGCACGGTGCGGTAACGAGCCGACACGTAACGCCCGCCCATTGTTTGGTCCCAGCTTTGACTCCATATGAAGGGAAATGCTTAACGTGTTTTCTTTGTACTTTTTAATAACGGGTTTCCTACAGAACTGCTTTCATATTTACTGCGAAATAAATTAATATTTGTATGATATTGTTTAGTGAGTGAAATGAGTTAATCTTGGGGGTTAATTGTTAAGTCCTATTGGTATGAACGCATCAGAAGTATCATGTGACCCTTAAACTTGCTTGAAGATGGCGACTGAAATAGCATGAATTTCGGTTTTCACGTAGTCCTCCTTCGTATGAAATACGATTGCAAAATGTTAGTCTACGTCATTTTCCGTTTTTACAGTGAGATTATCTCCAAGAAATCGGCAAATTAATAAAGGCAAGACTGTATGATGCGTTCTTTCAGGCAAATTATAATCGTGATATAAGTGATATAAATGCGAACACGTACAACAAATATAGGTAGGAATTAAATTGTCCCAACCCTAAACGAACCAGAAGCATCTGGCGTTCGGCCTGGATTATTGGCGATCCTTGACAATAGTGTCGGGATGATAAAACCCAGGGCTGTCACCTGTTGCTGGTGACAGTATAAAGTGTTCGTTATCCGATCGAGCTGGGTATTTGCGTCTCGAATGAATATTGATGACTTGGCATGCTTTCAAGACGTCTTACGGAGCGCCGCTAATATGCCTCGAGATATTATGAATGCTGTTCACCACGCGGTAATAGATTCTGTCTTCATATCGGGTAATTGGTAGGATGAAATATCTTGAAAATATGATTTTGCATTTTTGTAAAGAAAAGTAGGTTTTGTAATATAATGGAATGACATGTAAACAGTATAAATAATTATATAAGCTTTCTTACTGCAGCCTAAGTTCACAGTTTTTGCATTATTATATGCAAGTTTAACTACGGCTTTGTACGTTAAAATGTTTTCTTTATTTTTAAGAAAATGTATCTAAGGATCATTTCTAAAATAAACTCGGAAGTAAAAACCTAATTGAAATATCGATCGCTCTATTCGCGAGCTGTATTATACTGTACAAACAAACCAATTGAATACACTTCGTAATGATAATTCCCTTTTGTAAAACACTGAAATGCATATATAATCGTCTGGAAGTCTAGACATTTGGTTAATAGTCCAGCTACGCTACAAAAAAAAACAAATAAGCCGAACAAAAAAAGCAAAAAATAAATAACTTGTCAAATACACCTTTACTGAAGGTACATTATTCTTGAAGCGCTGGTATAAAGCGCACGAATTTGTGATGTAATAGTTCCCAATAATTATTTTCTTCATGTAGTTAATATGTATTGAATTGCTATTTGCCGTGACCGACGCGAAAATTGATCACGGACAAAAATAACCTCAATTTGTATTTGCTTAGGTCATTAAATTCAGCAACTACGAATATTCTATTAAGATCTAAGATAAACTGTAGCTTAGATCTAAATTATACATTCACAAAAAACATATTTAAATTCGGATTGTGTTTTGACTAGTTTCAACATTCCTAAAATAATTACACCCATAAATAAATACACCCAATAGTCACATACATAGTCCTGACCCGACATTAAGACCAATTAAGTCTTTTGTTGTGGGCATCAAGAACTACGAGAATTTTCGGTCTCACAAACACCCATACCCGAAACAAATACCTGTGGACCACACAAATATTTGTTTCGGTGCGGGGATCGAGCCCACAGCCTCACGTTTCACAGCCGGCATTTTACCAACTGCGCCACGGAGGCTGTCAAAATACAAGATTTTTTATTACTCTTCTGATTTGCAGGTACTACATTGTCAGCTTGTTGTATTTAAGCGTCTTTTTTCATCTTATTGGAACATTTCTTGTGTTTACAATCGTAATAATTTCCATTATTTTTATTTGCATTTTCCACAATTAATAAAGCTGTTTATATAAGACCCGTAAGCTGATATGGAACCTAAGGTGATGTAGGGTTAAAATGGAATAGAAATCTATTAATGGCACAGTTTTAACTAATTATACCATCATAAAATACATCCGAAAAATTCGATTGGTGTATTTCTCATTACCAATGCTCTAAAAACTTAAGGTAAATTCCGGTCACAAAGCGCACAGAATAATTTAGACGGCAGCGCAGCGGGAGACACGATGCAATATTCCGATATTGCAATATCGTCGATACCAAACTGCTAACTACCTCGTCGCCGGCAGAAACAAGGTAAATGATTATGTTTGCGCATGCCACGCGCCCAAACCCACTGTTTAGACTGCGACAACGCTCTCATAAATCAGCACTAACAATTGGTTCGTCGCGCAAAATCTGTGTTTGTTTTTGATTAACGTGTTCCGCTGCTTACCAAAGAGATGTCATAATCCCGATTTGTTACGTCATGTGTTGTTCTCGTATTCGGTGTTTTGAATAATATATTTACATGCATACATTCTGTATTCTCAAAGGGGTAGAGCTGCATCGCTTCCACCTACAATTCGCCAACATTAATTTTGTTTATCTGCATAATATGTGTGCTTCCAGATGTGAAATAACAAATAATATTTTGATAATATAGAATCGAGTTAAGTTTAAGGTTGCATTCAGCCTCGTTATATTCTTAAAGTTGGTTATCTATAGACTTTGAAAATATTATCAGTTTTCATGGGTGTCGATGAAGTTATTATATCTTGGCTTAAGTGCTGTTCTTTTGAAGCAAAGTGAACATATACGAGTATATTAAGAAATCCATAACAGGCGTTCTGCTTCAGATAAATCGTTTTTAAACCCAAAACCCTACCATTCTGCTATTACTACATTCTTGGTTTATAACCTACTTCCAAAGTTTAACGACCCCAGATCATTGAGTTAAGTCGTCTTTCTTGCAATCTTCTTCAATATTTTTTCTGGGTCGAAATTGAATAACGTAGCGCTGAAGCCAAAGTTTATTCCTTAATAAAATCAACCCATGTTGCGGCCAGTCTTCAAGCTACTTGGTACTAAAACTTTTATCGAAATTAGTCTTGACTTTTTCGCGTCGCGGAAATAAATTATTGTTAAATTACACAAATAAAATGTTGCTACTAAGTTTTTTTTATAGAATGTGTACCTAATTAAAGTGTGTGTGATCATAGCAGTCACACACATACTCGTAGAAATTTATGTAGCTTTGTTCGTCTTTGAGGGTATAAAATAAATGCTAACCATTAATCTTTAAATGCTTGCCTTGTTCCCGATGGCCATGAAGCAGAAATCGTAAAAGAATAATATGTTATGCCCCAAGTAACTCTTAAAAAGCGTTCTCCCAGAAAAGGACAAGATTAATATTTTAATAATTTCGCTGAACATCTGACATCTGAACATGTTAGTTTATTATTACATTTTTATACAATTGTCTCTGCGAAGAACAAAAGTAATTTTTTGGATACCATTGTAATTTATTTTAATGAAAATGTCTCCGTCAGCCATGTCAAAACTGGAAATATCAACCGACTCGTGATTAACTTCGCAGAATCGCAATAACAAGGGAGTTATTATTTGCTTCGGTGGAGACAAAGTCGGCAAGATTCCCTTTGAAATCCTATTATATACCGTGTAATACATCAGGAAAGTTGTTTGAAAGAAGTGCTTTAAGTGTCATTTGAGAAATTGAAGGCTTTCTTCTTTGGTATCTGGAGATCTATTTTTGATGTTTAATGTAGGATCAAACATATTTAAATCGTTAACTGATTAATAAAATATTTTATGACATAAATAAGTATTATCATAATCGGCTAAAAGTGTAAACAAAACTAAATGGATTGAGTTATTACAATTTGACAATAACTGAATATAACTCTCTCACAACTCAATAATTATTAGGATTTCACCCGTAGTCTTCAGTTTCAGAGTCAGCATTCCTGACACTGTACCCAATAAAGTAGGTATTTAAGCTTTTTGGCTGAAGCGCAGACTGCTAAATTGGAGAATCCGGGTTTAAACTTTAGACAAACACTACTATTTTAAGTAATGTGCTATTTTATATCTAATAATTAAAAAATATTAAAGCAAGTAATATAGGAGAAGTCTTGATAAACTGATTCACATTGTTTAATTAATGAACAGGAATCAACAAAGATAAAAACTATTTTGCTATGCCTTTGTTCTCTCCCTGAGTCTGCTATTGTGAAACAGCATTCGCAGATCTAAGAACTGCACCTGTTGCGCTCCGGCTGTTTACAATGCCCACTGACATTCGACCAACAAAACCAAGCTTTGTTCCAATTAATATTGCAGTTCAGAGAACATTTTTTTCATTGATTACTTGGATTGAAAATGAAACTATTGGTTCGGGAAATTGTTTTGTAAGCGGTCTTTAGAAGAAAAACCTAATTACCTAATGATTTCTTGGATTTACGCGAATATTTCACACTGAAATAAAACTAACAGCCCGCCCCGTGACCATGAAAGCCGTAAAAGATTTAAATGTCACGTCGGAGAGTTAAATATGTAATAATTAAACCAAATCACGATAAAATCCGTACAAATCAGTTTTATTCAAAATACCTCATTTAATGTAGCAAATTGTTGCTAATATCGAAAAAAGTATTTTAATACGAGAATATAATAGTATGGACGTCGCTGGATGCAGGCTGCCTCCAACAGGTCACTGTGGAAATCATTGGGAGAGGCCTATGTTCAGCAGTGGGCTTCCTTTGGCTGATGTATGGATGGATGGATGGATATAATAGTATACGAATTAAATATCATCTTCATCGTTTTTAGCCACAGGATGGCCACTATTGATCATAATTCATAGCGCCAGCATAGCCAAATATATATTATTTATTCAAAATATTTTCAAAATTAAAATAATAAGGGCGTAATTGCCAATTGATTAGAATCTATCTACCGGGGAGAGGAAATTTAAATTTGAAACAATATTATGTAATTACGTGCACTTTTAAGACTAGCAATCATGTTTATCGTAAATGACAGTTTTATATCCACTTAAGGTGAGTCATTATGATTTCATAAGCCATAAAGGTGGTGCGACTACCCCATCACATTTGACGTTACGTATGCAACGTAATGTATCGTGGTTCCCGTAAATATTCAGATATGCCGAGACGGAAGCAAGGCTAATGGAATTTCAAATTACATGCATGGTGTGACTTGATTTCCTACTGCTTGTGGTACAGTTGCAAGGGGGAATTCGCAATTATTGAAACGATGTTCGGTTTGTAAATCAGGGTCGTTTATGTAATAAATCATGCGTGTCTCGAAATTCATGTATGATAAGAATCACAAAATACTCCTCAATTGATTATTTCTAAGATACTTAGTTCCTATAGTTGATTTCAAAAAAGAGTAATACTCGTACTACGACCTTTGGAGCCAATATAATACTAATTACATATAAAATATAGTTATTTGACAAAAATTACAAAATTAACTTTTATAAGAATGCAATAGATCCTAAAGAAAAACCTTGTCCGCTATCCGCCGAAATACATAAAAAGATATTGCCTCTAATATAAAAATTACGGGCAGCGTTCCGTACGTATATCGTAAAGAGGATTTATTAGACTTAAGTCAAATTATGTAAGTAATGAAAGGAAGCCCAACATTCCAGTTTATAAGACCGGCCAGGGAGTATTAACTCTAAGAAGGGTCTTGGGAACAACAAGTTGAATAAAAGACGAAAGTAAATAATACATTGAGACACAAAGGTTGAGTTGAAAAGTTGACGGTATCTCCCGTTTGTAAAATTTACGGCTTTGAATAAATTATATGATTGAAATTAATCTCACTCTTTTTATTCAATTAGTTTCTTATTGGCTTTTTTCATATGCATATTTTTTTGAAAAGTTCAATGCTTTTACTTCAAAAAATTGTCCATGAAATATAGTGAGTTATCGTTTTTCAATTCTTATTTAACACGGCTTGACATAATTGCTGGTGGGTACACATATATTTTATCTCGTCACTGTACCAATTTCGCGGGTGCGTGACCGAAAATAAACGAATTGACAGTCTTTCCCACTGGAGCATTTTTGTATATATGTGTAAACATTTCATTTGTTGAATATTTTCAATATTATTATAAGAATGTCCATACTATACGAGTACAACAGTAGGAAATAGGGACAAATGGAAAGAATTGAGGGAGACGTTTGCCCAGCAGTGGGACAATATAGGTTCATAAAAAAATATCAGAATGTAAGTATCTACATTTGTTTTAATACTTTTTATATACCACCGTAAATTATTTCTTTTTGGTAAACTTATGATCAAAATATGCTTTCTGTTTTGATCATAAGTTTACTATGATCAAAATCTGCAGATA
The DNA here is from genome assembly GCA_033459515.1 of Theretra japonica. NCBI lineage: Eukaryota > Metazoa > Arthropoda > Insecta > Lepidoptera > Sphingidae > Theretra > Theretra japonica. The sequence continues at coordinate 4,229,763 of CM065936.1, forward strand.
CTGGCTTGCCTAATTTGGAATCACACGAATTTGATTATAGTCACCATCTCTTTGCAAAATTTTATAAATTTTGAATTGCAACATTTTAGCCTAAAGTTTTAAAATTATACTGTTATAAATTTATTATTGAATGTGTTGTGGTGTGAGGTTCGACGAGAGCTTGGTGCGAGCATTTCCAGTCGGTCCTGGCATTCTCAATTAGCTTAGAGACTATACTTTGCCTGCCCACAGATCTCCTTATTAGCAGGCTGATTATTTTACATTTCAAGTGAGTTCGTAAATATGAAACTGATTTAACACTATTGTATAAATATTCGTGATATACATATTGTTTTAATATAACCTTTCACTATTTAGAAAACACTCCTCCTTCGAGAGGGTATATTATTACCTCCGGTTCAGAATTTCATTGGATTAACTTTGTCTAATGACCCATTAGGACTTCGCCAGAAATACTAAGAGCCAAGATAATTATCTCAAATTGAACTTTAGCAGCGGTAGATATAGACTGAACAAATATAGAACTCCTCGAACTAAAAACTAATTTCTAAAATCCATTAACCACGTGTCCACAAGCTTTCAAGTTACAAAACAATCCCAGCGTGAATTGCGGTGCAGAAGTTTGTTGGATTTATACTATTGTCAAAGTTGGGATAGGGACAATGCGAAATGCATTAGAAGTAGCAACTTCGTCTGTGTATTGACAAGAGCGTAGGCTTATGTTGATGGGAGTACCGTAGGTACGTATGTTGATAGGAATCCCGTACATGCGTATGTAGACGGGCTTGTTGAGCAAATGGCACCCAGTGGCCGGACTAGTCTACGTGCTGTGCAATTTGGTTTAGGCGAACGTAATGATGAAATGCTAGTGGGCGGCGCGTCACAGCCAGCGGACCGATAACTACAAGCTATTGCGCGATGCAGGCTGCAGGTAAATTAACACAGTAACAAGCGTTTGTTAGCCAACGAAAACAATGGATGGTACTACTAAAATATTCCAGTGAAATTATTATTTTGAAGGTTTTTTGTTGTTATAACAATTGCATTCAGTTAGCACAGAAATGTATAATTTTTGCTTTCACAAAATTTGAGTTGGTAAATTAAATTTCATAACTCATAACGATGTTGATGTGAATTAATTTGCTTTGCTGAATTTTTAATCATACGCGTGGGCAGCGTGTATTATTGTTGCTATTAGTTTGAAATTATTTATCGAAACTTTATTAGTTATTGTTAGTCTTAAATTAATTATTTTCTGCACGATAAATATTTTTTAGAGCTGCTAATAACTTAAGTACCTAAATATCTAGTAATAGATATGACACATGCATAAATCGGCAATTAGCGATATGTGAATAGAAAATTATTTAAGAATTGTAATAGAAATTAGAATATTATTTAGCTTTATAATGCGGTTTACAGGTTATAATCGAAGGTTTATCGCCATCGAGATATTTTTCGCCATCGAGACACGTGTATTAGAATTCCCGTCGTGATAACAAAAAAACACGTTATTCAATAAAAGAATACACAGGCACTAAGTTAAAAAAAAACAACTGTGGCGAGTCAACCGTCAAAACAAACGCAATAATCCGTACATCAAACATTCCATCGCGTTTTTCCATTACGCGGAAGAAATATGTAAACGAGCGTATGTGAGGTGCGATACGAAATTGGCTCTTAATTGCAGCGCTATCTGTGCTGTTTTACCACTGTTCCGGCCAACTCGACCCGCCGAGCGTGGAGTGATTGCGCATTGTACCCGACGGCGCGCCTCACTCCGCCGGCCCGTGTAATGCCGTCCATTGTTCACCTACAAAGCGCTCTCCCGAAGGTATCTGGTGATATGCCTTTTATTTGTGTTTCGCAAACAAGCGTTAACACGCGGGCGTGCGTTGAAAAATACCACGGTAGACATCGCCGCCAGTCGCTCGCAACCCTTTTACAGCCGCTGTAAAGCGTTCTGTAATAACCGGTTTTGTTGTTTTGTGCATTAATTATTGCTTGATTTGCAAGGATTGTGGCTTTATTGCGGCCAATGCTTAATGAAGTTAACTTCATTACTGTCAGCCTATAGCAGCTTGCCGTTATACTTAGATCTCTTGTATTACTTACACGTTACTGATGACTTTATTTGACCACTCTATTTAAGGCTGAGCCGGCATCTAAAATGTTTGCTACTTTTAAGCTAAAGAGATGGTATGGCTATTTTCTTTTCCGTCAATAGCTATGATAATTTTTCGATCATCCATTAAATCGATATTTCAAGTCTTAAATAAAAGAGAAGTTACTACGTAAATCAATCACGCATACATTAAATCAATCTTAATCTTAATAATTACCACGCTTTCGTGATGTTCCAAAATTGATAAAACGAAACAATTCTAAAAATACGTTTCAGTTTAAGCAACTACCACTGTGCTGCGAAGTTTATTCACGTCAGAATTCTTAATCCCCCTGTACAGGCGTGTCTCAAGTTTGTGAATTATATGAATAATTTGCCTCGTGTTAGGCACATATTCCGCCATTTCGGTTAATTAAACGCAGAAGGTTCACGCCCTCAGTTCACATAAGCCCGCGGCGCTGTCTTTTGTGTCTTTGTACCGTCAATATTTTACAGTATCACGTTGCTTGTTTATGTGACTTGCTTTTGATAAGATTTTATTATAAGCCCATGATCTCGGCGATTATGCCTTTATAACCCAAATAAACTGGGTTTATATTTTCTAAATTGTTTAAAATATTTATTTTATAAAAGCGACGTTTTTAATGGTAGGGTTTGTATAAAAAGATTCTCGATTATATTATTTTAGATTTTTAAGTAATTATAAATATTAATTCATTTAACTATGTTTTTGGGTCTGCTAATAATTTATCTATACATTAAATTAAAATTTTCGCTAAGGCAGCTACCAAAATTCGTATATATTGTATTGTATTGTATTGTATCAGCCCATATACGACCCACTGCAAGGCACGGGCCTTCTCTACAATCGAGAGTACGATTGAAAGTGGTTATAGAGTCGTATATATATGTAGCTAATATTCACAGAATCATACTTTTAAAAGAAAATCTTTAAGACGTTTCATTTATATTATTGTCCCAAACGTAGTATTTGTAAAACAGATACGTTATTTTAACAACAAATGTAGGATAAATATTTTGAAAGACAGCAGTACGTTCAAAGTACTGCACTCAAACCGGTGGGTATCTGAACACCTGGCTCGGTACTCATGCTTTGAAAAATGCTCCGTATTCTCGTAATGTTCTCGAATTTGTCCAACTCTGCAGCAGAATACATAATAACAGGTAAACATCGCTTGCATCCGGAACACCCTTGCCTTGTACAGCTCTCCTTGAAAGCGTTTATGTGTTGTAGAAATGAGGTAAACTAGCCTTGGACTTTATCATAATATGCGGGATTGGAATCAATCATATTAGTTAGTTTATATACCTTTATACGCCCATTTTAAATCTCTTGCTGGTATTAAGAAAACGCATCCCATTACATACCTGAAATTAAAATAATATCTCCATAATTTGAGCTTCTATTTACTACAATAAGCTATTCGTAACGTTAAAGTTTTTTTTAATTATAAATACAACCAACAGTCACATATATAGTCCTGGCCACCATTAAGATCAATAAAGTCTTGTGTCGTGGGTATCAGGATCTACGAGAGACTTTCGGTCTCACAAACACCTATACCCGAAATGCCTGTGGATCACACAAATATTTGTTTCTATGCGGGGATCGAACCCGCAGCCTCATTTCACAGCCGGCGTCTAACCAACTGCGCCACGGAGGCTGTGAGAGAAATATTAGAGTAGGTATGTAGTAATATTGACAAACCCACAGCTTACTTTTCTAATATTAGTTTGATATTGATCCCAGCAAAGGTTGGTACGAAAGTAATATGGGTCATTTTAGACTGGCCGCGAGGGAAATCCTTTAATTCTTTCCTCCCATATAAATTGCTTCGTGACATTTGCAATAAAATCTTCCAACGTGCCGGGCTTAACACATTTATTCGTCGGCAGCTTTTCCCCGACGCCATTGCTTATTATATAACATAGTTCGGATTATTTTTGTTTTAAGTTTTAATGGTAGTTGAAAGTGGGGTCTTAGAAATTTTTATTTGCCGGTTACTTTTATAAAAGTTTTTATGTTCTTTCCTTTTTCAAAGACTAATGATGTTCGTCCGACTTTTGGGGAATCAAATATCTTTAATTGTAACATTTTATGATTTTTTGAATATTTTTTTACAAAGCTATAATAAACTGTTAATTTATTACTAGCAACGTTTACCCCTATTTGCATTACATAGAGGAAAGTACGTTTCTATCAATCAAACATTCATAAAACTCCTCTCTACTTTTAATATCACGCAAGTTCCTTTTTTCCCGAGGATGAATGGGTTATAATTACCTACGCTTAAGGGGCAGGCGGAATGTTAGTCATCGTTCCTTTCAAGTTTCACAAAACTACAACTGACAATAACAATAATGCATTGCGTAAACAAACCGAAAACCGGGTGATTTATAGTTGAGATTGTTAGTGCTCTAAACATGAATTAAAGCCCCCTACGGAGGTTCTTGATGGTGCTAAACTGAGTGGAAGCGCGAATTTCCGGAGAAACGGCAGCTCGTGCGCCACTCCGACCATTTCAACACCGAAGTGTCTAAAACACTTTATAACAAAACTAATTGGGAGATATTCTCGCCGGATTCATTTGCACAGTTTTTGCGAGCTGGAAGTTTTTTTTAATGAAGTTTTCTGGTTAAAACACGCCAAGAACGCGGGTAATTTATGCCGCAGTGTAAATTTTATTCAAGGTAAATGCTTTGGACATTATTTTTAGTTACACAAGAAGTGTAAAAGAAGGGTTTCATAATTTCAATAATTATTATTTAATTAGTGGCCCTCTTGGCTTTTATAACATTATTTAGATAATGATAATTTAATCCGCTAGTATGAAACGGAATCCTTAATAAGGCGACTTTTACTTAAATGTAATAAATAATGTTTATATCAGCTACTTTAAAAAGGAAATATAATGTAATTATGGTTGCCATCATAATATTATATTTTCTTTGTGAATGATGTTTCGTTATCATTTTACGCAAATAATTAATTAATAGTAATGGGGACCCGATTTTAATACACCTGCGGGACTCATAATATCTAAGTTGATATTATAAGATTAGTTGGTTTTAATCCCATATTAGCTACTAAATTTGTTGCCTTGTCCCTCAGAGAGCACGTAAAATAGTTGTCCCCAGTAGGCCGCTATTGGGCAACAAAGTAATTTAAAAATATTATAAAGTGGATTATAGCAATTAATAACTCTTAATTAATTTTATACATTTAATAATTATTTAAATGTAATAAATTATTATGCCCAATACTGACTATAGATAAAAATGAAACGTGTATATTTATAAGAAAAATTTATTTAAGAAAATAGAATGGTAAAACATTTTTTAATTAAACATTCTAAATAGCAGTTCATTAAGATTAAGAGAAGGGATTCAATTCATTGTTCAACTGAAACTGAAAAAATACTTTTTTATCTGAAAATTTATATTATTATTCGCAGCTTTGTGAAGCTTTATTTTTTAAGAGGAATATTATATTTTTAATAACAATGTAAAAGTTCCACGGCGTAATTAAAATGAAGCAATTTCTTTCTCAAACTTATTTTACAGGTCATATTACAAACTACTTTATGAAGAATTGTAATATTATTATTCTGAAAATGTTTAAAGTATTTCTACCAAAAACAGAGCCATCTAGCGGCAGCACGGGTTTTTGGCCAGACTGAAATTCGGTCAACAAGACAAGTCTTGCAAATATGAACACAGTTTTTTTGTATTTCTTAATTGACCCTCAACTTGACATAAAAAGCCTCGAGCGGATGTAACTAGAAAGAACAACCAAAGTATAGCATTGGCGGAGATGCTTCGTATTCAGTGGCACAAAATAACATTTTGTTTTCATTTTATACAAATGTGAATATAGAATGAAACAAAATAAAATGGGACTGAACGGCGAGATGTGTTTTCGAGATTTTTGTTACGGAAATTGAATTGATCCCTAGACGTTTGCAAAGGATTTGGTTTCTACGTACCCAGCTTATAGCGAATTACCTGCTCTTATTTTGAGATATACAGTACGATAAAGGAACATTCCAGAGTAGAAGAGAGTATCAAGAATTTAGACAGCTGTCTTGCCGTGAGTTAAGCATGTAATTAGGAATCGCCAAAGGAGATTATTGATGCAAATTTACAAGGCTACGATGAATGGGTCGGAGTACCTATTTGTATCGATAAATACATTGATACCTGTCGAATATATGAGGCCTGCAATTATTTACACAACCCTAATAACTAATAAAATTATTAAATATAGATTTGACTGCCTCCGTGGCGCAGTTGGCCAAACACCGACTGTGAAACGAGAGGCCGCGGGTTCCATCCCCGCACCGCAAATGTTTGTGTGAACCACAAGTATTTGTTTCGGGTCTGGGTGTTTGTGAGACCGAAATGTCTCTCGTAGTTTCTGATACCCACGACACAAAATTCGATCTTATACTGGGGTCAGAACTATGTATGTGACTGTTGGGTGTATTTATTTATTATTTATAGTGACAATAAAATGTTAGGTCGACAAAAATGCATCGCTAATTAGGGAGAAAATATGCGTTATGCTGAGTACCCATCCTTTAAATTACTTATTAATAATAGGACCTCAACTAAATAAAGCGATATTTTATTGCTCTTTTTTATTAGCTCAATAAGTAGCGCTTCAAAATATATAGAAATTCGATTGAGCACAGATTGAAAGTTGAAATGTTATTATAGATCCCAATTAAAGAAATATTAGATGTTGCATGCAACAACGGTTCTACATTGATACAATCATTCAGTTTGTAAAACATGAAATAAACCCAACTACACAAGATTACATGCAACAATTCATTTTTAAATGACTTACAGTAGCGTGCAGGGTAGTAATAGAAAAGTCTTTTAGATTATGTCGCTGTAAATAAATAGTTTTTGTAAACAAAGCGCGAATGTAGTCTGGAGCGGGGTCAGCCCGCGATAGAGATCTTGTTTCGTCGGCCACTTCATTATTAATCGCTACAAATAGCTTTTGAAGTTGAGCTCGACATTAATTGACGTTTGTGGGACGATCTTTGTATTTATTATGTAACAAGATAGCATTGTAATATTTATCAAATCTTTATTATTAATAGAAAATACGTCTCTTTAAATATAGTGCGAAATGTTGCATGAAGGTAGTAAACAACGCCTTCATAGGAATTTTAACCATTCTCGTACTTTTCATTGTATTTTTCAGTGATTAAATAAAATGACATAAAACTTTTGCCTGTTGCATGAAGTTTATTGCCTTTTAATGTTGTAAGATGGCACTTATTTTGTACGATTTATGTAAGTATTGTGAATAATGAGAATTATAAGTGTTTGCATATGTGTAAGGGATTGTCATTTATATCAGTTTGTAGAATTTCCACTACTAGCTATGGCTAGTCTTCGACAGCATAGTCTGCTACTTTGACCTTAGTGCGACTTTGATTTGACATACTTCTTCGATAGTGGATACATGAAAATTTCACAAATTACAAGATGTTTTTTCAATTGTAAAGTGAACGATAGTTTATAATACGAATAAATTATCGGTCATCATGTCATTACGAACCTCCAAATACAGGCTGCCTCCAACAGGTCGCTGTAGAAGTCATTGGGGGAGGCCTATGTTCAGCAGTGGACTTCCTTTGGCTGTTGGATGGATGGATGGATGGACGATGGATGATCATTACTATCAGAAAAATAGATAATATTGTTAGATGCGAACTCAATAGATGTTACCTCGTTGGCACCCTCACAATAGAAGACGAAACAGATTGACAAGAGTTTGGAATGCTTTTTGTTTCATGATTCATCGTGACTTTGTGTAAAGCGGATCTCTTGATAAATTATGTTTTTGTAATGTAAAATTCAGTTGTAATCCAATCTCCACGTGTTTTTTTATTAAGTAAAACCACTTCTGATAGCTTATAATATAATAATGTCAAATAACGTAATGTACACTTAAGAGCATATTTTTCTCACGGAACTTTTTTTTGTGTTATAGGATGTAAACGATCATATGGTTCACCTGATGTTAACCTCCAAACCATACCAATTATTACGCTATATTTTTAATTCTCGTCGTAGGTTGCATGTCATATGTAAATGATCGTCAAAATCACTAATTTACAGCATGATTTAAATCAAACAGAATTTGAGCGTCCTCTAACACGGTTATTATCGAGTGTCTGCTACAAATTACTATCAATTTGTCTCACGTAATAAATGTCCGGTGCACGTGACGAAATAATTATTACGAATGTGTAATTATTACAGTTCATGTGATGAATTTGTTCGATTGAAATTGAACCTTGTTTGTAAGGATATGTATTATAACATTATAAATGATTAAGATATGTTTGTTGATTATGAAACTTGTAGTGCTGTTGATAGACTATTAATTACTATTCTCCTTACATTATCTCTGAATTTTTACGCATTGTTTCCAAAATTCCTTCTGTGGCGTACTTGTACTCCGTTACGATTACAAAGTTGAGATTTCGGGTTCGAGTCCCGGGTTGGCTAAGTGATATTGGACTTTTCTATTCATTATCAGCTCAGAGTCAAGATTTTGTGCCTGATATGGCGATAGGCTCGCGCCCAATCACGTCGTGGGATGAACACACAAGGTGAAACGTGGGTGTCATGGTAGCACCTCTTCCTACACCTTCTGGGAAAAAGACATGAGTTTATGTATGTATGCTCTCAAAATTTGATAGCGTTATACCTTCAGACTATTGATTATTATAAATTATAATATAGTGGTGCGTGGTGGCCTGTTGGTAAACGGACCAGACGCGGCTGCCTACATGTTCACGGTGGTCGCGGGTTCAAATCCCAGGGCACACCTCTGACTTTTCGGAGTCATGTGTGTATTGTATTGTATTGTATCAGCCCTTATACGACCCACTGCAGGGCACGGGCCTCCTCTACAATCGAGAGTACGATTGAGAGTGGTTAGGCCATATAGTCCACCACGCTGGCCTAGTGCGTGTTGGCGGACTTACACACCGTAGATTTTTTTTTAAAATCGCTACGGTATGCAGGTTTCCTCACGATGTTTTCCTTCACCGTTAAAGTGCGTGGTGATTGGCTATCAATACACACATAACTCCGAAAAGTCAGAGGTGTGCCCTGGGATTTGAACCCGCGACCACCGTGAACATGTAGGCAGCCGAGTCTGGTCCGATACCACGAGGCCACCACGCACTATAACGGTGAAGGAAAACATCGTGAGGAAACCTGCATACCATAGCGATTTGTATAAATTTCTATGGTATGTAAAAGTCCGCCAACCCGCATTAGGCCAGCGTGGTGGACTATATGGCCTAACCACTCTCAATCGTACTCTCGATTGTAGAGGAGGCCCGTGCCCTGCAATGGGTCGTATATGGGCTGATACAATACAAAAAAAAAATGATAATATAATTATGTTCCAGACCTCAAAACAGTATAATTATGGCCTTGCAACATATAAACATTAATGTCACCCAGCATCAATCGGCAGAATGAAAAATGCTCCACTATACAATTTTTTTACCATAATGTTATAAGGCAGATATCTATCTATCATTAAAGCGCCATTTACACGAAGCGAGTTTCTTGTGGCGAGAAGCGTACGAGATTATCGCATGACATAACCGCCATAGATTATTGTGTTCTGACAAACGTTTCCACTATGCAACTTTTTTATATCCTTACGATAATCGTATCTTCGAGGCGAGAAAATCTCACCGTGTAAATGGGGCTTAATTCATTGAGAATCGACACAATGTAGTTTGAAGTTCCTGACAAATAAAATTTCGAAGAACTCGAAAAAGTTTACTCTCTAATTTCATTCTTTTAAAAGCTTTATCTGCTCATTTTTCTGCTGTTTTAATATTGAGGCTATATTACTCAGATATCAATGGATTGCACCAAATAACAGACACATAAAATTTAAGGTTGATGGGTGTATAAGCGTGGGACGGGCACGGGCCCGCCTCCAATGCAATCTATAACAATCTGTCAAAGTATTTATAAAGGCGATTCAATTATAGCGCCCGCCGACCGGCGTCGCGTCGCGTCGTGTAAATCGAAACACCTGGTGTGCGTGCGTAGTTTGGCAAAAAAGCAAATTTATAACTTTATTAACTTCCTTAGCTTTTTTTACATACATACATAAACACACGCTAAGGAGGGCTAGGCAGAGGTGCAACCAGGACACTCACGTTTCGCCTTGTGTATTCGGTCTCATGATGTGATAGGGGGCGAGCCTGTCGCCATATCGGCCACAAATTTCTGACCTGGGGTTCGACCCGAGACCTCAGCTTTGTAGTCGTACCGTAGTATGACTACGCCACCGAGGCAGCTGTTTTTTTATTGCTGTGAATAGCGAGACGAGCATGCCATCCGTCTGATGGTTAGCGATACGACACCGTTTATGGATAGTCGCAAAACCAAACAACACTATGAATTACAAATCAATGTTTGGCAATCCACTGCGCTCGCCATCTTGAGACATAGGATATTAAGTCTCAATATCTCCAGTAGTTTCTTTACTTTTGGTATTATTGGCTCATAGATCACGTCATATGCGTGTAACACGATGTCTTGCAATTTATTGCTCAGATAGATGTTTAGGATTGAAAAAATATCAGTCAAATTCTTTTGCAACGTGCATAATATTATTTGGCACTAAAGCGTCATTAAGAAGGTTTTTTTATTTCTTTATTTTTGTTGCTGGGGCCTAATTATTTTTATATCTCTAAAACCCAGTTAATATGTTGTCCTTCTAACCCTCTTAAAATGATTATTGACAAAATCTCATAAAACGCCAAAAAATACCATTTAATCGTAGGATTTGATAGTTCATTTTAGGCGTCAACACCGTATAACGGAACGCTTAGCAAATTACGTTTCTCAGAAACAACTCGAAGAAATTATTCAGTTGCCATTTCAAGTGTAGTAATGCACGTGACACTAACTAGGTGCAGTGTAGTCCAAAACATCGACAACTAACGGGAAGCTGTCGACATTGTTAGGCCGGACAATTAATGTTGCCTCCGTTGAACTGTCGACGCTGAGGTAGGATTGTGGTTGAGGTAGATCATACTACGGAGTGGTTCATAGAAATAAGATTTGTGTTTTAATAATACTCAATTATGCTTGTTTATTTGACTAGGCTGTGGGTTTAGGATTGTGAAATTATAATGATTAAATATTATACTAATTCATCTACGAACTGCGGTTAATTATGTGAAATATTTTGAAATTATAGCGCTGTATTATTCTTCTAAATGGTTAATTTAATAACAAGTAATTAACGCTTGTAATGCCAACCCGCATTAGGCCAGCGTGGTGGACTATATGGCCTAACCACTCTCAATCGTACTCTCGGTTGTAGAGGAGGCCCGTGCCCTGCAGTGGGTCGTATATGGGCTGATACAATACAATACAAATTAACGCTTATATCTGGGTGCCCGTTGTGCGAATACTTGGTTTTTTCGGGTAAATGGCAAGAGGAGTGTAAGCGGGAATTAAAAAAGATACATTATTCGTCAAGAAATCAATTCCTTTCATAATACTATACATACATAATACTCATGCCTTTTTCCCAGAAGTGGTAGGTAGAGGTGATACCAGGACACCCACGTTTCGCCTTGTATGTTCCGTCCCATGATGTGATAGGGGGCGAGCCTGTCGCCATATCGGGCACAAATTCCTGACTCCGGGCGGATGATGAATAGAAAAATCCAATATCCCTTTGCCCGACCCGGAAGTCGAACCCGAGATCTTAGCTTTGCAATCATACCGTAGTACAACTGCGCCACCGAGGCAATATAGTACATAAAACTTTAAGCTAAATAATTTTGCCAATTTCTACTAAAAGATTTTTTAGCTCTTTAACTTCAAGTATTATCTACGTATATTAGCAAATCATAACTCTGTAAAAGATGATAGATCGTAGAGTAGTTTGAACATATTTAGGTTTAAGATATGTACATACACATGGAATGGTATATACTACATCTATGTAAGGTGTCAGTTTATCGCCCACGGTTAGAATTGCTCCTTGGGATCTTCATAATGCAGTTTGCAGCACTTTGATGAGCACGACTTCGAAGTTCCAGCAGTAGTTTAATAGTTTTGAGATGACTATAGGAACTATGTTAGCCATGTGAATTTCAATGTATTGACGGTACTACAAGCAATGAATAGAAACCAAGATGTTGGAAAAGATGGAGTAGTTGTAAAAACGAATGAAAGTATGAAAACATGAATGAATAGGATTTGGTTCGGTGAGAATTAATGGTAACGCCAGCGACTGTCTGAATAACATATACGAGCTGTTGATATGGACATACTACGGTATTCTCTTTAAGATATTAATAACGCAGATACAATATTATGACAGATACCTTTATATGAAGCATTACACTGTAAAATTCATCTAAATTCTATTGGCGTGTGGCGAAATATGGAACTACAAATAACATTTAAAAAATATATATTTAACTTATTGTTTGGGATATATTTTTTGATATAAACAACAAGTATTTATTCTCGTTATCTAATAGCATCAACATGTCTGTCTATAGTGTCAACATTATCAAAGATATTTTGAGTTTTTGTAACGTTAATTTAATGTAATGTAATTACCATTGATTGTCCTTAAACAATAAAAAAAAAGAAAAAACACAAAGACTGTTTCTAATATTTTGACAACGGTATGACAACAACGCATTGGTATGACAGCAAAAAAATCGTAGATGATTTATACCTTACTCATTTTGTATACAGACACTCTAACGTCTAGTACAAAGCATCATGTAACATCACTAACAAGTATGAAACACTTAGATCATACATTGTAACATTAGCTATTATTTTTGGAACACTTAAGAGCAACCCTTCGATTGTTTATCCGGGGCGGTGCGCGGCGCTGCCCGTGAGTGTTGGTTTAGTGTCAGTCTGCTAGACGTACATACAAACATCGCCTACCGTAAATAGAATTAGTAATCAGCCTCTGTGTATAGTTCGCTTAGGGCTGTTACTACGTGGAAGTAAGTGTTTTTGTGAGCATTAACAATCTATTTGCGAGGTTTTAGCAATAATGTATTGGAATAAATCCTGACTGCCTCGGTGGCGTAGTGGTACTACGGTATGATTGCAAAGCTGAGGTCTCGGGTTCGAATCCCGGGTCGGGCAAAGTGATATTGGATTTTTCTATTCATTATCAGCCCGGAGTCAGGAATTTGTGCCCGATATGGCGATAGGCTCGCCCCCTATCACATCGTGGGACGGAATATACAAGGCGAAACGTGGGTGTTCTAGTAGCACCTCTGCCTACCCCTTCTGGGAAAAAGGCGTGTGGTTATGTATGTAATAAATCCTTCACTTTCTCGCCTCTACGTCTTTTCTTTTCCTTGAAAGATCAACAGCGCTCTTAAATTTCTCCCGGTGATGTTGTTCTAGGACGGCAGCGATCAGTTTTAATAAGATGAAACTTTTTTGGATGCGTTTGTAGTTACGATTCTCACTATTCTATATAATATTTTACTCTAAATGTATGAAGTATAATTTTATGTTTTGTAATAGTGCCGTTAAATATGTTTAATTGAAGACGTATTACAGCAGCAAACTTGTAATATTTCAAACAAAAGCGTGAGAAAATTTTCTCTAAACGGACGAGCCGCAGCCCTAAAACAGCTGAAGCAATTCGCCTAACTTTTACATCGTTAAAGCAAACTAACTTTGGGACAGGATTATTGTAATGTTAATGCAAAGTCTTAGGGCTGCCCTAAGGTGGAAATAATAGCGCAGCCCTGATCTACTTAGAGATACATGACTTAATTACGCACGAGTTGGTCTCACGTAACCTGCAAATATGGCGGTAGCATCCAAGCTTGTTTATATAAATTATATCTTTGTGTGTCTCACACCTTTCGATGAAAAGCACTCATTAAGTGAGTAGTTTTCATTAATGTTGTCCTGTCCCTGAGCATTTGCCTGCAAATCAGTGTATGGTTGTCGATGAACAGGATATATTTTGGTTCACTAATTGCTTTAATTGAAAATAATTGAGTATGTTTTCTGAAGTAATATTTCTTGATAACACACACAAATCAGAACTATTAAGATCCAGGCTTTAATTCAAGTTCTTTTTTATAGGTTTGGGTAAAAATTTGTTCAGTATTTGTTGGATGTTGGATGCTGGAATACAATCTCATAAAATTATGTAAATTGTCCAACACTGTCTCGTACAATCTTATTCTCTTTTGATAAATTTTAATGAATTCAAAACAAGAGTTCTAAATGAAGGTTCTAAATAAAATGTTTCACTTGCGCTGCGTATGCGGGACAAAGGCGCAGGCCACGTGTTGCGGACGCTGGCAATAACAGACCAGTGTAACCTTTACTTGTATATTTTTTACACTGGCTCGTGGGAAATGTATGGAAATGTATGTGGCTACTGGCTAGCTGGTCATAAAGTAGCCAGTGTTCAGTGAGGTGGTATAATAGTGTTGACAAAGATATTCAGGAGTAAATTTTGGAACTGCACTCATATGGAATGCACAGTGGTGCAAACATTTGTATTTCAATTGTGTTATGTTATTCTCGATTGTAGAGGTACCCTGCAGTGGGCGTATATGGGGTGATATAGACATAAGGAATTATTCGTGCCGTGTCGATGAGTTTTCTGAACCGCACACAACTATCCATAAAATCGAGCAGTGTTTGTGTAGACAAGACAACTATAACGTCACAGGATGTGTAGTAGTTAAAGTGTCCAGAAAAGAAAATACACTGATAGTTGGACGGGTCTGAATGAATAAAATATATATCAAATAAGTTTAATCATTGCCAGGTGATGTTACAAATTAGTAGCTTCCGATACGGCCTGTACTGTCTGTACAGGTTTATGACTTTTGTACATAGTGGTGTCTGTACTTTCAGCAATCGATGCGGACATTATAGTCCCGTATAGTATGAGCTTCCCACTCGCTTGGTTCATGTACACGATGGCTTAGTATTATTTCATGTTGTTATAATATAGTATTTATATTATTTAAGATTTGAAACATTTTAAATTAAAAAAATAAAATAAAATAATAATAATAGTCCTTTCCACCACAGGAGTTATTCCGAAACATCTTCACCATAGCCTAAATTACTAAATTTAAATAAATCTCTTTACATTACTATACAGAAAGCAGCTATATTGAACACGTGTAGAATCGTGCTAAAGTTCATGCAAATAGACGAAGAAGAAATAGTGCCCCACCATAATAATCCTGCCACATCATAAATTGCATTTGCTTGGCCTTGGCCCGCAGCCGCAATTTACACCAGCTATAAGCTGAGAAAAAAGTTAAGAATAAAAATAATAATAATAATATTTTAATAATTTAAAAATGTAAAATTATAATAACTTTTTTCGTATTGAATCGCGTAAATTATATAAAGAAATGTATATAATAGGCCTTTATAATACACTTTTGGTGTATGATATAAATATGTCAAAGGCGCGGTCGGAGTGTCTACTAAAAGTCACTACTGCCTACGAACACCCACAACACAACATATTTTCTTTGAGACGTAATTACATTCCTAATGATTTACGATAGGTAGGCGGTCGGTTTCAAAGCTAAGTATTTTTGAAATAATAAAAATTATCTATATTACTCCAATTCCACGTAACAGTATGAACAAGCTATGTTTAGAATTATCGCTTCTCTCTTCAGCCACAGGAAGTCCACTGCTGGATATAAGCCTCCCCCAAGGATCTTCTCATTGACCTGCGTTGGAAGCGGCCTGTATCCAGCTACTTCCTGCAACCTTAACCAGGTGGTCCGTCCACCTTGTAGGCGGGCGTCCGACACTGCGTTTGCACTCCACTCCAGAACCTTTAAGTTTAGAATAAGAGCGGATTAGTTATATGAAAATGTTAATTAGATTTTATAAAATAGAGACATAATTGATTGCAGTATGAAAGAGCCTTTCAATTACTGCATTTAAAAAATTAAAACTTTATAACTATAGTAACGTAATAAACTAACAGAGAGTCCACTTATGAATGCCACATCGATTAATAAATTACATTTTTTCATTTTTCATTAAGGCTAAGTACGCTTTTATGTTTTTATAAAAGTATTTTAAGTTTCTGCCGCCGGCAATTTGCTCGAGCGAACACATTTTTTCCGGAAGAGTTCATTAATTTGGGTTCAATGTAATTGTTTCATTGACCTTTTATAATTTTCGTGAAAATTACGTCTAAAATAATGTTTATGAGTGGAATTTTTTTGGGTTCATTTATTTTTTTAATGAATGACGGTAAATGTTTCTGTAAGATTGATTTTTAAATGAAATTAAAAAGATAACGATATGTGTGTTATATTTATGAATGTTCTGTTTTCATAATACCAAGATGTTAAAACCATAGAGATTGAAAATTATGTTGTTGCAGTAAGTACTTAAGTAGTTATATTATGACTTTATTTATATGAAAACGTATATCAAAATTTTATTTCTATTTTTTATTGATACGTAGGAAACGGTAGGAGTTTTGGTGATAAGGCTGTGTTGCTGCCATGACTTGACTTTATGAAGCCATATTTCTAAATCAATTTACTTACGTAAAATTACTATTGCAATGACAATATGCCTACTAACGCTAAAAAAGGCACAACTTCAACATATCATAGAGTTTCTGGGTGCTCCAATATAGCAGTGTTTCTTTCTCAAATGAAATTATATTTTACGATCCACCAAGTTGCGTGCGTATGCCAACTCAGAAAACATCTAATTGTTTTCGTCTCGCGGAAAATCAAGTTACTTTTACGTGCTCGGAATATTTGTTTCTGTACGCAATATCGGGAGATATGGTTGGAGCTGCGAAAATGTAAAAGCTTACTTATTGTATTACGACGGTACGCGTTATGTCTTCAATATGACTTTGTTTTACCGCACTGGTTTCCCAAGCAAGACCAAGATACTAAAATTATTATTATTATCACAGAATCGTGAAATTAGCAAGTAATTGTGCCTGATAGTAAGAACCGCGAATACAGCATAGCATTATGGCTTATAAACGCGTTTTAGCATTGCACTAGGCACGAACGACTTTGTAAATACATTTCGAAATTACCACGATTGACGAGAGATATAATTCTTTCATGATAAATAAATGTTCCCGAATTAAACGAATTATAAAAGGAAAAAAAAGTACAAGTCTCTCATAGAATACCGATCTCAAGTGATAGGTTTGCGCTTTCGTTCAGACAGCGAGATAATCCGAGACCAAACTTTCTCGGAACCGCCCGCGCCCATTTCTTTTATTCTTCACTTAAAAGGGTTCAACTAATATTTATGAAGTGTTTTGATGCATAATTGAAAATCACTTTCCCTCGAACGAGCCCTTAGACTGTAGAAAAAAAAAATACGATATTTAAAAAAAAAAATACATTTAGTACATTGATAGTGGTAGAGCCACGCTGTTGTCAACCATGACTCCGCATGAATGGGCAGGCTCGTCCGGGATGGTACCACTCTCTGACACACACGAGATCGACGTGAAGCGACAGCTTTGCTGTCGCGTTTCGTTCGGTGAGTGAGACTGCCGGATGCCCAATACTCCTTTCCTCTTCCCATCCCTTTTCCTACCCGCTCCACTCCCGATTTGATGGACTGGCAAGACTGGTTGTGGATGTTAATGGCTGGTAGTGATCACTTACCAGCAGGTGACCTGCTTGCTCGTTTGCCGGACCTATGCTATAAAAAATCAGCTGAACTAATTTGGCAGAACACCACGTCAGCTTTAGCCTTTACAGTTATCAAACCAAAAGTATGAGAACGTGATTAATTTAGCGTTTGATGAAAGTATAACAGTTCGGAGCGGAGTTGGAAAGCTGTAGCATTGTTTATTGCGCACGCCGGCCTCGGCTAATGTAACACACGAGGTGTAAAACTTCTAAATGAGCTGGAAGGTTCCAGAGTAGTTTCGCATTATACCCGACTTAGTATACGGGCCATTTTACTGCCTAACTGTCTAGACTTCGGGCTAGAATATGGTTATTAAAGGACATGTCATAACTTTATTATTCTGTATCTGAATTGCGTCGCGGAGTTGTTTATTGTTTTGTACACGTAAAGTCTCCAAAAGTTTAATTAAAATGAACATACGAGGGCATTTGGAAATGTTATGAATTATAAGTTTATGTTCGTAGATATAAAGTGTTAGGTTAAAGCGTATATTAAAATGTGATGTTTATGACTTATGACTAACCTAGAAAGAACGTTGATGTTCTTGATTGCTCGCATATTAAAAAAGTTGCTCGTGTAGAAAAACATCATATGTAACTTTAAACTTAGTAAGTTAATATTTGCACATTTAAATGATAATTGTATAGCACAAGTATTATTTTGAATAAGTAAATAATATTTTTTGTTTTGTTATTATGCATAGAAAAGGACATTTTGAAATAGTACTTTCAAACACCAGAGCTGTTTAAGGTCTTGCTGTCCTGTAAAAACATTTGATATCGCCGCGAGCACAAATATTATACAGTAAAAATTTGATATAATGGGGAAAATAATCTACTTCTGTTAGCGTAAAGTAGTACTAACTCATAATATCGTATTTCCTGACAACTGGGGAAACACAGCTATTTCATTATTCAGTCAAATGGGGTGAATATGATGATGATGATGTTGATAACGGTAAAAAACATTAAATAAAATAGAAGCTTTTAGGCATGCGTATCGCTATAATATTTAACTGGCTGTAATATTTATTGACAACGGAATAACCTACTGGTCGGAGAATATTTGACTTTTTAACCGACTTCAAAAAAAGAAGAGGTTCTCAAGTTGTCGGAATCTTTTGTTTTTATATTATTGGCATAGCAAAGAAAAACACCGTTAGGAAATCTGTATACCATAGCGATTTGTATGAATATCTATGGTATGTAAAGTCCGCCAACCCGCATTATGCCAGCGTGATGGTCGATTTGGCCTAGCCCCTCTCAATCGTACTCTCGATTGTAGAGGAGGTTCGTGCCCTGCAGTGGGCGTATCTGCGATTACGGGACGTATCTGAGCTGATACAGAACAGTTACACAGTTCCGGTTTGAAGGACATTGTAGCCAGAGTTACTCTGGCTGCTACATACTGATGCTTAACATCTTATGTCTCAGGATGGCGAGGGCTGTGGAATGCCAAGCATTGTTTAGCGATTCATGGTGTTTGGTTTTGCTACTGTCCATGAGTGGTCGTATCGTTTACATCAGGGGGATGGTATGCTCGTCTCGCCATCATGGCAAGAAAAAAGACCAACATAATTCTGTTAACTAGGTAAATATAATAATCTTGTGCCATTCAATATTCTATCAACAGAAAAAATCAAGCCACAGAATAAATAAATTTCGTCGAAGCATAAAAATAATCCTCTAGTATAATGTCGTTGTAAGATTTCGTTTAGAATCTATTGACAGTCGCTTACAGCATACTTACTGAAAGAAGCAGAGAACTCCAACTTTTTATACAAATAATTGATATTCCAACGACGACGCTACAAAAGCGATTGTGACAAAAAAAAAATTTTACGGCGGCTATTCTCGCATCACCGGGTTTCATAATATAATTATTGTTTATTTTTTTATTTTGTAGTGCGACGCAAACTCAGAAATACATAGATACAGATTTACATATACAGGGTATATCTAGAGTGCTACCGAAAACGGAGCCAAAAAAAAAGTTAGTACTATTAATGACTTCAGATACAATGCAACTAAAAACTTCGCAAAAGAGCTACAATTTTGTTTGTTGTAATTTTTTACTTATCGTCTTATTTGGGTAATAAAGTAAATACATCGTTTTCCCAAAATAATAATGTACACCTTTTTATTTTTAAAGACACAATGTTACGTAAGGGTGGAAATTATAATTTTAGCATCCAAACACGATGATATTTAAAAAAATGAAAAAAAACCTATCACTTTTTTGATAAATTTTTAGTTGCATTGTGTTTATAATCAGCACCACTTCTACTTGGCTTCGTTTTCGGTCGCAGTCTTAATAAATTGACATATATATTATATTATCTTATTTATCACAGATTAAGTATATTTTTAATAATCAGGATAGCACCTAATACTCGTAATACAACCTATATTCGAAAAAAAGTCAGCTAAATATGAAAGAAAAAAGATAGAGCCATTGAAAGATAGGACAGGTGTGCTGGCGTAGGCTTAACCCTAATAAAACTGGTAAGTTGTGCTAACGATTTGTAAGCAGTAGGATTGTCTCAGGTGTCCCTTACAGATTTCTATAGCAATAGATTTGAACATTACTTTGCCGATGTAGATTGTAGGTGTTTCATTAAACTTATTTTTTATTTTAACAAGTTCCCGACTTCAACATATTATTATCTATAAAAAAAGATTATTATAAAAACGGAAATAATTTTAATTTGTTGACTTATCTCTTTAGAGTTGTTATTAGAACGTTTTCTTTGGCAAGTGGGATTATAAAGGACAGTAGTTAGTTGAAACCAATTCTCTTGCACACCAAAAACGAAGTACTTACTTAGTCTCTGAACTAACTAGTAAAGTATTCATATAAAATAACCATAAAGTTACTTTTAATAAAATAAAAGTAATCAACTTTATCCATGTTGCATATAAAAAGGAAAAAAGTCTATAAATATTATTCGCATCTTTTTATCATCAAAAGCTGGTTTCTCTAAATAAGATTGAATCATACAGCGGTATAAGGAAAATAAAACGATTTCCCAAAACACCCTTACCAATTCATTATTTATGCTACTTAACGATGGAATATTCAAGTAAACCTTTTGAAAGTAAACGTTTGAACTCTGGCTCACTGATAGTTGACAAACATACAGATGGTCTATGATTTTTTGGCGTCCGAAAGCGTTATTATCATGCTATTGTTAAAAAAATTAAAAACAATAATTTATCTCTCTTCGCATTTTATTATATTGGATGTGTTAATAATATTAGATTACGAATATAAATGCTCGTTGTTTACATTACGAAAATATATATTGAACAATGCGTTAAACATATATTTTTAAAATTTTATTTGTAGTTCCAAATTTTTCCACACGCCAATAGAAGATAGATGAATTATAAATGTAATAGCCCTTAAATAATTAAAAAATATGCGCCTCAAAAAATAAAAAAAATACATACATAAACTCTCATCTTTTACCCGGAAGGGGTAGGCAGAGGCGCTACCAGGACACCCACATTCCGACTTCCGCTTTTAATGTTCCGTCCCACGATGTAATGGGGGGCGAGCGTATCACCATATCGGGCACAAAGTTCTGACTCCGAGCTGGTAATTAATAGAAAAATCCAATTTAACTTTTCCCAACCCGCGATTCGAGCCCAAGACCTCAGCGTTGCAATAATACCGCAGTACAACTGCGCAGCCGAGGCAGTCGAAAAAAAAACATTAAAAAGTTAAATCAAATACAAAACTGAACATGAAAGTTTTTTTTTTCGTAATGATTACTTCTTATATTTTACTCCTGGGTAAAATATTAATAATATAATTAAGAGGTAAAGCTCTTTAGAATATTTTAATGGGTCCTGTGTGAGTTTATAACGAATCTTTATAAATAGAAAACGCAAGGCTTTTCTAATGGGACCTTTACTTTCATATGTTGAACAAGAGCCTTCGCTTTGTGAAACTGGAAGTGGTACTTAAAACATAACAGCTGTATAGCTGCTTTTGTGCGTTATTTGTATTATAAAATAATGATACGCTATTGACCGGTGTAGCGTGTACTTAATTCGCTTTTAATTGTAGTTGGTTTGGTAGTAATTACTGTAAAGTTCCGTGGTTACATCGATTAATATGCTATATGTGAATTGTTATCGATGCTTCGGTTATCGATAGATTGTTACCTCTACCTTCAGTACTGATCCCTGGCTTTTCGAATGCCTGAAACATAACCATGACTGCCTAGTCATGGTAATGTTTCAGGTTCCTAGTCGGAGTACCTACTCCGCGCTTGTGTCTGTGATGCTGTGGCCGCGGTGCACACTGGACGAAAACACAAATTTCTTCAACGCAGACACTGTGTTATTCTGAACTAAAGCGCTCGGCCATCTCGGCAAAGACGTACATCTTATAGTTATGTTCAGGCGCTGGGATTGTCTTCCAATCGCAGGGTAGTTGCTTGTTTGCCTCGTCAATGTTATTATCTCGGTGCGTGGATTGAAATTAAATTGGAAAAGCACTCATAACAACTGTTTATGAAAATAAACGAAAAAAATTTATAATTTAGACTACATTTAATGATCAACTTCGCTTAAAATGATTCCCGAACAGGAAGTTACGAATACAAAGGAAAATTCATAACTAAGTATTTGTTATAACACAATTTGAAAGGTGTTCAATAGACCGTTTTGCACAAAACGGCTTCATTACGATTCAACGCGTCAAATAGCGTCCTAAGTATACAATGAGAGTACTGAAACATCCTTTACGGAATCAGTGTACATCAATACATACATATATAAACTCAAGCCATTTTCTCAAAAGCGGTGGACAGAGGTGCTGTCAGAACACCCACTTTTCGCCTCGTATTTGATAAGGGGCTAGCCTATTGCCATAACGGGCACAAAATCCCGACTCCAGGCTGATAATGAATAGAAAAATCACTTTGCCCGATCCGGGCTTCAAACCCGAGACTTCAGCTTTGTAATTGTACCGGAGTAGAACTACGCCCACGAGGCAGTATATATATATGTCTAGAATAAAACGTTACATAATGTAAAAACTTACGCTTTAACTCGGTAACTTTGTGATTACACGCTCTATTGTGGTAGATAAGTACATCCCACATTCCTATTCTAATTTAATACCGAGTGTTAACTTACTTAAGAGCGTGTGAATAAATGTGGTGAACTAAAGTCCAACTATGTTTCGGGATTTTATGGCGTCCAATTTTGCATATTTTTTAATAGATGCTGGGAATACTACGGTAAAACGAGTCTAGTTGAGAACGGTCGCGGATTCAAATCTCAGGCACAATCGTAAAACTAGCTTAACAGACAGATATATACAAGGATGTCCATGGTGTATAAAGTGCGTCAACGCACACAAGGCAAGCGTAGAATTAATATGGTTTGAGCATTCTCAAACACCGAATTCCAAAGATAACCCGGGGTTTTATGGATTTATAAAGGATTGGGAAATATGTAATAAATACGCTTAACAGTCACATACATAGACCTAACCCCACACTAAGATCGAGTCTTGTGTCGTGGGTATCAGGAAATACGACAGACTTTTCGGTCTCACCAACACCCAGACCCGAAACAAATACCTGTAGATCATACAAATATTTATTGCGGTGCGGGGATCGAACCCGCGGTATCACGTTTCACAGCCGGCGTCAAACCTACTGCGTCACAGAGTCTATCAACGGCAAATATCTTCCTACATTAAGTAAATATTGAAGCCGGGATCGAACTGCTCAATAAGCAAAATATTTCTTGTTAAAAATATATCTTTCTTTTTTGGTATTACGTACAATCAACGAGCGATTCCAAGTTTGTTTTGAGAATTGCGTGGGTTTAACTCTGGGTTTTTAGTATCCCCCCAACTGGAGAGGATGACCTTCATACTTGGTAGAGAATTTTTATCGAGTTTATTCCTAATCGTTAGGGATTAACAAGAATATGAACAACAGACACCGAGAATTTAAGTATATATGGATTATTATTATTCTGCTGGATTATTATTATTAATACAGATGCTGAGGGTTTAAATATTTATGCATTAATAAATATTCTCTGTAAAATAAGATTTTATTATTTTTGTAATGTGAAGAAACTTAAGTGAGGTATGATTAGAGAGCTTATCAACAAATAATTTGTTTGATATTGGGTGACTCTTGTCCCTATTTGCCTTTGTATTCCTATTTACCCTATTTTACTGTACAACTTTGAATATAACACCAGTATTGTTTCCAACAACTATTGTATAAAATCAAACACACATGTTTGTGGCGCTTGGTCAGCGTTACGTCTTGAGCCAACGTAACTAGAAACTCGTGAGATTAGCCTGGATTAAGTTCGTAATGACTATAGTACGGTAGTGTATACCTTTGTTCCTACACCCAGATACCCAGATAAGACCGGGAGATAAATTAAATATCCTCAAGTTTTACTTAGCTGAGTAGTTGAAACTTGGTTAACTAGTTCGTGTGAGGTAACTTTCAGCTGAAGCGAAATAGACTATATTTTAGCGCGTGAAATTTATTATAGAAAGATCTTGTTTTACAAGAAAATTTTCGTTTAGTTTAAAAAATATTAAGCGTCTTATCCCTGTATACATTATAGAGAAACAAAATAAATGGATTACCGTGCTGCTAAAATAATAACATTGACCACTTTTTTACTAAATGTATAAAATGCCAATGAAAATGTTGTGGCTACCACAATAAAAAACAAGACGGGGAAAGCAAACACAATTTACATTTCATTATCGTCGTTATTTACATTACCTCTGGGCACTTCCGTTTTATTTGTATTGCTTTCTCTTGCTACACTTAATTAATAAACGTATCCTGAATATACTGTTTTATTATTAGTTCGCAGTCTGCACGAGTTGGAATGTTATGTAATACAGCATGTGTGCATGGGCTAAGGCGGCCCTAGACCTAAAATAACATTATACAATAAATTTTATTGTACAATAAGATTGAAAGGCACTTTGAATCCAAACGATCAATTATATTTCAGAATAATACTAGATTAAACTCTCTTTGTATAATTTTTGGGTTCTCTTTATGTGCCATTAATGCACGCGCACGTATTCATATTTTTGTGTAGTTATGAGTTACGTTATGATATGTTAAGCTGATTATTAGCAGTTTTCCTGTGACTTTTTAGTAAATTTGTCAACATTTGTAATTTATATGTTTACCAGAAAAATACATATTTGCCTAATATGCTTTGAATATTAAATTTGTAGGTAAAATGTTAATGTTGCATAATAAATAAATAAATAAATCTTTATGACGAAACAGACTAAATTATTGCCTAATACCGACTTTAAACGATGCCATGGAAAAATATGCTGCAGTAAAAATTAAACACGATCAAATTTTCGTAAAATAATTGCGCAATCTTTAATATTATCTAGGTCAATAATATTGCACATTTCGTAAGATTGCGCAGTATACTTGATCGTCTAAGTGCCGCCTGTGATCACAATCACAGCCGACATTAAAGTGAGATTAAAGGTGCATTATTTATTATTGGGTGTTATTCTCAATTATTCCCGGGGTGGTGGACATTAATCTCAATTCGTACACGTGCCGCGCGTTGGACATTTCTCTCAATTTCGCGACACGCGTTGCTAGAATAACCGTTAGTTTTTGCCTTTTATGACCTGTGTTGATAATTAAATTACACAGGTAGATTGTGAGTGTTTTGAGCTTGTTAACATATCTCGATCAATACGGACAAAATAGAAATAAATGTTTGAAGAAACCACCAAATTTTATTGTAATAGCATAAAAATGTACTAATAAATATGATACATAAAAATATGTAAATATAGTGCCTTAAGTATAGCAATAAGTAACATGATGCCATCATTTATACATACTGTGGATTATAGACCTCTACGAATCCAAGGCTTCTAATACATTTAGAATAAACTTTAAATGATTTAGTCCGGGTTGGTACCCACCAGCCTTAATTAGCCAATTAAGGCGGGTTTACTTAAAGTCTACATTTTTCTATTGATTTCATTTAATAGACTAGTTTAGTATGGGAGGTTATAAGCCGACCTGTAGTAGTTCTATCGTTGTGTTGGTCCAGAGATGGAACGGTTTTGTATTTCGTAGCTTGTTTATCGCACACTTTGCACCGGAAGCTGTTGTTCATACATTCTGACTGACTGATAGCTGTGTATAAATATATTTCAAGATATAAGGAATGACGTATGTGAGGTCGGCGGAATATAAACGTTACAAATCATATTCCAGTGACATTCCGGCTTCCTATCGATATTTCATGCTCCCCTCCGCCGTGATGTATTTGTGGCGCCCTCTATTTACGACCAATATATCATTTTTCCCGCTCTGAAACCAGAATATATCTATGCTTCATAGAATATTTGATGAGTTTAACATATTCGGTAAATCTGTGAATTTATATAAAGCATTATGTATCAGTCAAGTTCAAAAAAATGATATCCCACTTTTTTATTGCGATGAATGGCGAGACGAGTATAACATTCGCCTATTCGCGATACGACCGCTCATGGACAGTAGCAGACCAAATAATACCATAAAATACAAAGCGACGCTTGGCATTCCAGTGCGCTCGCCATTCTGAGAGATAAGATGTTAAGTCTTATTATGTCCCGTAGTTACTCTGGCTCCTTCAAACCGGAAAATTTACACTGTTGTTTGGTGGGAGATTTCTCACACGCCTGTCTGTCTATTTAGACATTGCGGTGATACCTACCCAGGCGGCCTTTAAAATAGAAGTGTTTAGTAGCTTCTTATTTAAAAATATGCTTTCAAAAAGTATTGATTAGACTAATAATTTTGAACGTTTCTTAGAAGTCCGTAGAGAAAGTTAAATAAATGAATCCATCTAAAAATGTGAAACCAAATGAGTCGGTTTCATGAGGTGATATAATATATCTATGTTTAGTTTAAAATGGCGTCGAACGTGTACCCGATTGTTTGGCACCCTGATGGAAATTTGCTGGAAATTACTGGATACAAGCACTCGACAGGCTATTTAAAATGCTTGAGAGAAGTGTATGATCAGTAGCAAACTTTATGTGGCTGAAGACGACTGTGATAATAAGAATCGCAAAGTTCCAAGAGGCTTGCATGTTGAAAAGTAACGCACATCGCAAAATCGTATTGTTAGTACCGCCTCCGACATTTAAGGATTGAGTGGACACCGAAAGAGGTGG
This sequence comes from Theretra japonica, assembly GCA_033459515.1. Classification (NCBI taxonomy): domain Eukaryota; kingdom Metazoa; phylum Arthropoda; class Insecta; order Lepidoptera; family Sphingidae; genus Theretra; species Theretra japonica. Next base: position 4,256,881 of record CM065936.1, read on the forward strand.
GAGATGAATTGCTGTATCAGCCCAGATACGTCACACTGGACCTAGGCCATATAATCCACCACGCTGGCCTAGTGCGGGTTGGCGGACGTTACATTCCATAAAAATTCTTGCAAATCGCTATGGTATGCAGGTTTCTCACGATGTTTTCCGTCGCAGTTATAGTGCTAGCTGATTGACTTTCAATACACACATGACTCCAAAAAGTCAGAGGTGTGCCCTGGGATTTGAACCCGCGACCACCACGAACATTTGTTCATCGGGAGATGAACGGCAAGGAAAATTAGACACAAAGAGTGTTTCACAGTTGTTACAGTTTCACTCAAATAGCTTAATTATTCCTTTTTCATTTCGACATACAATTTCCTTCTGACCTTTATCTAAAGGTTTAAGTGGGCGCCCGCTCTCTACCCAGTCGATAGTTGATATTTGTAGATCTTTCTACCCAACTGCTATCGATTGTACGAACTTAGTTCTGCCGTCATCGCCAATTCAATTTATGAATAATTCAACTGGATTCGCAAACTCAGAACGTCGTTCATAGAGATTTAGTGATGCAATATTTCCTTTTATGAAGGCGTTTGTAAACGAAACTTCAGACACTATTCATGTTATTGAGAGTTCTTACATTTCTACCAATAATAAATATAATAATATTATACTATAATTTATAACTTACATTGTGGTACACCGCAATCACACATACAAATTTTATTACATTTTTTGGGACAAAATTTACAGTTTCTCTTGAATTATTCACTACTTTCGTGGGTTCTGGGTGGGTCGTTCATGCTTTGGGTTTAAACCCACGACACTTTTCAAGAGAATACGGTGTAGTTCTAAAATACTTATCACTCAATAGATAATGCATAAGTAAATAAATTATTCTATGCACATATAAATGATTCATTGCGTAGTCACATACAAACAGTTTACGAACTAAGCGAGTGAACCATTCCCATAAACGAATTGATTGTGTGTGCATTGTGGGCAAGTCGAACAATTGCATATTTTACAACGTTCGCCGGCAATTGAGTTATTACTATAATAATGTAGGGACGAATGATGGTTTCAAGGTGTATTGAAACAGGTAAGGATATCGTATTAGCATATATTTGAATAAACGCTGACTGGGTTGAAAGGTAGTCCATTGAGCCAGGTAAAGACTAGACCGTGATTGAGACGTGTTCACAAGTAATCTAGCCTCATGGAGCATCGAAATTGTCTACCGTACGCTTGGGGGGTAAATTGTCAAACGATTTTGCTCTGTCAAACGCTGCTTCAGACGAACTGGCTACACTTTGTCATATAGCCGTGGCCGCAAATGCCTCCCGCGTGATAGCACGTCATTGTATGTAGGGACGTCCGCGTTCATTTATTTGTACCAGATTACGGGCGACGCACTGACATGGCGGTAAACCGACGCTTTCGCCCGCCACCGCCGATAATGCCGAAAGCTTTATTCGATAACTGTCAATTGTTATATAAATCCGATTAATTATGGGATTTTCGCAATTCGTGATTAGTTGGGGCGTTTATTTGCTGAGTTAATAACGTAAGCTCGTTACATCGATGGCAATAATAATACAAAATTATAATTTAATACGTGGTTGATAGAAGAGGTTCAATTAAACGTTACCCCATTTCCTTTGCGAAATTTTTATCCGGATAATACTTACGTGTAACCAATGCTATCCAATCCAATCCATCAGCCAAAGGAAGTCCACAGCTGAACATAGGCCTCTCCCAATGATTTCCACAGTGACCTGTTGGAGACAGCCTGCATCCAGCGACGTCCCGCGATCTTTACCACCTTACCTTTACCTTACCCAAATGCAATGACTGGCAACGTACCTAGATACCTCAAAAGCGTATTGCGTATATCCTTATAGTATTTACAAATTATCTATTAATCTAAAATGTTCTCCACCTAACTCTTTAGATGACAACATTTTTTAAAATTATTACTATTTTTTTTATTAAATAATGTTTTGGTGGATAAAAACTCGTTCTAAAAGTACTGTTTTTGAGCGAAACAGCGCACGAAAGGCGTAAACGATCTTAATACGCTTTAATAAAATCATTTCGTATCGAATGCTCGTTAGCGTCACCAGCTATAAAATCATTTTAAGACCTAAACCAGCATACAGTATACACTGTCAATAATATCGATAGCACAAAACAAATTTCTTATGTATATTCATATAACGGTAACATAATTAATTTATACGTAATTATGATGATAATTGTGTCAATGTGTAATTAAATTCGTAATTTGCAATTCAGCAAGCAATTTACGCCAATATTCCATCCAATATATATTTCATATTCTGCATCAAATCTCACAGGAATAATGTTATGAATCCAATTTAATCATGATATGCATATTTGCTGTTATACACATCACTGCATCCACATACTGATTATTATTGACTATATTATAGATATCATTTCTCATTATAGGATAGCGTTTATATTAGTTTAGAATCAAAGGATTTGTCAGTCGGAAAATGATTACTGGTACTGATAAACACCCATAACATACATATTATTTGAAACATTAGGAATCATTAAGGAGGGTTGCGTGATTTCTGGCCCGTTCTAGCCTTCCCATGTACGTTGTAATTAATGCATTCTACAATGTAACTCTACTAATTCTAAAATGCTTATCATCATCATCAGCTCTTCCGCGTCCACTGCTGGACATAGGCCTCTCCTATGGCACGCCACTGGGTTCGATCTTCACCCCATCGTCTCCAACCGCTACCAGCCATCTTACAAATATCGTCTCAAAATACTCATGTAGCTTGACAATTCCTATGACTACGACAACTATCACAACTGACAGATTAGCGTGCCTTCTGAGGTATTAAAACAAAACAAAGGTGTTGCCATTTAACATAGCTACTTCCAGATTAAAAACAATTGACACATAAGGGGGGTTACTCAATGATCGGAAATTCGAATGTGCGGACTTCGACGTCCGATGAAAGTTATAAGTTTTCCGTTTCTAAAAATCATCACTTATCTCTATGATACTTAATATCCCCTCCGAACTAAGTCTATGGCTACGACGTACGATAGAGGATTTGTGGAGTACCTAGGCACATTCGTAGTTTTACGTGCGATGATCGAACATTCGAACTTCGTTTCATAGAGTAACCCCCAAGTATCGGCCACTGCTGAGTATGGTGCTTTTCTATAGCCGAGTATTCGAAAGGGCTCATACCATAGTCCACCATGCAGGACTGGTGCAGGTAGAATTTACACAGCACACAACTGTCACCAATCTATACTACTGACAGCTTTCAGCGCCCCGAAGTACGTGAAGGAAATATTAATGCGGACTCTCAGTGAAAATAACGAAGCACTAATTAAAACTTGGACGGTAACATGAAATTTAATAATACCGTCGCGGACCCCCGACGACGTGTTAATGTTAGTTTTTGTCTAATGTAATGCGAGCTCCACCATGGAAATTCACAATTAAAATTTATGTTATTAACCAGTTGTAGTACTCCTTTGGAGCGCTGGTACAGCAATTCTGAATATCACAACTGATTTTAACAACTGTATATTTCTAAATGTTGGTGTTATCCCTAAAGGTTGTGTGTGAAAAGGGATTTAAGAAAAAGTTTTAAAGCTTTCGATTTATAGTTACAAAAAAATACTCACAATGTATCTTCTCGTTATAGATAAACGATTTTCTCTGCTAATATAATTGTTCAAGTTAACTATCTAGAGCAATAATTCGTAAATAGGTTTATATTGTATTACAAAATTATTATAAGTACTTGTAGCTTATAAAAAATATAGATAAATGGTAAATCATTGTGGCCCATATCTGTATATAAATAAATCAAATTATTCAAATTTAGCTTTAATGAGTGACTCGGCCTCTAATGGTGAATAAATTTGAATATTATTTTACACAAAGAATAAAATAAAATCATATTTCATATTTTTATCCGCATTTCGGAATACGAAAACATTTCGGGTCTTTTATGGTTATGTTATAAGTTATTGTCATAGATAAGATGCGAAGCTTTACCCGCGAAAGGTATTTTTACGACCCTGTTTAGGTTTCGTCCGATTAAATATATGAATTCGACACCAAATAAAATTTTCCGCCTTATAAATTTTATGTGTGAATATCTGTAGGCTAATTCACGTAATTTCTTGACGCGCCGATCAAGTTGCGGTGCAGTTGCAATTAAGTTTACGTCTTAGTGCAAAATGGTATTCTTGTAATTGTTTAGCTGCGCGTGAAGTGCACCTAAGCTATGCGTAAACTGCGCGGGTGCTGCACGTCAACTATACGTCAGTCGTATGCAAGAAGCTTACACGTGGATACTGATCAAGATGCGATCTGAATCACGCACATAAAACACGCAGGAGTAGAATACGCTAAACCGCTCGCGTGACGCGGCCTTGACGCGAGCGTATCTGACAGCGGTTGTCAAAATTACGAGAATACGAAAAGGTCTGTTTTGATCGAAACTTAACTGCAACTGCACTGCAACTGAACTTATTTAATTACGTGAATTACCCTACAGATCCATTAGGAATCCAGTGGTTGGGTTTATCAGCAGAACCATTATCCTAACACGTCTCGATGTTAGAATAGAATGGGCGAGGCGGTGTCTAGTGTATGGTACGCATTGTTTCATATTGTAGATAACAGTACCATACTCTACTGAAAGGGAATATTAACATCTGTTCTACCGTGTCCTTTCCTTTCATGACAGATCGATGAATACAGGCACACATGTATTCATTCCAAGTGATGAATATAATATGAGGGTTATCAGTGAAGGGATTGTTTTTTTTTTAATTTTATTGTGCGGGAATTATGTGGCTTGATTACAGGGACCTAACTCGGAATGGAGAACTATTATCCTTATTGTTAACTATTCACAGATAGTGAGTAAGTTAGGTTAAAAATTCTGATGCTTTGCTTACCTTACTTTACTTAGTAATGTCAGACATATTATATTTTCATAAATAGATTTTTTTATGCATAGGTCCATATAGGCAATCGAGCTAACAGGTCACCTGATGGTAAGTGATCACTGACGCTTATGAACACACCTATATGTAGTATAATTAAAAACGGGCCCAAAATCGTATATGAGGAATCCGCCAGATGTAAATTCCGCGCTGATTGTATTCGTTCATTAATAAGCATGGTAATTATGGCCGCAATAAATTTATTTGCGCAATTAAAGACCTCGTATATCCCGCTGCTTCCCGGAATGAATATTCCACACGTGAACATCAACGGAACAAAAGTTTTGCGTTGTAAATGCAGCATAATTTATTCACTTTAGTGCAAAATTTCTCAGTTCAAAATAGTTAAATGGTGGCGCGGCAAAGCAACACACAATTTCACATTCATAATATTTACGACTATATAAGAATGTGCAATTAAACTTGGAAATTAGCATTTGTCCTTTAACGGGTTTAAAGTATAACACAGTATAATTAAGCTGCCATGTGTGGGTATGAGAGACCGCTGTTCACTGCGACTGCCAAAGGACCGGTAGAGTATGAAAAATTAATGAAGGGTAGGCCTCCGTTTGTATTACTACGAATGTCATATACTTGGGCTCCAGAGACCCATAACGCGTTGGGCCATAGGGCCGGTGAAGGGTTGATTTATTATGTCATTCTGTACATGCCATATTACACGTATTATAATATGAGGGCCAGATATTTATGCGTTATGGAGGTCATATTTTGTAAATTGTGCTTTCAGGTGTAATGGAGTGACGAGGAACGTTTTGGATTTATTTTTGGAATTATATTTACAACAACGTGATTTACGTTTCGTAATTATATCATGTGTATTTATTTTAAGCTTTATTTTTTGGATTCAGTTATGTGAATAATACTCGAAATTAGATCTCCTTTCGTTCATTTAGCAAGTAACAAGGAACCCGTTATCATCTTCAAGTTAATCAATAATTTATTTCTTATTAGTTGAATCATACACGAGCTGTAAAATGCAAATTCCTCGATTAGATTGATGGGACGGCTCCACTAGCGAGTATTTCAATGCGGAAAACACGATTATCCGGCTTTGTACGCTTCTCGTGGGGGTTGCCGTCAGTCACGCGCCGAGGTGTAAAATTATAAGGGATTTTTTCCTGCAACAGTACGTTTAGAAAGGTAGCAGTAATCTTGCAATGGATAAAACTAGCTAGGGAAAAATGAGTTTTTAAATAAAATATGTAGTTTTAATTGGATATCATTTTTCAAAATGACACAAAATTAATACATTGAAGCTTACACAAAACAATTTTATTTAATGACAACGCTATTGTCGTATAGGGATAACAGTATTGAAACGTTAAAAGTAAAACCCCGAAGAAACTTTTAATATGAAGCAATACTTGTCTTGTCATTCTCCGCTTGCTACGTTCGCGCCTCACTAAGCAAACCCACAAATCAGTGAAGGTTCCACGCCTTAAAAAATATAGCTATTATATTTTAATAGATTTATCGTCAAAGTGAGAAGATATATACAGTTTAGTAGCCTTCTAAGGTACGTAATTCGAATACCATTTTCCCGGTCGGGTTATGTGATGCGAGCTTATTATTTAATTAATTTGCATACATTACATTGTTTTTTATAACTTATTACAGGTCACGAAAGTGAGCAAGTTGTCATTAAGTGATTACTGCTGCGTATACGAGTACGTGTCATTAACACTTGAAAGTATAAGTAAAGGTTTTAAGCAGGTCGGTAACTGTGCCGATCGGCGAGAGATATTAGCATATTGTGTTTGAATTGATTGTGCACGTATCATCAAATGCATTGCAGTATGAAATAAAAATACATTCAGAATGTGTGGGAGAAAGAAACGGCAAGATAAAGTTTCCCTGGGCTCACTCGTCTGGATTGATGCAATAATTTTGTCGAAGATTGGCCAATGCATGGCCAATCATTGGCGATAGTGCGAAGGCGTCATAGATTTCGACTGTTTTACTTATGAACTAAAACCGAGAGCTAGGCTATACATTTCAGTTAGTATCATCTAAAGAGCGACCGCCAGATTATAGTGCCGTGAGCTTTGTTTCCGCCGTAAGTAAATAATTTAGTAACATATATTTTTCTCTCTCTCTCTTCAGCCACAGAAAGTCCACGGCTGAACTTAGGCCTCCCCCATGGATCGCCACATAGACCTGGAAACGGCCTGCATATACGAGTATAAACATTTTTTTAAATAAAAGTACATCTTTCCAGTTCATTTCGTCACGTACGAAATGAAGATCCATGTTTAAAACTCACCAACTTTCTCTAAAGTGGAAAGTTTCTTCTCTGAACGGTTACTTTCAAAGAAAACTCACGGAGAAATAAAATATTTTTAGATGTTATGAAATTCGATTCTTTATAAAGTCGAAACTTCTATTTTTTTTTGTGTCTGCAGCTGTTTTTTTAACATTTAATATGTAAGCTGTTATTAATATAGTTTCGTTTAGTAGTATATTGCCTGATTATTAATTACAGGGTCCTAGTTTCGGTGCTTAGGTCAGGTAACACCTGTGGGTTATACGCTTTTGATTCGTTTCTAATAAAAAAATATATTTTGGTTTGAATTTTTGATAAGAATGACGTCAGAGAGACTTTTAGTTGTAAAATTTCAAGTCGACCAATACTAAAACTCATAAGTCGAAATCAAAATGTAGCACACCGAATAAGGGTAAAGAGCCTTATATTATTTCAATTGTAAGCTGCAAACTTTGAGTAATTACTGACAAGGAACAACTATTCATTTCACAAGTTTCAAAGTTGTAAGTCTGAAATATCTCTGTATTCTACTGAGAACAAAGGCATAGTTTCAAAAACATAAATAAAGAGTGTACATTTTAAATCGTTTTGTTAATTTTCTTTCTATTTCGAAGATATTTTTATTCTAGTTTTGTATCGGACTGCGGTAGCTAGCGCATTGCCCAAGCTTTTTACATTTTGCAAAGATTTTATTAGTCGTATAGACATAATGAAATTTCATTACATAGCCTGTTCTTGAAGACTTTTGAAAATCCATCGCTTATTTAGAAATGTAATTAATTATTCTAAATTGATATACAGGGTTAACCTTTGCAAGTGGGCGAGGATAGCCGAATTCGAAACTATTAGGATTAGCGAAATATATGTAGTCAAAGGAGTCTCGAGTCTGATTTTAATGAAAATTAAATGTGCAAAACGTACATGTTGTATAATGATTTATCAAAAATCTTAGTATGCAATATTAGTTTTCATAAAAAGAGAGCTCGTGTTTCCTTTCAGCATTATTTGGTATTCCTCATAGTTTCAAATTTGGCCACCCACGCCCACATGAATAATTCACATTATAATAAACTTCATTTATAGCGTGATTGATAGTTTTCGTCACATTATTATACGAAACTATTATAATAATGTGGTGAAAACAATCACTATTGAATATTAGTTTTATAAACTTAATAATGAACATCATCTATTCATACTGTTAATTCCTAAAACGATGTTTAAATACGAATATTCAAAATATTAAAGTCCGCAGCGAGTCTATTTGCTACCATTATTATTTCAGAATAGCCACTTCGCAGTAAAGGTTTAAATTTCTTTGCGTGGTTTACGAACATTGATATTATCATCGCGGGATTTGCTTTTATTATACACAGAGAACAAAGGATTCTAACATTGGATTTCATATTCAAATAACATTCAACAAAATATCTTGTCCTTTCTAACCTACTTCATTTGCTCGTGTTATTTTATTTAACGAAGTTACCGACGTAAATGTAATTTAAAAGGATTTTTGAATCCAATATACATATACGGAGTATTAACAAAGAAAATGTTATAAGTATGTACCCACATTTTAATTATTTCTATCGTATTCGGTGTAATTGACATGTCAGAACAAAAGATTTGAACAAACGTTTTCTTTTAGGTTTTACTTATTTTAACTTGAATATATATACGAGTATATAATATAAGGACTGCCCCGATGGCGCAGTTGAACTATGGTATGATTACAACGCTAAGGTCTCGGGTTCGAAACCCGGGTCGGGCAAAGTGATATTGGATTTTTCTATTCAATATCAGCCCAGAGTCACGAATTTGCGCCCGATATGGCCATAGGCTTGCGCCCTACCACATCGTGGGACGGAACATACAAGGCGAAACGTGGGTGTCTTGGTAGCAACTCTGCCTACCCCTTCTGGGAAAAAGGCATGAAAAGAATAAAAAAAGAAAGTAAAATGAAATATAATATTAATAGCGAGAACGACTCGCTTTAACAAATAATTGAAATATATATTTACTAGAGTAAAGCTTTATGCTTTTCAATTTAACGATGTTTCATTATTATAATAAGCGTATTTCTTTGTGAAATAATATTTGTTTTTAAACGAAGTGTCTTTCGTGAGTAATAATTAATTTATGCTCCCAACGATAAAATATAACAGATATTTTTTTAATTCCGCGAGTGTTCCACGGTTAGTTTATGATTGGCAAAATAAACAGATTTTCATATTTAAGGTAACTTTCGGCTAATAAGTGTTTGTTTCTTTTTGAAATGGAAAATAAATATTTTATGAACATTGGTTTTGATCCATTTAAAAAATATCCTGATTTTCGATTTTTTTTATTGCATAGGTCCGGCAAACGAACAAACAGGTCACCTGATATGATAAGCGAAGGATAAATTGTAGTTCAAGGCCTTACAAGTAGAATTAACTCGATTGTTTTGAATAGCGAGGTATTCACGACTTTATTATTAACACGGAATTGTATCGACGGCTAGGCAAGCATCGTATTGTAGTTGCATTATTCAATATTATATTCAAAATAAGCGACTCAATTCTAAGGCCTTGGACTAAAGTTAATCCTTCGCTCATCCGAGTTTATTAATAAGACCCTTACAGTAATTGTCTCTGAGCTGGGAGAGAAATGTGTATATATGTATATACTATGGCTGTGTATAGTACATTGGTTAATTAAAAAGCCACGTTTGTGGTTCCCGTCAGAAAACCATTTCGTTGTTTTATGGTTTTGCCTTTCGCTTGTCAACAGCTGGCTTGTGTTACTTGGGGAGACTATGTAAGACGTTGTTTGTGAAACACGCGTTTTATGTTCGTACTTAAAACTGATCTCAGCGTACATTTGCGTTTATTGTTGCCTTTCTGAGATATCGTTTTATTGAGCGATGTGACATGAAAGGTTTTGGAATCATATTTTCCGTGGTTGTTTATGTGTTTTTTGTTAGTTTTTCGATACATATTCCGATTTATGTATTCTAAATACAACATTCATATGCCATATAAAATCTTTCGATCTATAATGGAAATATTAAGGGAATATATGTATATAATATATGTATATGTATTATTGAGCAGTTCAAATACTTTGTCCAAGAGCGGTGATAAATAATGAGGAAGTAAGTTGTTTTAATAAGTAAAATGTGAATGATTCTTGGCTAAACATTCTATAATTATTTATACTAAATAAACAAAAGAGCAGCGTATTACTGGAGTAAATGAAAGCCTTCTTCCAGCCCTAAAACATTAAATCAACTCGATAAAAGCAAAGATCACCCGCGAGTATAATCGAGCCGTACAAAAAATAAACTAGTACGATAAAGGGAAACATTGAGTGGGAAGGGCGGCACGCAGCACGTCTGCCAAGTTTGCGCAACTTGCTGTATCTTGTTTGCGAAGAAAAATTTACGCACACTTCCCGCTGCCTTTGAAGTGTCGCGAAATTTCGCCAAGTTAAATGTGTCGGTTAATATCATTTTGGAAATTATTCTTTGTCGACTTCTTTCTGTTTCGTAAATTGCCTTTTTGTTAGGGCAATTTTGGTGGCCAATATTTGGGCAGTTGAAATGCGTTTGCGTAAGGCACGGTACTCGGAATCGTTTCAGTGTGGTACAAATTAATTATGTAGTATTAACAGACTTGTGTACACTCATATACTCGCATATCTACTAAATAAAGACATACCAGAGAAATGTAATTTATAAAGTTCCTACCTTAGCTTATTTTCCTAATCTTATCTCGAACAAAGTTTATATCTCATGTGGCAAGATCAATGGTTAGCGCTTCCGTAACTTGCACGATAAATTATTCCATCGAACGTATATGTAGTGTGGCGATGTTCACACCGACCGTGTCTCACCTACGCTCGGATAAATACGTCCTATGATATACCTATTAAACCACTAGGCACTTTACCTGCTACGTACTATGTGAATGTACTTATCGATTTCCACATAATTACGTCATATCATGCGAAGGTATGAGGATTTTGGTCGTATATCACCTACTTATATATATTTTTTATTATTTATAAGCCCATTATACGTCCCACTGCTGGGCACGGGCCTACTCTACAATCGAGAGAATCGATTGAGAGTGGTTAGGCGATATAGTCCACCACGCTGGCCTAGTGCGGGTTGGTGGACTTACATACCGTAGAAATTCTTTAAAATCGCAACGGTAAGCAGGATTTCTCACGATGTTTTCCTTCACCGTTAAAGTGCGTGGTGATTGACTATCAATACACACATAACTCCGAAAAGTCAGAGGTGTGCCCTGGGATTTGAACCCGCGACCACCGTGAACATGTAGGCAGCCGAGTCTGGTCCGTTACCAACAGGCCACCACGCACTTACATATATAATTTATCAAATATTTTGTCCCTTTCGAACGACTTTAGAATTCAGTTTGAGCGAAGAAGACAAAACATTCGATAACTAAAATAGGTTTTAAATCTGTCTATGAGTAATGCCATATGGTTTATATGATGTCACGTCATGTCATAACACGTATTAGCGTTTGGGAATAAGCAGGCTGGTGTACCACCCGCGCGTCCTTGTGTTATTCGAAAAAGGACATTGAAATAATTATAAAATCGATCGTGTCGAGGCCAGACTGTTATCATTCGTTAATTTGATTCCAATTTGTAACGGCGCGATAAGGAAAATATTTATGAAGCTACTTATTACATTAACTTCCTTTACTTGTTTCTTTTATACCGTAGCGGCAAGCTTCTAGTACCTACTTTGGATCATCTTACGTACCTTTGAGTAAGAAGAAAGGGCGGGGAGAGAATTATACAGGTATTAGGTTTTCGTTAGTTACACATAAATGTTATAATATATGCAGCTACATAGACCTACGTGTAGTGAAAGTTTGCTAATTAATTCAATTTGGCTGGTAAATATAACTCTTAGCGAGGTCGTGTAAAGTTATCGTACGGTATCTTACGTGTATCTCTGGGGCTTTGTGAATAACTTTTAGATATATATCTAGGTTCTTGAAGGTTGAAGTTCTTGTTCTTATTAGAATCTTAGCCTGGGTAGCATTGACCGTAATAAATAAGAATATGTTTAAAAATATGTTACTATGCAGACGGCTTCTAATAGTTCGTGTTGGAAATTCTTGGGAAGGCCTATATTCAACGGGACCTCTCTTGTAGCTCGAGATGACGATGAAAAACGTCAATGAATTATTTCAAGTGAAAGAAGTCAATCCCGCTAAGGCCGCTTTGCCTACCGAAGTGCCTGCCTAAAATAGATGCCCTTAACAATTTCGATTACATATCAATATTCAATAGAGACAATTTCTACGCTAACAAAAAACAAATTTAAGCTATCAGCAATTCTCTAGTCTTAATAAATGGACGGGCAGATAGATATACATCGTGATTTGTTAAGATAATACAAACGGCTGGGATAAGACAATGTATTTGTAGAGCTAGTGGTAACAAGTAACAACGCCAAGGCCTGAGATATCGTATAACAGTAATAAAGTTTTCGGGTCTGCTATATGAAATAAGGAACGTGATATTACTATAAGTGTTTGCCTAGATTTACACATATGCCCTTTAGCTAGCGATGTAGAGAAAAGGAATATGGTATGCGAAAGGGTATTCTTGTATTAAGTGTGCGGTTGTAAGCATACAAGGTATAAAGGTTGATTCGGTACATTCATTTTATGTCTAACTTTTGGATATAGAGAGGTAAGGGAGTATCATCATATTAGTCTATAGTTCAGTATTCTCTTTCTTCTCATTTTACATTACACCCGTTGACTGCAATATTAAATTTTGATTACCATAAAAACGTAGAATATTTAAGACACGTTCTTATTCATGATAGATACGAAGTTTAACTTATATTTATGGGAAAAGTTGATGGCGTAGGGAAGTGTATTGAGGGATAAAGTAATGGCTGCAGAATATACGAGATTGGACAAGAATTGTAGACGTTACTGTACTATTTTGTCGATCAAAATGTAAAAAACACCCTGAGCCGAACGCCATCAGTTTGTTCGATCATGGTTCGAGATACACTACAAAAAGATAATTCTAACCCAAAGCAGATTGATAGATAAATTGATTGTATTATAATAGTGGCTAAAACAAGAGCAAGAAATTTTAAGCCATCTACAGGGTTTCTGGCCGGGTTAATGACTGATATTTACAAATTGCAACAATAGATACTGAACATATCGAGTGTTCCCCGAGCTACTGTGGTATACGATATTGAGACACTGAATAATATCCATTTCACTTTGAATGTGAGTCTTCGTTACCCTGGAACAATTAAAATACAATAATACGTTGCAGCTACCAACTGAGCTGCTCCGGTTTTTTATTAAACCAAAATATTATTGCTTAAATTTTCATAGTATAATTAAAGCTCTGAATTCTGTTACAACAAATAATTTATGTGCATACATTACTCGTTTGATGTGTTCAGCTTCCATTCATTTGACAGATAGCGAGCAATGTAAATTGTTTAATGGCCCTTCAGTAAATCATGAAAGCGGAGTAACCACAAAATGTACTCTGCACTTGGTACGAAATTAAACGACTGCGTTCAAAACTGTAGTGACAGTGTGATTTTAGTAGCAATCCTTTGACGTATTTGCTTTATGATAGCTCCTAGCCATGGGATGGGATGGGTGGGATGGGTTTTTTAGGATGACTGCCTGACTCATTATCCCTTCAGTGCCAATGAATTTCACTGGGAATATAAATAAATAATTACACCCAACAGTCACATATATAGTCCTAACTCCACACTAAGATCGAGTCTAGTGTCGTAGGTATCAGGAGCTATTTAGCTAGCAGGAGGACTGTTCGGTCTCACAAACACCCAGACCCGAAACAAATACTTGTGGTTCACATAAACATTTGTCTCGATACGGGTATCGAATCCGCAGCCTCACGGTTTACAACCGGCGATCAATAAACTGTGCCATGAAGGCTGTCAAATTCTCAGCTCAGCGATTTAGGAATAGATTTTAATGTTTGATATCGGTTTATAAATAAGGCTTTAAAAAAACAGAACAAATCGATTAGGATCGAGCAAAGTGGCGATCCATAGTCTCTGCCTACCCCTATGGGATACAGGCGTGACGATTATATATGTATGTATGTTAAAAATAGCAGAGTAGTATTGCTTAAAAAATATTAAAATACAAGTAGCAGAGAGGCGATACACGAGTAATCAGGTTTAGTAACAATATAACCAACTCGTTCATTAAAACCATTTCATCGCAAATCAATGTAAAAGAACTGATTTTCTATTTGCTCTTCCCGGGCCAATTATTTTGCACCACAAATTATTGTGACATCTCTCTTCCTCAACCTTCGAACATTGACAAGGCAACAAAAGCTCCTACCACTAGCTTGGGTATTCACAGATTACATCAATCACATATCATTAAAATATCATTTTCATTGGTGTCGACAGTATTTTTAGAATCAGCCCGTTCTTCATAAAAGTTCCAAACTCCACCATTTTTCTATTCTAGAAATATCAATCAATTTTCGTATTCAAATATAGGGCACGTTTTGGAGTACTTCTGAACAAAATATAATTGTGCGCAATACATTCCCAATTCGACGTACAAATCATTGGAACGGTTCTAACTAAATGTTAGTCTCCAATATAATGAGATTTCGCTTCGATTACGTACATTGTTACCGTGAATTGCCGTATCGTGAGCAAAGTCCATATAAACGTCGAAACTTAGATGTTTATCTGTTCAAAGAAAGTTATTACCAATTTGAGACGATCGGGCGAAGGTTATCGTTATTCCTGTATATTTAGATACATTGTTAACGCGTAGTTGCTTTGTTAGAGTACACTTTTTTGTTACTATGTTTCTAAGAATTCTAATAAGTTGGGCTTAATGCTTATTGGTTCTAATTCGTTCGCTCTTATAGAGTAAGCATATAGCTCTTCTTAGAATGTGTTGAATTCAAAGGATTTGATTTAAAAATATGGTTTATTTACATTTTAGAGAAATTGTGTTTTAATGGGCGTAATGCCTGTAGCATTTTAAAATTATGGTTTGTCTGGGACCTGAAACATGATTGTTTGTATAATACGTTCATGATCTGAACAGAACCCGATAGTGGTGATTTTAGCGACTTTGTAATTATTTATCATGTGTTTTCGGAACTTCTGCATGTCGGTACAAATAAATCGTAGCGTACTAAAAAAACATCCATAGCGAACTCTAATGATATCTAATGAATTTGTGGATAATCTGATTTTGTTATTACACAACGTTTTATGTTCATGAATATCTGCTCAACGTAATAACGTTAACGCTCAAGACATATTTCTGTAAAAGGAAAACCTTTTATAGCAATAAACGTCCTTTATGAAAGGAGATTTCGCTGAAACGTTGAACACTCATTTCACGAAAACTGCTTAGCAACAATAAAGTCATTGTAGTGTGTCATATTTAAGTTGGAATATCTTAAAAATAATAATAAACAAATTATTTTGCAACAGAAAATATTTTTGTTCTGGTTTAAATTTACATAGGGTTTTAGATTATATTTTTGGGATAATTCGGACGATATTTCGATTTAAAGGTTTTTTTTTACTATATAGGTGGGTTCCATAATTTTTGTTCGCCGAATTTGAGTCGATTTTTTTCTCTTTAGGGGACTAATTAAGATACCTAAGTTTTTTGGTACACTAAAAGGTTTCGTCATTAGGAAAGCTCCCAATTTAGTTAAAATGCCCTCTTCGTCTTTTTTGTTAATACAACTTAACAACTTTACGTTCTGTATTAATATTATTGAATTTTTCAAATATAAAATTAGGCAAAAAATATATCTGTACATATACATAAGCATGACGAGATCTAAAATTTGCACAAAATAAGAGCTAAGTTCAAGGGAAAGAAAATATTGTAAGTCGGGTAGGTCGCACTGTCTATGTCTGAGGCACGTAACCGCTGGATCGATACTTACCCTCTGCTCTACATCTCTAAAATTATCCGATACGGCCCGTGGTAGGTGTTGCCGACGTGAAATAAGAACCGTACGTGTTTATACGTATCAGGTTTTATGTAGTTTATATGAAAACGTATCTGTGTATTATAAATATGTGGAAATTTAATCTTTTATTAGAAACAACAAACTGGCTCTATCTGATGGTGAAAACAGTGCCATCCGAATAAAGGAATCACGAGGTCTGTACTATAGTATATTGTGGTTGCTGTCTAGGCGGAGACATTATCCCGACATTTCTTAAAAAAATGTAATTGTAATTAGCATATGATATAGTTTGTGTTCTTTTTCAAACATGGATATGTTACAGAGCCACCAAGTTATCTGTTCAGTTGGAAGTTCGGAATCGTCCCTAGTGACAAAATTATATTGCCGCTTGAAAAAACCTCGAATTAGATTATAGTAAATTAGAGATTTATTTACACAGTAATTTATTTATAAAATACGGTAGAAAAGACACGGTAATTTGACATTACAGTAGACAGATTTTTGGTAAAAAAAATACTGTGTATCTGCGGTAATTACCGTGTATCTGATAACTCTGGCTTAGTTCCAATTATGGCCACATGAACAGATAAGTTGGTGGCTCTGTACAAACCCAACCAGTTTTACATCGCTAAATTCTCTGGTAGATTAACTGAGAAACTGCGAACACAATATTATAAAAGTCTTGCTTAGTTGATTTAAGTGGGTTTTGGGTATTTGCAAGGATATAAATAATGTAATGGAAATGTAAGAAATGTTTGATTAACAAAATTATCTAATACAAGTTCTTAGCCATTCTAATGCCGACTATTTTCCCTGGTGTGATATTTCGTATCAGGCTTTAGTAATCGACATAGCGTGTTCGAGGATGGATAACAGACAAACCATATTCCTGATAATTTCGAACTTGTGATGGTAGTAACTGAAGATTTATGGAGTCTAAAAGGTAAATATTGCTTTATGCACATTATGAAAACTATATGCTACAATAATCAAAAGCTATGAAGCTAGGACACGTGAACTCTTGAATCATTACGCAGTAATGTCAAAGTTTCACGTTTATTATATTATCATACGCATGTTTACACAAAAAGGGCACGCTAATGCGCATCACATTATCGAGTTCAGCGACTCGCGACATGTGAATGATAACCCTTCCTAACCGGTAAGCCGGTGTCCATAAGTAACAAAACGAGTCTCGTCTCGCACAATGACACGGGCCTAAACGGAGATGGGCCATCAAATGATAATAGAATATGATCAAACGAAGGGGCCTGGCCAGTCGGCCGCAGTTCTGCGCACAAGCACTATATTTAACTTTAAAACATAGCGTCCATCTTCTTTTTTGTTGCTTGTGTAGAGTGCGTTCTCTCATAAAATATAATGGTTGATTTTTACGTTGTACCCGGAAAAGTGTTTCCAAGGGAAGTGTCACATAATACTTTATTCGCGCTGTGATGCTACTGACAGAAATACGTGTGAGAAAACTCTTTGTACCGATTTATGTGTGGAGTGTTTAGCGATAAAAACCTTTCTATTCGTTTATTATACTGTTCACGTAGCACACTTCAAAGACTATAGATTTGTGGCGGCTGAATGTGTGGTAAATATATTTTTTGTAGTATTTCTTTTTGACAGCTATTATTTTTATATTGTAGTTTTGTATTAAAATAGTTATTATTATGATTTAAAATTTCAATTTATCAATGTTTTCTATGACCCTGGTAATTGTTGTGAAAGTTATAATTAGCACGTGTTTCGTGAAACTCGTAAAGGAAATGTAAAATTATGCTAAATTTGAAAAGTTTGCTTCTGGAACGGAACTACAAAGTTTGTAATTTATTATAATCGCATACACATTGGGTTAGGAAGAACAGAACATACATTCATGGTGCAACATGGAAACAAAATCAGTTTCTAAGAAATGTATGTATGTTGTACTTATTTTTACTTAAGTAGGGCACATTTCTGATTTTTCGGAGTCATGTCTTAACAGTTAATACAGACTATTACCACACACTATAACGGTGAGTGAAATCATCGTGAGGAAACCTGCATACCATAGCGATTCGTGAGAATTTCTATGATATGTTAAGTCCGCCATCCCGCACTAGGCCAGCGTGGTGGATTATGTGGCCCAACTCCTCTCAATCGTACTCTCGATTGTAGAGGAGGCTCCTGCCCTGCAGTGGGACGTATATGACCTGATACAGATTCAATAGCCAGGCTAAGCTATGTACAATGTACATGAACTGCTGAAGGCTAATTATGATAATATGATATCTTATGTATAATAAAATGGTTTTTCACTTGAATTGTATGGTAAAATGTATATGCAATGAATTGTGCACGTGTACGGTGGCACTAGGAAGTAACATATTACTAAACGTCTTGTTATAGTATATACAACAGGTTTTGCGTCATCACTCGCGGACGAATAGCCGGCAAACCATTTACAAAGTGATTATTTCTCTGGGATATTAAATCTATCTCTATTATTATTTTGTTTATCGTATATACAATGAAAAATGATTATAATATAAATAAATATAGGGAACGCAAACTGTACAAATACGTATCCGTAACTAAGTTATAGTATTCATATATAGTGCATTTAGTATTAATAAAAGTACTTGTAACATTTAGATAAACAAAAAATAAAGTCAACACGATATTCCAGTTTATAAATATTGTATATTATTCTGTAATTTATTAATTGATATACCTTAAACCCCAGCGGCAAATATTACAAAATAAATATTCAAAGCTCGCTTTAAACAAATATTATGAGCTATTTTTGTTACCCGATTTTTGTTATTGTTTGTTCAATGTTCGTGATTTCCGCAAGCGAAGTAATAAAAATAAATTAGTAGAAATAATTGACATTTTGATATCGATGATTGATTTAATCGATGTTTTTATTACCGTTTTCTTTTCGAACTTATTTACGTTTGAAATGATAGGGAGGTACCACAAGTGTGACAATTCATCGACCTAATTTCCACCTCAATATGTGTAATGTGATAGGGGCGAACGTATCGCACGTCGAGCACAAATTCCGGTCCCAATTCCTAAATAATTGTTTTTGCGAAACTCAAATAAAATGGATTGCCATTTCGAATACGAACCCAGCACCTCACAATTCATCGCTCATATGTATTGCAAATTTTTAGTATGGCGACAGTCGAAGTTTTGGACATGCCTGAAATATTTTGAAATGATTTCAGACGTTTTGAAAGTTTTTTGAAGTGCGTGGTGGCTGTTGGTAACGGACCAGACGCGACTGCCAACATGTCCACGGTGATCGCGGGTTGAAATCCCAGGGCACACCTCTGACTTTTCGGAGTTATGGGTGTATTGATAGTCAATAACCACGCACTATATCAGTGAAGGAAAACATCGCGAGGAAACATGCATACCGTAGCGATTTTTAAAGAATTTCTACGGTATTTGAAGTCCGCCAACCCATACTAGGCTGTGGTGGACTATATGGCCTAACCCCTCTCAATTGTACTCTCGATTGTAAAGGAGGCCCATGTCCTGCAGTGGGACGGTTATGGGCTGATACAGAGTCTAAATTTCTCTGATAGTTTATAATCACTAGTCAGTTGCCATAAAAAATATTGCCAGATTCGCGAGACTTAAAAAAGTTTTGAAAAATATTCCTCAGATGTAGCAGTAATTCACTGTGTAAATTCGAACGATTCGGTTTTAGATTTTAATTAACAGTTCGAATATTTTTTTGTTCGTTTGTTTCGTGTCGCTATTGAATTTGTTTGCTCTCGGTTTTGAGAATATCGAAGCTGGTTTTGATACTTGTTAATTGTTTTTATAAACTCGCTGCATATATTTCTACGGCCTTATTCATAGACAGTTTTAAAACCTATTTTAGTTATTGAATTTTTGTCCCTTTCGAACGACTTGAGAATTCAAATTGGGCGGAGAAGACAAAACATCCAATAGCTAAAATAGGTTTTAAAACTATGTATGAATAAGGCTTTTATTCTTTAAATATTGCATGTTTCATTACTAACAAACAGTAATAATAATTGTTTGGTGTAAGCTCACGTTCACTGTAAATTGTAAAGTCCAATGTTCAATTCCCCGTATGGACATTTCTCTAGGTTTTCAATTCGAAAGTCAAGATTATGTGCATGCAGATATTTCCCAGATGGTCGATGTCGAGCTTTCTGCTGGTTGTAAAGTTATGAGCAGAATATTAATAAGAGCAGTAAAAAATATACCCTTACTATACAGTACTAAGCTTTTGCGAATTATTCAATGTTGGGATCTAAAACCTCTTGTGTTAAATAAATCATCGAAAATGAGAAAAATGAATACTGAACTTTCAATATGGTTGAATAATAATTGAATTTTAATGATGGCCGGTGTGACCGAAAGATTCTAGGCCACGTAAGCACGTAAGCACATAAGCAAGCGCAGTGTCGGACAGCCGTCTACAAGGTGGACGGATGACCTGGTTAAGGTTGCAGGAAGTCGCTGGATGCAGGCCACTCAACAGGTCAATGTGGAGATCCTTGGGGGAGGCCTATGTTCAGCAGTAGACTTCCAGTAGCTGAAGAGAGCGAGACAGAAAGATAGAAAGAGACAAATATATGATTCATGTTCAGTAGGCTATATAAAGTCTAATAGACATGACGATATAAAACCATCACTACGATTTATTCAAAATACTTGCCAAATGAGATCACATCATCACTTAAAACAAACTCTTTTAATCGAAATAAAAGGGGCAATATCCAGTGCCTATATCGTAGAATACCGTTCAATATTTTTTGGTGCAAAATTTCAGTTATCGTCGTTTTATTTATGGTTTCTTAGATTTACGCGAATGTTACACATTGAAATAAAACTAGTTTTAAGGGATTTTATCGCGGATAAATGATTGATTATTATATACTTTTATTTACTTTCCGACATTTAGATCACTTTACATCTTTAGAAACGTCGCGAAGTTAAAAAATGTAATCCATCCATCCATCAGCCAAAGGAAGTCCACTGCTGAACATAGGCCTCTCCCAAATCCCAATGATTTCCACAGTGACCTGTTGGAGGCAGCCTGCATCCAGCGACGTCCCGCGACCTTTACCAGGTCGTCTGACCATCTAGTGGTGGTGGAGTATCGGCAAAAACTTCACAAAAAATTTAATAATTAAATAAAATCCGTAAAAACTAATTTTATTTTAACGTCGTTATGCGACTATTAACTTCACAACCCGATTTTCTTTCTGCAGTGTTAAATATATTAAAATATAAAGAACATATATGAAAAGTAATTAAAATAGAACCAAACCTTTGATATCTGAAAAAATCAACAACCTCATCATATTAAGTACAATGAATATTATAATTAATGAAATAAATTCAACAAATAATATCCATTGGGCGCTGAATGAAGTAAATGTTTTTGGCAATAACAACGGTTCCAATTAACTCGTTAATTAACAATTTAATACATTTATCGTCGACTCTATTTGAAATAATTTTACGAAAATATTAATTTACTTTTTTATGTACAGTCACTGTGTAGCCAACTTTGTCAGCACAGCCGAAGGGCTATACTCCAGACAAATAAGCTTTTTTCATCGTCAAAGAGAGTGCATCCACGATTGGAAAATGCGAGTATTTGTTTAATCGCTTCGTTACTTGATTTACAAGTTATAGTTGGCTTTCAGCTATGCTTTAAAATAATAAGTGCTTAATAGAAAACCCTATTACATAGGTACTTCATGATTATGTCTAAACATCTGGTTAGTCAAATAATTTCCATGGCTTACGGACTCAATGTTTTTTATCGATTAATGTTAATTTATTGTTATTCATTTTGTAGATATTTGTCGTCAAGAAAGTTATCTATTTAAGTTAAAAGTTGCATTGAAAAAGGGTAATTTTTTTAAATGGTTATGTTAATGTGAATTAATCTTAATAAAACTTTTTGGAACTTGTGGAAGATGTAGACCAATTGGTACTAGTTTTTAATAGTAATGAGGGCAAGGAATTCTGAGCCTCAAGCCGGGCATTAAGTTAATTTATAAATTAGATCTTTTTCAATTCGGCATTACATCCCAAGAGGCAAGATTAGTTGTAACAAATTACTAGCAATAAGTCGGAATTAGTTTTACTTAAATATTTATTCCAACGGATCGGAAAGCTACTTTGATTCATCGTTATATTTTATCAGAAAATAAAGCAGTTTATAAAGGAAATCTTTAATTAAATTTCCTTCTATCTGACTAACTAATGTTCGCGAAGGCGTCTTATTTAAGTGTTCCTCGAATTCTCGAAGGCAATGTTGTTTTTTTGCGTCCTACGTTAATTTAAATGTTAAATAAATCATCTCGATGGCCTCTTGATATTGTATATAGTACTGATTCATGAGTAAAATATAATAACGATTTATACTAAGTATATTACTACCCCTCTCTGTCTCTTCGTTCGCCAAGGATGTTTCCATCCATCTATCAGTCAAAGGAAGTCCACTGCTGAACATAGGCCTCCCCCAACGATTTCCATAGTGACCTGTTGGCTACCTGTCCCGCGACCTTTAACAGGTCGTCTGACCATTTGTTGGTAGACGTCCTAAGCTGCGCTAATATATAGGATGGATGATGGATGTATACTATGCGACTATTGCTGGTGCTAAAGCTAAACTTTGATAGATCAAATGAGATTTTTTCAAAAGTTTTCGTTAGTGATTGATATCGACTAAAATTGTTTAATGTTAACGCAATTTTTAATAGACTCGAAATCCATGACCATTACTCAATGCGACTACATATCACCAAGACGCAATATACATTATATTATTGCGTCACTGTACGTGTTGTGATTGTAGGTGGCGGAAATTAACAACTTGTCGCAACTGGTAAAATTT
Organism: Theretra japonica; assembly: GCA_033459515.1. NCBI lineage: Eukaryota > Metazoa > Arthropoda > Insecta > Lepidoptera > Sphingidae > Theretra > Theretra japonica. The sequence continues at coordinate 4,280,073 of CM065936.1, forward strand.
GGCTGCTTTAAATTAATTTGTCCAATAGTTGCGACCGACAAATTCGCAACTGCAGATGCAAAGTTTGCGCAGTTTATCAAAATTATATTAAAACCCTAAAAACAGTTTCGGAACTGTTACGTTCCTAAAACAGTTACGGATTGGCACAACAGGAAGCTCAAAGTTGTTACCTGTTCACAGCACCTATGTAGTTACCATTATGTGGAACGCATGCCCTCGTGTCCAGTACAGATAAACTTTATAAAAAGTTCGTGCCCAGCCAGATTTGCGATAAAAACCACAATTGTTCCAAAAGTTAGTGGAAGATTTATATGAAAATGCGGCCAAAATATCCAAGAGCCGCGACTGTCTAATAAACGCTGAACTTACAAATTTAATTTATCTCGTCGAGGATGACGGAGCACCCTTAACTATCACTTGACTACGCAGATTTGCAGGGGATGACCTCCGGCTCCTTTGTTCAGTAATTGTTTGAGACCGCTTTAAATTTGCTGTGGAAATGGAGCCCACTTTATTAACTCCTGCCTTAGTTTTTTTATGTAACAAAACGTATTCCACAAAGAATTATTCTTTGGGTAGAGATTTAAATAATTAAGTAAAAGCTTTTAGAAAATATAATTGAATTTACGGTTATTACTAAGTAATATAAAATACTAAGCGCACTGGAACACTTTGAAGGGTACTTCAGTGAACTGATGAATCCCATAAAAGTTTAAAACCAAAGTGCCTCAAACAAGGATCAGATGAATTGTCTTAAATTGAAATGTTAGAGTTTTGACCTTAATTATGAAGGTTAAAAATATCAATTTAGCTCTGGTCCCTGAAGCGCTCGTGACTCCCATACCGCAGAAGTCATTAATATATTTAAACTGTGGGTCGTAACCACTAACTGTTAATTAAATTATGAACTAGTCGCTATAGTCGACAGTCCAATTATTTAAATATAAAATCGTTGAATTTGTTCTAATATAAAATCTAAATTGGTTTTTATATTTTAATATATAAATTAAGCAACGTATTAGCGTTAAATTTTATAAATAAAATGTATTTATATTATGAATTAACATGGGATGGTAAAGTGGATTAGTCGCTGGATGCAGGCCGCTTCCAACAGGTTAAAGGAGATTCTTGGGGAAGGCCTATGTTCAGCAGTGGACTTCCTGTGGCTGAAGAGAGAGAGAGATGTGAAAGTGAAACAATAACAAATAAACATAACACAAATTGTTCAGAATTTATACGTATGAAGGAAATGAGCAATAAACAAGAGAAGACCATACCTATCGCATAACACTTACCATATTATATATTCTACAATCTCTATCAGCTTGATCGTTATTCCAACTACAACCTGTCCTGAGAGACCAAGTATATGTAAATATAATAACAATCGGGAACAACAACCAACCGGGAATTGCATCCAAACCAGTTGTTTTGGAAGTAGTATTAACGAGGGCAACAAAATACAATAACAGCTTATTCATACAACTCCCCGATCTGCGTTGTATCATTATAAACATGAAAAACCAAGTAGTAATGTTTTCGTGAGAATATAACATTAATGTAATGTACTCCCAACAGGGCGGCTCTCGGAGGATTCACGCCAACATGACCTAGTGCCACATGACATCGGCGCACCCATTGTCTCCACACCGTAATCGCTCGCCAACCTGACACCAACACGAACATATAAGTGAGTATTTAAAGTATTCATCACATTACAGCCAACTAATGAGGGAAACCACGATACATGTGGGTCATGCTGATCAAAGAATTAATGGTAGTACGACTCTGTAGCAACTATCATTAAAAATCATACGTTGAATGGAACTTGGACGATCTGTTTCACAGTAAATTTATCGAAATATTGCAAGAGACTATATACATACATACATACATAAACAGACGCCTTTTTCCCAGAAGGGGTAGGCAGTGGTGCTACCAGAACACCCACGTTTCGCCTTGTATATTCCGTCCCACGATGTGATAGGGGGCGAGCCTATAGCCATATCGGGCACAAATTCGAGACTCCGGGCTGATAATGAATAGAAAAATCCAATATCACTTTGCTCGACCCGGGATTCGAACCCGAGACCTCAGCTTTGCAATCATACCGTAATACCACTACGCCACCGAGGTAGTCGACTATATAATATATAATGAAGACGTTTCTCATTTACCTCCATATTTTGAAACCTAGGATCCTAGGGTGTAGTACAATAAAAGTTTAAAAGCAAGTGTCGGCTGTCGTTTGTGTTCTATACAGCCAGACTGATATAAATAACTGCTAAATACACAAATTGACTCTCTTGTATGAGTGTCAATAAATGAAGTGTAGACTATGTTACACACCGCATCACTGGTTCCGGTCACTACTTGACGATTTTCGCGACACAGGCTAGTGCGTCGATCGCCAGTATAATTGTGGTATACATTAAATAAAATTAAATGTTCATGTTTAGGTTAAGTAGATTAGATCTTTTATGAATGTCATATATTTTGGATCTCACCTATGTCTAGTTATAATTACTATTATTGTACAAATTTACTTTTTCCCAATAACTTTTTAACAATTATTATTATTTAAAAAAATACTGCAAAGGAACCAAAAGAAGAGTTCATTGGGGTTTTAGATCAGCGAATCTGCTGCGATACAAAAACAAACTAAAGACTGGAATGTTGACAAGATGACGAACTGTGACAGATCGAGATAATTATAGTATTTTCAAGAAACACTTTTCGTGTAACGCTTAATGTTAAAACTTACGTAGATACTGACGAAAAAATCGTAAACGATGCTTGGCAGCTTAACGAAATATTTTAATTAGTACTGTAGTAGGCGCTAAGAATATTGCTACTGAATTATAGGTCTAAAATTAACATGAGTGTAACAAACACGCAACAAACTCAATTCATAAAATAACACGAAATTTTTGTGACATTTTAAATCACAATTGGTGATAATCTGATATTCTATGACTACTATAGGTCACATAATCAATATTATCGTTATACTGTCTCCTACCATTCTCGAGGATATAATTGGAAACCCAAATTAGTATGAAAGCTTGTGGCTGTTGTTCTACCTGGCATCTGGACTGGCATGGCGGTGTGTACCGAGCCCAGCTTAATTACTCACATATTGACACATCGAGCCGTGTTCCGAGGGCAAACATCGTGAGATGTGCATGTCGGATGGGATCACAAATACACACATGTAATTTATGCCGGGCATATGGCCGCTCGTTTAGGTTAACAGCGGATGGTGTGTATATCCTGGTATGTGTATATGATGAAATATAAATCGGAATGTTTGCGTATTGTTATGGATTATTAGATTTCAATGTTAGTCTGGACAATGAATTCGTGTTGTGAAATTATTTCAATGAATTGTTTCGTCTGAAATCAGGCTATAGAGTTCTGGATTCATGAGTGCGCTACTGGGTAATATGTACATAATACTCGTATAATTCAAATATTAATTAAATGCGCCATATAAATGAATCTTTCCAAGAAATTATATCGATGAAAACTTTTGAACAGCAGATTCATATTTCACAAACTATTGCGTTTGATAGAAAATCTACATTTCTTACTTTTATTGCTTTCGACTAGATAAATCTATCGATAGCAATGCAAGTATATAGAACAAAGCCGTAAATAGTTGAAAGTAACAACGATATGATTTGGTATTCGCAACTGGTATCTTCGCCGATGGAATATTCAGCTCGCCGCTATGTCTATACCTTACATTCATACATGTAAAGAAACATTATTTTTGTGGCACGTGCTTTACGATCTGGTAATATTGGATGAAAGATTTAAGTGAGCAGCTACTATTTTTATTTATGTAATGTTATTCTTTAATGCTGGGTATCTACTGTAGGTGAAATAACAATCGAATGTATAGGGTTGTCACGTGAAAAAAAACCAATGCCGTTGGGAATTGTGCTGTAACTGCCACGTTGTTGCAATTCGTTTGATCAATGAGATTGCCGAAGGCTGAGTGATCCCTAGTGTTTTCTCGCCACGCTTTTTCACTACGATTTCCAAGTTTCTTTGACGGTGCTAATCATTTTCCCTTTCCGTTCGTATCGTGCATACAAAAATTTAAGCTTTAAATAAAGGCAATATTATTTTAATTATTAAGCTTTAAATAAAGGCAATATTATTTTAATTATTAAGCTTTAAATAAAGGCAATATTATAGCTAGTAATTACCTCCAATTTTCGCTATTAATGATTCTTAGTCAATAATATTTCATGTCTACAGAACCTCAGTGCCTTTTCAAATAGGTTTGATATTGATACCTACCTATATTAACCACCGGATATCTAATCTAAAGCTTTGTTCGTGGCGATAATTCGTGGCGTTTATCCTTGCCGTAACCGACATCGCGTTTCGCACATTGCAAAGGCGTTTGATTTTTTTTAAACACAAACTTCTGATCACCAAAGCTAGAAGAACACCAAAACGAACTAGATGAACGTAAATCTCCCCCAGAGGTTCCAAGAGATATGCTAAGATAGCTACTGAAATACTGTACTATACTTTTACAGCCCATGAGCGCCCACATGGGACTCTTTTGCAACCGAGAGGACGATTCAGATAACTTAGGCTATAAGTCCACCATGTTGGCCTTATGCGAGTGAATGCTGGAGTAATGTTTTGTAATTTTTTACAAATGTAGGTTATCAAGGATGGTGGCCCGGTGGCTGGTGGTGTGCTGCGTGGTGCTGTGCGCGCGGCCCGCCCACCCGCAGGGCGCGCAGCAGTGCCCCCCGCCCAACACCATCACGCCCTGCAGCTGCACCGTCAAGAAGAACGGCCTCGACATCCTCTGCGAGTTCACTGAACAGCAGCATATACAGAAGGTCGGGAAAGATTCTTTATATTGAAGTGCATTTAAGCTTAGAGTGTAGTGCAGTATCTGTACCTAATTGATACTTTATCTCCAGTGCACTGCGTTTACAACAATGTCTTTTTTAACAAAATTGAACTGAATTTTAGAAGTATATTGTTATATTTTATATCCAATTGTAAAACCCCTGAGAAAAATTCAAGTCGTCATTATAATATTACGAAAGATTTTAATTAGCCGGTGTAATCATTCTAAATTATTTGAAAGATAAACGTGTACTTACCAGTATTAATTACTGAAACTAACTGTATGACTACTGCATATGTTCATGTCCTTGTATAATAATTCTAAAAATGTTGTTGCAGGCGATGAATACACTTCGTTCGAAGCCGATGATAATTTTCTACTTGAAATTGCGCCACAACAATTTGGCTAAATTGCCCTCGTACATATTCCTTGGCCTCGACATTCGTCACCTGACCGTACATAACAGCAGTCTGGCTGTCATTGAGGACTCCTCGCTCAGTTCCATTGGTGAGTTGATGTCTACGTCACGCATGGGTACTATCAATTACCGTAAGTGAGCTTACAAGATGTATCAATCGATTGAACTAAGACTTGCAATCTTAATCACATATTTTATAGCATAGGAACTTACACTAATGTTATTTAGATGTTAGAGGAAGATATGACACTGTCGTTAGACACATCTTTAAGAAGTATTAATTTGTTTCATGAAAACGAAAAGTAAAAGATGTCTTTAGCTTTGAGTGTTTTTGGAAAAAGTATTCTCCGAGCAATTTTAAACATTTCAACTTTAATGTGAGATGTGCACATTTAATCCCCGTTTTAATACCAGCGAACCGCGAGCAACCAGAAATAGCTGTAATTAAGTTTCCCTTTATGGCTTACTCTCCAAAAGACAAGTGTGTTAATAAACGTAAGAAATGTTCTGGTTTATGTACCAAGCACGAAACGGAATGTGATATTATTTTCGGCTTTAATATTTGTATGGTTATTATAAGACGTTACTTGCGGGATGTGTTTCTTGTTCATCTCATCGTGATGTTCGGAAATTACATATTTTATAATATCCAATATTATTTTATCCTTGGGAGGAGCAAAACTAGAGCGACTAATTAAGCGTTCTCGCTAATTATAAAATAACATCGTATAAGTTATGTTATTTATATCTTCCTGTTATTATTTTATAAAAAGCCTTTTAATTTTATTAAGGGTCTTATTAGTTAGCCGAGTTATAAAGCTTTGCAAGCTTAAAGTAAAATGACAGATTACTAAGTAAAGCCGCAATAACTTCAATGCAATGACATCCAATTAGCGCAGCGAATAAAAGTTAGCTTGGTGCGTCCGAAGTTCTAGTTTCGACCACGGCCTAGATAAATATTTGTATATTCTACATATTTTGGGTACTCAGGCATGTGAAATTCGCAATTTTAAATACATAGGTAATAAAAATCATGACAAAGTAATAAAGATTGGCCCAATAAAGTCGTGGGATGAAGGTCGCTATTAAAAAGATTCCCATGGACACTTTAGAAGAAGTTCTATCCTCAGCAGTGAACGTACAATAGTTGAATATGATGATCATTCGTAAATAGCTAATTCAAGAGTAATTTTGTATCAGGTAACAATTAAAATATAGCAATAATAATAGACGTGTAGCTACTGAACGTGTTCTTTTCCCAGGCAACAAGTTAACCCAGCTCGACGTGTCTCAGAACAGTCTGGCTACGATCCCGACCTCATCTTTCACGCACCTTAATCACCTGCTCATTCTCAACATGAACCATAACAAGGTAATTGTGATTATGCTCTACTCATTGTTTATGGTCGTCTTGTTTTTATTTATTACTACATAAAGCTGTAGCAACACGTGCGTGAAAGTCAGACGATCTATGTTTAGCAAATTGTTTTCTTTTCCATCAACAGTCTTGGTAATAGAGTTGCTCTTATTAATAATTGAGGTACTATGTGCCCTGAACAGTTTTTATGCTTAATTTCAAATGCAATACAGCTTGGATGTATTTACTCGGGGTTGAATAATTTTCGAAAACAGTTAAATAATAAATAATACATGGAAAAAACATTAATTTTATTAGCAGATTAAAAATAAAGTTATTATTAAGAATGTTTGAATGTTTGAATGTTTGAATGTTTAAGAAATTTGTTAAATTATATCGTTGATAGGACAGTGCATGATTTATAGGATTGTTTGTGACTTCTGCTATAATAGTTATGTTTATTTACATATATTTTATTTAAAATATCTTGTACCTCATTGTGTAAGAAGTGTGTCTGTTCGTGATATAACTGAAAGAAATAAAACTTTTTGTCAAAAGGTAACCGCGGTGCACAACCGAGCTTTTATGGGACTAGACACGCTGGAGATCTTAACTCTTTATGAGAATAGAATATCTGTCGTCGACGGCGAGGCTTTCAAAGGACTCGAGAAGTAAGAGGGATTATTTTATTTCTGAGCATTTATGTCGCCACAGTCATTTCAACTACACTTAAGATTTAATATTTTTACATGAATTCGCGCGCTGCTAAGTTATTCCAGCACCAGTTTTACGCCTCTCGTTAAACAGTTTTCTGTCATTTTAATTTCATAATTAAAGCTATCTGAATTGACGCTATTTTGACAAAAATAATTGAATCTCATGTAGTGTCACAATACATAAGCATGAACATTTTAAAAATCGAATTGTAAAAGCAATTGTGACGATTGTGAATTTTGTAGACGAGTTTAAATATAACGTTTATCGGTCCTTGACCTAACTGATATGAACAATAACCGTCAATTGAGCATTATCGGCGTAATGACAACAATCTGATAGTATTCCGACCAAATTCTAATTTCGTTAGCATGCATTTAGCCACATTTACAAGCTTTCATATTATGCAAATTTCATAACCAAATATAATTCGCATGGCCATAGTTAAACTTGCAAATACAAACAATGATTTCTAGATAGTATTAAAGCGGTGCTATATGAAATAGTACTAAAGTTGTAGTGGTATAAACACTCCTGTGACACTTTAGTAAATGAGCAGACGCTAAATGTGCTTAAGAGCAATTTATTCAGTAGCAGTAAAATTAATGACTAAAGTATAGCACCTAATGGCTTCGACTTTGTTCAAACTGTTCGGAAGCTATTGTTGGTTGCGTACCGGAAAGTTAGACGAATAAATTACACACTTCGTTATTCAAATAAATTACCTTTGTTACTAATTCTTTCCGTTGTGGAACGGCGCTATTTATCCGGAATTATGTTTTGATGAATTGCAATTTATTTTAGGAAACTCAAACGACTGAATCTCGGCGGAAACGAGCTGACGGCTGTGCCGCAGAAAGCCCTCGCATTGCTCGAAAATTTGAAAAAACTCGAGATGCAGGAAAATCGGATTACGTCCATTTCGGAAGGAGATTTTGCGGGTAACTCGCTAACTTTACTTTGAAAGTGATTTCTTTTGTATTGGTACTTTAATTAAGTTTGTTTTGCAGGTTTGCGAAATCTTGATTCTTTGGGTTTGGCTCACAACCAACTTCGTGAGGTACCTTCCCAAGTATTCTCGCATTTGGCATTCCTTAATTCTTTGGAGCTTGAAGGAAACTTAATTCAACGGATCGATGAAAAAGCATTTGCAGGACTTGAAGGTATTTAATATCAATTTACTAACTGAACGCGATTAAATTAACTCTCTGATTAACTTTGACGTTACGACAACTAACAATAATTTTTAATCTTTCACGTTCGGTAGTTATTTATTGACTATAGCGTTATTTGTTTTTAGAAAACCTTCAATATCTGCGTCTGGGTGACAACCGTCTTCATGAGATACCATCAGAGGCTCTTCGCCCGCTGCATCGTTTGCGACATTTGGACTTGCGATCGAACAATATCACGTACATCAGCGAAGATGCGTTTACTGGCTACGGAGATTCCATTACTTTCCTCAACCTTCAGAAAAACATGTAAGTTGACAGGATTATCTTAAAGATTATCAACTTTTTTGTCGTTCTCTAAGAATATTTTAAGTGTTAAGATTGACTGCGTAAGGTATATCTATTGTCTGGCACAAAAAATATCACTAATTACAATTATGGAAATAGGTAATAATTTTAAATGCTAGGTTTCTTATTTAGTTTTGAAGTTTATGACAAGTTGGTTTTATTATCTTTTTCTCCCTCATACAGTTAGACGTAGGAATAGACAGGAGACAGACAATTGAATTATAGAATAATTTCATTGTTTTGTTATTGGATGTTATTCCCAGAGCACGAGAATTTAATATTCTGAATTCCTACAGTTCGGCCATAAATTTTGGTGGGATCAAGTTGTTTCAACTTTACGATTAATAAATATTTCTCCCTTGTTGGGTGGAATCCACAAAAGTGTAGAGTGTAGACGGTTGATTAATTTTCCGGAGCATGCGGTATCAGCCCCGTTCGGGACTACAAATCACGTCTCGATTGAGTAAAGATGAATTGTTTCCGTAAAACATTCATTTACAATTTGTATCTGTTTGGAACAACTTTTTAAATAAATATTTTAAGCGTTGTGGATGGTCATGGGCGGCAGTGATCACTTACAATCAAATGACCGGTTTGCTCTTTTGCTGGACTTATGTAATAAAAAAAACTAAATATTTCATTGCGGGTGTTTTGATTAGTCCACGAGTACTCGTTCCCAATAGTTTAAATTTTTGTTTCAAGTTTTAAATCGTGTTACTAAACTTAAAACACTGACATTATACAACAGATGTGCTGGATGAGTTTTAATAATCTTCAGTATATGAGTATACGTATACTTTCTTTCGCACTATATAAAACATTTGATACATACATACATAAACACACGCCTTTTTCCCAGAAGGGGTAGGCAGAGGTGCTACTAGAACACCCACGTTTCGCCTTATATATTCCGTCCCACGATGTGATAGGGGGCAAGCCTATCGCCATATCGGGCACAAATTCCTGACTCCGGGCTAATAATGAATAGAAAAATCCAATATCACTTTGCTCGACTCGGGATTCGAACCCGAGACCTCAGCTTTGCTATCATACCGTAGTACCACTACGCCACCGGGGCAGTCATTTGAAAACATTTGATGAAACTTAAATATGAACAGTGCATATCGGGTCAATCTTATGTAAAGTCGAAGTATTCTTAGCAGACTTTGTTAATTCATTTTTATAAGTAAATACTATTATTTTAAAGATTAAATTCTCATTTATTTTCTTTGCTCTAAAAATATTAAAGATTTCATCAAAACTTTTTCGCTAAACGTATTTAAGCTTTCATAACTTTTTGAAGTTATTTAAGTTTAATATTTTTAAGAATGATATAGTACGTTAAGCGTTCGTTGCAGGATTCACCAGCTACCAACAATGGGTTTTGACAATTTGAACTCCTTGGAGACGCTGAACCTTCAGAATAACAAGTTGCAGCATATACCAGAAGAAATAATGGAGCCTATTTTGGACACTCTCCGTGTGGTCGATATTATGGGTAAGGGCGATTTAATTTGTTAGTAATAACTCATAAAATAGAGATAGAAAACATATTGTGAACTTAATAAAAATAAGGTATCTTGATATTAAACTGTTATGCAAGTCAATTAGTGTTATTATGACATATTTAACAATATTAATAAGTTTAGTTATTGTAATCGGGCGGCACAATATTTGCTGGCAATAAAAGGAGTGTTCTAGATCGTAGTGAGAAAAAACAAATTGGATTCCATTGTTATATTTTCTCGATAAATATTTTTCTCTTGATTGTGCGGTAATTAGCAACATCTATGTGCCACGAATAAAAACATGTTACGCCGGCTGCGCATGGACTTTGATTAGACAGAATATGAATGAGGTTCAATCAACAAATGAGCTTTTATATAAAGTTGGTATATAATAAATAATGTATAAATGTATAGGTGCAGGATTATTTGAGGCAATAAGATTGTTTAATGAGTATTTCTTCGCAGATAACCCACTTATCTGCGACTGTGAACTGGCTTGGTACGAGGCATGGCTGGCGGGACTTCGCGATCGTGACGATGAGATGATGCAGAAGAAACGCACCGTGTGCACCATGGTGGTGGAGCACCGGGAATACAGCGTGGCCAAGATGCCTCTTGACAAGATGAACTGCAAGCGGAAACCTGCGTACGGACGCACCTCCGACGCGCCGACCGCCCGCCCTGCCATAAGCTTTGCGACCAACGCTCTTTTGATGGCCGCTGCCAGGTGGCTATAGATTAATGATTAATTAATTTGTATTTTAAGTTAATCCTATTTAATTTTAAGTGAAGGTTCAACTCGGGCCAGCTGTGGCCGGATGGCCCGAAGCGCAGCCTTCGCTGCGTTCGTAAGTTCCGTTTGAATCATGTAAACGTGATGAATTTGTGCAATAAACTACGATACATATCAAATTTGGGCTGACTAAATCAAAATTAGTAATATATATGGAGCGGTAGCTTGATAAGTGATGAAGATGGTTATAACGAGAATGGTGTAAGTTAGTGTGATACGGTATTTTTAAAAGTTAGATAACCTCTTACGGTATGCCTTACTAATAGTAATATACCATGAAGTAGGTAACAAGTAACAACATGCTCTTGACATCAGTACGGCATTCTAGTAATAATGCGTATCACTGAAGATGTGTTTATTGTTGCTATGATCGTAGCGTCCTCCAGTCGCTTGGAGGTCATTTACCAAAGTTAAATCTTTAATGTGACTTTTGACAACACATAGGCGTTGTACACAACCCTTAGTAAATTCGTTTGGTTTGAAACTTTGTATGACCCTTGTAATTTTGAGGAGAACTCTGATATTTTTTATCGTTTACCCCTGCCTTACAGTGTATTTGTACACATTAGTGAGCTTTTATGTATTTACGATGTTGACTATTGCAATATTATTCTATATACTATACATGATTAGGATGCGGTTCGATGTTATATAACCCTTACATATTTATGTAAATTTGTATATCGATTGATAGCCATGGTTAAAATTATTGCAAGTTCAAATGTTCATTCCAGTTAATATTGAAGCTAAATGTGGTTTAATTAGTGGAAATGCAGTTATCTTTATCTTTTTATCCGAGATCACGTCTCGAGTATTCAATATATAGCCCATAAATGTTCGATTTGATGTAGTCTAGGTGTAAGTAGATAAGTGTTAGATACGAGTATATTCTTTTTGAATTGTTTTGACGTCATCGTCGAGGTCTTAGTTATTTAATGTTGCCTCTAAATTATTACTTTATCTTTGTATTTTACGATTTTATTTTCTTAATTTTGCATGGAAATGTTATGACATTTTATTGCTTTGTAAAAATAGTTTTGATTACTTTTTGTTGAGATTGCCATAAATTTTATCGTTATTACGTAGTGGGATAATAAATGTGACTTTAAACTTTTGCTTATTCAATTTTCTTTGCGACATGCAATATTCTATCGCCTTCCTTTCCGCCGCATCAAAGTTATGATTTCGCATAATAGCATTGCTCTTACACTTGTAAAGTTTGATCGCGAACAATGTAATCGTGAGTAACATTAAGTGATAAAAATGTAACCAAAAACATATCCTTTAGTCTGAATTATGTAATTTTAAGAATGTTTAATATACGAATATATGGATTGAGAAATTGTGATATGCTATATGAGGGAGTGAAGTTAAAAGTAATGGATGACCAATACCATGCCTTTTTTGTCCCATTTTTAAATGCAAATTATTTACTAAATAACGAATGTGTAATTTATGTAAGACGCGAGGTTGGACTGACTGGTCCAATTTACATACATTTACACATTTACAGATCATTTTTAGATTCATAATTGTTAGAGGCTTCGATCAAATAATATATATAATATCATATACTATATATAATCTTGAATGATGTTTATCTTTCACTAAGACTTGTATCGTGCACCCATATCGTAGTCATTAAAGCACTATATATTTAGAACTAAAAATTTCATAAACTGTATAATCTAATAAATTAAGTGGTTCTTGATATTTAACTCATTCACGTATATTTCGATGTCATTCTAAATGTTCAGTGTCGTGTTACAAAATATTATTAATGTTCTATATTCATATTGCCACATTTCGCTTTATTGAATAATCTGACGCAAGTTAAAGTTATAAGGTACTAGAGAAGCTAAAGATATTCCAGACTATAAAGTTTTAGACAAAATATTTTCCTTTGCTGAATTCCTTACAACTACAATATACTTTGAGAGAGACAGCCTCCGTGGCACAGTTCGTCAGAGGCCGCGGGTTCGGTCCCTGCACCGAGACAAATATTTGTGAAATCCACACATATTTGTTTCTTTTTGTGAGACCGAAGTCATCGTGACTAAAGATTTATTTATTAATAGCTTAATTTCTTTCGCCAATTTTAACCCACGAACGCAGGTCAGATGTTTTTCTAAAGTTACTTCGAATTAGTCATGTCCGACGTTGCAGATTTTTTTAAAATACAGAAGTGGAAATATAGCATGCATTGGAAAAGTTAAAAGTCTGCTGCATTGCTATCGCTGGTGTGCTCATCCCAACATAATGCGGATTTTTCGTACGTGAATATGTAGATGTAAAGAAAAAACGTTATAGTACCTGCATTGTTTTTTTGCCTATTTATTTTCTATTTATAGTCTGGATTTTCGAATCTATCTTGGCTTATAGTCTCATGACGTTTTTAGAGACAACAGACTTTAACTTTCAATCTATTCGATATTAAAAATTGGGATAAGAAATTGCATATTTAAAATATAAAAATGTAGTGATTATTTTTTGTGTATTAATATAATATGTAATCGTAGTGTTATTCATATTTAAAGTGGAGCATCAGTAATGATGTAGAGCCAAGGGAACCAGCATAAAACATATCGGGAAGGCGGAGTGAAATCGATTTATAAGGCATATGTAGCGCCGCCAACCTCTTGCATATCAATTTAGTATTAAGTCACTGTATTGTAATTATATCTAATCATTGTTGTGTGTTGTTTATATATAAACATAATATATTCCTTGTTAAATGTTTATTCGTTGTTGTAAGGATGGATGTTGCTTGTATATCTCTGGAATTTCGAAGTAATTGATTACGGGATGAAATATAATGCAGTTTTTTCATCTTCTTATCTAAAGCATAGACAATTTAAACAGCAATTTGTTAGCGTATGTTTACTATTGTCATTTCTAATTTCCTATAATCAAATCCATAATTACTGTATCACTGTCTGAGCTTAAACTCCTGGTTGAAAGTGTTCTTGACAAGTTTACAGTCACATTTGTTATTTAAGTTAAATCTAATTCTAGGTAGTTTTAATCTAATATTGAAATTTCGCTGTAAAGGTGTATTTATTTAATTTCGGTTTAAATAAAAAATAAATATGATCTATTACTGTTTCATTGAAAACCTATAATCACCATTTATTTTATCTATACAATGCCCTTCATTAAAGCTGATATTCCAATTTGTTAAAGTTAATAACGATCAGGCAAAAAATAGGTTAAGAGGTTCCTTTATCTGGAACGATCTAACAGCGTTCGTTTTCGAAATAATACTGAGTCAGGTGAAAATTCCTTTTGAGGCGGTTTCTGTGAAACGCGCCTACGACACGATGACCCCACTTGCGTGAAAACGCTACAACCTGAAGAGGCTCTTGTAAAACACCGTATTATTCAATCCAGCTGGTATTCCACAATTCCGCGTTATTCAAACCCGCGCGTAAATCAAACCTTAATTTATTCTTTCTTTTTGTAAATGACTTGGTAGGCGTGCCCGTCCGTCTGAAGAAATAAAAGAAAACGGAACATGTTAATAACAGAAGCAACAAATTTGTATTTGAATTCTGATTGAACATAAAGAAATATTTGACTCCTATTAAAGAGAGTGGTTTTGGTGTGTTGTTATCATTATATTAAATATTAATAAGCCACAATCATTAACTGGGTCGATAAACCATTAGTTCGTTTGTATTAAGAGCCTTAATTTCAGAGTCATTACTGGACATAATGGGTATAACATATTATGTCTCAGGATGGCGAGCGCAGTGGAATGCCAAGCATTGCTTTGCAATTCACGTTGTTTAGTTTTGCTACTGTCCATGAGCGGTCGTATCGCCTATCATCAGGCGGATGGTATGCTCGTCTCGCCATTTATTGCAATAAAAAAAAAACTTTCACGCTTTAAATAAGACAGATCTTGTTAATCGGCATTTGTTTTTCAATTGGGTCTTTTATTGACAAAACAACGACGCTTAGAATAATATATTTATAGCTTGGAAATATCGAGCAAAGCCTTTTTCTAGGACTCATTTGTTGTGTGCTCTACAATAAAATAACAATAGTCAGAATTTCAATTTATGTACCTACTCATAGTCGAGATCTGAATATTATTTTTATTTAGCATAAAACAAAGGAAGTCCACTGCTGAACATAGGCCTCCCCCAATGATTTCCACAGTGACCTGTTCGAGGTAGCCTGTATCCAGCGACGTCCCGCGACCTTTACCAGGTCGTCTAACCATCTTGTGAGCGATATTATATATTACACACTTCTCAAAATATCACGTTAAGTTATTTCATTTATAAGAATCGCCAGACGTACGTCCTCTGACAATGATTAATTGGCTTTGCCAGAAAAACAACACTGAAAATTGTTTGAGCTGGTACGAGTATTACCTAGACAGTTGATGTGAAGTATACCTATATTTTACGCGAAGGGAATTATTTAGGAAAATATTAAGGCGACTTAGCGTACGCACAGTATCCTAATGAGACTAAGCGAGGTAGTAAAATATTTCACTCGTAACGTAATTTACAGGCGAAAAAACAATTTTCTTTTGGTTTTTTTTAGATACTAGTACCAACTCGCCTACTTGCTCGGTGAATATAATATGAAAGCGTAGTATATTAGTCTTCTGTCTCGTTATTTTGTATGTATAGTCATAATCTGTAAATTAATTAAAGTAAAGCTTTGATCGCCGATAGTAACTATTGCGCCCATTAGATAATTAAACCTATGTTAGAGTCAGCTATTAATAACTGATCAAATGAATTAATTTGTCACATACATTCATAAACTCAAGCCCTCCTCCCAGAAGAGGTAGGCAGAGGTTCTTTTGGTAGTAAGAGTGCAATCATATCCCTTACAACTATGCCACCGGGGCAGTCTGTCATGTAAATAGTTTGTCAATATTATATAATAGTTTGTCAATATTGTTATATAATTTTCTTGTTTCTTGGCCACTAATCCTTATAGGGCTTGGCTCTATAATATTACATAACTTGGTCATAAGCGTGTATCCAGTTATGTAGAACTTAGCCTTTGATAATTGACCCTGTTGATGTTCATGCCAATTATGAAATTACAATTAACCTCTGCCGCTATTAATTGACACGGGGTTATAATGCAGTTTCATGTTAATGGTGTTTATCAAGTTTATGTTGGTTATCTCTACCTCATAGTATATATACCACAGTATAACTTTGATGTAACATAGGTAGTATGTATATTTCTTAAATTAAATCAAATTAGCATTAAGTGCTTTTACTTTTAATACAATGGTACCTAGTGATGAAAATAGTTGCAGATAATGTTTAGCAACTGATATTTTCGCTGAGTTTGAATTACCCACATTTTGTTTTAAGAAACCAAATGGATAAGATTTTCCTCGCCTTTGTTAAAAGCCTCATTATATTTTTTTCAGGCACTTAATCTTTTTAAATTAAAAATATCTGAAATAATTAATTGTCTACAAGAGTTTGTGAAATTCTTTTGGAAGCATAAAAATGTCTGCTGTAAAAAAACATAAAAATATGTTCTACTCGTAAATTAAAACGTTTGATTTAAAACGCTAACTGTATCTTCGTCTACTTAATTTTTCAGATTATTCTGACTATATCAGTAATACTGTGAAATTTACTTAAGAATATAAAAAAAAAATAGTTAAATTTTAGTATTATAAATATAAAAATAAGTAAATTTTAGTGGACCTTGCACGTAAATGAAAATATAGTTTCGCAAAACTAAGCTTTTTTTTCGATGAAAACTATTTTTTTTTGTATTGTATTGTATCAGCCCATATACGACCCACTGCAGGGCACGGGCCTCCTCTACAATCGAGAGTACGATTGAGAGTGGTTAGGCCATATAGTCCACCATGCTGGCCTAGTGCGGGTTGGCGGACTTACACACCGTAGATTTTTTTTAAAATCGCTACGGTATGCAGGTTTCCTCACGATGTTTTCCTTCACCGTTAAAGTGCGTGGTGATTGACTATCAATACACACATAACTCCGAAAAGTCAGAGGTGTGCCCTGGGATTTGAACCCGCGACCACCGTGAACATGTAGGCAGCCGAGTCTGGTCCGATACCACGAGGCCACCACGCACTTGAAAAACTTGATGAAAACTATAGCAACATGTTTTTCTTCTAGTAATATCTGATATTATACACACATAATTACAGGATACTAAGTTGCGACTCACTGTAATTACCATTTGCCGTTCTCAGAAATAAATCACATAAAAGGAAAATAAACTTTTAAAATGTATACTTAATTTTGCTGCGTCCTTATCAATGCTTTTAATATAATTATATTCAAGAAATACTGCTGCTACGAAGACTGCAAAAAATACTTTAATGCCTCGCATAAAAGCTTTATAACTGTAGGAAATGTTATTTATGTTTTAATTACTTTAAGTTCTTTTAAGTAGCTTGACTACGTGTTGGATTTGAAATCGCTAAGGCGTCATACGTAAATACAGTTTGTAATCATTATGAACAATGTAAATCGATAGTTCATTACTTGGAAAGCCGATATAATACATTAATTATTACCAATTTGTTCCCAAAGCAACTTCCTTACTCCAAGTTATAATTATAGTACCTCAAGATAGCTCTGATAGTATATGTAGGCCCAAATTGGTATTTTCGAAATGTATGGAGTATTTTCCGGCCTTTACTAATAATATTGCGTGAAGTCAGACATTTCTAACAAGGTTTAATTGTATGATAAGGAACAGCTATAAATTTTGTCGCAAGTTTTCCGAAGAATTATAAGTAATAGTGAAGAATTTCAGTTTATTGTTAATTTGTACCTTAAGCTATTAATAAACGTGATGGTTGAGATTGCATTTACATATGTATGTATGTATTTTTCAGTTATATAGTAAGTGAGGAGCATTTAAATTAAACGAACATTTGGTTATAAATTGATATTTTTTTCATACATACAATTGAAACTCAATTTATGCAAATAAACAAAAAATATTATGCACGCGTGCTAAAATCTTCAAAGAGACTTTTTATTTATATTTACTCATATAAGGTATCAATTATAGTTATAGATCGTCTACGGTCTTTTCACGTCCAAATGCCTAGTCAAAATATTAGGAAAAGTTTTTCTCTCTTCACATTTTATTATATTGGACATGTTCATACCATTAGTTTACGAATATAAATGCTTATCGTTTATATCATAAAACATATCTCAAACAATGCGTTTATAGATTTTGAAAATTTTGATTGTAGTTTCAAATTTCGCCACACGCCAATAGAATTTAGATGTATTATACCACAACTTTGAAATCGGCACTTGTACTGATTAAAACCTTATTTGTTTGAGCATAGCGTATTAGTCCTTTAAAACTCGATCATTGATGCCAATAGCACAAATCAAGTAACATTGAATGGAAATAAAATTATGCGTTAAAAAACCAACTCGCAAAGAATTTATAATGTGTAACATTGTATAAGTCCTTTACCCCGCAACCCTTTGCGTTTTATGCAAAAGTATTAGGTATTGTGTATGTTTTACATTTTTACGTTCGTCTTTCGAGCAGTGCATTTCATTAAGTTTGCGTGACTACATCACTTCTGAGAAGTTTCTTTGAGCTTCGATACCGCCGGCGGGTTGTGATTACAATACATTATGCCGCACATTATGCGCTGAAGCCTTGACACGGGAGCGGGGCGGCAAATGGAGCGCTTGTCATACAATAACACACATTATGAGACGATTGCTTGGTTCAAGCGATTTTTGTCTGTCTTTGTATTTCATATTTATACATATTTTTGAGAAGATCTGTAAAATTCGTGACGATTGCTGGTTGGAACACATGACGGCAGAGATACGATATGTTTTGTTTTGATTCAATAGTGCATATAAATGTTTTAATTCGGTTGAATGTGGGAAAAGTTGATATATTAGCTTAATATCGCGTGGAGTTAATTCTTCTTGCCATAAAAAATATTTACGTATAGATTGGAGATATTGGGCCAGAAGTTCATCGTAGTTTCTGATTTTTACCACACTAATACTAAAGATGGAAACTATTTTATTTTTTTATGGACACCAAACAACAACAACATTGGCAACATCAGCCAATTTAAGGACGAATAAAAATACAAACTTCTGTTTATCTATTTAATCTGTCCACTTGTAAAAGTACTCTACCTTTGTCTGTCTTTATGAAAACAGACATAACCTTTATGTCTGGAGTACCCATTAACACTATCCTTCTCCTTATCTATATTTACACATCGATTTATCATACGTGTGTCCTGGTTGTGTCTCTGTCTACCCCTTCTGGGAAAAAGGCGTGATGTTTATGTGTGAAGGTACCCATCGATTTCCTATTTTAATGAAACACAAGAAATTTGCAGTTTCATTTTCCCAGTTCGATTTATGCCATAAAATAAAACAATTCAAGCGTATCGGTTTCAACCTGCGTACCGAAGTATGTTAAGTTTCTCGGCTGATTTATAGTTGAGTGTAACTTGTATAACTTGACCGCACTCTACAACGCTTGACGTGGTATCTTGGATGGATGATTCATTAGCCAAAGTGGTGGTTCTAGAATAATGTACGTGGAATCGTTATTATGAAGGGGAAACAATCGATAGTCCTGAGGCAGATATTTGAATCCTCATGAAGTATGCAACGGTCGACATATATAAATTATACCTGCACAAAACTTGGCGAACCCAGGCTGACCCCCAAAAAGTCGACTTTACGGGGGTCACAATGGCAAGTGGGTTATTGTCATTGTAAGAGAGGCAACGAAAACCAAACACCAACTTTAAGGTCAAGATCCATAAAAAATACAAATAAAAAGAAAAGGGCGATATGGCGATAGGCTCGCTCAATATCACATCATGGGACGGAGCACGTGGAGCAAAGCGTGGGTGTCCTACTTGCACCTCTGCCTACCCCTTCTAGGAAAGGAGCGTGATGTTAATGTATGTATGTAAAAATAAAAAAAAGTTAACTTTATTCAATTGTAAATGTTTAACGTAAATATTTTTTATATTTGTAATAGTAGGTAAAATGAAAGATAATGTAATGTGCAATTTTGTTACAGTACAATGCGTGGTTAGTCGCACGTTATTACAGTATTTCTTGAAATTACAGTCCGGTAAAATTGTTATGAGTTTTGAAATGAAAGGTTTTCTTGATTCTAGCTTTTCTAATGTGAAATAGAGCTCGCTTTGTAAAGCCATGGAATCGTAGATACGATCTAAATAGAAGCCATTTGCGATGAAAAAGTATTTTCTTCAGTACGAATAAATTGAAACGACGTTATATGCATGTTGATAACTTCTAGGTTTAGCATTTTTATTTTACCCTCTCTTCAGCCCCATTCACAAGGAGAGAGTTTCTCGCCTCAAAGATACGATTATCGTAAGGTTATAAAAAAAGATGCATCGTGTAAACATTTGTCAGAACACGATAATCTATGGTGCTTATATCATGCGATAATCGCATACGATTCCCTCCGCGAGAAACTCTCCCCGTGTAAATGGGGCTTTATACTGCATTGGTATATCATTCGAAGTTAGAAAAATATTATCTCTATGATGCTGCGGAAATATTTCTTACATTGTACTTTTTCACTGTTCAGATTTTAGAAAGATGCATTTTTTTATGGAACATTTCTTAATTATAATTTTTTGTCTTCTATGGGTATGCGTAGTTACTTATCACTGACTTAAATAGTGAGGGAAAACTTCAAAAAGAAAACCGAATACCTGTGAGTTCCATAACAATTTTAATATTATATGTAGCCCACCCATTGTCGGCTTGTTTGATGAATTAAGGCCTAAACCCCTTTCGATCGTGGAGTATGTACGCGGTAAGCAGTAACACATACCACTTGTTACGTGTAAATTTGAATATTTTCCACCATGTGTTAATCAGTATTATTCTCTTGAGTTCAATAAAAAAAATTGGCCGGACATTCATATTAACAAAATACTTTTTTGAATTATATATCTTAATAATAATTACAATATGATATTAGAAGTGCGTAGTGGCCTGTTGGTAAACAGACCAGACGCGGCTGCCTACATGTACACACCTCTGACTTTTCGGAGTTATGTGTGTATTGATAGTCAATCACCACGCATTTTAACGGTCAAGGAAAACATCGTGAGGAAACCTGCATAACGTAGCGATTTAAAGAATTCCTACGGTATGTAAGTCCGCCAACCCGCACTAGGCCAGCGTGGAGGACTATGTATATGGCCTAACTACTCTCAATCGATTCTCCCGATTTTAGAGTAGGCCCGTGCTCAGCAGTGGGACGTATATGGGCTGATACAGACAGATATCAGAATGATAAAAAGGTGTGAAACGAGAAAGGACATAATCTACAATTACAATGGTACCTATCTGATTTTCTTAAAGCTTTTGTGCTACCTATTTTACAAATATAATACATTTTATTCTTTTACTTATTAAAGAACGGTTCAAGATCGTTAATAACACAATCACGCTAACGAAGGTTTTTAACACAAAACGGTTCAGACTAATTGAAGTCTTTAGCTCCGGCCGACCGACGGCTAACAAACGGCGTTTAACAAAAACTCACTACCCAACTAATCTATTTACTTGCGAATCCGCTCGCTGGAATAAGAAAAAACACTATCAAGGTTAATTTATAGTTTGAGTTTTTGCGTGGGCTAGGTTATTAAAGTTAGGTACAAAAATCACAAGCTCACGCCTGTTTCTCTGAAGGGTAGGGAGAGGATTTGTAGCGATGTCCGCAGTTTATAATACTCGTAAGCTTATTTTAGTTCCGAGTCACTTAAGGGGTAAACCTATCGTTATGCCGAGCGCAAAGTATGTATTTTTGACATTCTATGGTATGTTTGTGTACTTACTACTACTTACTGACTGACTCGGTGGCGCAGTTGTACTACGGTATGAATGCACAGCTGAGGTGTCGGGTTCGAATCCCGGGTCGGGCAAAGTGGTATTGGATTTTTCATTATCAGCCCGGAGTCAGGAATTTGTGCCCGATATGGCGATAGGTTCGCTCCCTATCACATCGTGGAACGGAACACACAAGGCGAAACGTGGGTGTCCTGGAAGCACCTTTGCCTACCCTTCTGGGAAAAAGTGCGTGAGTGTATGTATGTATGTTTGTGTACTTATAGAAGTATGATGATGAAGGTATCTTAGTGCTGTAGAGAATAATAGGGAAGTGATTCTACAAGGTGATTGTATAAATCGAAAATTACGTACTAAACATTTTTTGTGTACCGCAATCCATTTACTAGAAATTATAGTTTCAAGCTTCAGTTAACAACGGCCAAGAAATCCAGTAGATCATAATATCAATGCAAACAATTTTCCGAACACTCCGTAATATAAATGATTAAATATGCAAAGAGAGCATTTGCTAATGTTGGTCTTAAATAAGCTTAATACCTTTATCATTTACCATTATTTCCTTTGATCATTCATTTTGGTTTCATTAACGTCTGTTAGATATGATAAGATGAAAGCGCTGTTATTTATTGTCTGATATATTATTATTACTCGCCATAAATTTGTTTACCGTTCCGGATTCCATTTACCGAATTATTGTGATACAAAACATCAATAAGTATTATACAGTGCGTTAATAAAACGGTTTAAAGTGAAATAAGCCACGCGAAGCAATATTTCTTGGTGACAGTTGATTTATCGCGTTTCCTCCGTGGCTGGGCCGGACACCACCGCTGTCCTCAGCTTAGGCTGATCGCAGATTACAAGATTGTAAGGATTTTATAAATTGTGGCTTTTTAGTTAGTGACAGCCTCGCAGGCGTAGTTGTACTATGGTGTGATTACAAAGCTGAGATCTCTGGTTCGAATCCCGTCTCGGGCGATGTTATATTGGATTTTCCTATTTATTATCAGCCCGGAATCAGAAAGTGCCCGATAGCGATTTGGCGATAGGGGCGAGCCTATCACATCGTGGGACGAAACATACAAGGCGAAATTTGAGTGTCCTGGTAGAACCTGTGCCTACTCCTTCTGAGAAAAAGGCGTGAGATTATGAATGTACTATATAAGTTAGCATGAGGACAAGTTTAAAAAATAATGTGATGCTATTTGATATATTAAATAAGCAAGTTAGCTCTTATTTATGTACTATATCCACGTGAATTTATCCACCGGAACTGGCTCTATTTTCATTTCTGCGTTGAGCATTACAACTGGCTCTAAATGGATAAAAGTAGTCAATGACACTCTCGAGTGAACTGAGGATTTCTGTACAAAAAGTAATGAAGATTCAAAGGCGCGTGAGAGAATAATCAATAGAAATCAAGGTCGAATCGATATCGTAACTGATTTGGACGGTAGCGGGGCATTGCACATGATATAATGTGCTATGTGCTTTCTTTACTTTTTATTGTTGTGTTAATCATGGCCGAGCAGGGTTATCAAGAATAAATAATTTCTTTCTTTCTTTCTATGTAGTCATTTTACCCTATAAAGTCAGCCAAACAACAACAACAAGG
Organism: Theretra japonica; assembly: GCA_033459515.1. Classification (NCBI taxonomy): domain Eukaryota; kingdom Metazoa; phylum Arthropoda; class Insecta; order Lepidoptera; family Sphingidae; genus Theretra; species Theretra japonica. Next base: position 4,303,766 of record CM065936.1, read on the forward strand.
GTACATTCTCGAAACTATTACAATACAGTTAAGAATGTACAATTCAAATACTAAAATACTCTAAAATATACCGTGCCCGGGTAAGTTCGTAATGTGTGCCCGGCTTTCCCCCTTATCCAGGCTCGCGTCTCGATGTTTTGTTACGCTAAAACCCCTTGTTTAGTTGTGTTAATGATCATTGAAGTCCTCCCGGAACAAAGTAAACAATGGACGTAGATTTGAGTAACGTAAAGTGAGTTAGGCGAGGCTTTGCTGGAAATAGTGTTGTGATAGGGCCTCGGTCTCGTTATTTTAATGTAATTTGGATTTTAACTGATATACAACCACTGGAGATGTTGCAAGTATCGTTATACTCGTAACTCATTTATAGTTTCAATCAAAGTTGTTTAGCTCAAGGTACCTTCAAGATTATATTTTATTGATAAGATGTATTGGTATAGGAGACTGCCAGCCCTCACACCTGCCACTGCAACTCCTGTAAGCCAGGATCAACAGTGGCACGCATTTTAATGACACCGAGCATTGAAGCTCAGCGAGTCTCCGGGAATGTCTAACTTGTCTTTAAGTTGTATTGGTTATGTCGGAAACCAAAATAGAATGAAACCGTGGGCTCATTAGTTAAGTTCTGAAGTCGCAGGAATTTTTATACGGCCAAAATAAAGTTAACATAATTTTGTCCCAACTACTTGCAAGTGAGGCGTAAAGAGATACAGAAAATGGAAAGTTAAGAGTTGCGTATTTATCCACTACCGGACATAGGCCTCCACTTTACTGCACCAATTTGCTCGTTCTTGCGCAAATCTTATTCATGGCTTGCCCTGAAGCTTAATGATGTTACTCCATCTAGCAGGTGGTCTGCCTATTCTCTTCTCTTTATCAGTAAGAGCTGTTTACCTAATGATTTTTAGTTTTTGAAGTTGGAAGAGTGTCTATGTTAAACGCTTATTAAAGAATATGATGCTTACTTTCGTTTCTAAGGATTTAGATATAAAAGACTATTATCATAAAAACTAAACACTATTTAAATTTTCGCATTTTCATTTGCTCTTGGATTAAGTTCGTTGGTAATCATAGTAGGTTATTAAAATTGCCAACAGCAGAAAGCATATTTGAGTATTCGCTTTTATATTTCTCAAAGACTCCCCGGAATAAGTTCATAATTATACAGAACGATGTAAATAACTTAAATTAACTATTTATTTTAAACGCTACGTTTCGCATGTTGCTGAATGTTTAGTTTATTATGAAAGGTTGTGTTTGCGATATATCTGAGTAGACGATTCTCAAAGTATATTTGTCTTATTTGAACTCAAAATGTATAGTAATAAACAGCATTTCGTGGTCGAGTTAATAAATAACAAATAGGTACGTGAACCACAACGTCGACACGCACTCTGGGATTATTTATCGCTTTAATAATATATTTCATAGTCCGCAACGAGTTACTTTGCAATATAAAATATGAGCTCATCGCCCCCGGCCATAGTCCCGGCAATTGAAAAAAAAACCTAACGGGAAAACATATTTTTCATCAGCTGGCGGGTCGCGGGCTGTGACGGCAAACGCCGAGAATATTGCAAATCACAGTCCGGACTCCGACTCCCGACGCACCCGTCTGGCATCGCGCTAATATTCCATTTTCACAACTGCGATCTTCGACATCGCACTTCCGATAATTGAGAGATTGCAGGTCGGGTCGAAAATAACGCCTAATATACACTAATAATTAATGTCCAACAGTCCCATTCGAACACTTGGTATCCGATTACACGGTAATAAACGTGTATTGTACGCTGGATGTAAGAATTTACGAGTATTTGGTACCCCAAGTACCTTGAAAAAAACTTTTTCGTTACAAACCAATGAAACGTTTGTCTCGAAATGGGGTCGGCATTATGCATGTAACAGTTTTATTTACTGCGTACTCAGGCGTAAAAATATAGGTTGAATTCCGCTTAAAACAATACTTTACCGAGCAACAATATACGTTTGTTAAATCAATCTGGTTTATATTCTAGCAAGTTAGTTTAAGCGCGGAGTAATGTTTTCGTTAAGCCCCGGGCGATGTGGCTCAGAAGCCCACTACAAAACGAAGTTATCAAGAACCGACAATGGGAACTGGCTCGGAATGTACATTGAGGTAAAACGGGCCTGTTAATACCAAAATGTCCAACTACACTTAGTGTTGAAATTCGAATAAAGAGGCTTGGGGCTGTTCTATAGGTTTGTTTTTGTGATTACAAAGTACCCGCTTACTTTTAAGGATTTTTGCGACTTCGGTGTTTGTATTAAGACTCAAGTTAATTTTATATTTTACTTTAACTTTATGTAATATTTATCACAAAAGTTAGCGACGGCTTCGCAAAGCGGCTTACCTTTATAAACACACGATGTAAATACTTTTTTCTGTCTTTTACCTTGAGAATTCGATCTTAGGCATCTAATCCGGGGCGGTACCATTGTCACACAGGAAATCGACGTGAAGCGACAGCTTCACTGTCGTGTGTTGCTCGGTGAGTGAGATAGCCGGATTCCCAATAAACTTTTCCTCCTCCCATCCTTTTTCCTTCCCGCTCCCCTCCCAATTGGGCCGGCAACACATTCATGATCCAGCGTTGTAGATGTTCATGGGCGGCAGTGATCACTTACCATCAGGTGAAAAAAAAAAAAATACAAATGTGAAAAACTAAAAAAAATATTTTTCTTTCAACTTTGGGATTCAAATTGCTTCAACAGAATGTTTTAATATCAGGAAAGCCGCTGCTCTTTAGTAGAACTAATAAAAGAACATACATACTCATTGATGAGGTTTTCGCAAAACATTTTTAATATCCCGATTATAACAGCCAAGCGACACTTATGATAACGGATTGCGGCTAACAGTACGATAACCTTCACTATGTAATGCTGAACAAGTTTCCCTGTGTGTATACTCGTATAAGTGTTCTAGCCAAAGTTATAGGAAAATTATACAGGATTAAAGACAAGGTGCAAGGGTTATCTCGTCATGGAACCACACTGACTGAATGTATATTAGCCAGTTTTTTTTAAGTTTCTTTCTGTGAGTCAGTGGTCCCGTCCGATTTGAAGCGGCACATTCCTGCTGTAGGTCCATATATAGGGTTGACATTGACATATGGTATTTAATTTAAACCACATGTTCCGAACCAACCCAGGTATTGTACCAAGTTTGAAATAAAACTGTCTAGTTGTTTTGTAAAAATCCTGATTTTGGTTTTAAAGGCTTTTGGTCAACCTTTATAAGTACGTGTCATTTTACAGCTCAGATAAGTTCCCGAACCGAATTGAAGTTCACCTAAGCGATAAAAATACCCGTATCTATAAAGGGTGGCCATAAATCATGAAAAAAAATCACGAATTTTGACAAAAAATCATCTCGGATATTTTGATTTTACAATATCACCTGGGGTGATGAGAAACATGTGAATTATATTGAATACCATATGTCTCTATCATCCTGAATGGTTCAAAATACATCGGCTCTACTATTTACTAAGTTTAATTAATTCGTACTTTATTTGAAATATACCGGGTGTTAGGGAAACGCTTTCGAAAACAAAGACAGACTATAGAACTAATGATACCTTTCATGATACCAAAGGTATAATTTTTGAGCGTTTTCCTAACACCCGCTATCAGCACTACGTACTAAATGTTTATATTAGCAGAATGAAATACATTCCCCAATCCTCGATACGAGTCGAGAATGCCATTAAAAAACTTTCTAACGTTCGTAGCATTTCAACCCCAATCTCTGACGCGGTGGGGCGTGAGGAGTGATTTATACCACGTACTACGTAGCTGCATTCTGATGGGATGGCGTGTTTATATTTCTTAAAAATCTCATGTAATTTTTATAACTCACAGATTATTTCACACTTAATATTTAAGCGAGGCGTGAGGTCAATTAACTCCGATTTAATACTACATGCTACTGTAATTGATGTTTTAAAATGTTTGTTTTATCACAACACCTTAATTACGCTTGTATAAAGTTTGATAACGTTTAAAATTTTAATTAAATACAATATTACAATTATTAATGTAGTGTAAAATAATTCACAATCGTGAAATAACGCCGCAACTTGCCCTTGTACTAATTGTAAATGGTCTTAGATAAAAAACACGAAAGAATTTTGATATAGTGTTGTCGGTCCCTTTGTAATTACGCACGTTCCAAATTATGCTTTACATAATACTTATTTCATTTTATATTAGGTAATAATTTATTAAAATATATGTAATGTACAAATGGCGCCCGTAATTCCTGTTAAGTGGTACAGTATGATGATAATAAAGGAAGACACGAAATATTGTATTGTAACTGGGTAGCTTACGTTAAAATAAATGTAAATAAGGGTTTATATTTCAACTGTCGGATTAAAATTACCAGTCAAATTAATTATAACCTGACTAGGTATAAAAGTGCCGTAATTTTATATTAATTTTATTAACACAACTTCAACTTTCACATTTTTGAACGTTTGAATTGGTTATGTAAATATTTTATGTTACAAATATATTTCAAGTTGCGAATCAAATATCTGTCTTAAGTCTATCACCATGGGAAATATTCTATGTACCATGTGAATAAGACTTTATTTAAAATATAAATTTATATTTTAATTATATATAATTTAATCTTCACACACACTGCAGAACTCATCGGCCGTAAATGAGAGGCTTATGATGGTCCTCGCTTTTCCGCTCCCCCGTCCGATGAATAGCAAAATAAATTATGTATTTTAAAATATAAATACTATATTAAATCTAAAGAACTTCTGTTTCTCTATTTACAATTAAATAGAATTAGAATTCTTCTGCATGGAACATTTTAATTGATATTTTAAATTAACTTGGCTTTGTTGAATCTGCTTGTTTATACCACAAAGTTGCGAATTAATTTAATACATAGACTATTTAAAGCTCCGTTGGTGTGCATGTACATAAATAAAGTTTCAATAAAAGCTTTAAATACAATCAAAGAGGCTTAGTGAGTAAATGTCTCTGACCATTTACTGGCGGAATTCAAATGTGTGACTATAAAAAAAAATGTTTTCATTTAGTAATATTCAACTATTTAGGTCTTTTAAAATTGTTTAACAATATTAAATTGCATTGGGTGGACTTCATGTTAATATTACAATAAATAATTAAAATAACTATTATGTTTTATCTACATTTACTAAAACCAATCTTTATGATACTCACCTTTACCTGTGTAAAATAGTAGTTTTCGAAATAGCAATGTCTGAAACGCCCTCTTAATGTCAATAACCCCAAATGTTTGGTGGAAACGAATGCTGTGGGGTGGTGAGGTGGACTGTAATCTGGCCGCGGGGTATCCGTGTTTACCCAACTTGTTACAAAGGAGTACCGGACACTAAGTTTTGTGGTACGAACTTTGTAACTACGCTGCTCAATTAGATAAGACGTTCTGGGAATGTAAGTGACAGCTCATTTAACGCCAGTATTGGAGGTTGCTTCTAATACATATTTTTCATTTACTTTGTTGTCTCCTACGGAATTAAATATGTTATAACAATGCCCAACTGTAATATTACTAAGAACAATTAACAGGTGTTAATTCCCTAATATGCGAGGTGCTGTTTGGGTAAATACTGTCACTTTGTCTTCTTCAGCCGTCTAGCAGCAGTGTGTAAGTACTGTTGCGTAAAGCGTCATTTACACCGGTAGAGTTTCTCGCGGCGAGAATCGTATCGATTATCGTATGACATAACCGCTATAGATTATCGTGTTCTGACAATGTTTACACGATGCAACTTTTTTATATCGTTACGATAATCGTATCTTCGACGCAACAAACTCTCCCCGTGTAAATGGGGCTTTAAAGTTTGAAAGGCAATGTAACCAGTGGAAATACTGAGAACTAAGGGACCTAACATGTGCTGTGTAGGGACGACAAGCGCAGCGCAGTGATATGCAGTGCTCAGTAATAACAGCGCCTGAGTTATGTTACTCTTGCTAATTGGCGTAAAGTTTACAATCACGTAAACGATTTGTATTTGGCTCTGGTTAATAAAATAAACGTGTTTAAAAATACAAATTTTATACGAAGATGCCCAAAAACAGACAAATAGCAATAAGCTGTAAAGCTTATCCGTCGGATCTAAAAACCAACCTCCGGTGCAGGAAGCAAACTTTTTAATGGCTGCGTTAATTAGTTGTCGCAACATTTATTTTTTTGATGAGATCCCAACTGTGTTAAGTTGAAATCTGCGTATTTTTTTTATGAATCGCATATGGTTTTACTGAAGGAATAACGCGACTTCGTTAGTTTTATCGAAAGATTCATGATTTGCAAAAGACTGTATGAATAATAATGAATATCTAATATGCCTAACAATATAAAATTCCCCTTTTCTACCTGTTTTGTTCTTTGAGAGCACTTCCTAGAAATGTTCAATGCTACGTTTTTTTTAAAGTTTAGCGCATCGTATAGATACGGATCGCTCCAAACAATTTTTACGCTCTAGAAATATAAGTGCTACGAAATGCATGCAAAAATATTCATGAAAGCTTTTGCAGCTCAATTTTTTTAAGAGTAAACATCTTTTATTTACGTTTTGAATGTATTTCAACTTCAATCGTAATTCATGGCAAGATGGACGCTGTTGTTATAATGATCGGAAGCTTTTATTATCTCGTTTTTACTGAACGCTTTGAAATTCCATTGAAAATACAAAGCAGACGTTTATTGTTGAATTCATTGCCAATATTGACGCAGAACAAAGTAATAGGAAATGTTTTATCTATTTCGGTTCCCAGAGCGCAAGCATTCATGACAATCGCACCCTTATCGCTATCATGAACATTACAATAGGCTATTTGATTAGCTTCTGCAAACCATCGCAGATTAAGAAACTCTTCGTAACAGAATAACATAAACATAAAATGTTTAACTCTTAACACATTCTCGGTGATGGAAAACATCGTGAGGAAACCATAGAGATCTTAGCAATATTTAGATAAAGATAATAAGCTGATACAGTACACATATAATGTGTACTTCTTATTAAACTGGTGATAGGTCTCTCATATATTAGAGGCTACCTGTCTGAATGTGTTTATTGTGTATCTATGTATTTTTCCCGCCAAACAGTAGTCTAAATGCACTGTTGTATTCCTGTTTGAAGGACAATATGGGCAGAGTAACTACTGGACATAATGAGGATGTCTCAGGATGGTGAGCGCAGTGGAATGCCAAACATTGTTTTGTAATTGTTGTTGGTGTTTGGTTTTGCTACTGTCCACGAGCGTATTGCTTACCACCAGGCAAATGCCATGCTCGTCTCGCCATTCATTGAAATAAAAAAAATCATGACAATAAAACCTTTTTTCCTTCTTAAATCCAGAAAAACACCTTAAAAATAACACTTATCTATCTACATAAAATGCATATTAATCGCAAAACATGAACCATTAATTGCAGACGTACACTATCGTCATCCGTTCACTGAACATTTATATTATTAATCACACTATAATAATTAAAATATCATTCCGCCACCATTTTGCCGAGAGCAAAGCAATTTGCATTACAGCTTCGCTTTTGTTCGTAATAAAAATAACTTCAGCATCGAAATAAATTTGAACATAATGTTTTGTAGTTAATTACTGTAAACATGGCGATGACAAAATTTGCTGAGACGGGTTATAATATTTAATAATAAACATTTTGTTGCACAAAAATACTTTCTCTGCTTTACGGTATCACTGCTGCGCATCGATCTTCCATAATCGGGGTGTGATTGAAAGGGCTTACATTGTAAGCTACACTAACCCATTGCGGGTTGGCTCACTTCAAATACCATAGAAATTCTCTATGGTACTCGTTGGAATGCTGGTTTATCCAACATGTTTTCGTTTATTGTTAAATTACTTACGTGGTAAGCAACAATAATAGTAAGCTTTATTTAAAATAAAAATATACATGAGTACCTACTAATTATATCATGCTTCTTTTCTCGAGGGAGTAGGAAAGACTTACAAAAGTGCCATACATTTCTCTGAGCTGTTTTTTGGCAAATCACTAAGCAAAATTACCAGTCACGTGTATTATACTCAAGCGGGATTTTCGATCGAAATGCTCATATTAGTGAGGGTTAAATCCCAGAATCTCACGTTATATAATCCACACATGCCGCCATTAGACCAATGAAGTGATTCTTAATGACGTGTTACCTTTATTTCCATAGGTTTATTTCATTTTAGTTCAAATTACCTAATCGATTAATTTCCACTAATGATTTGAATTACTTGTAGCCTAATAATATAGATCTAGGTTTTTGATAAAACTAGGTTGCGTTAGGTCTGATTTTAGGACAAAGATTATATCTGCTTGCATTAATCACGATGCTTCTATACAAATAATAAATAGCGGCGTGGCTATAAAGTAAAATAAATATCCTTGAGTAATATAGCTTCATGATTTTTTATGCCGCTCTTTTTCATTGTCGTCGCGAATGTCGATAATTTAAGCATTTCATTGCACAAAGGCCACCATAGCGTGTGGATGCTGTAAATCAGGAGTTAGCGCGGACGGGACATCTCTGTGATCGGATTTGCAGCTAAGCCCGGTATCAGTGCGACGCTAGTTTGAAACGTTACATGCGGTGCCACCCCTGAAAAGATTATGGACGAGAATTTTCCTGGGGGTTTAACAACCTTCACAGTATCGCGTGTATTATAGCCAATTATTTTACAGAAACAAAACATAGTCTATATTCGTCTGGTTTACATCCTCATCTAAATTTAATCTACGGAAATAAATAAATATTTTTCTGTCGCACGGTTAAAATCTCTCAGAGATGTCTTAAATCCGAAATATTCTTAAACAACCGCAATAAATAATGCTACATTATATTCCACTCCCACTTCCCAATGCGGTTGACTTACCGTGGTCTAAGGTCTCAATCCCTAGACCTTAGTCCACGCTTACCTAGTGCAGATTTTTCTGGTAGAAATTCAAGGAAGGCAGCTTTCCCCGTGATGATTCCTTTTACAGTTAAAATAAACAATATTTAACTTGGAATACACACATAACGCATCTAAGTCGAAGGTAGATTTTCTAAAGAGCTCTTCTAAAGAGCTTTTCTACTCGTATAACCTCTGCGGCAAAGTTTAGTAATTTCGTTTCACTGCGGAATAGACAATCGCTCACTTTATCTGATGTACGTAGGCGATAATTGTATATTTGTGTTCATAATTTGTTCCTGTTATTATGGTCTGGTGATAAATAAATTGCGTAAAATTTTCGTACGATTAATTGGCCTCAATTATGAAATTTATAACTTTTTTTTTATTGCATAGGTCCGGCAAAGAGCAAATAGGTCCACCTGATGGTACGTGATCACTGCCGCCCATGAGCATCCATACTTACTATTATGGTAGCATCTAATTTATGAATTTTATTTCTAAAATGTAAGGCATCAATGTTATTTTTTGTGCTTAGACTTAAAGTAGGCAGCGACTTTGTTGTGCTGGAACCCTGGCACTGCGAAGGTCTATGAGCAGCAGTAGCCTCTTCCCATCAGGCGGGCAGCTAGCTTGTCTATCCATAACGGCAATAAAAAAAGACGTCTACTGGCTAGGGTTTTACGTTATCTTTGGAAATGTTTCTGGTTATTTATGGTGGAGGCGCTCATGCGACGTGTGACGCTCGAGCATTCAGCCCTGATTGCCACTCATTGCAAAGTGATAGTAGATAACCACGCCCTTGTCCGTGAAATTAGCACCGCTCGATCATTCTATTGTTTGACCAGCTTATCATCACAATTAATGGGCTGATACAATATTATTATGGTCGTACTTATCGACATTTGCGAGGACGCTAATCAGTCAGTTAAAACGGAGCTTTTGGTTTGCGTAGTTAGTGCGAAACTGTTCAAGTGTATGGGAGCATAAAATCAATTCACATGAGCAATATGCAAATTGCTCGGGGTAACTTTGTTAGTAAAACTAGAGCGTTATCGACCGTTGCTAGGTGAGTGTCTGGTTACTATTTTGAAAGTTCACCTTTGAATTACGTGTACTGTTTCCTATGTTCATAAGCAATACAAACGGTAATTTAATTTTGTATCAAATGATTGAGTTTGGAACATGGTTGGCCGAATAAAGAAGTCCAAACATAGATATATACTAGAGTAAGTACTTCAATGAGTAAGTATGTAGAGATATTATTGCCAATATTATATTGTTATAATATTCATAATTAGCACAAGAAATTTTGCCACTCACCTATATTTTACACAAGAACGGGCTTAAATACCTTTTGCGTGCATTAATGGTAAAGATAAATGTAAAAAAACAAAAACACTTTTAATTACATTTTATCAAAGTAAATAAAACGGCCACAAGTCTCTTTCACACTTTAATCACAACTTAAAGTTGTGTCCGACATAACGGTAGACGCGCCCTTTCTCACATCTTGGTACGGAAATAAACTCAGCGATATGAGGGCTCACTAGTGCCTTAGCCCACCCCTTCGGAGATACAGGCGTGAGGTTATATATTTATGTATATTGATGATCACAAAAAAGTAACTTTCCGATAGAAATCACTTTCAATAATCCGTGAACCAATTAACATCTAAGTCTAACAGTGAGTAGATTTTTCAATAAACTCGGTTCAGTCAACTTGAAACGTGCAATGGAACAGCATAAAGGAACAACCATATTGTTACATAACAACATAAACTATGTGTTGAATAGAAGTGGTGTCTGTAACCGTTCTATAAAATCAATAAATAATGATTATTATGTGCTTCTAGTATATTATTTTTAACCACAATTCACATAGAGATTACGTAGAGATTGTTTAAGATAACTTACTAGCAGCTAATATAGACTATAGCCTGATGATGATAATGGAGATCTGTTACTTAGATATTAATTGAGCACACATATTATACACATAGGTATATAACCAACTGAAAGCTAAAACTAGCTCTGCTGACGTATTTACTATTTCGTTACCTTCCTAAAATTTTCAGACTCAACATCGCTCCACTTCACTCCACGTCATTTTGAAATGTTTAAAACAGGTGGACCATTTAAAAACCCGAGAACGAAACTGCTGCAAGCTTAGGGGCTCGCAGGGGTTATAAGCCAGCGTGATCAGTTTTTTTACCTTATTTACTGCTGTGGCTATATGTATATTAAATAAATTTAAATTACATTTGTGACTTTTCAGAAACGCGTCCTGTAGTCGAGGATGGCTCCGTGTAGTGGTCCAGACAATATTTGCCGTGATCACTGTCACCAGCTTCATACTGATAGTCATCATGGCCATGCAGAACTCCACGATCGTGGGGAGACCAATAAGATATGCTCGATGCACCGTGAATAACTGCAGAGTTATTTGCAGAGACGCTCCCTACTTTGACAAATATGAGACCGATATCATAAACGCTGTTTCGGTAAGAACGATCAAAATTATATATTTTTATAAGTTTCCTGGTAAAGTTGTTCTTCTGTCATTATATAGTCATATATATTAAGATACAGGGCAAAACATGGATGAGATTGGCTCAAGACCGAGCAAAGTGGTGCAGTAAAGAGGAGGCCTATGTGCAGCAGTGGATGAATACGGACTGAAATGATGATGGTTATAATATAGTCGACTAAACTAAATAAATACACCGAAATTCTGTACAAGCTCAAAATAAGTAAGATAACGCCAGATTTGTTTGGCAATGAAATCTACATAAGCTAAGATTTTGCATAGTATTAGTAACCAAGCCACGTTTGAAAGCACATGTGCGACTTATATAATAATATACAAGTCGCACGTGTTGTACAAACGTACAAAATATGTTTTCATTCAATATTCACGTTTCTTGTCCACTTGAAAGAAGTTGTAATATATTATGTATAGTAATATTGTCACGGATCATCACAATAATCATAATGTGGCTCTTGTAAAATAATGTACAATTAATAATAGTTATATTTTCCTGATTTATATTAAAGTAGGAACACTATAACGGTGAAGGAAAACTTCGCGAGGAAACCTACAATACTACAGCGATTTGTATAAATTTCTATGGTATGTAAAAGTCCGCCAACCCGCACTAGGCCAGCGTAGTAGACTTTATGGCCTAACCCCTCTCAATCATACTCTCGATTGTAAAGGAGGCTCGTGTCCTGCAGTGGAACGTATCTGGGCTGATACAGTTGTATTAAAGTGAAATAAAGCCGCCAATTGTGCTTACTTTAAATATAGTTGTAATGTTGTCTTTTTCTATTGTATGTATAATAAAGAACAACAAAGGTTTGATGCGGATGTGGTTTCAAAGTATATTTTAGCTAAACAAGTTTCTCAGATTAGCTGCATATCGACTGTGATTGTATCTAACATTTTATTTTTTTTTCAGGACGCCGAAGCAAAGTGTAATCGCATAATTTTGTCATTACATTCGCCGAATTTTGTGAACGCTACTATGCCGCCTTATTGGATGTCTAAATTAAAAAGTGATAAAATCCACGAACTGACAATATTTCGAGGGAACCTAATGCACATTGCACCAGAAGCTTTTATGGGATATTTTGCTAAAACAATTCGTATCCTCGTTCTTAAAAGTATTACCATCCGAACTTGGAGTGACCTAAGTCTCGTGGGTCTCTTTAGTTTAGAAAAAGTTTATATTCAAGGATGCAACATCATCGGGATACAATCAGGTGCCATGAGAGCTGTAGACGACACTTTGAGATCTTTAACTATGACAAAAAGTAACAATTGGAATCCAGTAAATGTAACAGGGACTACTAATTTCCAACTCCTTTCCAACGTGGATTTTTCTTTTAACTATTTCGGCGACGTCCTTGATAATGGCAGCTTCGTTGGGCTGGAACGTTGCAAAATATTGTACTTAAATTCCTGCAAAATAACCGCTCTCGGTCCGGGCACGTTCGACTATTTACATAATATAGATATCATTTATCTAAACAATAATCTTCTTGTGACTGTTCCACCTGGTCTGTTTGATAATATTATGTCGGTGACGCCTAAGCCTCGGATTAATTTGCAAGATAATTTGTGGCAATGTGATTGTTTATCCAAGGATTTGCGACTTTTGGTGGCAAATAATTTATTATATGTGGAACCAACATGTTATGATCCAATAGAATTTCGAGAAATGACATTTACCGCATTCGACTCTTACTGCCGATCGGTAGGCTCAACTAAAGTATACATAGGCAAAAACTATTGCAACACAACATTTGACCGACTTAATGATGATATTTATTTTGACGGAACTTGTATTGGAAACGATTTATCAATGCAAAATAATTCTTATAGTATTGTATCTCCTGTATTGAGGCATAGGTGCTCAATGACCGCGATTAATAATTCAAGCGTGCTACAATCCCTTTCTGCAGCATCAAATGATTTGTTTTTGATGGAAAACAGTTGGTTGAAACTTAATTTCTTCTTGAAGACGGAGAAATATTCAGTGATTCAAATGGATTCTTCTGGAATTAATGGATACGGTCTTGTATGGTACCAATCTTCGTGTCCGACAAAAATATACTGTGTTAATCTCTTACCAGATCATCTGATAGTCTACAACATTCCGTCTAACGCTCGGTATACATTCTGTCCTGTTGAGGTTAATACTGGCGCTCTTGAAGCGGAACAGTGCATCAGCTACAACACTTCCCAGTTCAACCTGAGTTATCATTATGATCAATATCAAATTATTATGTATTTCTCCACGGGGCTAGTATGCCTTATTTTTGGTGCTCTCTGCGTTTATGGTCTTATTCGCAAGAACCCATCACTTCTTAAAGGAAGCAAAAGAATATTGTTTGTTAAACACAAGACTGTCGATGCCTTAGTTTTACCACCAAAGATTCCATTAAGGCACAGTTTAGTAAGCCTAAATCCTCCGGAGGACAACCACAGTAAAATATTTATTGTATCCAATGATAAACTAAATTCGAGCAAGTTTAACACAGTGAAATCTGTAAAAAGCGAGAACAGTAACTCTCCAAGTTACGTGTCAGCCTTGCAACCTACTGACGACCAGCTTGCAGAATGGCGCATTCAGAACCATTTCAGAAACGACTTGACTCTTACGCCGTCGTCTGATGTTTCTCTTTTTTCATGGCTTCATAAAGGAGATTCTCTGTATTATTCCCTTGAAGATGATAAAACTTATGAAAGTTTGAAATAATATTTTAAATTCAGAAGTTGTATTCTAAAAGTTTTTCAACATTCAAAAGAATTATTGGCAGCGGAATTTTTACTAATCTTATTCTTTTTTATATATAATTTTCGAAATTGGCTTCTAGATTTTCTTCTCATTTAATGAATGTTCAGTAATTTCACATAACAGATGTAATTTGTTTTCATCTACATTCAATAGATAATCTCATTGGCATTGTGGTGATCTGCCTTGCATAAAAGATTTACATCGCATAAAAATGCCATGTCTTCCTTATTAATCTGCGTTCATACATCGATATAATTTATTATAGCGGTGTGTGACATGAGCTACAGATTCCGACGCCCGTCCAAATTTGTCACAGCTCACATCATGAATCAGTCTCGTACAGCTGTTTTTGAGCGAGGAGACGACGCGACATCCATTGTCTTGCTATTGGACGTTTGTTCTATTTCAGTACACATTAAAATCGACTGTAGGCCTAGAGATAATCACTTAATGAACTCATCTAGTTTAATTTCAGCTCCGTAATGTTTAAATCTTGTTCGTCACTGTGGTTTCTATTGCTTATAATAAAAACTGTATCAATGTTACTTAGATTTATTCTACTGACTTGTTAATGTATAAAAAAATAATGTAAAGTGAAACTAAATAAATCAGTAAATGTTTTTTGGATCGATGTCGACCCAGAGGTAATTATTTGTATGATTAATTGTAATATTAGTTTTTAAATTGTATAATAAATAACTTTAATGATACGACATTGTAATTTATTTCTATTGAACAAATCACCAAAAACGATGCCCAAGTCTTAATTACTTTATTATTTTCTGTGACAAGTCATTATACCCTAGTTAAAACTTTTTACCCGCCGTGTTTTCATTACAATGAATTGATTCCATTCTGGTGCACAATCCTTTGTGGTGCTTTTACATATAATATTCCAATTAGCAAAATTATTTTCTTAACCTTTATTAGGCTTTATATAATTCTGTTAATCCACAGAGACAATAGTTTATCGTACATTGCATTTGCTATTCTGCTGTTGACAAAACTAAATTTATAACATCCAGCGCGCTCGTCGCTGCACTTAAATTATTCACTTCAGTGAAATCGGACTGAATTGTAAAAGGTAAAAGAACCATCAATGTTGGCGGAGGTCAAATAATGACACAGATTTTTTCAAGCTTATGTTTACGTTCAAAATATTTTTTTTGTTATTCTCAGATTTTAGTGCCACGGCATATTATGTTACGGATTTTAAAATAGCTTTGGAATGTACGGTTTTTTAAAGATTTTTAAGCCCAATTTTAATCAGTTAGCTTTAGAAATTAGCTTTTTATCCATGTTTCTAATAAAATGAATCATAATTCATAATTTTTTTACACTTGCCACACAAATACAAAATCACGGATTATGTGTATTTTTATGTTCACTGGATTTTTCTAACGCCAAATTCGTATTGATGAGAGTGAAACTCGTTATAAATTAATCTCGAAATAGTAATGGCTTTATAAATAACACAATCAGCGTCGATAATAGTAGAAACGGGCTACAATAGTATTGGCAGCCCTTATTGTTCCGGTGACGGGACAGACAGAACAATGCACTTGGCAGTGACATTGTTCACGTTGGCAGACTGACACGACACTCATATATCTGCTACTGATAAGAAATTGGTTCCGGTGGCCTTGAGACTGGTTGAAGGTCACTCGTGCAATTTTGTTTTTAAAACATTAGCTATGCGTAAGCAGCACATATACCCAGCACCCATATAACTCAAGTTAATTTTGTCACCAATCTTTTTAGAAGAAAAATCTCATAAACGAACAATAAATCTTCTTATGATCGAACTTCAAAAGAGGAAGACTTTGGGAGTAGAGTAGTGGAAGAAGTTGAATCTGATTCTAAAGTTGTTGGACCTCTAGCAATTCCGATGGAGGAACGACGCAACAGCAATTTTTAGGTAATATCGTAAAGTTAGTGATAATAAGATCAATGATATATTATATGAAAGCAATAGCTTCAGAGTTGACCGCTACTCGGGAATTTATAGAAGAGAGCGATATCCCGACTACGAAACTTTAGTTAACTAGAACAAATCGATTTTCTAAGAACGAGTCTACGTCAAAAATAGCCTTCTTAAATACACAACTTCAATACACGTTCTTGGAAATTATACAGATGCCGGTAACCATTATGCAAATTTTTCCCACTTTTATACGAGTTGACTGTTATGATTTCCCTTTTTTACCTTTCAATGTTAGTTTTTCTTTCATTTCATCTTGGTACTAGACGATCGCTATTTCTGCCTATTTGAAAATTACATTTCTTTCTTTATACTTTGACAAGAAATATAAAGTAAATAATTTTAGTGTCGCATCACTAACACTAAATCCTCAGTTTTTGAAACTAAAATATTTATATTTTTTTACATAACTTAATACATTTACATTCAAACATTTCTTATGACACAGGGTTTATTAGTTTGAAATGTTCACAGTTCACACAAAGGAATAATTATTATTTTGTCAATATTAATGCAGAGTCGATGAAATGTGGGTAGACCGGGCTCTGTGGCGTACCTTGGGAGTGACCTGTGTCCAGCAGTGGACTGCAACGGGCTGATGATGAAATGCGGAATGTATATTATGACGTTTCGTCCTCCATTGTCGACGTCATTAACGCGTTGTTCCACCAAAATGAAAACACGAAAGGAGCATCATCAAAGCTGAGTTAACGCGTGTCTCTTCTGGCACATGGCCAAAACACAATGTAATATCTTGTAACTGCAACATTTGTTACAAAGTTGTAGGAACACCTGAATCTCTATGACTTTAAATTTGTTTTATTAGGTAAGTCGTTACCTACAACTAGTTGAGACGATAAAATATATTTTATGGGATGCTAGATTCGCCCGCGATTTCTTTCGTTTATATTTTCGGTGTAATTTGTAGGTCGAGAACCTGCAAATATTTTTCGTGTATTATTTCTAGGATGGGCTGAAGCCTGAACAACAATGTTTTGCAACTTTTTACCGGACCTGGACATTCGATTGCTGCTTATAATAGGTATAGAAAATCTGCCTATAAAATCCCACTATACCTATCAAGTCATTACTTTAATAAAGGATTTTTAGAATGGATCAAAAAAGGCTTTCAGTATGGAGATTAGATCAGTATAACTCCCAGACAATAATAAAGAAGGCACGAAAACAAATTGTTGATATATTTTCTATATATCCTTTAAAACTATGTAGAATAAATAGCCCATAGCGCTGTTACTGGAGCGAATACAGTATTTTATTTAAAAAACATTAAGTTTTAATTAACCCAGTGCGCTAGTCTCTATGCAATATCCACATATTCCTAAAACGAGCAATAGAGTTTTAGCTATAAAATGTAACTAGGTTAACTATTCATGTATTAATGCAAATTTAAAACAAACAAACAAACGATTTCTCATAATAGTTTTCGCGTTTGTGCGTCATACTTTGTGCAGGGGGGAAGTTAAGCTTTATGTTGCATGTTGTATTCAGCCACTTACATTCCTAATTAATTACCTTCTGCAGTATAATTAGGTGTGCTCTCGAGTCTGTTTTGTTGTGCTTAGCTCCGTGGTGTAATGTTCAGAACTGTTTAAAATAATTTGTTTCAGTCCGTGGGATTTGGTTAATTCTATTTCTTGGAAGGATTTTAAATCATATGAATCCTTTACTTTATGTACATTCTGATGCAATAAATTTACCTTAAAAGTATGTGCCACAGCTGGGGATGAACTTCCTCGAGAATTAAAAAGATGTAGGGTAGGTGAAGTCTCTATCTCCCTCTTCAATCACAGGAAGTTTACTGCTGAACATAGTCCTGCCCTAAGGATCTCCACGTGTTGGAAGCGGCTACCTGCATTTAAAGCAATAAACTAAAGCATTGCTTTAATGCGGGCAGAAACTTAAAAGAGCCAGAGGTTTGCAACTAGAGATGAAGCAATGGCTTTAATTAAGTATGCTCTGACCCTAAGTATCATATCACTGGTTTAATATGTACTAAAATAAAATTAAATTTACCTGAGAATCCAAAATAAAATATGAAACAAGATTTAAGTAACTTTTGAAAATTGCAGAATATTACGATTTCACAGTAAGAAAAATCTGTAAGCATTGGGGTAAAAGTTCTAGGTTGTAAATCGTGTTAAAGTAAACGAAGCATAGAATGTCCCCAGAAGAGAATAAGCGACGACTCGAGAACGGAAGTTAGTAGTTAGAGGATAACTTGAGGCACACAGAATCAGGTCTAGACTCAGCAAGCTTCATCTGCTCACGTATAGGGATAATAAATAACACTTGCTCCTAATCATGGGGCTGGAAAACATTGGCATGAATCTAATATGGGATCTCCTAACATGTATTCCCTATATTTCAAGGAACGTTTCAGCGAGCCCCAGCTGTTTCTATACGATAATGGTAACTGTGCCTTAAAAGAAAATCTATTGATGAGAAAAACATTTTTGTCCTCAAGAAGAGTAGTATAATTGATTACAAGGCATACGTCTAAGGTCTATGGGACTGGTAATGAATGGTGCATCGGCTAAGCGGCTATCCTGGTAATCTGCACTGAAATATCCTGACTTGATCTACACCCGGATACATTCTTGCATCGTCTTCAGATATCGGCTTTGGGTCTAAGTGCTCCTGCGTTCGAATCTGCATTTGTATTTTTATATACCTAGCTACTGCGATGTGGGACAATGTTTAACACTTAGTATGGTGAACCTTTTTGTTTGGGAAATATAAGACTAACCAACAAACGACTCATCTGATGGTATGTGGTCACCGCCGACCATCAACATCCAAAACAGAAAATTCATCAGTGTGTCACAGACCTCTAAGAAAAGGGCAGACTCCTCTCTTGTCGGTGCCTTGGACATAGGTATCAGTCTGGATACCTATGGATCCTATGGGTACTGCATAAGAAAGGTGGTGCCATAAAACACAGTTCGGATCGGGCTGATTCCGTTGAAAGCTATATTTTATGGTTTTATTCCGACATTTTCCATGTCTATTCGAATATATCAACTAAATAGTTTTCCGCCCAGTTTTCAGTGTCCGCATACGCGATGACGTAGCGTGATGAATAAATAATATTCAATATCATCACGGGCGCCTTTGAAATTCAACTGCAACTACTTCAATATTCATGATACCAAACTTTGCGACGTGTAGTTCCGTTGTGTATTACACACATTTTAGATACATATTAGTTTTACAATATACTATATATATTATATTTTACGTTATAATATCACTATGAAATTATATATCAAGTGTTTAATAGACGTAGTTGTTGAATATTAAGCAATGAAAAGAGCATTTATAATTAATATGTAATTTAGTTGGGCGACTTTGTGAGAAGACTTTGTGTGTGTGAAGATATTAAACCATGGCATAAAGAAAGCTCTATGTACTAGCCTCTATAAACCGAGACAAATGTGAATGAACATTCATAATACGTCATGTTAAAAAGCAACTCATATCAAGAGCCGTGTAATATTTTTCCAAATTGATCAAGAGAGCAATGTTTGGAGGACGCTTGACTGAGTAATCATTATGTCGGCCCGTATTTACCGAACCATTAACATTTCGTATTTTTCATGTTTATAATCCGTGGCTGTTTGACGTTCTCAAAATAATTGGAAAAATGTGGAGTAAGTAATTATTTTTATTTTGCTTGTAGCTTTAGCGTGTTTACAAAAGTGCGAATATTTTGATTTTAGAGCAAAATCTTTATTACCAAAGAATTTAAGCAAACGGCGCCGTTTTCATTTTATAAACTTAATTATCCAATCAATAGTTTGTTTTTGTTTCTTACATTAGAAAATACATACATAAACTCACGCCTGTTTCCCAGAAGGGGTAGGCAGAGGTTCTCCTGGTAGTAACCAGGTACTCACGTTTCGCCTTATCTGTTTTGTCCCAGGATGTGATAGGGGGTGAGCCTATTGCCCTATCGGGCACAAATTCCTGATTTCGGACTGATAATGAATAGAAAACTCCAATATCACTGCCTAACCCGGGATTCGAACCCAGGACCTCAGTTTTGTAATCATACCTTAGTACAACTACGCCAAAATAGTTCTTATATATTTGCACTTTATACAGACGCCATATAATTTCTAAATGAAGGGCTTCTGTTTAAATTGAGGGCGTGACTATGGAACTAAAACCTTGACTTGGTACTATTAATAGCATTGCTAAAAGTCTATGTATCCTATCTTCGCACGCGTAAAATATATGCCAAGTTCGATCTGATATAGTCGTCATTGATACTTAGCAACCTGCTATACAAAGAGCAAGCGTGGAGGCGAAACAAATGATACCAGAAACAAACATGTTTACTGCCGAGTACACTAAAGTAATAAACACTTCATAGACGCTATTAATTGCCAGACACCTGTAAAAGTGATTATAGATAATCGGACAAAACATTAATTGGATACGGTTTGACTGCGGCCGCGTCGCCTACCATGCCAACTTGCACTTGTCGTGGTAAATATGACGCTGCTGTCCACTTTAATTAGGATGTTTTGTGTACGTAAATTTCGTCCGTCGTGGGGACACGGTATTCGTTATATCATATTATCTTTATTATATTCTGCTTCTAGCGTAAAATATGTATACATTATAGCTTATTTCAGACGTGAATTCAATAAAAATTAGGGCGATGATGTCTCTATTTGTATGCTACATACATTGTGAAGCTACAAGTTAATCATTATAAAATAAATTAACTAAGGATATAGTTTTTAAATGTTCAATTACGAGTAAGCAATGCCATTTCTACAAAAAGTATGTCTGACAAAGCAGGTTATTAAACACTCTTCTTCGTACTACAAAGTAACGAATTTCCAACTTTATAATAAGGTCCGAAAGATGATTATGCAAATGATAGAATGGGGTAAAATATTTATACAAAAGTTGGGAATATGCTCGCGGAATGCCGCGTAGAGTATGATATCTGTATGACGCAGACAGCACCCTGGGGGATGGTAAAAACTGATTTGTGTCGCAAACCAGCACGGTTTACGAGTATTGCTAACAAAGTAGGGGACTCACGATATTGTATATTGTAAAGAAAAATATGTGGCACATAAAAACGTTAACTTTGCGAGAACAAGTAATTTCGTTCAATATTAGTATTATGACGTTTAAAACTACAAGTCAGACTTTTTATCAAGAGTAAGTATGTAAAAAATTATCCGAAATGCAAATAAGTTTTAAACAAAGTTTAGCGTACAAACATAAGCCTCTTCGTTTCATTTTATATCGTTTTCGCGACTTCAAAATGAAACAAGAATTTAGTCATAATTTTAAAAATAAAAACAAACGAAAGAATCCGTCTCGTCCCGTCTGTTTTTGAAATGTATCTCTCGTATTTCATAAGGAAAGTTGAGGAACTTGAGACTTTTCTGGCAGCTTCATTATTTGCAACTGCTTGCACAGATTTTTTTATTTTTAGACCACCATTTTGTCACACAATTTTCTTATAGCGATTACAAAATGCTTCTAGTTACAACTATGATTGGAATACAGTGTATTTAAAACTTACCTTCTAATACGGCGGGTATTATTTCCTTACATAAAACGTATTTTTGTACTAAGAATACTTGTGAAGAGTTCCTACTTGCCTTCTAAGATATGTACATTTACATACTGCCGAATATTATGACGTCACGTTTGATTAACTTTTCCTTGCATTGGCCGCAGTTGGCAGCAATGGAAAGCAATACCCACAACAAAATATGTCACTGTCTGCGATCAGATACACCTGCCCGTTGTGTCCACCCCCCTCCGCGCCGCCCCCCAACCTCATTTAGAACTGTATATTTATTTACATTCCCTAATGTCCGTTATACTGGCGGTTAAGGTAATGTTAGTTGACTATAATATTTTAAACACTTTGGGAAAGGCATTAAGTGCAAAACCGTTTACCAACATTATTATGCATACTCATTTTTTTTCTAAGTTAAAAGTTTTTTTCAGCTGTATCAATAAATGGACCTACACATAGATAAAAGTGACTTTGAGAAATAATTAAGTCCCAAAAAGTTGCAAGGTGACATATAATACGACGCTCTATAAAGACTGCACTTATTGTGTTAATGCTATTACAAATATTAATGGTATTGAAGGTGTAATATTTATCAAATTCAATTATTTAAAACTCCGTTTCAGAGTTTAAAGATATGTGATACTAACGAGTACTAGGTTCTCAGTAAATTATTTTTTCATCATCATCCTAAACAACAAGAAGTCTAAAAAAGAGCCTATGTTCCAATAAGAAAGGGACCTGTTGTTAGTGGCCCGCAATGAGCGACTTTCTACAATCTTTTAATTAATTTTAGCTCAAAGTTTTTTGTTCAATGAGCTCAATATCCTCCATGTCCAGATAGCAACATTATGAATCATACAATGTTAGGCTTTCACCCATGGTTTTTTTTTACAAGAAATGTAATTCTTATAGTTTTGTTTATTTTACCACTCAACTACATAATTGAAGGGTTGTGAACCGGTTTTGTCCCTCCCATCACAAATTACAGAACTAGTTTGAACTAAATTGGCTGCCCTATAGCAAAAAGTAGCAAATGTCATGGCATCTCTCCAAACATGACATAATACATTAATTTGTAAGTAATTAATTTCAGATAAAAACAATTATTGTTAAGATTTACGCAGTTGGCTGGCTGGCTTGACGCACACCGAATGTGAAGATCCGGCATAGCGCATAATGTATTGTGACCTTAACAACAGCAGTTAAAAGCGTTCCTCTGAGCCAAGGGACGGTGACTCGTGGTTCAAAAGAAACCTGAGTCCATCATCAGAGCCAACCTGGATGACATCCGCGCTCGCTTGCGATTAGTCGCTCATTCTCTTCAGATAAAAGGACTTGTGTTCCTCTTACTCTGGTTTGTGTTAGCGTACTCGTTTATATTGTACCTTCAATAAACTTTACGCAAGAATTGTGAAAAATGGTGAGGATTTTGCCTATATTTTTCGGGAGTGAAGTGCTTTTTGAGATTCAATTATTGATATATTTTGTGGCGTGTTTCAGGAGGAACTCGACAAGGAACAAATTAATAGTGAGTTATTTTTTAATATGACAAAAGTAAAATAGACTTTCGGAATTTTTCCGCTTTGTTAAACAATGATAATATTCCTTCTTGAAAACAATAGTAGTGTGTTTGTCGTTAATAGAACGTTATATTTATGTTTCAGTCCTGAAGAAGGCGTTTGAAGCTTTCGATCAGGAGAAGAAAGGATGCATCGGTACAGTGATGGTTGGCACAATCCTGGGCATGCTGGGACACCATGTGAGTGACGACATGCTTCAGGAAATCATCCAGGAAGTTGACGTTGACGGTGAGTAGCCACCAACACCAGCTAATCGTTACTCAAGCAACAATTTAAACAAATTTCAAAGAACATAGCTGCAAACTATAAAATGAAATAATAAATAAATACACCCAACAGTCACATATACTATAAATTGAAATTACAAATGCACAAAAATCATAATTAGACAAACTAATGGCTAACTTTTTAAAGCATCTGGACTGAATATTCTCTAGAAATTATACATTTTTAACTGCGCTTTATAAAGAAGCCACCATATAAAAACCTGAAAAGATAATTTAGTTTATTTAATGTTGGAAACATTTCTTAGGAGTGTTATTCTATGCGGCGTTTAAACGTTGCTTATTAAAGGTTATTCAGTGCGTTTGCCCTAGATTCAAAATTAAAAAAAGTAACTAGTATAGAATGACTAAACTAGAAACTAGTACCTACATTATAGCGTTAGCTAGTTCTAATTTAATTTTATTAGATTTTATATTGTCAGTCCATGCGAGAGAATAATAAGTAGTTTCATTATAATACGGTTCGTAGGAATATTTTGATACTCGTTTTGGAATTCTTATTTTTTGTCTTTTATTTATAAAATTTTCCTTTTGATGAAGGTATTGGTCATATTCATTACATTGTTTGGCTTAATGTCTTAAGTCTCTTTGCGTCTTGATTTGCTCATTTTCATTCCTCAAAAAGCAACTTTTTCGAATGTATTTTGAATTACTAAAATGCTTAACAATTTATGTTTATTAAACATTTTGGTTACTGTTCAATACAAAATTAAATCAAATAGTTTTCCATTATGATGCCATAAAGCATGTAAATTATGTAAGACCCCCATGTGACCTTTTATCTAAATTCTTTACATGTAACTAAATATTAACAATATCCAGATAATTATAATGGACACACACATCACGCAGATGTTCCTAAAATATTGAAATACAGACTAATACCAAAAACACAAACCTACAAATTTTAAAGAATATACATTGCTATAGTTAAAGGTTTTTTTAGGATTACCATACAAATTCTATGTGGACCCTGGATAGTCTATACTCATAATTGTAGGGTCTATTTAATTCTATATGAATATAATAAATATATCTTTTCCCTCTTTCTGTCTCTCCCTCTTTCTCTTTCTTTCTCTCTTCAAACACAAGAAGTCAAATCCTAAAAATTAAATAACATAATTAATAAAGTTGTCTATATTATCTAGGCTCTGGTGAACTGGAGTTCGAAGAATTCGTCACACTAGCCTCTAGGTTCATGGTAGAGGAGGACGCCGAGGCGATGCAACAAGAACTCAAAGAGGCATTCCGGTTATACGACAAAGAAGGTAATATTTATGTAAATACTTAGATCCAAATTAATATAATACTTGTATATTTTATAACGTGTACGATACGAAGTAGACATGAAAACTAACATTACTACAACTATTCGTGTAAAAAAGGAATGAAGGGTATTATAGTCCATTTTTAAACTTTCGTATTTTTTTTATATTAGAAAGGGAAATAGATAACTCTGTGCCCAAAGGTGATTGAATTGCCGATCCAATATAGTACTGACTGACGATAGGTTATCTCTCACAATTCAGCTAAAGTATCTCTGTCTCAAGTGATCTTTTTTCCCATTTTATCTCTTTTACTTATTTATAAACAAATCTTTGATACTTTTATATTTTATTTGTACAGAGAATATCTGATTGGATCAATTTCAGTTACTAAACTGCAACATTATATGTTTATTCTTTAGGCTCCCGCTTTATTAAATCTAGTTTTATTTCGGAGCATTTAGACACAATTAATTAAAACTACAAGGGATCCGAAAGAACGAGGTCTGTACACACATGAAATGTGAGGTTTGAAACGTAGCCAATCCTCGCTAGTAATTAATATTCACGTCATTCAAGCGTAGTAATGACACGCTTGTGTGTTCATCAAATAAGCTACAGACTTATTCGTAAGGTTATGAGAGCTAGTCTTGACTTATCTATTCGCTACATGACTTACGCATTTATATAATTGATTATAACGCTACTAAATCTTGTCCCAAAAAACCACAACGCATTCATCGACGAGAACTAATAGGAGTGTTATTTAGTTTGTATACACCTTGAAATCAATGAAAGGCTATCCAATTTTATAAATACAATAATAATTTGGCATTGCATGTGCGAATTTCGGTCTTCATATTATTAATCTCCTCGCTGACAGGCTAATTGGTGGCGGCGATGTGGGAACATGTCAACCGCATGCTGATATTAACAATGTGTATTGTAATATTAAAGAGCGATCGAATGTGTTATTTATTTTATCAAAACATCATTTTATTGAAAAGCCAAGTCAGGTCACTGTGGAAATCATTAGGAGAGGCCTAAGTTCAGCAGTGGACTTCCTTTGGCTGATGGATGGATGGATGATAGATACACTTATTTCATGGCTGCATCTGTACGAAACAAAGTACGATTTTATAGGATGGATAAAAAAGTGGCATGCCACGTTTGCAAAGTTGGGATCCGTAATCCGTATCCATTGTTCTACGCCTACGAGATTCAGACGTGACATTATAATTTAAGAATGGAAATCATAACAAGATTACAACGTTATAATCATAATACTGTTAAATAAAGCGCCAACGCATTCTGTTGTTCTTTATATAAAAAGTACATTTTAGCGGATTTTACGTAAATTATAATTAAAACAAAAACATTTACGCCTACAAAAGATTTAATATAAAATTTGGTATGTTTCAATGAGCAGAAATTTATTATTATTCCAAATATTGATCAAAGCGCACCACCCATACCAATAGTTCTGTCCAGTTAAAGCGATAAAATAAAACAATAGCCTGCTATGATTTACATTAATTGTTGAATTATTCATAGCAAAGTAAACCAAACAATGAGAAGAATTTCAAAACCGAATATGTCATAATCCCACGCATTTAACCCCGAAGGGTAGGCAGAGGCGTCATGAATGCCACCCACTGTCTGCCAAGTTTACAGTCGTCCCACGAAGTGACAAGGGATCTAAGAACTATAATTTATGTATTATTTTATTAACATTGTTAATGGTTTGTATTGTATTGTATCAGCCCATATACGACCCACTGCAGGGCACGGGCCTCCTCTACAATCGAGAGTACGATTGAGAGTGGTTAGGCCATATAGTCCACCACGCTGGCCTAGTGCGGGTTGGCGGACTTACATACCGTAGAAAATCGCTACGGTATGCAGGTTTCCTCACGATGTTTTCCTTCACCGTTAAAGTGCGTGGTGATTGATTATCAATACACACATAACTCCGAAAAGTCAGAGGTGTGCCCTGGGATTTGAACCCGCGACCACCGTGACCTTTACCTGTAAGAAATTACTTAATAAGGCCGCCACTTGTACTGTTATTTTTATTGTTTAATGTCGTATTTGTATTATTGTAGTATATATAATACAATATAGTGTCTCTATAGTGATATAGTTCTCTATAGTGCAAAAATGGGTTAAATAAATAAAAAATTTCGAGTCACGCTTGATTGGTTAATATCAATTGGGGCACGGGAAATGTCTCATAAATGTGAATATAAACACACCATACATATATAATTGATATGTAACTAGTACAAAGAATATTTAAAACGTCACAAAAATATTCGTTTGCGATTGCGCTTAGGAATTTGCACTAGGAGAAACAAAACAATACAAAACCTCGACCCCTATGACGGACTTTACAGTCAATGTCCTCTCAATATAGAAGAAGACTCGTGCCCAGTAGTGAGTCATGTGGGCGGCTATAATCTATTCTATACATATAATACATATGTAACCGATCGATGTCTGTACATAGAAGATAAATGAGAAAAACTGATTTGGGGGGACTATATTAACGAAATAGAACCCAAAACAATGAATTTTAGAATTTTTGTCTGTTTGTCAGTTCGGTTCTGCGCGATGATCTCAGAAACCGATAAATGGATTTCGATAAAATTGGGTATGGAGGTAGCTGACACCGTAAATTAACAAATAGGCTACATTTTATCCCGAAAAATGTAGTGTTCTCGTAGAATGAGGGAGGAATTCCGATATATTTGTTCGTTTTTTGTATTCAAATGGATGGGATGGGACTGGATTACATATCTTGAGTGAGAATGAGACGGGACAAGGCGGGATATAGCAGGACGGGACAGGATGGGATTTTTTTATAAAGATATTAACAGCTGCAATGCACGAATCTTGTTTTAGTTTTCCTCATTCATTCATACAAACTATAACACGATGTAAAATCTTTTAATCATTGTTTACGATGTAATAAATATTATTCCCACATCTCCCATTTTATAAAGTATAATGGCCACCTCACCGCCCATTAGATTGATAATCCTGTTCATTTTTCGCAGCCTCATCTGTTTTTCGCCTCTTGATAATAAATGTATGTATGTTCGGTAATTTATTACTATACTAATAAAATATCGAATAAATCCGTAATAATATAAATCTGCTTTTTAAATAAATGAAATATTTTACAGGTAATTTTGAAACGCTGTACGAGTAAAATTTAACTAGCGAGAAAGTGGACATCGCATTTCACTTTGTCATAATACTTTTTTGGCCATTGCGCAAACAACTACATACATACATACTTAAAAAACCCACGGAATTGATAACCTCCTCTCGAAGTCGTTTAAAAATGCAATGTACGTTCGTCAGTGACATATTCGATGTACAATTTAAAAAATATCATTTGTTTTTTTATTTAAAAATAATTGTCGACCAGCTGATTTTGACAATGCTCGCCATTTAAATCCTAGCTATGACAGGTGGCCAGTACAACGTTGTCACGGACACTAGTGACGCACGTTAGGAATGTTCCATTATAATATTTATTGTTGCACAGAATTTATTTATAAATTGCAATGGATAGAAATTAGAAGTAAGCGGACTCATTTTGCATTGGCGTATGATACATAATTCGCACCATTACCACGATGTTGTGACGTGGGTTTAATATTTATTTAAATATAAATGGTATAAAGCAATCATCATTATTAGTAGTTGCCAAGTCTTGCGTCTTGCAGTTATCAAAATGCTATTTACAACACAAATCTAACCAATAAATGCTAAAAATAGCTGTAATATCTGGTGCATAATATCAATTGTTTTTATTCAATGTTATTACGAGATCGGCCTTATGACGTAATGCGTTACTAAATATACTCCGTGTTAAATTTCAGGAAACGGTTACATCACGACTACTGTCCTGAGAGAAATCCTTAGGGAACTGGATGACAAGATCAGCGCTGAGGAGTTGGACATGATGATTGAAGAAATTGACTCTGATGGCTCCGGCACAGTAGACTTCGATGGTGGGTATAAAAACTATCTTCCTAAAGGCGATAATTTAATAACGTAATTATTTTTCTTTATTAATCTTTAACTTGACGAAATAAGTAATGGATGGGCTAAATAAATAATAACAACCTCCGTAGCGCAGTTGGTTAAAAACCTGCTGTGAAACGAGAGGTCGCGGGATCGATCCTCGCACCGAAAAAAATAATGTTTTTGATGCCCACAAATATTTGACTCGAGTCTGGGTGTTTGTAAGACCAAAAATCTTTCGTAGTTTCTGATACCCACCACACAACACCTTATTGATCTTAATGTGGGGTCAGGACTATGTATGTGGCTGTTGGGTGTATTTATTTATTTATGTATTATTTAAATAATTTCGAAATACTTATAAGAAAATGTATCCTAATATTTTAGGTAACATTCAGATTTTGTTCTTGAGACTCGTCGAAAAGTTTTAAGTTTGGGTCAACAATCAACAACCACAATATGGTGAAACAACTTACACCATTTTTTGGCAATGTGGCACTCACAACATGACACTTATTCATAAACACGACTTTTGAATTCAGTTTGAGTGAAAAAGACAAAACATTCGATTAATAAAATGGATTTTAAAATTGCCTATGAATAAGGCCGTTAATATTTATGCGGGCTTAAGATTATGTGTATATTCCAACATTCGATTGTAGTCATTAATAAGTCATTGGTTATGAAAATAAAATGTTAAAGTCATAATAGGAATGAGCCAATAACTTTGGTACGAGTAACTCATGTTCTCACAACGCAGTAGAACCTTAAAGCTCTCCAAAAACTGCCGTTTTTACATTTGCATTTCCCACAAGTGTTTCAGCCGCGTATGAATTTACGTAACCTTTACAAATCTGTGAGTTTCAGCCGCTGGCTGTTGCTTTGTATAAATCTTCATTGTGGCCGCTTTTAAAAATTTTACATGCAAAAAATGGCGGCTTCTCCTGTTGCTTATATTTCAACAAGTATTTCGTGTTGTTAGTCCACCAATTGGCATTGTATGTGTATGGTGGACTACGGGACATAATTCACATATTTAATGTAAGTTTAGGCGTAGTAGAGGTCTAGCTTTATATCAATGTTTGTGAAA
This sequence comes from Theretra japonica, assembly GCA_033459515.1. Classification (NCBI taxonomy): domain Eukaryota; kingdom Metazoa; phylum Arthropoda; class Insecta; order Lepidoptera; family Sphingidae; genus Theretra; species Theretra japonica. Next base: position 4,333,839 of record CM065936.1, read on the forward strand.
GTAGTTTTTACATTTGCTCAAATATAATAAAGTCATATTGAATATTAGAGTGTATTGAAAGATCCTAAAAAAATACAACAAAGAGACACGTAAATTGTTGAACAGTGTTACTTCTAATAAAAAAATATATTTTGTAAAAGACCAATAATATTGATAACTATGATATTCAACTTGTTGTTTTGCTTTTATACGTGCCTCTACTCCACAGTAAGACGGAATCGAAAAACCATTGCTTTTATAATTTTTTTAGAATTATATAGCTTATGATTTTACAAGCAGACGCCGCGCGCGCCACGCCGCTCCGGTCTGTCAATTTTATTCGGAAAATTAATTAGATCCATATTTCATAAATATTATGTTAATATTATAAAAGCTTTTCCTTTTTACAGAGTTCATGGAGGTCATGACTGGTGGAGACGATTAATCACATTAATATCAAGTAATTCGAATTTACATCCTTATTTTTATATTACATACAAAGAACACGAATCGATGTTACTAAATTACGAGTATATACCTCCTAAGTATAAGTTATTGTTAAGTTGTTAATAAAACCGATGTTAAACAGTCACATTGTTTTATTTCTTTTTTAGATTTTTTTAATATATTTATTCATTACATTTTTTTGTGAACTCCTCCAATGTAAATAAAAAAAAATAACTTATGTCAGTAACCAGCATTTTCCGTATAAAAATCTCTGATAGCGTTAGGGAATTGGTTTTGTGATGTAGATAGTAATTCTACATATTATAATATACAAGTCTACCTAAATTTTGGCACTTTATGAAATATTTCACGTTAAACGTAAAAATAGTGTAGTTTTCGTTCCCTACTTAATTTTTATATTCACTCATCTTCGTATAAAGCCAGTAGATTTCAAAAATAATAAATATGGTAAATGGAATATTAAATTTACCAAAACCAAATGTTTTATACAACACATTTACGTAATTACTTCGTAGAAACGTGAACATTGGAAAGTTTCGCAATGTTCGCGAAATTAACTACAATCACAAAATTGCACCTGTTGAATAAAACCACAGACTCTGTGTTCAACGTTACTTCAAGTCAATTGCAAATTAGCTTTTAGTCACATTAATTTCTTAGTTAGGTACTTTATAATTCGCATGTATGTTTGAATGCGCTGACTTTATTAAATTGAAAAAGTATTACTGGGTTAAATCAACCGGTTATTCAGAACGATTGGTATAAAGGTACTCTGATAATTGGATAACGCATAGAAACACAGCTAACGAAAATATTAATGTTAAGAACGGTTACATTAAATGCTTCCAAGTTACCAACATTCCGCCCTCGAAAATAGCTGTTGATTTATTGTAGCACTAAACTTAACACTAGTTGCAACTGATCGTCCACAAAATATCAAAATTAGGTAAGAGGTTCCACAGTAGCGGAGCTCCGGACACGAGCTGAAAACCGTACAGTGGTACACGCGACACTAAAATTCAACCCAGTAAGAAAGTAAAAGAAAACAAACTACCTTCAGTTGGATTATATTTACAATAAAAAATAAGGAATTAAAATATTCTATTCAGAGGCAGTAGCTACTAATAAATAAATAATTTATATCTGAAATTAATAAATACACGGCTGCAATAACAGATGTAGCCTGAAAGACAACAAAAAGAGTAGTAAACATAAGCATAGTAACTAACTGAACATTTGATTTAATTTTTTGCTTAACACGTGTATGTATCTACAGCCTCCGTGGCGCAGTTGGTTAGACGTCGGCTGTGAAACGAGAGGCCACGATCCCCGCACCGAAATAAATATTTGCGTGATCCACAGGTATTTGTTTCAGGTCTGGGTGTTTGTGAGACCAAAAAGTCTCTCATAGTTGATACCCACGATACAAGACTCGATTTAGTGTGGGGTCAGGACTATGGATGCAGGCTGCCTCCAAAAGGTCACTGTGGAAACCATTGGGAGAGGCGTATGTTCAGCAGTGGACTTCCTTTGGCTGATGGATTGGATTGGATTGGAAGTGACTGTTGGGCGAACGTATGTTTCTCATCATCCCAGGTATCTTTCCTGAGACTGGAGTCATAGGAAGATCACTTTTGAATTTAGACCTCCTTGGTTCCCCATGGATTACTTTAACGATCTGTTATGTATGTGTCTGTTTATGTCTCTGTAATGGAAATTGAAGACGAGTGAGACCGTCGAGCGCAGTTGATATAGAATAATGTAACGGGAAACAATTAAGAAGCTCAATTAACTAATAGGTATTTAAGCGATTCACTAATGAGGAAACTGAAGTTGCGGTACGTGTAAAAAATACAACGTGGCTCAAGGAATCGATAGAGTTTGGAATTTAAGTTCTCAGACGCTACAGCAAAGATGTGCATATTATGTCAATGTAATATTCGCGTGAATCTAAGAAAACAATATCAGTTATCAACCACCGAAAACGTGGATAGGTGATGTTCAATGAAAACAAATGAGAGTCCTTAATATGATACTATTTAGGATACATAAATAAGGAAGTCCCTTATTTTTTTACATGGAAGATGGTAGACGGGAAGCTACAAAGACCATGGATGTAAAAAAAAACACATAAATTGAGAATTTTCGTAAACTTTCAATTGTACACGAAGTAACTGCACGTGAAGTAATTACCATAAAATTCATATTTTCAACGGTTTTACCACTTAGAAAAAGTCTTTATAACCTTAATAATATAAACCATAGATTTAAGATAGTCAAAGTACAACATTGAAATTGCTTTTATAGTAAACACAGCAGAATTTCTCCGAAATAAGATATTCATACTCAAAGCTAGTTGGAGTTTCCACTTAAACCTACATTAGCAGCAGATGCGAGTCTGCCGCTATAAGATCCTTAGAATTCTGAACTAGAGCTCTTTGAGTTCACCTGACTATATTTTACTATGATATTAAGATAACACCTCATATGTAAATTCACCTTCATAAATAGGGATCCTGATACAAATATTTATACTGGTAAAAAGACACCGAAATATTATTTTAAGGAACAGAAATTAAACAATATCTAAAGATAAACACGACAACAAATAATTGGAACACTAAAATCAGCTAAAGTTCAGTAGTTTTTTTTTATCAGCCTATATACGTCCCACTGCTGGGCACGGGCCTACTCTACAATCGAGAGAATCGATTGAGAGTGGTTAGGCCATATAGTCCACCACGCTGGTCTAGTATTTATTAGTATTAAGTTCAGTAGTATTATCAGTAATAAGTAATTTATCCGTAACATGTGAATAGCGGTACAATTACTCACAACTTGGTTGTACAGACACTAAAGGCCCGGACATGGGACAAGTAATTGTGAGACAGAACTATTCATTGTGTCATCCTTTGACTGCTAGGTATTGTTGAAGCAGAGGGAATGCGTAACGTCCTGTCTCGTTTAATTAACATTCTCATTATAGGATAAGGTGCAATGACCGCCTTCGTGGCGCAATGGACGATGTATTGGTTATAAAACTTCGCTTTGTATAACGATTGCCTATATCCCAATTATCATGTTTTACTCCTTAGTATTACATACATACATAAACACACGCCTTTTTCCCAGAAGGGGTAGGCAGAGGTGCTACCAGAACACCCACGTTTCGCCTTGTATATTCCGTCCCACGATGTGATAGGGGGCGAGCCTATCGCCATATCGGGCACAAATTCCTGACTCCGGGCTGATAATGAATAAAAAAAATCCAATATCACTTTGCCCGACCCGGGATTCGAACCCGAGACCTCAGCTTTGCAATCGTACCGTAGTAGCACTACGCCACCGAGGCAGTCGGTCCTTAGTATTGCCAGTAGCATACAGGGTATATCAAGACTGCGACCGGAAACGAAGCCAGGTGGAAGTGTTAGTGATTACAGATACAATGCAACTAAAATTTTCTCAAAAAAAAACGACAGGTTTTTTTTTTGCAATGTTTTGAATAGCATTGTGTTTGTATGGCAAATCTCTAGTTTTTGCAAAAAAAAATTTTTTTTACCTTTGTGTGCCATTGTGTCTTTAAAAATAAAAAGATGTCCATTATTATTTTGGGAAAACGATATATTTGATATCCAAATACGACGATAAGTAAAAATTACAACAAAAAATTGTGGCCTTGTTTTCGGTAGCAGTCTGGATATACTCTGTATAACATTCTACTTAAAATTGACATTATGGTTTTCATTTTTAATCGTCATACACCCCTGACCGGTCATTCTAGGACCATAAAGCGTATTGATTTGCTCAAAATAGTTTAATATTCACTAGTCAGTATTATTTATTTATCATATAAATTAGGAACCATTCAATTTCGATAAAGTAGCAACGAATGTTACTCATATCGAAAGCTATATTGCCCATTTAATAATTCATACTATGAACTGTTTCAAGGTTTCCAATACTCAAAATATCATCGAGGTTAATATCCTTGACGTGGTGTAATATTTGATGAAACATTTGTTTCTTCTTTAATATTTTATTGATATTAAGCAATGTTACGTATTCTAAAATTAGTAAGTACACCCTATTTGTAACTAAGATAATAGGAGATAGGCTTAAAAACGTTGGAAGATTCTTGTGACTTTGGACATTCTGCTTCAGGTCTAGATGATGATAAAAGAGTAAAAAGAGTATTTGTCGCATTTCTTGTTATATTTATTTATTTATCTATAGCTTCATATACTAAAAGTAATAAGTATACGGGCGTATTTAATGCCTGAGACATTCTCTTGCAGACTATCTTAGGGTGGTGAAAGGATGAAGCACAACAAGTGGATTATAATTATGAAACACGAACTAAAATGATATCAGTCCCAAAATGTGGATGGAACTTATGCTTTGAATAAATAATTAATAACTGAGAACGGTGTATTAAGTTTATACTTACGTATCTATTAATTAACCCAAGTCCAAATATTGTCAAACATGTTCAAAGCGGCATCCATAGTCGTCATCAAAATATTGTAAGCTTTTTTAAAGAGTTTGACTTGTGAAGGCGTTTTGTACAGGTATATTTCCACAGATTTATAAGCAATGAAAATAAGGGGGCCAAGTGTTATATTATTTTCAACAATAATTTTTTGATGTATGTACGTATGTACCTAATACGCGTATTGTCCAAATTGTTTCTTAGCCTCTTTTTTAATAATTAGCTTTATAAATCTTCATGCAGAACTCTTGTCATATCTTATTTATATTTTCCTGCAATCAATACACAGCTGTATTAACACATTTTATACAGACAAACTGATACAAAGCTGGCTGTGCGCTCATATTACATCGATGAATAAATCTCTCAGCCTGTCGACTTTGATTGAATACTTTTCAATTCATACCGCCTGTCAATTCGTTCTACGTATGATACGAGTATACTTATAGTATATACTTGTACTATAGTGTTATCAAAGTGAAACAACGTGTCCGATGTGCACTCTAGGCGTATTGCTCAGGTTCGATCCCTGCACGAGACAAATGTTTGCGCTGCCCACGAATTTTTGTTTGGGGGTCAGTATGTGACTGTTGTGCGTATTTATTTATTGTTGAAGTTATAAAGGGTACCTACGGGGCGTATTTACACCCGCGTGTCAACTTCCAACCGGACTAGTTGTATGCAATTACTTTAATGTGTCTATGTGCATTGTATTTAAATGTATTTTTTTATTTAAGCTCTACTTTATATTTTTAGCCTGACTTTTGAAACCAATTTTTCAAAAGGCATAATTTAAATGTGAGGGAAAACATCGTGAGAAAACCTGCATACCATAGCGATTTGTATAAATTTCTATGGTATGTAAAAATCCGCCAACCCGCACTAGGCCAGCGTGGTGGACTATATGGCCTAACCACTCTCAATCGTACTCTCGATTGTAGAGGAGGCCCGTGCCCTGCAGTGGGTCGTATATGGGCTGATACAATCATTTAAATACCAGTGTAGATCAATTAATCAGCTCAAAATGGTGGTAACGTCGGTATAGTATTAGGAGTCTATTACCTATTGTGTATAATTATATAATTTTCGTTTTAAAAGTAATGTTACTTTTTGTTACTTGTTTCTTATTTTTTTAATCAATTGTACCTAAGTACATAATATCTATTTGTGTAAATTAACGACTTAAAGTATATTACGTAATAAAATTTGTTATTATAGTACATTAAATACTTCATAAAGTTATATTTAGTGTTACGGTACCATAAACACATAAAATATAATACTTTTATTAATAATAATAATGCAATAATACTTTCACCCGAAGTATCATACCGGAACCAAATTATCCGTTGCGAGCATGCCAAGATCAAATTCCTATTATCGAATGCCAGAATAGATTTAATCAGATCTAATAAATCAATCTAATACCTTCATTAAAACACAGATGGCGCTTATTCTCTTCTACAAACACACGCAACCAACTCGGAAACAATTATAACTTGTAAATGGACTATAAATATTGCTCTTAAAGTCATGACGTAGATTTTCACAGTTGGTTTTAGTTGACGATGTAGCGATATTCGATGCAGTGTTAATTTATGCTATTTTGGAACAGATAAAATCTGTCACCAACAGGTGCCCTACATGCTCCAATTTTACACCGTGCTACATAAATTTTAGTGTTATTATAAAATAATCTTTAAGCATATTAAACCTACTAAAGAAAGAATGAACCAACTGAAAGGAACTGCTTTACAGTCTTTCAACTACGACTTTATATTTTAAAAATATAATTTAAACATATGGCCTAACTCCTCTCAATCGTACTCTTGATTGTAGAAGAGGCTCGAGCCCTGCAGTGGGACGAATATGGGCTGATACACACAAACAGACAAAGTTTGAACATTTGGAAGCAAACATTCTCAGAATTTATCCGTAATTAAATGGTAGTTACGTGACTATACATTATTTTAATTTTATATTTGGATCAAAGCTATAATCAGAGCCTCGAACACAAAATAAGAAAAATATCTAAACCACACTCAGTGCCACAGCTCAAAGTCAAAGGATTTGTTTGTTGAAGTAGCAGTAAGCTAAATATTTGCCGAAAAAATGCTGTGTGCGTCGCGACTTTTTCTAATGAAGATTACACGTAGAAAGTTTTGCAGTGAAATGAATGAACACCCAAAATAAAGTACCGGGAAATAACTAATTGCAAAGAGATCAAGATTGCGGTCAGTAGGGTGCATAAGGAAAGAGCCAAGAACAAAAATATACCGTAACTAATTATGGTATTTAGCCAATAAATAAAGACCTATTCTTTAAGTAATGTACCTATCACAAACTTTATACGCTACATTTTTGGAATAGAACAGAAAATCCCTCAATCACACACGTACTACTAAATACCTGTTCGTTTAAAAGCAGCCAACATTTTCGTTACATTTAACGGCAGCAGAATAAAAACCGATTCAAAATGTTCGTACAAAAGTGAAACTAATATTGACTTTTATGCGCCATGACAGGAATGCTTTGGATGTCCAAATTTGTTGAATAAAACCATTCTCTTTACCAGGCAGGGCGATAGTTATGTTTTGCGCGAATATGCATCTTTTATCTGTTCGTATTGTACATGCGTTTACGAATATAAAATTTTGTTCCTCTTTTATTTTCACATACGTTTAGTTACATGAGTTTTATAAAAATGGTGAATTCACCATGATGTGTCCTATGATAGGGGAACTTCCCTACCATAGTGTATAGTGTGTTTGTCTCCCACACCACCTGTGGCATTCCAAGAGTGTCGCTTAAGATGGTATGATCACGTCCTGAGAAAACCACAGGAGTACGGCAATGTGCCTAAGCCTCAATATTCTCGAACCTCTCCTCGACCAAGGGGTAGACCAAAGAAGCGCTGGCTGGATGTCGTCAAGGAAGATATGAGGGTCAATGGCCTTACTATGGAGGATGCCGAAGATCGAGCGAAATGGAGGAGAATTAGCCGGAAGGCGGACCCTGGCACCCGCCGGGATGACGCCAGGTAGAAGAAGATATTCGCAAGCGTGTAAATGTCAACCAAGCGTTTGTGATAGCACGGAGCTTGTAGATGTTTTGCCGAACCTCAGCAAGCGTGTAAATGTAACATCATGTGCCTGTTGTCAATCGCGCCATCTCCCGTCTTTTTTTTTTGTATCAGCCCATATACGACCTACTGCAGGGCACGGGCCTCCTCTACAATCGAGAGTACGATTGATACGTCTTACCATATACAAAACTCAGGCGGTGACTAGCACTTCCGCGGACACTATAGACGAATAATTCTTAATGGCATTTTAAAAGTTGAACTCCAAATATAACAGAATAATTTTTATTCTACCTTTGAGTTCTAAAAGTCAAGGTTTTTCATGATAAATGCGGTCAGTTTGCTAATGTTAGTTGTAAAAAGTTTGCATGTTTATATTGAAACATTAATCATCACGTTTGTTTCATAGAACTGTTATGTTACATACTCGTAACTTGTTTTTACTTTTACATTATACCTAATTTCCCTCGATTCACAAATTATAATAATGTTTTAACCTGTAATAATAGAATTGTAAACAACATTTATGTTCCAGCTTTGATTTATTTGGAAACTTACTTTATTAACTTAGAAATGTAAAGTCCCTGCCTCGATTTCGGAGTCGGTACTTTACTGCGACGTATATTAAACATAAAAATTCTTCACTTAGCTGGATATGGCAGAAAAATATATGAGCATTAAAAACATACTTTTTAACATGTAAACCATACAGAACAATATTGTAATATTAGAAAATATTGTACACGCTTAACTTCATTAAATAAAAGGAAATACGATTGAAGAAATAAAATGAAACGAATTGAAGAATTTTAATTTCAAGGAAAAGTGCGTATTTGCATATTTTCAAAGAACTTCCGGAATCGGAATGGCTACGCCGTTTTTTTTAATGTAGGTATGCATAAGTAAACAGTTGCGAATTTATTCGCTAAGTAACTGTTTTACACAACATTATTTCCTCTTTAAAAACATTAAATAGAATTTTTGTAGCCTTATTTCTCTAACGGCGTCTTTCTTAAACTGTAAATAGTCAAGTTTTCCGTTTTGGCTTCAATATAACGCTATACTTTGACATTTTTAATGCCATCAAATATATGCCTGAGAACAAATTTATATCTACACATTGCACACAATCGACCACGAACGTTTTATCTGTCATGCAAATTACCGAACTAAGAAAAGTACAGCGCTATATTTTTTGCATGTAAATTACAAATGTATTTCCATTATATGAGTAAGTATAAATACGAAGTCCATAAACTAAACACCTTATATTTCAGTAAGATTTTGTTCATGGATTATTTAGCATTGACGATAGAATAATATTGGCTTTTAGGTAGGTATAGATAATAAATCGGCCATTGATATCTACGCGAGCTGATGATTTAGTAGCGTTTGATGGAGATGATAAGTTTGAAAAGTAGGCACACTCACTGTCGGCTGTACCGTAGTAGTACACCTACGCTAGTAATTAGACCGATTCGTGAACGACAAATACGGACACATTTTGGACAGGGTGTATATGTTAACGGAAATGTATGAAATCTGTCATTGTTTACAATTCCTAGGAAATGTATACATTACCTAAATAGCGATCGGAAATTTAGTACATTCAGAATGTGAGAGAGTACGAACGCTAACGAATACAGAGGTATACTTAAGACAAACAAAGGGATAATTAGGCTAGGTTAGATTAGGATTGAGATAAATTATACAAGAACAAAAGTGGATACAATAAAATAATATATTATAAAAAGTTTATTAAAAATGGAAATAAAATAACCTAACCTAATCTAACGAATGTTTCGTGGCGGTCGGGTATAGATATTGTATACATTTCCTAGGAATTGTACACAATTCCTAAATTACATACATTTCCGATAACATATACATCATATAGGTTACATATAAATTATTTTTCAAGCTCCATATTTTAGACCAAGTTAAGCGGTCAGTATACATCAAATTTGACATTAAATTACCAGCAATATTTTGGGGCTTAAATATTTGAACACTCGATTGGTCATTAGTTTCGATCCATCAGTCAACCGCACGGTATGAGGTCAGCGTGTTCTACCGCCATAGCCTTGATTCAAAAGTCCCACAAATTTTAAATTGTATAAAGCAATCCCATTTATTACATAAAAATGTACCTTAATCAATGCTATTGAACCCAGAGTTACATGCATAGAATAAATTAACGGCTTCATTAGAACAAATTGAATTTTACGAGTGGTCTGTATTGTTGCGGTCAGTGCTTGGAGATCTTTTTTTATAAAATAGAATACCTTTAAATACACACATTTTAAATATGATGAGTTGATAGTAAGGGCATTGTTGCCGATATAAAATACTGATCTGCGAGAAATTATAACATCTCTTATGTCAGCACAATTACGCTTGTATGCTGAATTCTAGATGCGCTAAGGTTGATCCCGATATGTGACGTCATGTTGTAACAGCTTTACATATTGTATACGAAGTTTACAAATAGAAAATATTGCTATTTGAAAACTTCATCTAATTCATAATGTATTAATTAAATACTTTAGTAAACTACCAACCATCGTGTTGTCAGAGAGGACAACAAACGGCACTAATCCACTCGGAAACAAAATAATATTAAAATGTATATGACGTACTCCAGGCGTTTTCATAAGCAATTAGTATGAATTAAATATTTAGTTGCGGTGATGTAACACCGAGGGCACACTGACTACCGGTAGCCGGGAAATCAATTGACGACGCTCTCCGGCAGTGATGTAATATCCGCTGTGGTACGAATCTCAATGGGAATCAAGGAAATACTCAAAATCGATCAATCAGCCCATTGTTAGCTTTGACAGCAACGGCAATTTTGTTCAATCTCAGTGTATAGGCATCGAGGACTGCGAGTCTAAAGGAAACACTGATTGAATTGCAAAGTTTACGGGCAAAGGCATGTACTTGCCTTTTAAGGGTAATTGATGTCTTACACCCGCAGCTTTTAATGTAAGGAAATTGAGAAAGGTGGGTACGATTTACTTATTTGGGTCCACGTGCCATTAGTAAAGAGTAAAAGGGTATGAGGATTATTGGCCTTTGGATTGATTAGATGAGAGCTAACTTCAACATTTCCACGAAAAATAAATATATGAAATGTATTCACCTATCATCCATAATATTGTGATCACCCTTCACCATAGAACGTCCAGTGAACAGTGAAGTGAAGCTTTTCTCTCTTCAGCCACAGGAAGTCCACTGCTAAGCATAGGCCTCCTCCAAGAATCTTCACATTGACCTGTTGGAAGTGGCCTTTCCCAAAGATCTATTAAAATTTATCGTTTTCCTTAAGTGTGCACTCCGCCTTAACCGAAATTAGATGAGAGATAGTTGTTCGAAGTCTGTTCCAATCAGATTACAAGGGGAGCTTCAATAATTTATAAGGCGAAATTCCTATGATCGGAGCCACCGCCTGGCTTATTACGTTTGATGTGACATATCCAGATATGTGACGTAATGAGAAGTAGGTCAATTGTATTACCAAGTATGATCTACGGACGTTGAAGTACTAAGATTTTATTTAAGAAAATACGTGAATTGGAGCTACATTTGCGATTTCGTAGAAAACTCGGTCGCGCTGGCTCCAAACCGAGTTTTTCTTTCGACTTTATTTTTTTTTATTTTTGTAATTCTGTCGTGTATTTATTACTTGCTCAGGTACATTATTTTTACTGGAATAAGAAAATAATTTTAATACACCTCATAGTAAGCACACCATCATTATTATCTGTATTCATATGTGTTGTGGTAAGTACAGTCCGCCTCGGTGGCGTACTTGTACTATGGTACGATTTCAAAGCAGAGGTCTCGAGTTCGAATCCCGGGTCGGGCAAAGTGATAATGGATTTTTCAATTCATTATCAGCCAAGTATCTGGGATTTGTGCCCGATATGGCGATAGGCTCGCCCCCTATCACATCGCAGGACGGAACGTACAAGGCGAAATGTGGGTGTCATTGTGGCGGCTCTGGAAAAAGGTGTGAGTTTATGTATGTATGTGTACAGTCCGTATACAATTTGACAGCATGGTTTCGCTCTACTAGGAACTGAAATAAACATTAGGTAATTATTCCTTAATAGACTGAACTCGAAACCCGATACACTTAGGTACATACATGGGGTTTTATTATGGCTTTTGCGCCATTGGGTGTATTAGGAACTAACCGGCCAGACACAAATATCATTTTCTTTTTGAAGAAAGCTCTTCCAAGTTTGTGAAATGCTGTTGTTTCTCCTACAGTCAGCAAATACATTATACAAATACTATCCATAAAACCAAAAAGACCTGCCTCAATCGCGCAGTAATCAATCAATAATCGAAACGAACATGCAATAAGTTGATGTTTACAATTATATTAATAGCGTGGTAAATTCGGCCATGTCGATATCATTGGACGTCACAATCCTGAGATGCCGACTCTCGCGACCAAAAGATAGCCAGGGGACGTCAACAGTTTAACTAATAGCCAATATAAATCAATGCTCGGATTTTGATTTATTAATGCTATTGTTTGCTTTGTTCGGAATTTTAATTGGACGTGAACATTCCGTGACGGAATGTAACTCAGATCATTCATTGAGAGCATTTTTCCTCATTCTATTAATAGGTTTATGCGTAATTAAAATAGAGCCTTAATTATAATTAGGCATATTTTCATTCACCACGCCTGTAACGCGAAACTTATAATATAACTAATTGCGAAATAGCTTTTGATAGCGTAATTAAATCGAATAATTTTATATTAAACGCAGGTTTTTGTAATATTTTTTTTTATATATAATAATAAGGATAACCAACATAAAAACCATAAATAAAAACATTACTTCTGTCCGGTTAGCGTCTAAATGAAAAGTTAAAGTAAATATTCACGCTAAAATTCGATTTACCTACAGGTGTGAGTCATTTTCGCCAAGGAAGCCATGAATAATGTAATAAAAGTTGTTGAACATTTTAACGGAATGTTTTCTTTATAATGCTATTTCCTCTTCGCAAATCGAAATGTCACAAAATGTCTTTTTAACCTGCAAAACGTATTTTTTGTTTAAAATGTTCTTTTAATTTTAATACATTCCAGTTAAAGGTTTTGACAATAGCTCATTAAGTTGTATAAAACCGGTGGTTTGTATGAGTTTCCAAACATTCCCCGTACTTAAATTAACGAATAATTAAACCACACGATATAAAATTTAAATGCGTTCCTAAAGTTCAGCTCGTAAAATTGTTATTTTGGAATTGCTAGTGTCCCTAATAACCATGTTATGTCGCCCTTCAAAAACCACTGGCTGTTATTATTTAAATTTATAACGCTAAATTGCCAGTAAAAGGTTTTAGAAATTCTAGCATATTTCTTGCGAATTGTTACACGTGTATAATTCATGAGCTTTTCAATAGTTTCACTCTTAAAAATGTTTAAATACTATTACTCGTATACTTTTGATATTATTTGTTCTTGTTAATTGTGGTTTTATGGCTACAGCTTATTTAAAATATAAATGTTACATTTATTTTTTCTAAGTGCATCTGCTAGTAAATACAAAACAATCCAAACAGAGAATCCAAAGGCCAGAGAGTTATTATTTTTTATATATTTTCTTGAAAACTTAGTTCCAATATATTATTAAAAAGTCATAGGTAACTTGAAAGTTAGCCACCCCTGAACAATTCCATACAGGCGGAACCACAACGAACAAATGATATATAAACGGCCTACGTCTAGAATATCTGGATCAGTCTCAAAATACTGACTCCGTATTCGTATTTCTCCGTGATTTGTCATTAGGGCAGCAATTAAATATGGTGCGTGCGTTAATTTCGTGATCAGTGTTGATTTGTTCTTCTTTTTGCTTTTTAAAAATGTTGTTCGCTAAACTAATCGGTGTGTTATTTTTTTTCATGTGTGCTGCGCAGGAAGAACTCGACAAAACTCAACTCCAACGTGAGTTTATATATCCATAATATTTTAATAAAAATATAATAAATTATAGATTTGTGAAGAATTATAAATTGAAAGATGACTGGAATATAATGTTGATACAACTGTTTTTCTTGAACACACTGACCAGTATTCATTTCTCGATATTCGAAGGAAATTTAATACAAATGCTTTTTTATACAAAGTAATAATTATTGAGAGACCGGATACATTTTAAAATTCATTACTATGAGTGAACCCCATTAGCAAACCTTTTTAAAAATTACAAAACCTTTTAAGCATCGTGTTTTAACACAATTTCCTGAAACAGCCTTCTAGGTAAAGTAGGTATTTTTTATGCTTTGCAGTGTTGAAAAATGCTTTCGACGCGTTCGACCGCGAGAAGAAGGGCATTATCAGCACGGACATGATCGGTACCATCCTGGAGATGCTGGGCCACGAGCCCGATGAGGACATGCTCAAAGAAATTATCGATGAAGTTGACGTCAACCGTAAGTAGTATATATATATTTAAGGTGTGACGGGGACTAAAGCTATTTATTAATTAGACACACATTTACAGAATTCTAATCAAGTGCCCCATTAATGAATTAAAGTTATTTTATCGTTTTCATCATTCATCCATCCTCAAGCATAAGAAGTCCTTTATAAGATGCGGGTCTCCTTTAATAATTTTACACAGAACTGTTGGGAACAGCCTTCATCGAGCAACAAAAAAAATATTTATTTAAAATATAATTAAAAATAGAATAAAATAAGATATATAAAAGTACCTATTATTATTATTTATAACAAAGTTAAATGTACTAACACTGTTTAATATTCTTTCCAACAGATGGCTCTGTACCACAGAAATATAAATTAGTTTGATAGTAATTAGTCTTTATATTTGAAACTAGATGGCGCTGTCATAATCTTTTCTAATATTTTCTATTTAACATTCTACTTAAAATTAGCTGATTTAATAATTTGTTCAAATGACAACTGTAGCAGTAACTTATTATTTTTTCTATGTATTTGTTTCTCACATATTGCAAAAATAATTTTAAAATCTCTCAAATATTATGATTATCTGTCAACCTTTATTTCGAAGCATGTTATTTAATACGGACGTGCAATAAATAATAAAATCCTCAATGATAATAAAACATAATATTAAAAAATAAAACAAAAAACTGTCGCCCCACCGTGACAATGTTTTCACATTGCCGTGACCAGGATTCGAACCTGGGTTACTACGGCCACAACGTAGGGTCCTAACCACTAGACGATCACGGCTGTTGAGGCTTGTTGAAAGCTGTCGAATTTAATAATGGCATTGCAACCCAAATGAAAATGTTATAAACATTAATTTTTAGATACAGGCGAACTGGAATTCAGCGATTTTTGCGCATTGGCAGCCAAGTTCCTTACAGAAGATGAAGATGATGAGACAATGGTCCAAGAACTTAAAGAAGCCTTCAGGTTATACGACAGGGAAGGTGACAAATCCATTTGCTTTAGCTACCTATTTAATACTTTGGAATTATTGTGCAACAAAGATTTATCACAACCACATCTTATGTAAACGAGAGTTTTTGGTATCCACATCTACAGAATATAATGTTTGTATGACACTTTTATGGACTTGATTCGATTCTGGATGTTTTGGCACCGCAAGGCCCTTTGCACTTTGGAAACCCCATAACACTTGACATGCCATTCGTATGAGAGAAGGAGTAAGTGTTCTTTGTCGAAACATTTTTATCTTATCGTAAATGCTACGGGGACTGGACCCACTCCATATACAACAGGGATATTTACCTAGAAAAAAATATCCCTAGCAGTGGATAAAATAATCTTGCGTAGTAATTAGATGTGCATAGCTTAGTCCCAGAATGCAAAACTCAAAGTAATATTAGGCATTTTTATTTACCAGGCAACGGTTACATCACTACTGAGGTGTTAAAGGAAATCTTCAGGGAGTTGGACAACACACTGTCGTCTGAGGATTTGGACACCATGATTGAGGAAATTGACGCTGACGGCTCAGGGACCGTGGACTTTGAAGGTAAGTAGAAAGATTTAGCGCGACAGATTAGGAAATAGTGTAATGATGAAAAGTTGTGGAGTGAAAGAGGATGTAGTAACGAGAGACATACTATTGTATAATTAACAAAAAACATCAATGTGAGTCAATGACAAATATATATTAGCTTATCTGGGATCATGGTATTTAGAATTGGCATACTTAAATCGACTTACCTGCTTACAATCTCGTAGATAACCAAAAACATTCTTACAAAAATGGTTTGAGTCAATTTTCATTCTTGAATTTTCTTTATATTGATATTTTATTGCAATCAAATTCACCGAAACTTTAAATTCTTAATAATGCATTTCAATTCTTAGTGCAATCCACAATTATATATTTTTTAGTACTATCATAGGTGCTATATGTACCGCAAAGTCTCTCAAAGTTTCAGAATGTGTTATATTGCAATTTTCAGAATTCCTGGAGGTGATGACTGGTGAATAAGCATAAAGCAGCCAATTTACAATTCAAGACTCCTTGTGTAAATATAGTGCTAAGCAAAAATTGCCATCGCTACACAAAATTCAAAGACTATTATTTATATTGTAACGTAGAGTTCCTTCAAACACTGATACCTCTTTAAGTTAATGTTAAGTAATTTATAAGAACCAAGATGTACAAATTACTGCGCGTAGTAGATTGTATACTGAAATAAAACATATTTTATTTTAATATATTATTTAATTTACTACCCCGACATCTATTGTCAACATTGAAAACTATTTACTTTACTGTAAGACTTTTATGCTAATAATGACAATTGCAGATAATAGATGGCAGTATATTGAAAACAAATTAATAACAATTTTATCTGGAGTCTAGACTAAAATGTTTATGGTTTTCAATGGGTGACTTCTTTAGTGCTTTTTTGTAATATAATATGTTAAGCACAATTTGTCATTACATTGGTGTTTCCTTGATTGTATTTTGGTATCTGTATAAATAGGTAGGTAGCTAACTCGTTGACATGACAAATTTTATATTTGCTTAAGGATTAAAGCTAGGAACTGCATAACTCTCTTGACTCGTTCAGCACTCAACTAGGTGCAACGATACTAAAATAATGTAGCATAACTTTTCAGATGACTACAGATAAGTTTAACAGAACTTCGATGACGCACTGCGCTACCAGAACGGTCATAACGAATTAAAATCTTCAACTACCCTGTAATTAATCTAATTAAGCCTTAGAAACAAGTTGTAGATTGACAGGCGAGTACGCAGCGATAAAGAGCGACAATGTTGTCGATTGTTCTTAATTAATAAAATGTTGTTATTGCAATGTATTTGTAGCTACGTAACAGAACGAATTTCCTCATTAATTGTATAACTACGTTGCAACAATGCTTTTACTTCTGTTGTGTACTTTTACGACATTCTTACTGCAAACAACTGTCATAACGGCAGGTGTCGATATTAACTCGTCTTGCGGAGTAAACTGTGGGAGTAATGATTTCCTTCTCCGTTTCACAAAACTTTGATGTCTGCTTTATTGACTGTTAAATGAAATAATTAGATCCAATCAATATGTAAACTGTAATTGTCTGCAATTTATTAACCATTTACATAGTTGTAAATATCACAATAATGATATTAGAGGTAACTAACAAACAGTACCCTCTCTTTCTCCTTCTCAGTCCATTACATTGACTTATGACACATTGCGCGATAAGACCGCCATTTTTACTTTTTTGTTTTTGTTTGTTGTTATTTTTTTTAACATTAAAGATTTAAATACATAAATAAACCGTACAGTTTAAAGTAGGTAAATTAAAATATTAAGACTTGACAAACAATGTAACGAGCATTGCCTAGTCCTACAAAGTTTCAAGTTTCTATACCTAGTACACTCTCGAACAGTACTTATCTAATCGCGATTTGATGCACAGTGTGGGCATTTAAAACTACCAAAGAATAGAAACGATATTACCACTACTTTGTCATGGTAATGTATTCACCATAAAAAAAAATTGCAAAATTTTAGTTTTTTGCAAGTCTTTGTGGTTGTAAATTGTAATTAAATAACTTTAGCCTGTTCCAACGTTATTTTTGTTGTGTATATTGGTATTGCTCTTAACAATATACAATGGACGACTATATTATGCTAGTATTTGTATTGCAAATCGATTTTTGCAATGTTGATAATAGCTATTAATTAAAGCAATAAATATACATGTTTGCAAAATAATTAACCGGCTATCGAGTAATTTCTATCGGAGTGCAGCGTAAAACATTACAAATGCAATTGTATTTACATTAACAAAGGAATTGATTTCTAAACTGGAAATTGGGTCTACGTGACTCGACAAATGCTATGCATAATTTTCCTAGGAAAAAACTAGACCGGTCAAAAGTGAAATACTATGAGACTGTCCCCGATCACGTATCTATTTATATTCTTCGAAGTTTTATTTCAAAGAGCTCGTTATATTGTGCGGTCCAGAAGCAGTATCTTGCGGTCAAATGAAAAAGTAGTATGGTAATATTACTTCTTATTTTGATAATTGTTTATAGATAGAGTCCGCTGGGCATAAACTGTGATGTGTTATAGTGTCGCAAGGGTTGCAAATTCCGGCATTGGTGTATTTTTTTCGCCTGTGTTTTTTTTTATATTGGGGAGTGAATTAATTATTAATACCGCTGAAGAGTGTTGGGAATATGCAACATGTGCATGTGGGGTGAATTAATCGGTAATAAGGCAGGGTCTCGCTATTTGATTCGATGACCTCATTGGTGTAAATTTGGTTGCAACTAGCACCTATGTTTATAATACTTCTACAGAAAAGGAATGATATCACATACCAATGGATGTTTCATCTGGGCTACATTGTGCTTACCGTGAATTGTAGTAATTTTGCCGTATGCGTCTACAAACCCAATGTCAAAATTGTCATAATTTGAAACACAATCACTAGCCAGACTTATAAATGTTTTTACTAAAAATGCTAAAACTACTTGATCGTAGTGTTTTTATATTAATAATTACCAAAATATCTAGGAAGATCTTTAAAATATTATATTGAACGATCTGAAAAGTGACTTAGGGACCTCCCACCAAAGGAATTTTAATCTATATACAAATTCACAACTGCTACGAATTGACAAAAACCAAGACTGACAGCGTCACAAGCTCTTCAAGGCCTAAAGAAACTAGAAATTTTGGTCATTAAACGTGAGCGCTCGATCGCATAATAGGACACGTTTTGGGAATTATGGGAACACAGACATCAATTCATTAAATCGATATATTCGACTTTGAAATGAAATATTTATCGATATATCTCTGTACTGTTTCGTTTTTAATCATAGAGTTTTATTTGGACAAAATAAACTGATTGGCATTATTTAATTTACTTTTGTTTTTAATGAAATCATGCAATATAAAATTATTAAAGAGCTTTTACGGAATCTCGACAACTGTCGATCGAACGAAATCCCCATGCGATCTTTCGACAGCTGATGTTCCAAATTGAGTCTTTTTGTACCGTGTCAATTTGCATTATTCTTATTACTTCATACATTAAAGTTTCGGTGCTTCGCGTCGGTGGCGCAGTTTTACTATGGTGCGATTGCTACGCTGAGATCTCAGGTTCGAATTCCGGGTCGGGCAAATTGATTTTTTTTTCTATTATATTGACAGCCTCCGTAAAAGTCTCTCGTAGTTTCTGATACCCGCGACACAAGACTCCATCTTAGTGTGAGGTTAGAACTATGTATGTGACTGTAGGGTGTATTATTTTATTAATTATCAGATTTTTTTCCCGATATGGCGATACTCTCGCCCCCTATCACATTGTGGGACGGAACACATAAGGCGAAACGTGGGGTCCTGATTGCTACCAGGAGAATCTCTGCTCCCCCTTATAGGATAAAAGGCGTGAGTTTATGTATGTACGTACGTTAAAGTTTCACTATTGTAGTTTCGAAGTGCCTGCACAATTTAGCTAAGCAAATGTAATGATTGAACTAAGTAAGTGCTACCAGGTGTTAGTCTACAAATTATACAGCATAAAATACGCGACCTCATTAAGTGACACAAATATGATAAGAAGTTGATAACAATAAATTCTTTACTTAAGTAATTTATATCGTTTATAAATATGCTGAAGGTCTAGAGGTAAATCTATATAGTAATAGAGTAATACTTAGGGCCTTGCCTATTTTATTTACCTATTAATACCACCTGATAATATAGTGTCTCTTCGAATGAATAAATAATACTTGTGTAAATAATATTATTAAATAATAAACGACGAAACGACGAAGAATAAACAACCGCCTCCAAATTATCATCGATGTGAAAACTTTTAGGTGAAGCATATTTTCCAGCAGTCGACCTTTTTATGTCTAGAAATGGTACTATTTTTTTTCTTTCACCTGCCTTTATACCATTAAAAACTAGGACGGAACTTATATTCTTTACGCTGTAAAACTATTTGAGGTGTTTTTCTGTTTCTAATGACACTTAATATAATTCCAGCAAATTATGTTTCATCAATCGGAAAAAAAACCGAATTAAAATAATATTTAAAAGTCTCCCTTGTTCAAGCATTGAACAATTTATTATAATGCGCAGCGTGGATTTAAATTGGCGGCTTTCGATTTTGGCGACTATAGTTCTAAAGCGCAGCCTCAATGGCGATGGAAGTTATTGTTTCTTTATTGGAGCTCGGAGTTCGGACTATGTTTGGGATGTAATGCGGTAAAGGCTTAGCTATCAGTGGTTGGAATTTAGAGCAGGAATTAAATGTTGCAACCTCTGTGAACGTTCAACGAAATGTTACCAATAAAATAATATGGAAATGAATGGTCGCGTTCTAGGCTTTGCTGCTTGCTACTGTCGATTAGTCAGTAATGAGGCTTTTGCCGAGTTGTATTTCAAGATAATTGGACTCGTGGGGAAGTTATGAACTTATTTATCTTGGCGTTGGAATTAATTACTTATTGTGACAAATGCTGGAATTAATTTTACGCTTAGTATTACGCTAATATTAGATGCAAGAAATTATGTTGTTGATCAAAGTTGAATCTCTATAAAACCGCGAGAAATGAATCGTATAGTGCGAGGATGATTTTGTGGTCGTACACTGGTCTATTAAAACCTAATCTCTACTGATTTCTTCCTACATTGAAAATGCCGGAGGCATGCGAAATTGACTACGTTTCCACTAGGAAATTGCGAACGCTAATGATCCACGATTATAACGTAAACAAACGACTTCGAAAAAGTAACTAAAAAAATGTTCGCAACGTATGTAGGTATACGGAATACTGTAATGATGATATTTATATATACTGAGAAAACATTGAGTACCTACGTAGACTTTAAAACGAATTTACCTAATTAACCTCTGATAACAAACATAAATAATGATAAATGTCTTTATAATTACTACGTACTTCACATAATAATGATGTAAAAAAAAAGTTTTCATCTTTGTTCTATTTTTTTTTTGTAAATATAATTTTAATTTAAAGGTGAAAGTTTTGAGAGTTGGTGAGATTTTTTTAACTTGTGGTTTACATGTGCGATTTATAAATTATTTCATTTCACTCCAATCAATATTACATTTAAGTGATAAACAGCTGTTATTTTTCCGTCCACATCCACCACTACAACTCGTGTAAGCCAGGATCAACAGTGTTCCAGTAGGTAAGGCAAAAAGTCTCTACAAGGCCCATCTAGCATACAACTCTAGATAATATTTGCATACTGTCCAGCATGATTTTATGCTCATTCTGGCAAAGACTTCACTCTCAACTTAAAACCTTATAGACTAAACGAAACGCGACTTTAAACTTTCAATTAATTTAGCCCCCTATTCACACTGTAGTCATAACCAGGCTCTACAAAGTTCTATCGCTTCAAGTCACAACATTAGTGGCAACTCGTTTGAAAATAAATTTACCATATTTTCAAAACTAGGAAAGTCATTAGAATGCCGAAACAAATTGACTTTACTCCGCCAGTTTATGTGCAATTACAATTAATCCCCAGTTGATATGTTAATTATGTTCGGCAATCTAATAAGTTTTGATTCATGTCATAACATTTACGGTCGAATAAAATGGTGTAGCAAGTGTAAAATCCCTTCAGTTTCTCCGGCGATAGTGGCTCAAAGTTAACTTGTTACAAATTGATTAATATCGGTCGCAATAACTAGGAGTTGAGCTGCATTCATTAGCATAAAACTTAGTTGCATTTGAATGCGGATTATAAATTGCAATATACATTTGCGGTCAGTTTCGTTAGCAACAATAAGTACACATTATTGACGGGAATTATTACGATTTTTAATATGGTCGCTTGGTATGGACTAATATACCAAAACTAGTGTGGACTGTAGCATTAGCGAGTAAGCCCGACCAGGTTGTGATAACTACCATATATAAATCCCATGTTAAGTAGTTGGTAACTCCATCAGAAGGTACACATGGAACAAAAACCCACAACACACGACTAGCTAGGAGCGGAGTATCGTTTCGAGTAATGAATTAAAGTTTCCTGTCCGGAACCTAACACTTGAGTTAACCACACAACTTTGACGCCCAAACAATGATAAACATGATCGGGAATACTTCGTTTTTATATACCAACAATAAGCGCTGGTCATTTGAAAGGATGAGATCAATTTTCTGCAATGTTCTTAGGAAATCTCCTCTCATCTCATCTTGATCTCATGTAATACTAGTGACACTATTTATTTGTTTAGTCTATATGTGGTGACCTGACGACCTGGTTAGAGCCGCAGGAAGTCGCTTGATAAAGGTCGCTTCCTACAGGTCTATGTGCGATCCATGAGGGGGGAGGCTTATGTTCAGCAGTGTACTTTCTGTGGCTGAAGAAAGAGAGTTTATATTTGGCTACATTGTAATATTTTTAATTCGTTCGCTTGCAAAATGTTTATAACAAAGTCAAATACCACAAGTTATTTGTTATAGAGCGTGTGAGTTCAGGAGGCTATGACCTCGAGCAGCAAGTATGCAGCAGGCTAACACGTTAGAGGCTGCAGGTTTGAGATTTCGTCGGTTATTTTATAAAAAATACATGCCTGTCATTTATATTTGCATTCCGCACGTAACAAAGATGTCTAGTATTTAATCAGGTATTCTAAGTTGTGCTTTTATTTTACACAGAAAATAAACAAAAATTGGAATAAAACTGTTCAGCGATACCCAGCTAGCATTAAAGTGGAGACTCTATCTTGACTGGCTCCCAGAACTGGATACCCTTCCATGGTTATACTATAGCAGATTTTTTATAAGATATGAACTTGTCGTCTAATTAGTTGATTTTGCTTTTTGTCACTAAATCATAACATGAATTACGAAAAAATTTAAAAATACGAGTAGATACTCTTCTATTGAATCGTGTTCTTTACATAGGAATGCCATTGCATTTTTTATAATATGACGTCTTAAAAAATAATTAATATAATTTCTTAGTTATAATTTCTCGGAAAATCCAGAACGAGGCTGACTTGCTTAACTTAATACATTGGAAAGAAAAAGTAAATTGGACATAAAATATGCGCGATGTGGAACATAATTACTCGGCCTTACCTGCCTTTTAATATGAAAAACCAATAAGTTAAAGTACGTCATTGAGTTAATGGCATAAAGGAAAGATACTCTAGACATTTCTCTTGACCTTCGTAACTTCCCGGGATTGACAATATACCAGAAACGAAAATAAAAAAGAAAAATTCGGAATCAGAAAGACTAGTTTTGAGGTAGTAGTTAATTGTAGATTGTGGTTTATACTTCTCAGAATTAGTTAGTTTTATTTTATGATATGTAGTTTATGACATGAGTCACCCATTGTTGTTCATATACCTGTTTAAATTAAATTACGAGAAATACAAATAGGGTCACAATAGATTGTACAGCTCTCAAGGAAATAGGCTAGGAAAACTTTTGTTAATATCAAAAGCGTGTGCATTAAGAAAAGAATTAACAGTAACACAATTTATTGCTGTTAATTTAAAAATGTATCAAACGAGATAAAGACTTTCACCACGCTTTATATTAACTCTAAATTACTACCTATCTCTTTTCAAAATTTACATCCTGGAGAAAGGACGATGGTTACACAATTCTTTAAAGGAACCAAATACGCATTCCAAGAATGCTTACTCTGAGGCCACTCTGTGTCGAAGGTTATTACACAAATTGTTTGACAAGACCACACCAAACCCCTTGACAAGGTTATATTTGGTTTGTACTACATCTACAAGGAATTTGAACTTTATTACTACGGAACATAGTTTATATTAAAAATGCATTTAAGGGCTGTCAAATTTCCCCTGCGGCTATCAAAGCTGACAAGTTTATTACGGGCCAGTAGCCAGTATTTAATCAGAAACGCAAGATCAGTAATTTATTATAATGATATCGACAAATAACCAACTAATATACTTTCATGTAATAACTCTACAATAGGTTTAAGGGATTATGTTTTTGTGGAAAATTCAATGCCCAACAAAGTTGGATACTCAGCATTATTGAAGCTATCTATCCATATTTTATATATTTGTTGCAGCGTAATACACATATCAGGACGTCGCTGGATGCAGGCCACTTCCAACAGGTCAATATGGAGATCCTTGGGGAAGGCCTATGTTCAGCAGTGGACTTCCTGAAGAGAAGAAGAAGAATACACACACCCGCATGTTAGCCGTAATGTGACACACCAGCCTCTTAAACAATAAAGCCCTCCACCATGCTGACCTCTCTGATTGGAGGGAACGGAAATGCATTTGGACAGTCTAACGTCTGAATATGGAAGCCCCAAGCTATAGGACTTCTGGTGCAACTCATTAGCTGCTACTGCCGTAAATCAATAGTAATAATTGAGTCGTATCATAATCGCAAAATAACCAGGCCGCTGCAAAGGGAGCCTGGTAACATCCGACATTTGTTTACAGCTCAGTAATAAGTCAGAAATCACCTTTAAAAAATGATGTACGCTGATTATATCTGTGACATATTTAAGAGGTGTTTTTCGGTACATTTCAAACAACAACTTGATATTCATAAATGGTTACCAACGAAATACCATCTGATGTCAAGCTCCCCACGCGTTTTACGTATCTGACGTTTCCAAATGTAATGGCGAGTTTTATAAAAACCATACACTGTTATTTTTATATATTTTTAAAATTGAATACTGTTCACAAAACCTGATGATTATTTAAGGTTAATCAAATATGAGTGACTCGTAGGTCAGATTATTACACGTCAGAAGTGTTACATTTACTCTGACAGGGTTCATTTCTTGAACACCTTAATCAAAACTTTTAAGAGGCCTTGGTTTTGCCACGGTGATATTATGATTAAGTTCAAAACGTAAATCTTACACTTAACAAAGTACACGACAATGTTTTAATCATTTTATTCGATCAGTTGTATAGCGGAAACTAATATTTAAAAAAAGAGAAAAGGAGTAAATAAATATTTGGTCCTTATAAAAAAATCCCAGACACAAGTATTAGTCATAATAAAAATACGCATGTTTGTCCTTAACATTGAGTTGACACATTGATGAATCAGATTAAAAAGTGGAAATATTCGTACACAGAAAGACAGGCTGTCTAGCAAGTAGCAGCTGACTGTAGATCTGACTCTACCGTGTCTTGGGTCCTGCGCCTACGGCTAACATGCTGACACAATGCAGATTGGTGAACAAATGGAATTAATTAAATTATTAGGAATTGGTGCAGTTTTTAATGATAGAGCCATGCCCTAGCAGGTCTATATTACAGGTCGGACAAGTAGTGACTTGTCCGACTCTACAAAGGCAATTTTACTATCTTATAGAATACATCAATTGAGTCCTACATTTGCTCTTATATGCGATTTTTTGTTTAACGAGATTGACGGAGACTCAATAACCACATTTACTTATTACACACCTGCCAAAACTCATTTTACAACTCTGGCGATATTCATAAAAACTGTTGATGTTTATAGGTGGCGGTACACACCACTATCCACAGATGGTGGTGACATAGCACTCCCCCCTTTAAAGATCCTATTGTATGAAAAAGCATTAAAGTTTCTTAAATTAACACCTAATCGCTTTTGGTTATTATTAAATCAATGGTAGCATATGCGGGAGAGCTGACAGCTATTGGCAAAGTTGCCAACAGTATACTAATAAGTTGGCCGAGCGTGGAGCATGTCCGACGATGAATGGCGTGCATTATGTACGTCGAGTTAAATCTATTACGTCGAAGCAAAGTTCGAGTCAATGTTACGGCACGTTTCACCTTTGACCTACTTTATACGAACTTAGCTACCAAGGTATCCATTCATGATATAGTAAGCTAATAATTATTTTAATTCGAGTGGGTTGGATGTCAGTTGCATGTTATCTGTTTAATTACTTATTTAAGTTATTGAGGACAAAGTAAATCGTGGTATTGTTTGCCGAGATATTCGTTTTGTAGTTGGAAAATGTACATTGAGATATTGTGTACAAAGGCAGTTTTAAATTATTATGATTACATTTAATTATAACATATCAAAGAACGCAAACGCGAATTCTATTGTACAACGAAACAGATTAAAGTTATTGTTTTGAAAATAAAACAAAACTCTTTCAAATAGTGGTAACATTTTTACTACAATATAATGAATTTGTTAATATATCTAATTTTATGCTATAATAATGTTATAGCCTGTGATCGATCCAGAGCACAATGGTATGAAATCTGAATGTGGAATCAATAATTGATTAGTTGACATTGAGTAAACGTTTTGACATTTGAGATTTATTTAATGGTTATGAAACCATGCGCAATGGAGTATCAAAGCAATTAGTATGACAACAGTTTATCAAAATCAATTTATTCAAAACTCCTCTCGTTCAGTATTCATTACTATTGTTATATAATTAAATATAATTAGTGTATAATAAAAGTTATTTCGACTTTAATGAGTTGTCATTAAAGTCGAAATAACTTTTAAAAATTGTTGAATTTTGCCTATAATATTTAATTTGTCTGACTCTTTTATTTTATGCTGGCGCACCAAAGCGAAATCTCTGCAAAACATAACTTTGGTCTATATTATGTAATGGTAATGGTATATTAAAGGCGAGGCGTTTATATACTTCAATTGTGGATGGAATTGTCTTCACGACCAACGCAAACTTTTCGTCCCGTACCAAGGTGACAGTAAGCTATGAAGCTGTGATTTGATATTTTAAGATATCAAAACCATTCAATTATTAATTACAAGTAAATGGGTATTCACTAGTAAATAAATAGCGAGCATAGTCACAATAAAAAGTAGTTAATTTCTCGTGCATATCAAGACTGGTTGTGTACATGATGTAGATGCTATCTCCGGTACAGACAGTTTAGCGCTGACTGTACTTGCGTGACACTTGCGACTTGCAATAGTGGCTTTGATATTTTGCACTTATCTATCTTGTATCTGCATAATTGTAAACGAAAAATCGGTGCGATTATTTCTCGAATGTCTTTAACTACATTACAAAGACATAAAACAAATTGTTACGGATTTTATCGCGAATTTGATTTTTTTTTATCCCAAAAAAATCGTTTTATTTCAATGTGTAACATTCGCGTAAATCTAAGAAACTATTGTACATTACAAATCTTTTTGATGTATCTAAGTATTTTTTTAGTAGTCCTGTTACATATTTATTTTCCTTCTTTCTGTTTTATTATACGTTTCCTAAATTCAGCTTGTTCGAGATAATTACTAACTAAAAGAAATATCCATATTGTGATGGCAAATTGTCGGATAACACGAGAGCAGAGGAAGCTTATTTTTAGCAGTACCTAAATGACATGTAAACCCAAATTTGTGTCTAATGATGATACCTCTTCATTGGCGTAGTTGCGTCACACATGGACACAAAAATTTTCCATCATGGATTCAATTGCAGGATTTGGGTATTCGTATCGTGGCCTTTTCAATTATCAGGATTGCCCGTGTTGGGATATTTTCTTAAAAACGCAATAAAAAGACAGAGAATCGTTGGTAGTAACATCAGAGCTCTGGCTCTTACAGCGATATTATTAATATTATGACATTGGTGCGAGCCAACTTAGCTAACGACAAACAGAAAATTCTATCTTAGAATAAAAAAACCGTTGAAATGTCAGTTCTTATAAAAACTAGGTATTACTGCATTTACCAATAGGGGAAAAAATGTACTAATATGTAAAGAATGTGAATGATTCATTTTGGATATTTTATGAGTCATAATTGTATCCAACATAAATGAGTAAAAAATTTAGATCCATATCGAATTTATTAAATAATTGTATTATTGATAATAATTTATTGCACAAATATTAACCAGACCCCAGCACCGTTAAGGATTACGCCATATATAAAGAATGAAAGGATACATATGAAAGGAAATGCCCAATACCCCTTTCCCCTTCCCATCCTTTTTCCTCCCCGATGCCCTCCAAATTGGGCCGGCAGCACATCCATAATCCAGCGCTGTTCGTGTTGTTCATAGGCGGCAGTGATCGCTTACCATCAATCAGGTGACTTGTTTGCTTGTTTGCCGGACCTATGCAATAAAAAAAAGAAGGAGACTCCTATGTCCAGTAGTGAACGTGGAATGGATGATGATGATAATGATGATGAAGAAATGATATAACATTTTAGCACTAACATAAAATATCTTAATTAATTTCACTCAAGCTAACAAAGCAATGATATACAGCCACTCATCAAATCAACAGTTGTATATTGCGTCCACTGAAAATCGACAAATTAACGTACCGAAGCATAAAAATAACGTTACAATGATATTAACAATGAAATGTATACAGAGCGTTAAGTTGATCTCTACTGCCCATTGTAGTCGGCAAGGTGAATTGTTACGAAACAGAGAATCGAAAACTTCAAGTGGAATATACCATGCTATGGTAATAAACGTTTTGTCGTACTTTTTGTCAAAGGTCTGGTGGAGCAACCGAAGACCCTGTGACAGTTGTTCGGTTCTCGGGTCAGCGGTCAACGAGGAAAACGGGTTTAATAGACGAGTTGTGGTTTTTGTATCGCTTTAATCGATGTTTACTTAGATAATAGATAGGTATTGTCTATGTTTTAACTCTGCGAGCTAATTATAGTGGCAGAGCCAATAATGGACAATTGTATAACCACTACAGTTACTTGGGTTTTTGGTTACAGTATGATTAATGTAGATGCGACGAGGTTGGTGCCACTATAATACACAACATTAACGAGAAATGGCAGTTTCGTTTCCAAATGTCTTTCGGGTGGTAATTCCTGATCATGTTCTTATCCCGTTCGTCAAATATACTACACAAAAATATGTAAATATTGTAGTACTTACTTTTAGGTACATATGTTTTTTACACATTGTTATTTATTGCCTTTTGCGCCATTTAAAATGCTTAAATTCAAAGTTACAACTACCTAGTTAGATAACGGTCTAGTTTTTTTTTATAGATAAATGATAGATAGTTTATATGTTATAATTACGTATGATTTTATCGGAGCAAATAATAGTTCGTTTGAAACAGATTACTATCAATTTGCGACTGCTATTGGTTTAAAATAATTAAGACTGTCACATGTTAAGTAACCGCATGCAGTTGTTTGCATGCAAGCCGAATGTATCATTTTTATTAATATGTAACTTACTAGACGTAATTGAAATATGGACACGAAACACGATATGTACACAGCATTTGACTGTCAGCGGCTATCTCATAAGGCATTTCTAAATGGTGCGTATTCATTGTGAAGATATTTTTAACCATTGTATTTAGGTACTTTACTTATTTCACAAAATGTTTCCCAAAACAATTATTTTAATAAAATGCGTAAGATTTGTATAAAATTGTTTAAAATGAGGTCAACTCTACAACCCCAGTTGCATCGTGGCGTAATTTCTTTCAAAATAACATCAAATAGAGCAATTATATTACAGATTGTCTGCGATATTTTGGCGCCTGAATGCGTTGTTGTCAAAATATTAGGAACAGCTTTTCCCTCTTCACATTTTATTATATTGGACATGTTATTACTATTAGATTATGAGTATCATTTCTTGTCGTTCATATTAAGAATACTTATCGCAAACAATGCGTTAAATAGATATTTTAATTGTAGTTCCAAATTTCGTCACACACCGGTACAATTTAGATGTATTATAACTAGTTATCCACTTGATGCGATTGCGCAACTAGTTACGATAGACCACAGCAGGTGGCAAAATTGGGAACTAATTTTGATAAGTAATAATTTAAAAAATGTGTTAAATCTAAATTATAAATCACTGCTACCATTGCCTTAAGCGGGCGCTTTGAAAAGTAATGTCGAATAGCACTTCATGTTGATTAAATTAACATTCAACATTAAATTATATTTGGTTTGATGAACACAAAATAATGTAAAGAATCTTCTATTTATTTTACATAAAAAAAATGAGAATTTTAATAATTATTCAATTAAGAATTCTTAGATTCCTTTATGTAAAACATATCTACGGGATTCTCGTACACATCGTATTTAATCTAATCGAAGGATATCAAAAATGTGGTTTACGATTACTATGGACATATCCGTCTAGATAAACTGTGTGAAAACTACTGAAAAGTATGTATAATTCATTCAATATACATACACAAATTCACGCCTTTTTCGTAGAAGGTGTAGGCAGAGGTGTTTTGTCCTACCATGTGATGGGGGGCCAATCTATCGCCATATCGGGCATAAACTCCTAACTCCTAGCTGATAATGAATAGAAAAATCCAATATCACTCCAAGACCCGGGATTTGATCCCAAGACCTCAGCTTTGCAACTATACCGTGGTACAACTGCGCCACCGAAGCAGTTGTTACCACTTAAATGTAATATCTTAAGTCTCCAATTCTTTTTCATCATTAAACTAAAGATAAATATTACAAGGAATAGACAAGATATGACATGGGTGAAACATTCAAATTGGCACTCTACCCGCCTCCATTAAAAAGAGAATGGCATTTTATGAAGCCTTTATCCTCAAAGGTAGGCACCTGCCTCGAATGCCACACAGTGCCACAGTGTGCCAAGCTTATTTCCGTCCCATAATGTGACGGCTGCAAACCTGGCGCACCGCGGGGAACAAATTGCAGTCGCGGCTAACTCATATGGGATTTCACAAATCGAAAAACGTGCATAAAGTGAAATGCTTGAAATTGTATTTTTAGAAAATCATCTATCAAAGCTTAAAGTCTATATTCCTTTAAACTGCGACGTCTGAGTATATTTAAATGCAAATTATAGGCTAATTTTGTTGTACACAACACAAATTATGATAATTTATCAGCTTTCAAAAGAATCGACTTAAATTACTGCTGTAACTATGAATTAAAAGGTCTTATATAATAATAAATTATGAATAATGGAATACCTACCAACGCAATTATTTATGAAATTATTCCTACGTTTATTAGTACATGCCCAAGTGCTATCGATGTTTGAGAAAGTTGTAATAATTACATAACACGAAGGTGCTAAAAAAGCACATCTCGTCATCGGAATTTGACACGTCATAATATTATTTCAATAAATAACGCGTAAGGCTTGATAAAACGTTCTACTAAATTAAATTCTAATTTCGATGTCATAAAACGCTATAAATTATACAGAAGTTTATGGATCGGGGAATGACAGCAGCTCACGCTTGCACTTTGCTTGTCGGCTCTGAAACCATAAAGTTATGATAGGAAGCGCGTAATTTACTTAATTTTCTCGCTTACGTCACAGAATTGGAATATAAATCAATGTTGAGCAAGTAAGGATTTGCAAACAGGCCCTGTCGTTGAGATTAGATTTGTGTATCGAAGTGTTCGCAAGCGGAACATTGCATGCTTAAGTGAAATTAATTTTTGTTACGACTTTTACTGGTCACAAGTTATATCTTATTGGACTTGACTATATAATACCTGTCTGAAATGGATGACAGCTGATATAGGAAACAGCTGTGCATTAATTTTTGGTCTATTATTTTAACCTAGGTACAAGTAATATTGGATCATCCATTATCCTTGTTTCAGAATGTATGAAGAGGCATTTAGGTACCTACTAAAAAATTGATAGTGTTTATTAAAAATATACTCAAGTAGGTTTTGTTCGCAATATTCTTACCATGAGGTGATTTAAGTATACTCACATTCATAGTACTTACGCGTACCTACATAATTCTCATACTTTAGATACAACTTTATGAAACCCGTAATTATTTCTTATAAACACCAGAAAAAAAACTTGGTCACTACCTATTACCATAAACCGTTACTACTGAGTAATAATACTATCCCCTTTGAAAATTACACAGATCTATAAGAAATCTAAAACTTTCAATCTTTACCACTTTTTTACATTCTCAATTAACTCTGCAGCTAATTAACATCGGTCACGGGTTTTGATTCCTAATTTGATTTTATATAATTAAATAACAATGCTGTTAAAAGGATTAATTTATTATATTTTTGTACATAAACTGTAAAGAATGACAAGAATATTAGTAGTTTTAGTTACACTTACTGCATTTATATTTCAAGCGCAAAATCAAGACAATGTGTTCGCAACCTTGACATTGACCGGGACAACTGAAGGTCAGACTGAAAAGGAGAAGGTCACTTTAGATCTCTTATTGCCGATTGATTAATGACTCACAAAATTAACAATAGAGTTAGTTACATATTCATGTTGTCGAAAGTGAGTCGAAAATTTATTTATATTTAGTGCCATGTCGTTCCTGCGTTCATTTAGTAGTATTGATGGCTAATATAATATTTTTTCAAATGCAAATTTCAAGTTTCCATTGTATTGACTATGACTTTTGTTACAATTGATCAAAACTGGACCTAAGATCAAAAAATTAGTACTAAAACGGGCCTCCAAACACCGGCCATTAACGAGTCAGCTTGATCAAGTTTGTTTCATTGTCTTACAACTACTTTTGACATTGAGTAACAATTTTGCACTTGCGTTTCGTGTAGTAAATGATACGTTCTACATTCTTTAAAGATTAGTAACATGTCTGAGACCCTGTTAAGTTTGTGCTTGTTCATGGGTAATCATTAACCTAGCGTCTGACGACATGGTTGCTTGTGTAACACTTCATACGTGTGTATACATAAAGTGAGGCATTTTTCTCAGAAGGGGTAGGCAGAGGGGCTATCTGGACACCTACATTTCGCCTCGTTTGTTCCGTCCCACGATGTGATAGGGGGCGAGTCTATCGCCACATCGGGCACTTTCTGACTCCGGACTGATAATTTATCGATCAATCCAATATCGCTTTGCCCGACCCGGGATTCGAACCCTAAGGCCTCAGCTTTGTAATCGTACCATAGTACAACTGCGCCACCTAGGCAGTGTGACACTTAGATCAATTAAACTGTAACTTGAAGGATCCATAATGCTTAAATTATCTGATGTCTGTGCAGTTATCGACAGACTCTATTCTGTACATTAGATTAGAATGTAGGCTGTAACAACAAAAGCATAATATCAAGCGAGGTATAAATTAATCGCAAAACACAAAGTATGTCGTGGAATGTGGGTGGTCTTTGTAGGGGGCGTGCAAATAACAATATTCGAAACACGCCTTAGTCTGCTGCTTTGTAAGACAACAGGGAAATATCTAATAAATAAGTATTGCGTCACATAGCTTTACCGTTTGCATACCCTTTGCTCCAAGTCCATTTAAGACTATTTGATTGTTGAATATGGCAACGGTTCGATTTTTAAAATAATTTCAACATTGTAAATTGCAGGCGTAGCTTTCTTCACTCAATACTTATAAGAAACATTCGAAGCGTCTTTTTATTTCTTTGAAATTATCTTCTATTATTTTTTTATAAGTGGTCCCAATCTCATGAGCATTGCCGGTCCTATACTATAAAAAAAAACAAAAGTCTATTCTAGAATAAATATGTTATGAAAGGTCTATTTAGTTGAGGGTGTTTTGTTGTCCTGATATTACTACACGAGAATTTATATAAATGTGGTAATACACTTTTAAAACATTGACGAACTTATCTAAATTGATATGAAGTAAAATTTTATTCATGTGACATGGTCTGTTAAGCGGTAAATATGTATTTATTCACTTTTTCCAGCTAGTTAGTCTACTTTCTGAATTTTGAGGATTGCACTAGACTTTAACTTGTTTGTGTAGTGTTTAATTACTAAAAAATAACAGCTGTTACAAACCAATGGCTAATTTCATATCATCATGATCGCTGCGCGTCGTTTTAGTAATAGGTACTCATGGTCCACTCAGACTTACCGTAATAATGTATTTTCTTGAATATATTTTTTTTCTTACTGTAAATAGTTATAAACCTAATAAACAAGAAGAATTCTAAAAACCAAATAAATTCAATATCTAATGTTTTGTTAGCTAGCTATTTGTTTTATTTGGTTTTGCTAGTGATTAAGTATTATGTATTGACTTGTCATTAAAACTATTTAATTGCCTACGTGACCAATAAACGAATTTCATTTTATTTTATAATTCGTTGACAAATATGTATTTTTCGCAAGTTTAATAATGCCATACAACATCCAAGGCGTGCACATCCACCGTCTTTAATGTCTTGCTGTTATCGACAATCACTTTAAAGCCGGTCTAGGTCCTTTCTGCAATCCATTTCGTTGTTATGTTAAGGAATCCACATAAATAAAAAGTTAAAACAACACAATTAAACCACTTACAAAGGAATGTATTGATAATTGACGTGGAAGTGATTATTTCTTCGGCTTTTATCGATGTTTTCAATGTGTAACCGTCTCGTAAACATAACATACCATTATGATCCAACAATGTATAATTAATTGTCGCAATCGAGAGAACAGCACATCAAATGACTTATAAAATGGACGTTTTTACTTTCTGCGATCAATGAGATTAACTTTTCATAAAAGGCGTGCATAATGCGATGATCGCGGAGAAAGTTCAGGAAATAAGCGTAAAGATCAGTGCACACGGGCTGCAGATATGCTTTGTTGTCTTGTTTGAGCCAGGAACAATGGCACCGCTGACAGTGACATCTGTGACTAACGCCATATTATGGCATCGTGTTTATAGGTACTACCCTACTTTGGACAAAAATTGAAAGTCTTACAGACAGAAATGACAATTCCTGTGTAAATCGTGACGATTAGTAGAGTATACACATAACATGGTGGTATGATTATGTGAACCAGCTGTTTTTGGATATATATTATTAAGAGCGTACAAGACACGAGTGACAGGACTCAGTGGAAAGAGAAAGAAGAGGCTTTTGCCAAAAAACCGACTGAGATGCGAGTCATCTTGTAACACAGCAAATTTTTATTTTATTAATGTGGGAGGGTTGTGTGAACACTACTTGATATATTAGAGCCGATGACTATCGTGATAACAGATGCGATTAATATTATTTTTTAAAGAATTTCAAACTACTTTTATTGTTTTAATTAGAGGAATGACATGCATTAGAGAGGCCTACACGTAGCTTAAAGTGCATAAAGGCTGAACAATATAATATTAGATACAATTGTTAAGAAACAAGCTATAGATTTGTAGAAAAAAACGAACTCCCTAACTAACGAAACTTTCTTTAACTACGTAGGTAATTGAATATTATTTATTTTAAAGTAGCTTGATTATTGTTCACGAAAACATCTATTGTTATATTTCTTGTTATATAATTAAGAAAATCTGCCGAGAAATCATTTCATATAATGTTATCAAAAGAGATAATATAAGTAGTAAGGATTTACCCAGTCAAAGACATCTTACATCAACGACACAATCTTCAACGAATTTACACAAAGTGACTGTGTATTAAGAGGTTTTGGAGCATAAAAAATGCATTACATGTTTGACATAACACCAGTGTTGCGCTTTTGTTGAGCATTGATTGTTACTAATTTTGTGAAAGTGAAAATCTGGCGTGTAATACCAAGTGATCCAGTTTAATCGGAGCGATGACATAAGGTTCTAAGGACCAAGCTCGGTCCGAGAGTCCACGGTGTCGCAAGTACGGCCCGATTCGTGACCAACCACGAATGCCCGGAAGCCAATGGCCCACTTACAACTCATTTTTCGTGGCCCTAGTCTGTATAACAAAATAATTTCTTAATAATTTTGTCTTTCATCGGATTTGTGGGGCAATTTATTTGTATGATCTTAATAAACTTGTCCAAGTGCTATCTTGGTTACGACTTACGAGGCATCAGAGAAACTGGTTACACCTCAGTAATAAATAAAAATTAGAACGCGAAGATTTGTTAAAAAATATTGTTGCAAAATGTTTTCTTCATCTATGAGTCACGGAAAAAATAAACAAGTCACCCATTGCTTCTTTAGCAGTCAATGAGTTTTTATAGATATTACATCAATAAAAACAACGCGTAATACCAATAGATGGTTGTATAAGAGATAACTTAGGTGCTGACTGCCTCAGTGGCGTAGTTGTACTACGGTATGATTATAAAGCTGAGGTCTCGTGTTCAAATATCGGGTCGGGTAAAGTGGAGCACAATCAGCCCGGAGCAGGAATTTGTGCCCGATATGGCGATATGCTCGCCCCCCATCACATTATGGGACGGAATACACAAGGTGAAATGTGGGTGTCCTGGTGGCACCTCTGCCTAACCCTTCTAGGAATAAGGCGTAAGTTTACGTATGTATGAATCTAACACGAATACAGACAACAAATGCTTGACATCCCAACTCTGCGTATTCTCAGAATACCGCGGTCTCTGATTAGAATCGTCTACATCCTGTAGACATGTAGGCATTGTCAATTAATGAATTCCACTGACATTCAAGCTGGTTTAAGAGTTTAATTGGCTCTCTCTGGTCTTGGCGTCACTTTAAGCGAAAGTCTCCCAAGATGCCTTGGTATTTCAATGATCGTTGTCTCGTCTCGCTAGTTCAATAGATTTACTTAGACTTTAAGGTCTTGACATAATTGCACGCTCTCATTTTTTGCTCCTTAACGTTGTCCTTAATTTCGACAAGAGATATCACAATTAATTTATTTGTTGGGCAGTACTTATAGAAATAGATTTATTGACACCTAAATTTTATTGATAATTAGGTTTTGTTATATTCCAGCAACATTTGATTCCGAACTAGCTTATTATTTTTTTCGAAATTAGGTGTGTATAGTTAATTTATCGCCCCCTTTAACTGCGAAGACCATAAAATGTGAAATCCTCCTAACTGATCGTTCTCTAGAATTTGAAAGATATAAGAAATACGCCATACTGCTCTAGGTCTCCATGCTGGGCTACGTTCTTAGCCCCTCTCACTCACAGAGGGCGCCCATGCAATAATGCAACAATGGGACGTATTATTTGGGTTAATACTATCTTTTCTCTATTGGCCGTAGCTAAAATATCATATTATATCTTTCAGAAATAGAGCAAAAATCTCCGACGTTCTTCAACCCATTTTTTTCTATCCAAAAAAACATGCAAATTGACAAACAATGACACAGTGCACTTGAATGTTGTAGTAACAATTATCTTATTCTGTTCTTTATCTTTAAAATAATCGATACTTGGTCTCTAGTGTATTCCACTATGATTACGACTTTAACCAACGGGTGTGATCTTAACTCAGGATGCAGACGCAGCTACATATTATGGGGAATTATGAGGAATAATCTCACACTCTTATATGAGGTGACAGTCTCAGATGACAGCCTCCGCGGCGCAATTGGTTGGTTAGGCGCCAGCTGTGAAACAAGAGGCTGCGGGTTTGTTTCCCACACCGAGACAAATGTTTATGAGGCCCACAAGTATTTTTCTAGGTCTAGGGTCTGGGTGTCTGTGAGACCGAAAAGTCTCCCGAAGTTTCTGATATCCACGACTAAAGACTTAATTGAATTTAATGTGGGATCAGGACTATGTATGTGACTGTTGGATGAATTTATTATTATAATTTTATTAGGTTGGCTCAATGTAATTTTAATCATTTTAATAAAAAATAAACAAGTAACCCGGTTTCTCTACCCACATCTTTTTCTAAAACAACTTATGCGAGGAATCTACAAACTCAATAAATCAACACCGTGTAACAACTGATATATCTAAAGTTTACAATCTCGTAAAGTACAAAAGTTACATAAACCCGATTACTCCAATAACTCAAGGTATGCTAGTTACGTAGAAAGTTGTAAGTAATTTCCGAATAAGGTGCGTATTTGTCTCTAGATATCGAACAAAATTGTGTCATGATTATAAGCGGGGAACGTAGGCTGCGGAATAAATCATTTTTATCGACAATCTCTTTTAATTTTCACTGGGTGCTATGTTATTTTATAATTAGCGACGTATTGCAGTAGCTAGGCAGATGGTGTTAAAGATTGCGTCTTCGATGCTTGAAGGACAAATATTTGTATGGCCTACAGATATTTTCTCTAGTTGTTTCTTCAAAAAGCTCCTTCGGTATTGTACAAACGCATTACAAGATAATGTCATACGAAAGGAATACGACAAATAGTGAAATACAATCTAACAGTGTTAGTATAAAAAAAAAACATGAAAGTTTTTTCTATTAAAATTTGCAAGACAAATGCAATGGAGCAAGTGAATATAATATCATCAAATGATACATTTGTTACAATCTGGGAATTGTTGAGCGAAGCAACAATCAACAGCTGGCAATAAACGCTTCAATATTCAACATTCAAGCTTTTGCTATTCAAGCTTTATGGCAGCACATTGATTTTGCTGTTAATCAATTTGTATTATGTAAATCTGTGCATTGATGGAAAGCCGGCGTGCTGGACGCGCCCAAACAAGCCCAATTAGCGTGCCACGCGACAGAATTGAATGATTTATGAGTCGCCATTAGAGATTTCACCGGATTTTATCGTTAACATGCTTCAATGGTGTGAAGTTCGGCCATTCGTCTCTTAAATAGTGTCGATATTAACATTTATTATGTTCTTGAATATGAATGTCTCAATCAATGTCATTCATGCATCAAATTTTGACTTAAGATACGGTTTTGAATGCCGCTTTTCTGTTGTCCGTTTGACATTGATGGTATAATTCGATTATAATTACTGTAGAAATAATTGCCTCAGTCGAAAGCACTGAACGACAAGTTATAGTCACCGCCAGTATAAAATTAATTTTAAGTAAAGTACATTTTTAGATCCATACATAATAATATGCGTTATACAACTTAAATGGCTAGAAACGGAAGTAAAATTATTTATTTATATTATTCCTTTCATATTTTGAACGGACTAAAGTTGATTTGTTGCATTTTACATCCTTTTAAAGCCTGTTTTAAATTAACGATGCAATTTGAATACCATATTAGTTACCAAAATGGTTTAAAAAATAAAACAATATTATTAAGTTTTTTTATCAACATTTCACTAGTAAAAAAAATTAATGTAGTTATTTACATAATTTTATATTATAAAAACCAATAATTGAGATACAGAAATAACATGTTAACGCAAAATCACTGCTAGCTGAATGATGAAATAATGTTGTAGAGTTATAATCAAAGAAACAACTGTATGATTATTATTTATTGCAAAATCTAAGTCAATTCAAAACAAACGTGATTAATCAGGTCACAATATCTCTCAAGCGTTTTATTTATTTTGTGAAAGTTAATAAATACGTTTTTTCAGTCGACTTGGAGTACATTCAGTTCATGTACGTTTTCATTGTAATACGTGGAAGCTTAAACATCATCATAAACTCACGCTTTTTTTCCCAGAAGAGGTGGGCAGAGGTTCTCCTAGTAGTAACCAGGCACCCACGTCTCGCCTAGTCTGTTTCGTCCCAGGATGTGACAGACGGCGAGCCTATCGCCATATCGGGCACAAATTCCTGACTCTGTCTGACTGACTGAAGCTTAAACATGGCAATGTATAATATTATTATTTAGATTATTATAACCCATAGCTGAGCATGGGACTCTACTTCAACCAGGAATTCGATTGAGAAGGCTTAGACCATAGTCCACTACGTTGGTCTAATGCAGGTTGACGGACTTCACATACCATTGAATTTTACTGATCACGTAACTAGATAAATAACAGTTAAAGCAACTTTATAACTAACTTTTTAACTAATAGAAGTCAAATATCGTCCTTGATTGAACTAGTGCTTAATGACGAGATAAAACTGCACTCGTCTACTTATTTATTTGTACTACCAGCGGTAGTTACAAATTTACATACACTATAAAAATATTAAAAATAAAAAACCTTTTAAGGCTATTAACACATGTAACAATAATAATTGAATTTAAATTTAAAAAAAAATCATAACAGCATTACACAATAAAAATTGAACTAACCATTGGGGTACCTATTAAACTAAGAATTATGATTTAAAATAATAAAATAAAATGAGAAACAAACAATAAGATAACACAGGTTAAAAAATATTTCTGGACAACAAACATATTTCATTAAACTATGCTTGCATATCAAAATGTTTGTTTATTTGGTATAATCTGCACGTCATTTTGTCCGAGTCGTTGACACTATTCAAATGGGATCGTCAAGTGTATTGCACATTTGCACGTGAATAGCTCTATTACTGTTCAAATTGAATATTCATTAGTAATGAATACATTGATACGAATCTAATTCGTACAATTGTGATTTATTGATTGAAGGATTATTCAATCGCGAAACGCCTAAATAATGACGACATATTCTGTCGAATTACATGACGGATGGCGTTCATTGACATGTAGGCATCATTACACGCGGTATGTGTATCATTACGCAGTGTATGTTTAGTCATTTCAGTCGTTGCTTTTTGTTGCTCATTTACCGTATGTGATTTTATTGTTTACTTTCTGTTCTTGGACGAGTACTCTTACAGGAATTTGAGCCTGATATGGCGATAGGCACGCCCACTCTATCATCGTGGGACGAAACACACAAGGCGAAACGTGGGTGTCCTGGTAGCACCTCAACTCTGCCTACCCCTTCTGGGAGAAAGGCGTGAATTTATTTATGTGTGTATGGAAGATTGTTGCTGACTAACTGGTCAGTTTAATTCGAAAAAGATATTCCTCTTA
This sequence comes from Theretra japonica, assembly GCA_033459515.1. Classification (NCBI taxonomy): domain Eukaryota; kingdom Metazoa; phylum Arthropoda; class Insecta; order Lepidoptera; family Sphingidae; genus Theretra; species Theretra japonica. Next base: position 4,374,981 of record CM065936.1, read on the forward strand.
AAATCTTTCTAAAAATTTAGGACACTGGGGATAAGACCTAATAATATATTCACAGCCTTTATTGTGTATTAGCATTTAATGTTTACAATTTATTGTAATACTCAAAATAGCTGTGGCTTGAGTGACAATGGAAATAAACTTAAGTCTAGAATACGTAATAATACACGGTTGATTGGTTTTGCTAAAGAAATTGCCAATTTTTTGTCACCCACAGACAACAGACGTCCGCGAAAAAAGAATATCACGATTGAGTCTGATTTAGTAACCAATTACTAATCATTGGAACGGATTAAATATTACCTAACAAGGACGTTTTAAATGGTCAGTGACAGTACCTGGAAATCCCCGAAGTCTGGATGATAAGCCACTTTATTTTTGTATTTTTATTACAAATACTTAGGAGGAGACCATAGCTGGAGAAGTGGTAGAGCTACATTGTTATCAGTCACGATCAGCATGAATGGGTAGACTCGTCAGGGTTGGTACCACTGTCTCAAGGGAAATCGACGTGATGCGACAGTTTCGCTTTTCCCACTCTTTTTCCTTCACGCTATCCTCCCGAATTGATGGGCCGGTTACACATCCATCCATCTTAGTAGATGTTCATGGGCGGCAGTGATCATTTACCGTCAGGTGACCTTTTTGCTCGTTGGTCAGATCTATGCAGTAAAAAAAATTACATAAGCTCTAATACAAATGTTGTTTTTAGCGTAAAATAACATAATAGAATATTTTTACTATCAGCCTTTTGGTATCTCAGAGTTTAAAATAAGACATATTTATACTCAAGTCTTCTTATTAACAGCGTTCTTTAATATAAAACCCAACTTCTAGCTAGACTTCAAAATTTACATAAAACACTCCTTGACTACCTAGCAAACATAAAATAAATAAGCTGTCATCGACCGTCCCCTTGTACCTAATCTTTAATAAATTTGATTCGCTGTAATCTTGACTTTGAAATCTCTAAATGAATTTAATCCTTCTAATTGGCAGAGCTTGAGTCGGCGAACCGAAACCATGTCCATTAGGGCGCCAACAAACGGGTTCTCACTGATACTATCGATGTTGTGGTCAAAGTTTGAAGAGTACGACATTGCGCAACGAATTCCATGTTTAACTGATTTATCTGTATTTGACAATGTAATTACATTCATGTTAAAATCAAAGGTTTTTAAATATGTAACCTTGTAATATTTTTTATTAACTGCTTAATACACTGATATTGATAATTAATGCAAGTTAATAGAGCCTTTCCGCCCATACAACCACTACTCCAACTCCTGTCAGCCAGGATTAACAGGAGCACGTCATTAACAAACAATCCATATTATTAGTGAGAGGATGCCCCCTGCTAAATATAGTTCACCTCCAGTAGTTTAAGTATAGATATTTTGGCAGCCGCCCGCATACAACGACCTCCTACGTTAGTCCACCTAAAAATAAGTTACAATACACTATGACAACAGCTTGTTTCGATGTAAGTACCTAGTACAGTTAAATAAACTTGTTGCACATACTTCAATAACTCTTCGGTATGGTGAGGACTTCTAAATCATAATATAAGTGTCATTCAATGTCACTAATTGACATAATCCCCCGTAGAATTACGTATGTATGTTTAGTAAGTATTTTAAAAATTAATTTATTATAATATAATTCGTGTCTAACGCAATGTAATGATAAAAATGTATATACAGGAAGAATAACGGTCATGACACACTTTATTTGGACATAGATTTGAAATGGGTTCCAAGAAATAATTTTATAGTCTTGTAATGGTGTAATGATATTAAAATTAACATAATTTTGTCCTGTTAATTATTAATAAATGTTATCAATTTTAATTTAATGTGTTTAGAAGTTGCGATTATTAATGCATTTTAGTAAAAATAATAAAAAGCTTTGATGCATGACCAAAATATATTAATATTCCCCTTAGTTTTTTTTACACATATAATATATACATCAAAATTGTAAAGTAATATCATTGTATTATTATTTCGGTTTCGATTTTGCATCCTCAGCAAAGCTGGCACATTTTAAAGAGGTTGAAGTGCGGGGGGTACCAGGCACTTTAGACCCCTATTGGAAATGAGCGGGGGCATTTAGGTAGCGTCAAGCGTAGGACAAATACTAAATGTATCTAGAATTACATATTTTTATTGTTGGAAAATAAAATTTATTATTAGCTCAGCTTATTTCAGTATTCAATTATTTTAGTATTCATTCAGCCAGGAGCCCAGCACAACCAGGTCGAGAACTTGACGAAAGAGCTCTCTTTCAGCCTCACTTAAAGAAGGACAAGTCATAGGGCTCCCGAAACACCGAAGTAGGGAGTTCATTCCAGAACCTGCACGTGCGCGGTAAAAAAGAACGCTGGAAACGTAGCCTGTTTTCCGTTTTCTATTAATACTACCAAATAAACAATTTAGCCAATATTTTCTAAACTAGATAAGTCTCCATCTAGCTTAGATTAATCTATAACAGTAGCATAGACGTGTGCGACGTTTCAATGGAATTTTGATACAGATTTTCTGCAATCCCAAAGTGCATTGCGTATTCTACTGGATCACAGAGACACCATAAATTCTTATTTGTATGATGATAATTTAAACAGCAGTGGCGTTTATTGGATCTAGTTTTGTCCAAGTAAACTGGGGTATCGGCAAATATTGCCCATTATGTTTACTGACTTCAGCTTGTAGGGTCTTTTCATAATGACGCAGTTTATACCATTAATAAAAAGTTATGGCGGACTATGTTTTTCATAAACACAGCTAAGTATAGGTATTTTTTATTCAATAATTATCGCTTTACTTACACCACGTTAATTTATTAGCCAAATATTTGGGCAAAGGTGCCCTGCGCCTAAATCGATTTTGATAATTTTGGGTTCAGCTCGTAACTTGGTTCCTGACCTGGTCTGTGTTTATGATTAATGGATTAAAGAAACCAGTCAGCTCATTTCGTAATAGCAACATGGCTATTGGTAACCACATGATCGAAATGACACAGAACGCCTACGCAGAATAATTTCGTCGTTCGCCAAATGTGTTCATATTATCCAAATGTCTGTTACATTATACGTTTAATAATTTATTAATGCAGCAAACAGGAAATATTTTTAAATGTAATTGAGTTTATAGTTCGATAGTTTATGACGATACAGATACGAATAATATATTTAATAGATTGTGCTAAAAACATAAATTACAGTTTAAAAATAAAAAATCTTTAAAAATTAAAAAAAAGATTTTTGTATACCATAACTCAAAACTCTTTTGGACATTGATAGGATTCTTTACAGTCTTTTTATACGTCTAGTGAATCTCTCCGTGTATCGGATACCATGTTATAGTATCCGTTCCGGTTTCGATATTTCGCAACAGCAATAGTAAGTAATTAAGCCGCGATTTGCAATTTAAATTGCAAGTGGATTCAAAAATTTCAAAAAAATATTGCCTTAAAAAACATTCGTCCCTCAACCAGCACTGAGCGAGCCTTTTGGATGGAGGGCCGCACCTTGCCACGGGACGCATACGCGTTGGTATATAATTAATTAACAAGAAAGTACAAACTACAAATATCTCAAACCTTTAATTTACATTGTTATGGCGCGAAACAAGCCATGAGAATTACCTTGTTTTGCACCTTATTGCCATGTGAAAAATCATTGCGCGATCAAATGTATAGTAGAACGGTTATTTACCTCTGCTTCCGCAATATTGCGATAGTATTTTAGCCAGCGACAGCAGGTTGCGATGTCGCCGTCGGGTGTAATATTTAGCCGTTACAATAAATGTCCAATTATTGTGTTAATTCAAAATTATGTTATTGCTAAATTGCTATTCAATCGATGCCAGGTTGTATGCGTAGGAAATGAACAAGAGGTAAAGTATTCGCGGCTAACAATTGGGACAGATCACGGAGTGTGCGAGTTTGCACACAGAGTACACGCATAAGATTGTTTGAAGTTAGCTTTATATTTTACGTAGTTAATATAACCAACAACCTAATCTGATATAAATATCGATATCGATTTCATTCTTTAGTTATTTTACCGTAACGGCAATAACTTGTTTTCAATGAAAAACGAACGTTTAATTTGAAATATTTTAATAAAACATTGTCAGAAAAAGTGACCGCAGGTACACTACTACACTGCGGCGTTGAAACCGTTCAGACTGATCCGTTAATTATAAGTTTAAATAGTTGTGATAAAGTGTTATGCATTCCCAATGAAGGTTTTGAAAGAGCCTTATGACAGTTGTGAAAGACCTTTAATTAGTGCCAATTTATTTTGATAGCGTAAAACGCTCGCTGCGCTTTATTCGATATCGATTTTATATCTAAGTGACGAACTTCCTTATTGAAAAGCGACGTATTTTACGCAATAATACTCCCTATAGATGACGCGATAGGTTTATTTGGTGGTTTATTTGATGTGTAGGAGTGGGGAAGTAATAGGCAATATGGGCATAACATGTAGAAATTTCAATTCTGCGCAGAATTCTAGTGTATAATATTTATAATAACAACGTTGTTTTATAAAAAATCATTCAGCCGACAATATTTTATTTTCTTTTAAATTCACTTATATTTTAAATTCTAACTAAACAGCAATTTACTTGAAATAATAATTTGATATAAAATTATATTAATCTGCATTCAGAACTATCCGCGAATGCACGTTCGTTCAATATCGGCACTGCGACGATTAATACTACCTTCTAATCAGGACACCTTATATATTGTTTATTGATAATGTATTCCACGAGGTCGCAGTTGCAAAAGATTGTTACGAATAATTTTCCGCGAGATTTGAATTTAACTTGATTTACAAACTGTGAAATTGCAACCACAGCATGTATGAAGCAACCGCAGCTGTTAAATAAATGACCAAACGTTTTATTACAGTGAATATGAATTTCTCTACGCATGTCATGTTCGCGTGAAAACACAATAAAATCAATTAAACGTGCAGTGATTACTTTCTTTGCAGATTTTAAACTGTAAGAGAAATTTCGAGTGTTGCGCGTGAAACGTTCGTGCTATTCATAAAGAAAGTAGTGTTTATTAGATACGTGAGTAAGAAACAAAATTGAACTTTTGATTATAATCATGGGAAAATAATTTAGTTTGGCTTTTGTTAATGTAATTAACTTTCGTAGCTGTAATTAACTTTTATACCATTTGCTTCTACAACAAATACACGATGTAGTGCATCATTAGAACGTACTTTTAATAATTAAAAATGTATCTTTGTACAGTTGTCATAATTTGTTTCATTTTTTTTTTATATCTGAGTAAAAATTTTCATGTAGGCTGTGTTTAACTGTTTTAAACAATCGTCGACATAATGTATTGTTTTTTTTTATTGTAAAGTCCGCCTGTTAATTTTAACATTAATATTTTAATATTATGCTGATCATATTATGTACTGTGTCAAACGTCTTTACTGTAGAATTACGCTAATATTATTATTATTGTATCAGCCCATATACGACCCACTGTAGGGCACGGGCCTCCTCTACAATCGAGAGTACGATTGAGAGTGGTTAGGCCATATAGTCCACCACGCTGGCCTAGTGCGGGTTGGCGGACTTACACACCGTAGAATTTTTTTTAAAATCGCTACGGTATGCAGGCTTCCTCACGATGTTTTCCTTCACCGTTAAAGTGCGTGGTGATTGACTATCAATACACACATAACTCTGAAAAGTCAGAGGTGTGCCCTGGGATTTGAACCCGCGACCACCGTGAACATGTAGGCAGCCGAGTCTGGTCCGATACCACGAGGCCACCAACGATAATATTACTTAAGAAATAATAATAATATTTTGTATGTATCCTTGATTCATATATAGTTCGTAGCAACATTTTCCGTAGACATAGAATCGATATCGGAGTACAATTAATTAGACCGTATATCTTGCATAATAATGTAATATTGTCAGTGAATAACAAACGCTGTTGATAATACGAGTAGTATACATAATGCTGTTGCGGTCTGTTCGTTACAGATTGATTTATAGTTCAAATATTGAAGCGGAACGCAAAATAGACTTATTACACACACTTTAATAAAACTAGTTAAAATTTATACGATGGAAATTGTCAGGTGAATTAATGTGATCGTTATTTGTGAGCTTTAATTGTTTATTATTATAATTTAATAGAGCCCATAGGATAGCAATTAGTTTGAAAATTAAATTAAACAGAAAATCATTTAACTCTCACCATTCCACGTCGACGTAAAGAAACTAATTAATCGCGAAACATTAACTAGATAGAGCTATTTTAAATAGGTCTATACCAAATTACATTCTGGGCTCATTATTGATGACATGTCCGGTGAAATAGGGAAATTTTGGTATTTCTACCCTCATCGGGAATGTATATTACATCGATTTTTCAAACTAGTTGCAGAATCATTCCGCTTATAAATTTAGGATGGCCCGTTAGCCTGACATCCATGTCAAAAAGACCCAAAATGGCCCACCAATTTGGCCTTAAAAGTTAAGTAAAATGCTATTTACATACATACATACATAATCGACACGCCTGGAATGCTATTTATACTTAATTAATATGGAACAATAATTTGGCAAAATAATTTTGTGTCAAACATGGTTATTTGGTTATTAATGTTATCACATTATTAATTAAGTACTAATTTGCATGCGATATGAAGTAAACTAGCGATCTGAATCACGGATTTGAATTCGTTGTAATGAAGTTGCAATTTACAATTGAATGATGTCCATTTTTCAAATATACCTAGCGGGTGTTAATTTCTATTATGTGATTATTCTATGACACATTTAGCGAACCGCAGATGGCATCTGCACATCTATACCTCTCAATATTATAAGCATAAGTAGGATGAAGAAAATTCCTCCAAATACAGGAGCTATAAATCAATGGTGAGCAGAAATAGTACTCAATTTTTTACTTTCTTCCTAAACAATTATACAATGACGTTTCTATGACAACATTTCTGACTACGCAGTTACAGCTAAAATCTAAAGCAATGCCTTAGGCATATCAATTATATTCCAAATAAGAGCATATAAAATACGAAGGGAAATTAATAGAATATTGCTTCCTGGTGTTATTACACATAGAATTCATAAATTTTGACATTTGCAGCAAATAACACAAAATGATATTGTAGCCTGCAGCATTTCACGCGAAACGACTTTATTAAAATAGAGTTACCGGTAATGACCTATAATTTTAATCTTGAATATTTATTGTGCTAGAAACAATTTGTTCTAAATTAATTATTTACAAGATGTATGTCATTATTTCTTTGATGTTTTACAACTGGTAATAACGTTTTTGATATTAATATATTTTTTATTCATTTTAGTTAGACCCATAAATATACAAGTTTATTTATACTAAAGCAAAAAACTTGTTGTAGGTATTTGCGGAAGAAATAGGAATACTTTTGCAAAAAATGATTAATGTAGATGACGATGAATGCATCGTGCATTAAACTTGTTGTCAAATCCGATTTGTAAAACAATAGGTCGTGACTAGGCGTTTATTTAATTATGCACATTCTTACAGAATAACACATAACAGTGCGTAACACGAATCTAGTTAGTGAGCGGGTCACTGACATTGACACTGTTAGGCAGCACACAAGCACTCTCAGGCACACATGAGGCCATTGTGGCGTGCGAAAGATTGATCACTCGTCACTAATTAACCACGGAATTCTATATAAATTATGTTAAATTCCCCATAGAACAATAGCTCTTATATTCGCCCTTGAAGTGTTCTATGATAAATGTAAAGCTCGTAATTAAAATAAATTGCCTGCTTGAATAATTTAGAACTTGACGACTGATAAAGTCGGTATTTTACGCTATTCAAATAAGATGTTGATGGTATGTATTCAATGAAATGAGTTACGGAGTACTAGATTGTTCATTCATTGTTCTTACATCTTTACCCGTTTATGAATGATTCGAGCGTTTTATGCGAGTAACTTTCAGAAAATTATATCACATCTTTTTTATCTTTATAACCGATGAATATAATATGTGTTACTAAAAAATACTTTCGAGTTTATGCATCTCGTAACTGATAATGGAGAACTTATAATAAAATGTTTCAAAACGAATCATTAACTTCGCTTTAAAGCCTTTCTTGGCAAATATTAATGAAATTTCACACAAATTACTTTTAAAGATTGTGACTGTGTTTACTCAATAATATATGGAATGTGAATGCACGATCTACATACTTACATATGGAGGCAATCTTAGGTCAAGTTCAACGAGTCGGTCCAGCTAATCGTTCACTCGCTGATTAAGGGGACAAATCGGACTCGCAAATACATGTTTAGGTCCACCTGCACTAGCCTAGCTTGTCTATGACCAATAAGTGTTTTGTCTGTGGTAAAAACCACGCCCGTGTTAGGTCCAACCATCAATTATCCACTTGCCTTCGTTACAATACCATTGAATGATTTTTATCTCATGTACAGTTAGTAAAAAAATAAAATGCGTTTTTTTTGTTTAGACTCGTCGAACGGTAGAGTGCCTACGAAGATTCGTAATGGATATAAGTACCAACGTGAGTAGACATAGATTCTACAATATTATTGCAGCGTTTATTTAAATTAGAAAACGTAAAAACTAATATATATATGTATTGCAATAAAAATTCGAAGCCTAGATTTCAAATCTTTTTCTATTTTGATCTGAAAAATGTTCCGCAAATTACGTAGCCACACGTAAATTACATAATATTCCTAACCTAGCTCAATACAATGAATAGAAACCTATGAGATTGTGTAAGTTACGATCGTTATTAACATATTTCTGTTTAACGTCTGCATGTTAAATCGTTTTTTTGCATTGGAATATGCATATGTGTATATTGCTTGAAATAATTTTATTCTTGTGTTACGATCGGTCAGAATACATTATTTCTCAATATTGATTTAATTACACCTATCCAAATTGAGCAAACATTGCATCCAAATATACCAATCAGGTTTGTTTCGGCTATTTTTATTACAGAATGGGACCGTGTGAGTCAGCTCACAGCTGGTAACCCAGTTATCCGCGTACCGCTGCAGTGGTGCTGCTTTACAAACTATAAAATATAAATACAATGGATTTTCATAGTGGCCAAACTTATTTTAAAGGCTGGCAAACTTAAGATTTCCTGTGTTGATGTTTGTAGCTAAGATGACCAACAAAAAAATATTACAGCGATTTTTTTTTCTAAGCTAAATTAGTTTATTGTTGACGGTACGTCGGCGCGTTTGTCGCTATGTGGGCGTGAGTACGCGCATGCACCGCCCTTGAACTGATTAATGCGTCGATTATTATTTATCGATTTTTGGCAACACCACTATTTAGATAAATTGAGATAGCCGGATATGCTTGTGCGTCAATACTTTGCGAAATGTATAGTGTGTACTTCAAAGTAGTCTTGCCACCTTGACCCACAATTTAACCTAAAATGAATTGTTTTGTCAATGTTAATCTTTTGCATTGTGAATCAGTATTAAACAATGAAGATTCATGAAGTTATCTATTAGAGTACAATTTAAAATTATAATTATAAATCAAATTATACTTTGCTATTTTAACTTAGTTGTTTTGGATTTGCTTACACAGATTTGTTTGTGATTGATATCGCATTGATAGCCCGACTATGGTGTATTCATAATAGAAGTATATAGTACATCAGTAAGCATATCAGTTTTTATTATATATATACTTTCTTTTACCTGGTAAAGGTCGCGGAGAGTCGCTCGATACAGACTTGAGGCAGGCAAATCATTGGGGGAGGCCTATGCCAGCAGTTTCCTTTGGCTGATGGATGAACAGGTGGATGGATATACTTTATTATATTCCTACTTAATATCCTTCAACGTAGTGTAATAAAATAATATAATATTTTATTTTTTAAATCTATATATTACTACGCAACAATTAGAATAGTAATACCATGTTAGTTCTTAAGACATATTGCAAAAGATGTAACTAAAAATAACATTACTTCATTATGAAAATAAATTGAAGAAACAGGCTAAGAAAAATAAATGAAAGCGAGAATTTCAAAATGCCATAAGTTAAGTTTTCACAAATCATTGTTGCCAAGTTGGTTAATAGCGTAAGTCTAAGGGCTAGTCCTGAAACATGAGTCACGGCAGTGAGTCACTAGAGCATAATATGCTGGCTAAATACTGCACTTAATAAAAATATTCCTAAGCAAATGTCCATGAATAATTTCTAAATTATTTGCATACACCTTGTGACTTCTACGTAAAAAACCTTTACATAAAATACACACAAATGATACAAAACAATACGTAAACGTATAGCCAGGAGACGTTACTACGTACGAAGTGAAAAACTATGGAAGCCTCCATGGGACGACTATGTATTATTAAAACCTTAAAGTGAATATTTACAATATTTACTTGAACACAATTTTGATAAATGCATGGAATAAATAATGAAAGTATCCAAAAGTAGATCAAAAAGCGCTAAAAATAACGGTGTTGATGAAAACGAAATAAAAATAAGTAAACCTCATAAACCGGTTAATCTGAATGACAAAGTAAATACTGCGAATTTGAATATTCTCTATTTTAATCTCATGCTAGTTACCAAGGGTGTGGAAAAAGTGCGTGGTGACCTGGACGTTTATATAAGTATAAATACACCCAACAGTCACATAAATAGTCCTGACCTGACCTGATAGTGGGTTCATACAACACAATACAAAGTTACCTGAGGTTGGAATTGGTGCCCTACACAGCGGTAGACTTCCCCCTTTGATAACTTTGGTTAGAAAAAAGCTTTTTAGTCTGTGGGTCATACTAGAGATAACCCACTGAGGATACAGGTGTGGGTTGGTGTAATTTTGTTATTGAGCACAAATATAGGGCTGGTATCTAAGCCTTCATAATTGTCAAGGCTGCACCTTTGTATTGTTACGATCAAAACGTTTTAGATCAAATAATTCAATTTGATTTAGACTGCCACAAAGTCAGTGGGCAGGGCAATCCATGGCAAAGTCGGTAAAAGCAATGTCTTATTTAATGTCAATGCTGACCTTCGAATAAGCACGGTTCAAGTAGATTGCTTTTGATTGAATGTACTGCTAAGACAATGAATGTATAGTTTAACGATTTTAGATCGAAAAGTTAGTTCACGAAATTGATATATTAATAGGTTATCAGGCTGTGCAGATCATTATTTGATCTAGGGCCACGTCATTCGGATCTTTTTCGTAGGCTATGTGAAACCGCCTTCCTTATTTCAGACAAAATTAAGTTTATGTGTTACTAAAAAACAATATAAACATATAGGTATTTTAAATAGTAAAAGGTTTTCTTTTATTATATTTTTATAGTTATTTTTTAAATGTCTATATCGTGCAAATCTTTTTCGATCAATTTAAAGATTACAAAGGCTTGAATGATTTTTAAATATACAACAATACTCTTACACTGTTAAGTGACGTAGCCTTTATTACATACATTATGATTAAATTTGTGAATGTTTTTGTCAAGTTAAAATTATTTCCTTTTTGCAAAAAGACATAAAAAAGTGAAAGTATTCGTTATTTTACAGCATTTACATAATGCTTTCCTTACGTTCAAACGAAAGGCGATATTGATATTATTCTGCAATATAAATATTGAGAATGTTTATGAAAACTGAACCATAAACGAATTCTTATGTGGCAATAGCCGGGGTTTTAATGAATTCTTTTATTTCAAACGTACGTAACCAGACGGTCGTGACAAAAATTTAATAACTCGTATGATACGGTTTGGTACAAGAAAGACTTTGGGCTCGTTAAATTGGGTATTTGAACACCTAATAAGCCAATTAATACATATAAAACGGCTAATTTCAGGTGCTTATCCATTTATTACGTTCATGGTCAATTATTTGTCGGATCCTTATGAAGTGCGTGTATTCTAGTACTAACGATGTAGTACAATCGTGGGCAAAACGAGCATTCTCATTTAGCTTACGCGTGAACGTGTGTAGTTCTTTACTAGTTAACGACAGCTTTGACACTTATCGGACCTTGGACTATTATATTACGAGTATAATAAAATATTAGTAATTTTGTAGAATAATTTAAATATCCATTACAAAATTGACCAGTATCTTATTCGTTTTTTTTAACGTAAATAAACATTCTTCGGGTTAATTAATATAATTTAAGGCACAGGCCTTAATACTTATTTTTAGACATCACGTATCGTATTTTGGAATGCCGAATATTTCGTATTCAAGAACATTTTCCCATATTAAGATTACTCCAATAATGAGTGCTTTTATAAACATAAATTACGCATGCATAATCAACCAGGCCAAAATTTCTTTGAGCCGTACAAATATTTATCCGACCAGGATTTAAAACCGCTTGGAAGCAAAGCATATAGTGCAATAAACCAATTATTTAATGACGGAGCCAATCGATCACTAATCTTTATAATTTATATATTGATTGATCATGATTTCCGTACAGCGGGCTAATTCACGTAATTTTTTGACGTGCCGATCAAGTTGCGGTGCAGTTGCAATGAAGTTTAGATCTTAGTGTCAAATGGTATTCTTGTAATTGTTTAGCTGCGCGTGAACTGCACCTAAGCTATGCGTAAACTGCGCGTGTGCTGCGCGTCAACTGTACGTCAGTCGTATGCAAGAAGCTTATACGTGAATACCGATCAAGTTGCGATTTGAATCACGCACATAAAACACACAGCAGTAGAATACACTAAACCGCTCGCGTGACGCGGACTTGACGCGAGCGTATCTGACAGCGGTTGTCAAAATTACGAGAATACAAAAAGGTCTGTTTTGATCGAAACTTAACTGCAACTGCACTGCAACCAAACTTATTTAATTACGTGAATTACCCTACAGATACGAGTATTTCTACCGCTTAGCTGAACTTCAATTCGATTCGGGAATCGCGATTATTGATAAAACTACCAGGCTGTTTTTTTCAAACTTGGCACAATGTTATCTGTGGTGGTAAGCAACTTGTAGTGTAAATGAAGTACCATATGTCAATATCACCTGTATACATTTTTTATTCATGAATGTGTTGCCGCCCCATCAAATCGGGAGGAGAGCGGCAAGGAAAAGCGATGGGAAAAGGAAAGGGGTATTGGGCACCCGGCAATCTCACAAGCTTTTTTCGGAAATTGTGAGTCCATACTGACAGTCAATATTCAGATAGGCACTTGTTAGTACTAGTATCATCGGAATCATAATGTGCGTCAACTGCGGCAAGTTTTATCGTTTTAGGATGTAATATGTTAAGTATTCAAAATTTACGCAACTAGATGATACTTGCACCGAGGTGAAGCCGAATCGAAGTGCTAATACTACTTTTTAAATATGGGGAAAATTATCTGTTTATCTTGGAGTTGGTGGACAGGTTATAACGCATTTCATCCGACTAAAAAGGAAAGATTATGGGTTTCACCTCCTTAACCTTCTGCTTAAGCGCATTGCTAACGTAGCACTACGCGAGGTGAGAAAATATAGTTCATCACCAGCTGTCTCTCTCGTGCCTTTGGAGCATGGTGTACAGCGATACAATTTCCTATAACGTTGACCGCTACAAGGAGTAACATTAAATAATATACCAGTCCGTCCCTGTATTGATGTACCAGTGCGATTTATTTATCAGTGAAGGATTAGTACCTACTTTAATGCTTTTGTGTTTCTTTTTAAGTGACTTGGAACACTCATAGGCCTGGTAACATTAAATAACCTAACGTAGGCATCGACCACAGAATGCCTATTTTTGTTCCGTGTAAAAATTTCGATGCGATGTCGTCACCCCAAAACACTGGCTAAAACATATTATATTATATTTTTAATGAAAATAATATGAATTAAATATGAATATTGAATTATATTAAAACATATTATATTATTGTAGAATTTATTACTTTTGAAAGTAAATGCATAATATCGTAATTAGTTATTATGATAACTTGCATTATACTTACGCAACACGAAAGTGAAATAATTATGTTATTTTGCACTGACAGGACGACTTTGTAGTTGATTACATTATATTTGAAGGTCACTGTATGCAGGTTGATAGATGCGGATAATTTTGATACAAGTATGAGTGATTTATTGTACAATCATGTTTTATAGACAGGTTTCCAGGATAAAGTGCGGGAAGGACAAATGTCTTAATACAAATGTTATATAAATAATTCTATTACGTAATGTGACAATTTATTATCAAACGAGTTGATTAACATTTTACAATGCATTTAGCAAATAAATATTTTATGTGTTAACGATCTGTATTTATTTTGTTTTATTTACTAACCATTAGGGGCCGCTTAATAAATCAACAATAAATTAAATATTGTAACATTTAAAATATGACATCGGTAAAGACAATATTATAAACATTCATGTTTCGGTTTACATAAATACATTTTCATTAGTATATTAGATACGATCAATTCGATTGTTATAATCTAGGATTCTTGTTTGATTTACAAATATAAATAGTAATAAAAACGACTAATACAGAGTCCACTTTTAGTTCGTATGGAGTAAAATTTTACATCTATTAGAGTGTATGGTATCGGAAAAATAGTTTTAAAATCATCGTCGAGAACAAAATAAAAAAATTAAATCATGTATTTCTACTTACTAAACGCGCTATTGCTATACACGCACGGGTTCATATGTCGGACCCGACTCAGATTTACTGTAGAGCATTTATTGTAGAGCCATGCTGATGTCAGCCATGACTCTGCATGAATGGGCGTGCTCGTCTGGGGTAGTACCACTATCTCACAGGAGATCGACGTGAAGCGACAGCTTTGCTGTCGCGTTTCGTGCGGTGAGTGAGACTGCCGGATGCCTAATACCCCTTTCCTCTTCACATCCTTTTACCTGCCCCCTCCTCTCCTGATCTGAGGGGCCGGCAACACACCCACGATCCAAGCATTGTGAATGTTCATGGGCAGCAATGACCACTTACCATCAGGTGACCTGCTTGCTCGCTTGTCGGACCAATGCTATAAAAAAAAAACATGATTTCAGAGCACACGGTGTCGGGCGTCATGTATGATTCTAATTTTTTAATCCATAGGTTGCACAAGCAGCAGTTCAATATCCAGCAAGCATGTCTGTGCTTATTTTTGTCATACATTAGCAGTTATGCCTGCCAAGACGATGTGTCATGAGGCAAAAAAAATATTCGGAATTACAAATAAAGAACCAGTCACGTATTACTCAGACGCAAATCATTTTTTGTTATATCAAATAATTCAATTTGGCATTCAAAATAGGACTACAATTTGTTTTTATAGCTTTTCTTGCGACCCTAATTGAATCAATTAATTTTATATGACAAATCATAATTTTGTGTGTCAGCTGTCATGGGCTAGGATTTGAGTGCCTCCTTCAACTATTAGCCGAGAGCTACAACTCAATAACCTAATTTCAGCCCGGTTTACATAAATAACATTATCAGTAAACGTTGCACCGAGTGGGCCACGCTATGCAGTGTGACCAGATGTAGATCATTGCAGTGCGATATCCAACACGAGCTGCGTGATAATAAATCTGTCTTATAAGATTTGCTAAAGTGTCTGTTCCTACTGTTATATTAACATACAATCAGTGTAGGAAGTGTGACTTGCGGTTTACACCAACCGCAGATTTCGTGTAGCGGAGTAATTTAAAAAAATATTTCTGAAATTATACATCTCGAGTCGTATTTATGAGCGCGACAATCTTAAAAAAAATATTAAAAATATATTCATATTTATTTTGATACAATATGGTTATTATAAAATATTATTTCGATTTTTTTTTATAACATTCAACTCTGTTACTCATACCAAATCAGCAGGACTTGCCATAAAAACAACAAATTGTGCTTCTTTAGTTCTCCTTTAACTATTTTCCCCTTACTGACATTCCCAATAGGTACATCTTCAAAGGCTTGCAACAAAGCCAATTTTCCCCAGTATCGTATGTTCGGCTGCAGTAAGTATGTATGCCGCTTTGTCGGTTTCTTGTTCTATACTGCCAAAACAATAAAAGAAAAAAGATACGTGACCTGTTTTCACTCTGCCAAAATCTAAACCACGTTATAATTATTTTATTGTTAAGAAATAACTCCGTAATTAACACGCAGTAACTCAGTTAGTATGCTTATGCTTAGAAAGTTAAATAAAAAAGTTTGTACGCGTAATGCGTATCTGAGCTGCATAAAGACTTTTGCACACTGAGGTTGTATATTATGATATGGTATTGAAAACACATATGGCGTTTCATTCTAAGTTGTTTAATTAATCTGAAATTTTAAAAATATAGATACGACTAAAAATAGCACCGAAAGAACTGATGCCAAATATACAATATTTTTAATACCACCAATATATTACCTATGTAGATACAACGCATAATATAGTAGGTGCAGTGAAACCCAAAAATAACGTTTAGTCGACTCATTTATGCCGGCCTCCTCGAAGTCGGATTTGCACAGGATGAATTCAAAACGCGATACAATTGTATGGGTCATTATCACTCTTTGGGCGAATACGAGTTTCTTACCATTAGACAAATATTAAATAAATAAATACACATAACAGTCACATACATAGTGCTGACCCCACACTAATATTGAGCCTTGTGTCCTGGGTATCAAATACTACTAAAGACTTTTCGGTCTCACAAACACCCAGACAAACACACCGAAACAAATAACTGTGGATCACACTAATATTGTTCTCGGTGCAGGGATCGAACCCGCGGCCTGATATTTCACAGCCGGCGTCTAACCAACTGCGCCACGGAGTCTGCTGAGATACTCCGCAACTTCAATCACCTAGCGAAACGCAACAGTAAAGTTTCTTCACGTCCCACACCGGACTTGAAAAGTAGAGCCAAGTACCAAGCCATGTCGAAAAAAATTATAGTAAGGAATTCAAAATTCACTTTTAAATGTTAAAGGGTTTATGATAACATAATTAATAAAAGATTCTATTGATAAATATTCTTTACATTCAAAATTTTTCTCATACCATGTCAGCAGTCATAAACTAAAGCTAAAAATAATACACATAATTATGTCATTTAAATACATGATATGAGTGAAACTTGTTGCTCAATCTAAAAATTATAACCAAATCAACATCTCAAATATGAGCTTTAAAATTTATAAATATTAAACACCTATTTCATAAATGGCTATTAATAAAATATTCCTAATACATTAAGAAAACCTAGATGTCTTTGGTTAATCGTCAATAGAGCCGGTAGCTGAATGTAGAAATCTAACAAGGACTAATTGGCGTGCGAGACTGAAATTAATTAAAATCATTTATGACCGCAATTTTGCCATAAAGATTTTAATCAGATTAAAATCAAAATGAAATTACATCAACATTAAAATTCTAGTAATAATAAAGCAATCAAATATCACAATTACGGTATTATATAAATGCGAATTTCAATCTAAATAAAGACATGCTATAATGACAGTAAAGCCTTATTTAATTGTTTCAAGTATCAAATGTGTCTAACTTAGCTTCAAAGGCATTTAGCGCTTAAGTCATATCTAAATCGGTCTTAATATCAAAATACTAAATCCGATACTGATCTAGAGCAAAGCTATAGGGCTATTAAGGAACTAAAGCCAACCATTCATAGGTAACCCATTGTTAAGTGACAGACTGTATGAACTTAGCTTAAGTAAATTGTGTTTGCTCCAGAACTATCAATTGCTGTATCAATTATCTTCAATCATAATGCAATATGAGAATGATTTAATTCTCGTGAGTGTGGCAATTTTCCAATGGATACGTAAACTAGACGCCACTCACATATATGTATATGTTATATGTGTATATACATATATATGTATTTGTACATAGCAAAACATATACGACTATAAACACGCCTTTTTTTTCTGAAGAGGTAGACAGAGGTGCTACCAGGACAACCACGTTTCGCCTTGTATGTTCCGTCCCACGGTGTGATAGGGGGCGGGCCTATCGCCATATCGGGCAGAAATTCCTGACTCCGGGCTGATAATGAATATATAATCACTTTGCCCGACCCGAGATTCAAACCCGAGACCTCAGCTTTGTAATCATACAACCGTACAATTAAGCCACCGAGGCATAACATTTGTATGTATAAATATAATAATTATATTCTCATTAATGATAATTATGATCGATTCGTTGACGTATTTGCAAACAATTCTACCTACGTGGCATAAGGAATGTCATTTCTGTCGGATAAAGTTATAATTTATAAACATGCGTAACGTGCGTGGGTCAACCACACGAATTTGTTCATTGTGTTAATAATATGTGTGATATTTTCTGCTCGCGGTAACGGAGGACACCACCTTATGCATTTATAAAGCTATTATTCCAAGAAATAAATAAATAAAAATCACAACGAAAAAATATTGGCAGTTTAAAATTGTGATGCTGGTGTTGACTCAAGAAGCCTCCAAGCAATGACTAGAAGAAATTTAAATATAAAGGAAGGCAATAAAAAAACATTTATTAAAAATACAAGAAACAACAGCTTTAACATAATAAGTTACTCGTACTTGATAGTGACCGTAATTGTCTTTTATTTCAAAACCACAATGTACTCCGTCCAACATTTAACATAAAAAATACATGTAAAAACTTTATGCCTAATAAATTATTCTTATAATTACAAACTAAGACAAATTAAATAGGCTAACACAATAACAAGTCCATTACGTGCCTTGAAATTATTTTGATGCAATATTTACTTAACTTTTTATAGTGCGAATGCGGTTGTAAGGTAAATGCGGGCTTGTAAATGCGGTAAAAAATGGAAATTTCTGTTGAAATCACATCGATTGCTGCATTAAATCGCCGACTTACTGACAATGTGTCAAAACACACCCTATTACATTTCCCTTAATACGTATTTGCCTAAAGAATGTCGTGATTTTAAGCGTGCCTATTAGAGTTCCAAGTGCGCTGGCGCAACGTGGGCCTGATTTTACACAACTTATTGTGGCCGTTTATATAATCCGTATGGTTGTCGCGGGACGCAAATTGGGCAATTTCTAAAAAGGCTTGGGTGTGTAATTGACGATTTCTCGAATAATTAAATTTGCGAGTGTTTCATCGACTTACTAAAGTTATGCAAGTCGTAGCTTGAGTGTCTAGCCGTTCTATAAAAATGTTAATGACTCTTTAGGTTAATAAGGAACCCACAACATTGAAAGCGTACAAGGTTCTTTACCTATACTAGATGTTACTAGTCCGGTAATTTTAAAAATTTTGTAAAACCATCTCGTATCCGACATGGTGTATTGTAATTCTTTTATTTTTTGTTTCAGTTATGGAAATTCCAATTGAGGATGGTCATAAGAATGTGCCGCTCTTTAACACTTTCAGAATGTTTTTTTAATAAATTGTAGTCGTTGTTGTAGTCGTTCTAGGTATTTGTTACAATGTCCAGACGGGTCACTTCCTTATAACTCTGGTACGAAGTGGACACGCTATTTTCTGAACTAATATACGGTCAAGCTTTTACAATAAAACATAGGTAATTTGTATTTGTGATGTAACTGTATCAGCCCATACACGACCCACTGCAGGGCACGAGCCTCCTCTACAATCGAGGGTACGATTGAGAGTGGTTAGGCCATATAGTCCACCACGCTGGCCCAGTGCGGGTTGGCAGACTTTTACATACCATAGAAATTTATACAAATCGCTATGGTATGCAGGTTTCCTCACTATGTTTTCCTTCACCGTTATAGTGCGTGGTGATTGACTATCAATACACACATGACTCCGAAAAGTCAGAGGTGTGCCCTGGGATTTGAACCCGCGACCACCGTGAACATGTAGGCAGCCACGTCTGGTCCGTTACCAACAGGCCACCACGCACTTTTTTTTTGTGATGTAAACCGCGAAGTAATATAGCCAACGGCCATGTCCTTTAACAGACTTCGAATATCCGAAGCATGTGTAACAACAATGTGAAATTGCGTTTTTTCGGGGTTTCGTAAAATTTATTGAGCTCTAATGATACATAGTAAAATCACTAGTAATAAAAGTGAACATCATATTTGTATCTTAAGGTAAAAAACAGCTTTCTGATCTAGATAATTAACAAACTTAGTAAGAATAAAGTAATTTTCAAGAATAAAAGTAAGAAGTTTCAGACATATTAGTAATTTTATACTAAAACTAAAGTTTGCTATAAATTAATTATGCAACGGTTATGTTTTATTTGACGAGCTCATTATAATGGAACAGTAAAACAAGCACCGGTGCGGATCACATTCCAGATGTATGTACACCAACTACTCGTATTACGTAATTTAAAGAAATAGAAAACCAGCGAACTGACAGTTGTCTAACGAAAATTAAATCAAGTGCCAAAATGATCTTGTGGTTTTTATTTGATGGAATGGCATCCGCCAATCAATAAAGCTTCATATCTAATATGTAAAGCTATTCAATATTATTATGAGAAATCATTTGTAAAACTTAAGGGTGCAATTAGATTCTCACCGATAAAATGATTGGGGGTTATATAAATATTCGTTCCCGATGAGGCACTGTGGAACTGAAAGGAGCCTAATGTTGTCTGATAACCTGATTCTGATTTGACAGCCTCCGTGGCGTGTGGCGCGTGGTTAGACGCTGACTGTGAAATGAGAGGCTGCAGGTTTGATTCCCGCACCGAAACAAATATTTGTGTGAAATATAGGTATTTGTTTCGGGTCTGGGTGTTTGTTTGGTGGTGATACCCCTGACACAAGACTCGATCTTAGTGTGGGTTCAGGACTGTGTATGTGACTGTTGGGTGTATTTATTTATTTATAACCATAATTGAAAACGAGTGTCAACTATTTCTATGGTATATGAAGTTCACGAACCCACAGGAGCAGAGCAAGATGGTGAAGTAAGATCTAATGCAGATGCGAGATTTATGGGGTGGTATATAAGTATAGCTTAATAAAAATTAAACCGATATTCAAATCAGTACTAGCACGATGAATAAAAGAATTTGCAAAGTCATTGGGCACTTCTAACATTTACACGGCACGTGACAAAATATCAGATTTCATATTGCTGCCAACGGTGTTATTTAGCATAACGCAATGATTAATTTTAATGGTAGCGGTTTGCTAATAACTATTAAATACATTCCTCCATTTAA
This sequence comes from Theretra japonica, assembly GCA_033459515.1. Classification (NCBI taxonomy): domain Eukaryota; kingdom Metazoa; phylum Arthropoda; class Insecta; order Lepidoptera; family Sphingidae; genus Theretra; species Theretra japonica. The sequence continues at coordinate 4,396,217 of CM065936.1, forward strand.
TCATGTCTTGTCAAGTGCTTGTAAAATGAAATGGGAAGCAATAAACTTGATATGCTTACATTTATCAACAGCGGTTTATTCAGTTTCTCGGCAAAATTATTAAACACTTCAGCTGGTTTGATGATCAAAACATTACGTGTGTAATCTATTTATTTATAAATATACTTTAAGTAGACATATCCGACAGGTCGATGTGGAGATTATTGGAGAAGGTCTATGTATAGCACTGGAGTTCCTGTGGCTAAAGAGAGAGAGAGAGAGGCATAATGACATCACTTTATATAACGCAGATCTTGCTGTGATTATATTATGTTGTGGAAATTTTAGTCACTACTATGTAATGCGAAAAGTATTAAATATAATGACCAACTAAAGTATGCCTACATAAAAAATAGTTGACTTTTTTATATAATTACTTATATGTAATATTTTTTTAATCAAATTTAATAATAAGAAACAATGAAAAGCTATATGATTTTCATTTTACATGTGATAGAGGCACGTTATATCTAGCCTTAACATGCTTTGAATAACGCATATATATAATATAATATAATTGTCTCATACTGCAACAATAAACTGATCCCAATGTACGTAACACCAAATAGTGTTAATTTTAACTTGATTTTCATAATTACAGTGGGCTGTAGCTTTAAAAATACGCTTAATTATATTAGTCTGTACCATATTGTACTCAATCAGCGTAAACCATTCAATCGATCTCTCGGCTGTAGAGGAGTCCCATGCTCAGAAGTGGGCGCATATGGGCTGACACAGTTGAGTGCAGTTTTTTTGCAATGCACGCCGAGACGAGCATGCCATTCGCCTGATAGTAAGCGATACGACCGCTCATGGACAGTAGCAAAACCAAAAAGGACCATGAATTACAAACCAATACTTGGCATTCCACTGCGCTCGCCATCCCGAGAGATCCTTATATTTTAGAATTTAACACCTTTGTTAAATCTCATTATGTCCAGTAGTTATGCTGATTACAATGTATTTCAACCCGGAACACAACAATACGTTTACATTGCCGTACGGAATAAATAGACGTTGCGGTAGTACCTACCCAGGCGGCCCCTCACATATGAGAAACTTACCACCAAATTTTCTCAGTATTTACGGTAAATTAGTCTCGATATAAGACAGTAATAATAGTATTAATATAGGTGGTGTAGTGAATATAATCGGAGTGGCGCTACGTTATAGCCCAAGTTGTCAAATGTCCGCACGCGCGCGACGCACGACTTACTGCCGGTATGCACCCCTGTTGCCGTAACCGACGCTAAACCCAATCAACTCGCCACTAACACATTATGTAATTAAAATTAACTATTATATTTTGTGACGCGGCTTAGGATCTTGATATTTTTTATTTTAAAATAAAAAAACGTGGATACGAGTATGGTTGCGAAATGCTTGTTGCATGAGAAAACACCACATACACTATTAGGACTATAATGATGTTTTCGATGACCAAAAGATGTAGTTAACTCTCACAAACATATTAAGTCATAAAACATTGTTTTTTTTTGGTAATAGATGAACACCTAAGCTCAGTACTACATACTCGTATTATAAGCATTTTTATGCCCAGTTGACTACGTATATTATTTCTTAAACAGGAAACGTGTCTAACTGTATGAAAATAAACATACTAACACACTTTCCGACTTAATAGTAGCTAAAATAGTAAATAAGACATCGCCATTAGACACGCATTACAGACAATTCGTCCGTCATTACAGTTTAAATATGAAGTGCGATTATATGGCGGCTTTGTTGACGCAGTCACGATCTGAACTATTAAAAATGATGATTATAGCAAATTATTTTATCAACTAAAGCGTTGAAGCATGTTCCTTACCTACTTGTAAGTGTTTAAAGGAATATTAATATGTGGCTACATAATAGTCTAATCATAATCGACCTATTGTGGTTGAACTTGTACGTAATAAGACAGTAGAGGAAGCCGACAATGGTGTTCTGAGAAACTATGTGCTGTGTCCTGCGCAGATGTACAATCGAACATACACGATTCGCAGCTCACACCTATTACCACAAAATCAACGAAGCTGTACATCATTACTCACATAACACATTACCCTAAATAATAACATGCCAGTGCAAATTAATATATTTGTTTAACGTATTTGTAAGAAATACTTTAATAGACTTACCGGATGCTCTATAATTTTATTAAAATTCAATTCTTCTTTTTCGCCAAATTTCAATGAACGAATGATTCTTAGAATATTGTTAGTAGGAGCGGTACATTCTAGTTCCTTACAGACGGGATTTAGATATTATTTTGTGCGGTTGGAACTATGTACGACTGCTAGGTTAAATTATTTGTATATCTTTTAATATTGTCACGAAAAAGCGGTCTCTCCAATAGTCACATACTAAGTATTCTCCCAAAACCATCGAAAGAAACGATATAGTATAAAACATTAATCTCGACAAGAAACTAGCTAGTCGGCATTATTACACTAACCTGGTTGAAACCGAGTAATTACTGAACCCGAAATGTGACATACTCCCGGTGATCCTTTAACGGTGGTATCTTTCAGGGCGGATACACAAACCATACCTCTATACCGTAATTTACTTAAATCCGAATTATATCCACGTGCAATCAGATCGTGCTAGTAGCTAACATTATAGTTAACCGATAATTTAGCATATCGTTATCTCTATTCGGTATTCACTCATTCAAATAATACACACAATTTCACGCCAATCACTATTAATCGTAAGCTGATTTGCACTTTGTAGGCGCATGCGGCATGACACGCCCTAGACGTCAACGGCCCCGAAATTCTTACTTCCGTAATATACAATCACATCCTGGACGTTTTTCTCCTACACCGAAATATTTTTGACACTATGTCGGCTGGACGCAAAAAAAAAACATCAAAAGACCAATTCCAAGTATTGTATAAGTACAAGTTTTTGTTTATATTTCACGTTTGATATAATTTTATGGATATACTTAAGTTTTAACTAAGTACTTAATTTCAACAGACATAGAGCCATCATAAACAAAATTTAAGCATCAATAGTATTTTATTACATGATTCATATAATTATTGTCACCTTATCATAAGAAAAAAAATGAATATCGGTTATAAAATATACAGTCATCGGTTATCAAGTGTTCATATCAAACCCAAGTGACGTTTAAACGGTTTAATAACAAACAGTTAATTCGTTGGTTGTAATGTGTGCAATTGTAACGTATCTCGGCTTAATACCGACATATTGGCCAATATCCTTCCTCAAATCTCGAGTTAATGAGCTACTTCCATCTATGTTTCTTACTCGTAAGCCTGTTCATTCACAAACTATTGGGCAACACAAAATCGTAACTATTTAACCTAAACAATTTTGTCAATAATTGTTTTTGTACTTTTATTAACACGCTTATGTTTTTTGCCATAGCTGGACCCGGAACATGGTGTTGTTGTCAAGATCCTGTTTTTTGGCCCAAATATTTTTGTTTCTTATGTAAAATTCTCAAATTTTAAACCGGGTAATGTCTCACATTTTTTTTAGCTTCTTAGCTCAAATAATGAGCTTATATGTTACTGACCGTTCGAATAAACTATAAGGTTTGACTTCAATGCATAAGCAAATGAATTGCGTCGTGGCTGGGTTTTATAAATATAAGATGTTACACTAAACACAAGGGTATCTTAGGGTGTGCATATGGCGGTGCATGGGATTAAAGGATTAAATGATCGAGCGTATTGTTTATAATTAAATTCGTTTACAAAGGAAATAAGCGATCATACTATGCTGTCATACATTAGGATTATGTTAGTTTGCAAAGTAGCTATTCTGTGAAAAATCTACCAGGAAACTCAACCGTGACGTTTTTATTTAAATTTAGCTGCTTTATTATTCGAGGCTCAGTAGGCCGGATTTGGCGTAAGCAAATCGTGGCATAATTAAACAGTTCCGTTACGATACAATCAATTAAATGTAAACTAATAAACAATTGAAAATCGTTACATTTACAAGCTCTTGTCAATTGGTGGCGTGCTAGGCCGCCATTGTTTATTTTACTACGATTGCTGGGCGTGCATCTAGATATGCCCGCCGCATTAGCACTAATAGTTTACTTTTATATTTAATCCTGGCTTACAGCCTAATAAAATGTATTTTCATAATGTCAACGCGTACTTAACGGGTATTAATTAAAGGTCGCTACTAAAAGATAATGTTCTCGGAAATAGGTCGGTACGATCGACGGTTTTTTTTTGTTGCTAATTAATATTGTAAAATGCGTAACACTGGATAGAAAAAAATATGATTATTACAATATGCCTTAAAGATTTTTACAGCAACCTATTGGAAGCATATTGGGATCTCTTACAAGTTATAAACCTTACCTTAACCATAAAGTAAGCTTGGTATGAATTGTCTTCAAAGCTGTGTTGAATAAAATATACTTTTTAACTTTACTGCCACAAATCTCTCTACCACTTCCACCTTCGTATGTCTTTTCATATGCATCTTGACCGCGCGATGCGAGGCAACTGCCTAATTATCGCGGGAAAAACTATTAGGTACCTCCATACATTCTGAGAAGCAATATTTAATGCATGAACCAGATTGGTAACTACAAAATTTATTCTAAATTCCTGCGCAAATATTATAATTTCATTGTAAAACAATGTTGAATACAATGCATATTTTAAGTCGATATACGTACTTGTAGATTGAGATTAAGGTTCCGGAATAGGTTTGGTGCGAGGTGGGGCCGGCAAGGTTAGATTAGATGTTATGTGATGCGGCAACATGAGATTAGGTGTAATGGGATGCATCATGCTGTACAGGGCAGTAGAATTAAATAAAATTAAAAAAAATGATGTAGCCACACACGGATTGGACGGCCAGTAATCTTTACCAAAGCGATATTACACAGCACGAAGATGTTTTATTTGTTAATGTTAAATACTTTAAAACCATATAAATATTTTCGGGTATAAAAACTGACATAAAGGTAAATAAAACTTAAGCAATACAGATAATCATCTGCCATGCAATTCATATTAATCCAACAGGCAGTTAACGCTTGCCTTAACAGAATGCAATTTTATTTATGAAAAACCTCCGCAATGATGTGCAAGCATTTATTACAATTATCAGAAAATGCAAGCAACACGCAAATATGCTTTATCACATAATCCCCACTGCACAGTATGATATTAATTTCTTCTGTTGTAGGTATGACACATATCAGAGCAGGTATTATAAACATCTATTATGTACAAGGATCATTTCCATCACGCAATATCAAAATTCCAAAATTCCAATAAATATTTGCTGATTACACGAACAGTTTTCTGAATGCTATCAAATATGCTATATAACTATGATCAAATCTGTGCTTTACATCCTTCAAAGGGGCGTTATTTAAGTATCTAAAAGCAATTAATATTTCATAGCAAATATAAATTAAATGAATAATGCATATTTTATCGTAACAATGTCATTGATCTAGTTGTTCCCTAAAAACCTCGATGTCAAATAACTCGGTTGTAAAAACCAAGCCATCAAAGAAGCGAAATATTTGCACAAACATGCTTAAAAATCAGGTTGCGCCGAACCCACCCGAGAATGGAATAAGGCGAGGTAAAAAAAACAGCTTTAAAACATTTGATATAGTTTCTCATATGATTGCACTGGAGGTTTATTTGTTAAGACCGTAATAAACTAAATTTTATTGGAAATTAATGTCAGCACATAAATCAAGATTGCATAAAACCGCATCGTACGCAATGCAACATACATACTTAATTAACGTGATGCATGTGGAAATTAAGCGAATCTCATTTCATTTAAATGTATAATGTTTCATCTTCATATTTGTTGAAATTTTAACATTTGTTTATACAAGAAACATTAATTTATTCAAAGTAATATAGAACAAACAAAAAGAAAATATTATGTATAAGAGTTAAGCATTGGTAAATTGCTCTAGTTTAAACTTGCGATCGCAGAAAAGAAAAACAAACATTGGCATTTATAACATTTTATAGTATATTATATCAATAAATAGATACTTCACACATACATTAAATATGGTAAAATATATTTACAAACCTCATAAACTAATTGTGTGGTACTTTAAGTAATTAATGATTTATTTACAAAATAAAAGAGCTCAAGTATGCATTACACTCATGACGCAATCATAATATTTTGAAACAAGTGGAGCGCAAAACTCATTAAAATTTTGATTGATAGATTGTTGATATAAACAACGCGAATCGCTGCCTTTTACATTAGGTACTATATTAGATGCTTATAAAACAACAGATCTCATAAACGTCCCACAATCCCATAAGATAATTTATAATGAAATACTAATATAATTGACTAACAGATTATATATTGAAATAAACAGTTTAATTCGCCCGACTGAAGCCGATGACGGATTCTATTAATTTATCATTAACACGGCTAAAGGCCTCACAAAGCGGTGTTGTTTTGATTTCTATTCGTCTTAATTTGAGTAACAGAATTAGCATCTGTAACCACAAACATTCCACGATAATCGAGTTTCTGGTAGCGTTGGTATATCAATAATTCCCATAAGAGATACTCATTGCGAATTTGTTTAGTGAAATCTATTCCAAAATTAAATTTCTGATTGTTAGATAAAATTGGAAACTGTGTGCTTTATTAGTTTTTCTTCTAATGAAAGACACCGGAATGTTAATCAAATTTTCAAACAATTGAATGTTTTAGAGCAATTATTATAAAAAGGGTCCCATTTGTGGTATACCTCCATAGGTATTTATGCAACCATACCATTATGGTTGCATAAATACCAGGTTTAATTAATTGTGAATAATTTGTAATGATTAGTGTATTCTGAGACTTTGCATCCGTTTGTAACAGATTTAAATAACAAAAACAGTTTTATATTATTATTTCCTCAAATATAAAATAAATCGAACCAAATGCGAGAACCACATAATGTGCACTCAATTAGAATTGTAGAAAAATAGTCAATGACCCTGATAGATCTTATTACGTGCTCGGAAAACTGTTAAATATTTATTTAAGCTACCATAAACGTAGTCCAAATGTGGAGCTGGGTCGAGAAATTAATTTAGTTATGTAAGGAGTCTATATACTCTTAATAACCGTATGGACAATTATTAACGAAATGGTCATGTGCTGCATTTTTATGTCCGACTATATTACAATTACTATATTTTATAATGACGTATACACAACTAAGAACCTTGTCCGTTTGTATGAAAGTAAAATATAATATACTATAGGCGAATAAGAATATTGTTTACGGTTAAAGATGAAATTTGGTTGCCGTAAGGCATTGTTTATATGTTCCCTTTTCTTTTCATTGTTGAGAACTTTATTTTTAAAATACGTTTTTTTATGTAATGACATTATAAGATTCTTGGTATTACGCTCAGTTTCTTAATATAATAAAGAATTCAGTTGCCTGAAATAATTACATATTTTAAACTCTGGTTATTCGATGGGCTGTAAAAAATATATATGTATTATCTTGCAAAGTCACGTTTGCAAAATGTGTACTCAACCAGAAACTAACATGATTTTCTTTTCAAGCAATAAATTATATTGAGGCTAATTTTTCACACCCAATTAAAATACACGTAGTAAACAATGTCTGATAGTTACTTGGAGAGGCCACCAGAGGATAGTAAAGTTACGTTGAATATATAAACAATATCCATTTAAACCTGGATTCGCGTGTTTTCATATTTAATTTTAGAACAAAATACAGTAAAACACATCTTTAAGGCAGATCTTTCATATTAGTATTTTTCGCAGTTGCTTTTTTATCATAATTATTGTATTCAATTATATTTTAAACAGTATTGTAGATTTGAGCATTATTGGCCAGAACAATTCGTAATAATCATCAAAGTATGCAAGTCTATTACCGCAGGGGATTAGTCTACAATTTCACATGACGCTTCTCGATCCTTGGCTTTTCTTGTACAAACCCACCTATTCTGCAAAAGTAACAGATTTCTATAATATAAGAAAATTCTAGACGGCTTTACTCAAAACATCGTTTCAACAACAGAAGCCGTGAATCATTTCATAATTAACAAACACTAAAACATTTGCTACAATGGTCTGTATGTAAACGGTATGATTTGACCATTTACCACAACAAATGTACATGAAAAACAAACAGCTATTATATATAATAGGTTCGTGAGTGAAGCCTGGCCCGCTGTATTATGTCCGAACTAATAAAATAAACATTATTTCTTGCTCATTATCCGAAAGTGATCGGATGTGAGTTCCGAACAGCGTTGTCACAGACCTTGGCTATCTGTGGCAGTGTCAAAGCATTTAGTTGGGCATGTGGTAATAATGACCAGTTATCCGACCACGTTACATGAAACACTTGAATTAGAATTCCCACGCATAATGTGTAGGGTCGATAGCGTGAAATAATTGAAGGTAGACCTCCGTAATCGTGGTTTACGCACTACTATAAGGTTAGCGACGCTCAACGTGTGACTTATTTTAATTAATCATTGAATAACAATAAAATGTGCGTGAACTCCGTTGTCCGCTGTGAGATTTAGATCCATAAATTGATTTGAGGATAGACTCTTAAATATTCGTTCGTTTAACAATAAGTGAGAAAGCAGCGCTGTAACGCGAGCTCTCGGGTTCAATCTTCACACTTATGCCAAAAACTGTTTGTTTTGCGTTTGGATGATGTGTAACTGATAAATTTCTCGTAAATTTTGATCACCACGGCACAAGACACCTGTTTAACGCGGGATCGAGACTATGCTATTATCAAACTAGTTGACATAAATTATAATCCATTCTGAGTGCATGAGACATACGGTACACTTATGACCTTTAAAAATGCACCTGCTTCGTTTATATTGACAATCAAAATCAAACTAACTAAATATGGTTGCGTAATATGAATTACTAATAAATATAAGTGGAACAAAATAACGTAATATGTTACACAACTAAGTGGCTATGCTCAGCGACAGGTGGGGCTTTCTTTGTTTGAACCGACCTGCCTCAATCAGAACCGTAATATTTTTGCAATTGTCAGAGGTCTGAAACATTAACATAGACCGATTCATTGGACTTGGAAGTTCTTTAAGATGTGGAATATAAGAAATCATCATTTATATTGTATACTTGTCGAATTTACCAACAATTTACTGTTGATAAACGGACCAGACGCGGCTGCCAACATGTCACGGTAGTCGTGGGTTCAAATCTCAAGGCACACCTCTGACTTTTTGGAGTCATGTGTGTATTGATAATTAATCACCACGTACTATATAGGTGAATGAAACCATCATGAGGAAACCTGCATACCATAACTATTTGCAAGAATTTCTATGGTATATAAAGTCCGCCAAACCGCACTAGGCCAGCGTGGTGGACTATATACCCTAACCACTCTCAATCGTGCCCTCGATTGTAGAAGAGGCTCGTGCCCTGCAGTGGGGCGTATCTGGGGTAATGCAGTACTTTTTGAATACTTAATTTTCAATACGTTATACTCGTAATGAATCTAAATAATGTGCATCATATATTTTTCTCCTCCAACTCCGAGAACATCAGCATAAAAAAAAGGATATATCAATCTTAATGTTAAATCGAATGCTATCCAAATTATCATATTATTTTTCAAATGCAAAGCGCGTAGTCCATTTGCGATCTGATTTTTTGGCAACATTTCATAAACAGCAAATTAGTGATTTATATAGTTTAAAGGTCGCTGAATGCAGGCTGCCTCCAATAGGTCACTGTGAAAATCATCGGGAGAGGCCTATGTTCAATAGTGGACTTCCTTTGGCTGATGGATTAGATTGATAGTTTAAAGCGTTGCAGTCGCAATTGAGCCCCACGTCAGAAATGTCCTCTGCTCAATTAAAACTAATTTTGTAACCCTGCTGGTTCCTAGATTACTAAATATAAAGTCTGGTAATCGTCGAATCATAAAAATCTCACGCTAGATGGTACGCTATGTAGATACTCTATTTACGAATAGGCGCACTATTCGTTTACTGGTGCCAGCAAAAAAACATTAATTTAACCTGTAATCTATTTAAGGTATCTGAACTTTCTGACCATTAACGTCATTTGGGACATTACTTGAAATTTTACGCCTTACTACCTACAATCATTAACTTAAAGCATGATATTACTATGAGACCTTAAATTATCTCGCTGATACTGCCCAAAGTACATTAGCCTACTTAATACCAATAAAACATGTAGAAGGCCGTATACGAGTATACATGCTCTATTTTTCGGTAGGTGGTCACATGTTACGAAATTTTAATTTACTGAAATAAATAATAGCTGTTTGTCCAAACCAATTAATTGGACACCTTGTATGAAGCCGTATGTCACTGGCTGTAATCGCCAATTAAAGTTTTTTTGACCTCATGCCGGTTTTATTGGAATTTAATGGAAATTAACTACGTTTCCTTGTTAACTTCTTCAATACGTAAATAGATATCCGGTTCTAATGAGAACGGATGCATCGACTGACTTTTAAACATTACTATTATTATATCTAGCGATCTCCGTAGCGTAATGGGGCATATATAATTTGAAATATGTGAATAAAAGTATACTGTTGAATATAAAAATGATTAAATAACACATTTTTATCGACTCGTACGAAAAATAAAATTTTACATAATTATTGACAAAGCGATGCTTTACAGTAGTTTCCTTTAGGTCCTGACGATAATGACAATCAATAGGATACAGAATAAATACATCGAATTAGCATAGAATTCAAATTATACTTTTCGAATATTACGCTGACTTAATAGCAAAATAGAGACCCTTCTTCGTTTATTTTATTGAAATCTTAGACGTAGTCATAATTGTAACTTATGAGCAATCATAGAATCTGATAAGACAGTAATAATAGAGCGATTGCTTAACAGAAATTTAATCGAGATCAAGTAGGTAGGCAAGTTTTCTGAAGGATTTTCTAATGTCGGTTGTTTCCGTACTTGATTTGAATCAACGTGACTATCATAGTTATCGACATCTGATAAATTATAAGCTTAAGTTGGAACTGGTCGCCTGTATATGTGAGCATTAATTACATACTGCATCAAAATTTACTCAAGCTAGGTACAGAGACGATTTGCGAAAAGTCGTTGGCAGACGCTGGATGCGACAAGCCGATAATAGGGTGAAACGGTGCAATTTGGAGGAGGCCTAAGACCAGCAGTGGACAAATATAGGCTGATGATGATTAATTAACTTCATTGAAAAAGGTAAATTAAAGAATCCATTACATTTAGTGAGACTACCTATATGAAACTAATGCTGTTAGATTCGGTGCATAAAGTTCATGTTTTTATGATAATTAATTCTGTATTTCTTACTCTCTTTACAAAGTAAATATAAATTATACCTATTTGTGAAGAATTCCGGTTTAATTTCCATCGGCCTTATTAATTTTAATGCGGCCGCGGGCTCAAATTATTTGAAATTATTGCACAGAATTCGAACGCGAGGAAAGGCTTGTACTTTGCCAGGCGCAAAAAAGGTTACTTATTTTTAATGTTTACAAAAATGGATTCATTAGAACATACTGGCACATTATTATCTTATTCGTGGAAAACTATAGTATCGGTTATTATTACATATAATTTCACAAAAAGTGTAGAAACATTGTTGCGCTTTGCAGTTTATGGTAAAGTAAGTTAACATGTTGAAAACGTGATAACGGGCCTTCGCCAATACTGCCAACTGTTGTGTAATTACAAGCCCACTATGCAAACGCTTTGTTTGTAATCACTGCATATCGCTATTTGCTATAATATACGCTAAACTGGGTTATGGACAGTTTCATCTTTTCACTTTGTTCCTTTTATTATTTCATAATTATTGTGTGTAGCATGTCTGTAGCATTTTTGTCATGGATGACTTGGACGTAAGCATGCAATGCGAGCGTGACATTAAAGACGAAAGTTTATTTCAATAATGTTTCATTTGTACGCCAAATCTTTTCTTTAACAATGTTATTTGAACAATATAGGCATTGCAAGGCATATCAGGGGTCTACTTGTGTTTCGTCACGTTCTCATTCGAATAAACAATAGATACAATTAAAGCTTGCTTCCTATCTAACGTGCCCTAACACGGATTTGTTTTTGAACGGCTGTGTTGCACAATTGTCGATTAAACGTGCTTGGACACTGGATATTGAAATAGTTCTCGGTTCTAACCACAAGTTTCGCGTTAGTAACTAAGTTATCGTAGATTGATCTGTAAGAAAGCGAAATACGAGCGAATTTAAAAAGATAAATTGGCCAGGTTATGTCTAGTCATTACGATATAAATTGCTTGTTCATACGTGTAGTTAATATTTCTCACGCTGTTTTCGCTTCACAAAACATCGTCACATACAAACAGCAACAGTAGGCAGTTGAATATTCGCCAAAGCATTTGCGCAATATATAGAGCGCTCTACTTGCAAGAATAATCAAGACAATCGGACAAGTAGCATTAACCGACATTTAATATACAGAAATTTCATACGCGATTGAGTTAAACTGCTCACAAAATCGGGGGCATACATATCATTGTCCTCTGCTTATGAAGTTATTGGTGTTTGCTAACAATAGGTAAATATTTTAAAAGTATGCCTTAATGAAACTGGAAATGTAAATACGTTACGTCAATATTAAATTAATGTATTCAAATGCAACGGCAGCGTGTTGGAAAGTGGCATAATTGTTTATAATTAACGCGTTACGCAGTATATCATTTTATAATCAAATTAAAAATATATATTTCACCGTCTGACTACATACATTATGTTATTTGATTCGTGATGACTGATATGTTATTTATTTAATGCGGAAACTGGCAACTAACACGAAATATTGAAGAAATTTAAAACTTGCTAGAACTCTAATTAAATATTACATGTTTTTATATATAATATGTGAGAATAAGTTTCAGTAAAACAAGTACTAAAAGAAGCATGTTTATTATCACTACGATGGTCCAGATACAAAGCTTGACCATAGAATTTGAGTCCGAGGGCAAGAGCAACGACATTAGCTTAAAAAAGTTACCCTAAGCCATCGATCCGCGTTGGTGCTATGACCGACATGGCAACAATTAACACATCACATCATCATGGCATCACACAACTTATTAATTAGTCGTATTTTTTTTTTCACTAATTAAATGTATCTGTATACCACAGTACATAAGTCGGTAAGGGCATCACATAAACTAGAAATGTACCGGCGCTATCCAAATGAATCTTCTTATTGCGCACTTTATTAAGTCGTTCATATTTAAGTATAAAGTCGTATCCATTGAAGCCACAAAATGTAATTACTTATGTAATTAAATATTACTGTATAATTTTTATCGTCGAGGTTCTAAAAGTCTAAATTAATTCATGTCCTAGTAAGTATATTAAAGAATAGAACTAGCAACAATGTGTACGCATAATTTCGAAAGGGCCCGGAACAAATGTCAGTGTAGGGTAATGTTACAAATAGCCCCGATAAGAAACAATACCGACAAACGATACTAAGTTTATTTATTGACATTCTGCAATAATAGTGAATAGATAACGCTGGGCTTTCATTTCGTTTTCCGTTACAATTAGTTCAAGGACTTTTGATAAGGTAAATGGACTAAACAGCGACATCGCATTAATGTATGCAAAGGTAATAAAAATTAAAAAACATAACTTCGTTTTACTGAACTTTAAGCAATAATTAAACGCTACAAAGTATTCTCAAAATACATAAACAACAATTAATTTTGAGAAGCAATAATTTCGTGGTTTTTGAGGAGAATCTTCAACTTGATTTATTTTAAATAACGGTATTATTAAGGGTAATAAATTTTGTATTGAAATAAAATGCGATAAACTGGCGCTATCAGTGAGCAGGGATTCTATTGTCTTTTAATTGATATTGTATAAACAATAATAAACATAATGTTGATTAAAATCATTCGAAAAAAATCTAAAAATATTAAATGTTAAACAAAGGTCACAAGATGTCTTTAGCCACATAACCATTTCGTCGTGTCGGAATGTACCGTTTTGATGTCTTATTTTGAAATAATTAATGTCAACTGTTTACCGTAGTATTATTTACTTTGCATTTATGTCAATTGACTTGCAATAAAAAATGGTAATGTATATTTATAGTTTATTACAACGTTCTACAAAGTATAAAATAGCGGTTTGTTAGAAGTAAGACCTATTTTTTATTGATATTGAGAATAAATTCATACGAATGCAACCATTTGATGTAGTAAATCAAAATAAGCCGGTATTTAATAAATAACAGTATATAAATATGATTACTCTTTATTCAACTTGGAAAGGTAGTTACTGTTCAAAGCTCGATTGTGATTGTTGTGCCCCAAAACAGAATACGTCGCACTTATTGACGTGTCCATTAAGGAATTTGATTGTGAGATTTAATACCTTTTGGTTATTGTTATCAAACTATGTCGGAACTACATAAATACACTCCTGCTGCAGAAAGCTGGCTAAAAAACCTGGACCTAGAAGTTTAATCTACGCAGGATGAATGCTATACGCAATGACGATGATTATCAAACTGAATGAAAATATTCTACCTCTAGCCTGTTAGCCGCTATTTAACGACAAACAATAAATACACGTCTATAGTTATTGCTTTGTCTTTAAATCGAAGAGGCTCAATGAAAATACCGTGTGGTACGCGGCTTATTACTTCTGACGTTGCCTATATTTAGATTATTGTAATTTACGGTATTATTGATAACGTATAGCTGATCTTAATTGATACACTCTCTGGCAAGATATCGATGGAAGTTGAAGTTATCCGTATCGTTTCGGTAGCGAGCATGAACTCTCCTTTTGGTGCTTCTTTGTTGGGTGTTCGTGGACGACGATAAATATTTACCTGATCTATTTAAAAATATAACGCAGAAGCTCTGAGTAATTTACCTATTACTGGTCGCAACGGAAAATAGACAATGTATTTAATAATTCACACGTTTATATCGGTATTTATTGTGTAGGTACGTATAAAAATTATTTAGTGGTAATTAATGGTCACTTCACCCTATACCTGCAAATGTTTGTGTGCGTAAACAATCATGTAATTATATATTATGATTAATACTATTAGTTATCTGGTTATTGATTGAATTGATAACGAAGTGTCACGACTGTCTGAATGAAAAATTTAAAGTCAATTTATCATTATTTTCTGTGGTTGTTTTTATCATCAATTTAAGAGGAGTCAAATTACAACTCATACATAATTATTTTCGCTCTAGGTGAGGGAAATAATTGAAGTACCCACAATTGACACAATATTCACTCAAAATTACCTTATGGTATACCACGAATGTATACGAGTAGCACGAAATTAACGTAAATGAATAAAAATATATCATAACACACAAAAATAAATCTATACTCTATTCTGTACATGTTTGCTAGCATGAATATAATTACCTTATTCAGCTGTACTCTCCAAAGCACCTACTCCAGAACGGCTTTCAACTACAAGTCCAAATGTTTTGCGTACACTAAATCATTAAACACACATGACAATGAATGAATTTCATTACAAATGAGTGAACCGAATTAATTAAAACAACCACCACATACGACACTTACACCGAGCCATTTTATTATATTAAGTTTATTGACAGGTAAATATATTCGTATTGTTTATTTTTATTATTTATCACACACATTGCATATTACCGCACAAAATGTTTACGTTTACCGGTGACTGTAATTCCCAAAAATATAACAAAGGATTGATGCATCGCGTCGCGCCGAAAGGGCCGTCGTCGGGCCGAACCACGATTCCCGCTAAAACGCGAAACTATACTTATAAACGAAGCACAGGAAATGTGGTATCATACAGCCAAGATGACCTGTAATCAATTTTAATATAAATATTTGATAATTAATATTTAAATATATAGGTAATATTTGAAATTAATGAAATTTTAGATAAATAATTTTAGGTACGTATTTTTGTTATATATTTTACCAAAATTCCCAACAATGACTCAGCGAACGCCGAACATCGCGTAAATTAATCATACAGGACAATATTAAAAAGCATAATAATAACGTCGTAAACTAATACTATTAGGAAATTGCTACCTACACGTATCTAATATCTTGTGCCTTAATAAGTTCTATACTTTCTCACACATTAGGTACATCCATATTCCTCGAAGGGAAATTTAAAAAGAGATTTAATATAATATCTGCAACGTTCCTCCTATTAAAACTCAAATAACATCTAATGGTGGTAATCGTACGGTATCGCATTATTTTCTCTCGATAAATACTTTTCTACGGATTACAGTGATTTTCTATTTCTCAACACTGCCGTCGTGTTATTGACGTCCATATTGAATTTGAACAATAAATGGTCCCTTTTACATAATCGGAGTCACGATGGAATGATTGTCTTTGCGTAGTGGGATTGTTGAAAGGAAAAATCAATTTGTCTATGGTGTTTGAGCAATTGCTAGCGTTTTAATTAAATCATATTTTTTTTAAATATGATTTATTGTAGTTTTGGAACAACAGATTCACTAAATTAAAAATGGTCTGCTACTTTTAAATTTCTTATTATTTTAACTATACTTTATCGATACATAAGTAATTTGCAAACCATGGAGAAATCTGTTTACGTAACCATAAACAAATAAAATAACAATTTAAAAATAATAATATTATGTGAATGAATACATTTCAGCATTACTAATCATATTAAGTGTGTACTTACTAGCTGTGAATTATAGCCCACAGGGGAATATAGATAGCATTTAGAAATTTACATGAATTTATTATAATGTTATTATTGATATAAACCTGTAAAGGTGTATAATATAGTACAAAGATTTATTACTAAACCTAATGTGCATTTAAATATTAGGATCATTTTTATAAACATTATAAGATAAATACTGGCCATTAATAGTATCATTACATTTACTCTTGCGGACAGGCAAAAGTAATTAGGCTTTACAGCCTTATCATTACTCATTTCTTTATGATACATTTGAAGGTAGCTGGCTGGCGAATTCCAACGTTCTAAATTCAAATTTTGAAACGCAAAATATATAGTTGCTTCAATTGTTTTTTCTTGTTTAGTACAAAAAAATTATGGCAATAAATTGAAAAATAGCTTAGTGTGATTTTAACCGATAGAAAATTAAACATAGTGAAACTCGTAATATAATATAGTTCTGCAAGTGTGAGATGTAAGTATAACATCCATCATTACTAACATACTCGAAAAAATGGTACTCTGCCAGAATCTTCGTACAACTTAAAAAATAAAGTCAATTATGTGAATCTAACTTTTGCTATCAAACATTGTCACTGTTTATTCAAATTTACCAGCTGCTGTCCAGCACGAAAATAAAACAAAAAATTTGGTTCTATTTTTGAACATCGATTTTATTTCATTTTTGCGATATTATATGACGAAGTACGACTTCCCGCAACTTTCTTACACAAATCAGTTAATTAGATATCTTTTTCAGCCGAAATATAATCATGTGACCTGGGAATGGAATGCAGGACTTGCAGGTTGCCGCCACGCCAGCTGCCACTACATAAATAACGTAAGTAGTAGTTATTGCATTGTAATACATTAATTAGAAAGATTGATATATTTACACAACATAAATTGTGTCACTTTTAATTTATCTAAAATAAGATATTAATAAACGCTCATAAAACTACTCGTAACAAGCAAAAGAAGGGAAGTCATTGCATATATGGTGTTATAAAAAAATAACTTACACGTTTCACTATCAATTGCATATTATATTTTGTAATTAAATATTACTAAATATAATCATTAAAAAGGTAGGTTGTAGCTTTTAGTTTTTTGCATTCACTTTTTATCAACATTTGTATCCGTTCAGGTGGCATTGGCGACCACTGTACGCAGCAGGTAAGGAGTAAGGACCCGACAGTCTGTATGCTGGCTTAGGTATTGTTAGGGACCCAGCTCAGCAACAACATCCACATTGTGCCGGGCTGGAAGGCCAGTAACACTGACATATCCCTTTCGGCCTCCCCCGGGGTTAGGAAAGGGGAGCTCAATAGTTTTTCCTCTTTAACAAAAAAAGGTAAGGTGATAGTGATCCAGCTAAGTTCGTTTTGGGTGCAACCTTATATATCCGTATACAATTAGCGGGAGGTAACCACGTCGCCTCGGTGGATACACTACCTGGACCGCATTGGTACGAGTAGGTGCATTAGCTGCAAATAGAGAAGCATAAAGCAGTGCATTTCCTACCTACCAATTGAAAATCAGGAACTAAATGGCGCACAGCTTATTTATGATTCGGATTCACAAGTCCGTGACGAAAATAGAAGACAGCAAATAAACAAACTAAACGGCTTTCACGCCGTCATGTGCATTACAATGCATTACTAAATTATATGTTAATTACATCAACAAGTCTGTGCTACGAAGAAATAAAATTAAATGTTATTCAACATAAAGTGATTGTAAATATCTCGGCGACACTATGTTTTATTGTATATTTTACATATTTACGGAATATAATTACGCCTGAGATTATTACACTATTATTTTCGCATGGTAACGGTTTTCCTTGGGTTTTGAATTCCAGTGTATACGTAGTACGTAACATTTAGGAAGCGACAGCGTGCTTGGCTGTATGTCGATCAGTATGTAGATAATACTGACGTCGTCATGTATAGGACTTTATCTGGACTGACATAAATATCCAAACAGAATATTCCTTAGGTCACATAAAAGGCTGATGTAACTTATCTGAATTATTTGTACGTTACACCCTACAAGCGGTTGTTCTAAATCTGATGTATAATAAATATGTACTAACAGTATTTATAATATAGAGGGTGTCTTGTCATACATTTGTGTCCTCAAAAACGGAGATATTTTCTTGTTCATAATTTTGGTAGTACTGCTATATTGGTGAAAATTGAACTAATTATATAACAACAAATTTCTACATATTCCGTAGGTAACTTAAATTTAATTATTATCTGTCTATTATGTACGTTTTTGAAGTACCAACGCTCCCTCTATATTATAAATACGAGTACTCTAAGAATAAATACTATTTGATTCCTTTAAATTCATTAACACCAACCTAATGAAAGGCTGATACTCGCATGAATAACATCGTATATTAATGAAAGCGCTGACTAACTTAATTTAATTAAGATCAAAACAGCAGTGCAACTCTGTGTTATTCGGTTCGTTTGAAGATCATTTGAATTCGAAAATGATATAGCAATAGGGCACTCTCACTCACATTAGGGCACTAATTCGATTTGAATACATTTACTGCATATTTATTTACATCGTAATACTGTGTTATTATTGGTTTAAACTTAATTATAATTTAAAATAGTCTAATAATTCTAGGGCAATTTTATCAATCCCAACAACGCCCGCCGTACTTGCTGAGTTCTGAAACTCGACAACAGTGTGTCGAGTATCATGTTTACCTAGCTTACCGGAATAAATTCTTTGCCACGTGGCAGCATAAAAGAATTAAATAATTATGATGTAAACAGGATACAATAAGCGCATAAGTCAATACAACATTGTCGAGTCGCCCACACGCAAAGGATTTAGTAGCCGCGACTGGCGCATAATTTCGCCCAGCATTTGCATTGATCCATTCTAATTTGTACAACGTGCGCGTATTATATCTAGATCCGTTACTTTCGTTTACCGCATCTGGATTGCGAACACGATCATTGCTCCATTGATTAGAAATTACCACTTCGTCTGCGCTGATGTCATTGGCATGCAATGTTAGAGGCTCGCGTCTCACGTGCTTGTTGCGTGGATGGCGTTGGAACACATATTTAAAAACATTTTAGGAATGGTCAGATATAATTGCTGGTAACGCCTTTAGCATATATTTAATATTAAAAAGATGAAGAAAAGAAATTAATTTATGAATGCTGTTCATTTATGTGTTTCCTAATAGCAATTAAACAAAAGTGGAATTTTAGTTATTTATAGAAATAATGACCAGATATACAGCTTGTGAAACCCAGTTCTACCTATTTAACAATGGGAACAATCGTAAAATCATAGAATTCTTTAAATTATGCAAGTTGAAAAATTTACTCTATCTACACTAAGCACTAATCTAGCAATAGTAATCTTTCGTAAAATCGCATTGTAACAACACTGAACTGACATGACTGATTTGATTAGCAATCCTGAGACCAGCAGAGGAATATAAAAATAATGTACCACGAAACATTTGACTTGCTTGTAGGTAGTTTATATCGCTGACGAAATATATTTTTTTGTATGAACCGTTGAATAGTAAGACTGTTGATAGATTTTCTTTAATTCTACTGCGAGACAATAGTTCGTCTTTTCTCTCAACTATTTTCCGTAAGCAGCTAGCTAAGAGCAGTCTACTCGAAAAGAACACAGAATCATCGTGCTAGAATTTTATTTTAAGTTGACTGAAAATAAATAAATACACCCAACAGTCACGTACATAATCCTCACCCCACACTAAGATCGAGTTTTGTGTCGTGGGTATCAGAAACTACGAGAGACTTTTCGGTCTCACAAACACCCAGGCCCGAAACAAATACCTGTGGTTCAAACAAATATTTGTTTCGATGCGGGGATCGAACTCGCGGCCTGTCGTTTCACATGCGGCGTCTAACCAACTGCGCCAAGGAGGCTGTCAGATTGAAAATATATTTTATAAATATTATATTTTATTATATTTATCGCATAGCATTCGATTATGTTCGCCTAGGTGAGACAAGGCTCGGTTAGTGTGTCGCGTGGATTACAGATAAGATAGACACACACACGCCGCTGCCCACAAGTGATGGCGGCCCTACGTTACGCATGCAAAACTGCCTATCAATGATTTAATTTTTATCATGTTGCGACACTTTACGTAATGGGAAATGTAGATGCTCGACTGTAGACGCGCGAAAGTCTTAATTGCATTATGGGTTTGTAGCATGTATCTGCAATGTGTTTCATAATGCAACCTGATTTTGTCTATAAATGATGAGCATTTAATGAGAACAGCCGTGTTTATACACGTCTTTTATACGTGTGTTTGGAATTCGTCGAATTGGCGGGCTAGTTTGCTCTTGCCACCTACGTTGTGTACATTATATTATTGGAAGCAAGTTGTTTGAATCGATTTTTGATAATTTATAATAACAGCATACTCGCGACTTACGGATTAGATAAACATTTAGAAACACACTTACAATTAAAATTAAGAATCATTGAATACAATATAAAACTTATATTAGGATAATTTAAGTGTCTTTGAGCACTGGTACCCAAGGTAAGATTTAACTTGTGTTTTGGGTACCAGAATTTTCACATAAATCGGTGCTTAGCATAAAAATAATTGTGAACGGTCAACAACATATTATTAACTAATTTAAATGGCTGCACATAACATTATGGTTTATGGTTTTGTGTCCTAAATAGACATACTCGTCAACAATTTCGAGAGTCGAGCCCCTCAACTCCGATGGGGGTGGGCACAACATGGACATTCGACATTATCATGTTTTTTGTCGCTGGATACAGGCTGCCTCCAACAGGTCACTGTGGGAATTATTAGGAGAGGCCTATGTTCAGCAGTGAACTTCCTTTGGCTGATGGATTGGATTGGATGGATGGTTTTGTGTCAATTTTTATTGTTTGTCCATTAACTAGATCAAATAGTTTAGTATATTTCTGAAGCATGGATGTAGGCCTAATTTTCCATTCATAGCATTCTGATATTTTCGTTCAAGTAACTTTTGAATCTTACACGGGTAATGGAATTCTTATTTACAATTTATTATGCATACTTGTACCTTGAGCAATATTTCCAAAAGGCCTTATGTACGCATTTCCGACCTCAAGGCCTAATAAAAAAGTAAACCCATAATAAAACTCGGCAGTTAACATTGATCTACAACATTAGGTACTAATTATGAACCGATTTAGCTATTTAAATTATCCGTAGGCATTTCAATTATTTATTTATTGTCAATACTTCGCAATAATGTCAATAAAACTTTTATGAAATCGACTGCGCGGAATTTTCTTTAAATAAAATGACATGGTTTTACTTTACTGTCATAAGTATGAATTTCTAGAACTATGATTTCGTACATGACTTTTAAAGTGATGGCTGAGATAATTATATGAAACTTAATGTAAATAAAGCCGGTTAAGAGGTGGTTTTTAGTTTTCAAACGGTAAGCGTAATAGTGGCGCTACTGAGGGGATCCTGAAACTGACTAGAACCACTCATATGTGATCTAAGAACAAGAATAAAAGATAAACGTGCTGGGGGACACTACGTAGCACCTAATTAAAGCAACACCATGTACCCTACAGACTTACTGAAACAGGACAACAAAGCTGATATCACAACACATCGACATTCTGTAATATTATGTATTATCAGCCCAGTGAGACCTAGTCGGGTTGTGGTCATTGGTTCTTTCGTTTGAGACATGTCACAAAACACGCATTTTTAGAGTGCTACTAAATTAATGGTTCGGAAGTTTTACTTGGCTTTTTATTTTTCACTGTTACAATTTGTGTTGTTGTTATTAATTGTCCAATGCACATAGGTATCACAATCTATGATATGATTAACATATTTGATTTTGAGATTACCTTATAATTTATATATTAATCTATTTCATATATTTGTCCTTTCAACTTTCTTTAATTTAATGTTGGTATGACCCGATGACAAAATTACGGAATTTTGGTGATTTACGGTTGTTCTGTATGTACGAGTAATTAGCACTCAGTCAAGTAAATGACAATCATGAGTTGCACAATTCACGAAAACCAATAAATTACAATTTTTAGTTAAGGACTGATTACACATGTTCAAACAGGTTTTTTCTTAAAACAACACGAAATAAAATTCATTAAGAGAGATTGTCCCAACAGTAGATAAGATGACAAATAATGTAATTACGTAAGAATTATGGTAAATGTTGCGTAAATGAAGCCTGACCTTCTCAACATATTCGAAAGTGGACGCGGCAGGCACACGCCATGCATTAGATTTTGGTACAAGAATTTTGTAAGGCAACCCACATTCTAGGCGTCTAGATAGGTGGTTGTAGCACGTTGTATATAACGAGATACAGCGACTTTGATTTTAACAACCAACGCGGCGTGAACTTTGTTCATGTCTTTGTAATATTTTCAAGATGGTAAAAAAAACGCCTATATTTATTCTTCCCGGCTATTCTGTCATCAATGGAGCGGCAAATTTTCCTTGAATAATACCATTATTATAAAAATATTTCTTTACGGTATAAATAAAATATTTTGTATCCGAATATTAGCTAAAAAAAGTTAATTTTGGATTCCCAAACTATGTGTATCAAGTATGCCAAAAAAACTGAATGTTTAAAGACATGTCAATAACCAATATATGTCGAACTTAATGTAGATTTTTATGTAAAATTTTGTAATAATCTTTTATAAAAACAGCAATAATAATAAATAAATATAAATTGATTAAATAATTACGAAATATAGAAACAGTTAGGAACTGTATAAATATAGTTGCTTGTATATTGAAATCAAGTGATAGGTTTCAGCTACCGTTCGACACAAGAGACATTAATTTTATCGAGGCATGATTTAGCATTAGGCAACAATTAATATTCTATCGATTCGTTGTTTTAACATAGTTTAAAACTTTAAACACACCGTATTATAAATGCACTTTGCATTTAAATTTAGGAAAAGTATTTATCATTAAGTTCCTTAAGACAAAGCCTCGACAATAAACTTAATCAGATAACAAAACAATTGTATTAGAAAACCAGACATTAAGTACACACATTGAATAAATTCAACGGATTGCATTGTTAATTACGCTGGAATTTTAGGCAAAAACTTTCTTTGCGTTTCGCAATATTTTCTTTTAAATTCCACCCATGTTCATAGTAAATCCGTAGTTCACTTTCTACACCCGAAATACTGTATCGCAAGTAAACATATTCAAATTATTTTGTTGGTGACACACAGCTTGATCTACATAGAACTGGTTAACTCAATGGCGACCTTAAACGCAATCAGCTTCCTATACTTACTTTCAAATTGTCCGGCTTGCGTAAATATAAGTCAATCACATGTGATACGGATAGTGCATACGTCACAGCGGGCACAAACCGACGAGCTGGTTCATTCATGGAATAAACTTGTCTACTCGCAGCACATTTGCATTGTCGCTACGTTGGCACCTAGGTCACAGAGCACGCTTCACGAGCGACTCGTCTGGTTGCTTACATTTTTTGTTCGGAGGTCGTATGCACCAGTTCAACTTATGAACTGTAAGGTCTAGCTTCATATTTCTAATGCAAATTTGACACAAACGCTGATAATTTATGATCAGTTTATAAGTATCAAGGTTTTTCTTATAAAGATGTATTTACAAGAATTTGCTGGCTTGTATTGTCATACTACAGGCAGTGCATTCTAACAACTAGCTGATGACAAGTGATTTAAATATAACGCGATTTGACTGGCTTCCTACAGCATGATAATATCTTTGTTTCAACTAGGAACGAACCAAGGTCTATCTTTTGTTCAATATCCGTGTATTATTAAATATTATGTATATGTAATTATTTTGACATGAAAATTGATTACCGTATGAATGGGAAGGCGGGGAAGAGACGGATAGCGGAAACTGGGGTTATTGGCAAGGACACTAAAGATCACCTTAATACGGTCAGCTGGTCAAATGTGTAATCGTTATGTCCTTCAATTGTATTCAACGTGTTTTTTACTATAATTTCGTAAATTACTGACTGATTCGTATTATTCGAACGATACGACATACTCGTATATGCGTTATGAGAGAAAATAGTCGGATTCAGTCAACTGAAATTAGACCAATGTCCAGAATTTGTGTGAATGCAATTAAAATCAGAAGGAATGGGGTATTAAGCAAGGAGACCTAGTTAAAATTTCCTCGTCTTCAAAAATAAAAAAGTAGCATTAATATGTAGTCATCGTACATGGTTGGTTTTCGTCATGGTCAGACTTTCGTCATTCCAACACAATGGCCATAGAGTGTTACCAAATAAGCATCAAATAGGCATATTTTAAATAATATGATATGCTAATTAATTGAAATATGACGGTGCAGTGTATGGAACTAATTAATATCCCGTTAACACCTTATGCCACTTCATTGTTTCATTGAAATTAGCATAATTAAACAAAAGGGTAGTGTACTGTTACTACTGGAATTAAAATATAAATAATTAGTAAATTCTTTCTTTACTTACGTAAGGCGTCTTTACTAAGAATAGAGATCTTTAAAACTTTATTTTGTTTGAGTATTATTTCGTTTCGTGAGAGGGCTATACGAGTACAAGCTTTCGGAATCTATGGTAAATGCGTCAGGTTTACCGAAGATTTGACACCGGTACGGTGAGAGGTCAAAAACAAGCAGTTATAATATTCATTCATAGGATTTTGTGCGTGGTGGCCTGGTGGTAAAGGACCAGACGCGGCTGCCTACATGGTCACGGTGGTCGCGGGTTCAAATCCCAGGGCACACCTCTGACTTTTCGGAGTTATGTGTGTATTGATAGTCAATCACCACGCACTTTAACGGTGAAGGAAAACATCGTGAGGAAACTTGCATACCGTGGCGATTTTAAAGAATTTCTATGGTATGTAAGCCCCCAGCCCGCACTAGGCCAGCGTGGTGGACTATATGGCCTAACCACTCTCAATCGATTCTCTCGATTGTAGAGTAGGTCTGTGCCCAGCAGTGGGACATATATGGGCTGATACAATACAGGATTTTGTGCACATTACGTAATAATAAACGATTTGATTTATTTATTAAAATAAAAAAAAAAATTGACAGCCTCCGTGGCGCAGTTGTTTAGACGCCGGCTGTGAATCGAGACACTGCGGGTTCGGCCCCGCACTGAAACATTTATTTGTGTGAACCACAGGTATTTGTTTCGGGTCTGGGTGTTTGTGAGACCGAAGAGTCTCTCGTAGTTCCTGATACCCACGACACAAGAGTTGATCTTAGTGTGGGGTCAGAACTGTGTATGTGGCTGTCGGGTTATTTATAATTTATTAATATTAATTATGTTGAGAATAATATGACAATACAGTTTTTACCTACGCTTATGGTCATAATATATGTGTAATAAATTATGAGGTTATCTAAATACGTAATCGTGCATTTATTCAGTTGTCAGCTGGTATTTAACTTTGATATATGAATGAATGTGTAAGATAAGGGTTAGTAACTTAAATAGTGAATTCATCAAATTCTATTATCCGTGTCCGCTACGCCGCTAACATAAAAAATAATTTACTACTATAATATCTTAATATATATAAATCTCGTGTCACAATGTTTGTCCTCAATGGACTCCTAAACTACTTAACCGATTATAATAAAATTTGCACACCATGTGCAGTTCGATCCAACTTGAGAGATAGGATAGTTTAAATCTCAAATTATAGTCGCAATTTTAATTTATTGCTAATTATTTGTCTGTTATTATTTGACAGTCACAATCATCTGTTAACTCCAAATGATTCTAACAGATGTCGATACCTTTCGACTGGGTTGAGTAAGTAATCAATAGATGGCGCTGCTATGGTAAATCTACGAACGTGTCATATAAGCTACATTTTAACAGTATAATTACCACGTGTTGTTGACGCTATAAAATTAATTAAATTTATTTTAAAGTTTTAGCAGGAATTTTGCAAAGTATTTGTGTTTGCGTATTTTTTTAATGATATTCGTCGTAGTTTCGTGTTTATATAAGGCCTATCTACAAAATAAAAGCAATTCCAAAAAATTGTCAACATGCCTATTTAGGCATTAAGGGATGAAATGGGATAAAGTGGGACGAACGCGATGAGACCGGTAGATGGGAAATAATGGGACGGGATGTAACAGAAAGAAAAGGAGCCAGATGAGATGGGATGGGATACGATAGGAAAAGGGATAGTAGGTACTTAGGTTGAGTTCAGGAGTACAAAAGTTTGAACGGGAATAAGATATTTCTGGTGTGGAGTGGAGTCTAAACATCTAAGCACCCAGGCGAAGCTGGGCCAGGCCGCTAGTTATATTATATAAAGAAAGTAAAACATTATTTTTTAATTCTCTAAATTTATAATAAATGTATGCTTTTTAAAACTTTATTATGTTTCGTAAAACTCATTTTGTATAAAGAAGATTCGTAATTTGAAAGTGAAAGTTGGTTTTAATTGACAATAAATTATGACTAAACACCTATGTTTACAATTAGACTATACGAGTATTTGTCGCGTTTGGTTTATATGGAGAAACAGCGAGTCTGTATGTGTCCCAGCTCATGAATATGTAACCATATTTCATAACATACATACATAAACACACGCCTTTTTCCCAGAAGGGGTAGGCAGAGGTGCTACTAGAACACCCACGTTTCGCCTTGTATATTCCGTCCCACGATGTGATAGGGGGCGAAACCCATCGCCTTAAATTCAACAACTTCAACTTTATAATTATAAAATATGTAAACACTCTCCTCACATGTAAATCTCGTTACTTCACATAGAGTGCTATATCGCGGTCCTTTTAACATATACATAATCATATTCAAGATTATTAATAATACATGAAATATTAATACTCCTAATGCGACTTTTTGATAATATATAAAATGTCACGGTTATTTACATTTTCGTTAATTTAGTAACACATTAACAGATATTGTAAAATTTATGTGAGCGCCACAGCGCGCCATTGGCCAACGCTTTGACACAAACCCTGACCACACTTAATGCATAAAAGCAATGAAAACAGAAATTTAAATTTTCTCGTCTATTTCATATATTATAACGTATTACGAGCATAAAATTATCAACGACACTAAAATTTAATCTAACTCACATTAGCGCAGTTTAGTAATTGATCCAGATAAAGTCATGTTAGACGCTCATAAACAGACTATTAGTGGAGAAATCTTGATTAAAATGCTTGTATACTACACGTAGTTATGTTATAGATATGTTGCTTATCTATTCATAATGTTATAATATAGTAAATATTTAATATTTCATTTAGCTTGTCTCACGAAAACGATTTGACATGGAATACTAAAACTACAAGTACCCATATATTGCATCCAGCTTTGTCAAACTCGTAATAAAAAAATATCTTTGCGAGATTCAAATTAATTTTATAAGAGATGTCGTATAATATCATAATACTAGTATATGATAATTCAACATAAATATTGTTAATAAATTATATATCAACATTAAAATAAGTAACTGTCGTGATCTTAGAATGCTAATACTTAATCTTACGTAAAAATAGCTCGGGGGTATAAAATATTTTGCAAATGTGTAACACTACTATTTCATATTACTTAATATTGGAAATGAGATCACGCAACACATTTTACTAGAGGTCGGCAAATAAACAAGGTAACTGATTTTGATTTACTCACCAGTCGTTCATCACTATTGGTCTCTATTTAAATTATCAAACACTTATTTTTGTTGCCAAATGCGATTTGTTGTTCCTAAAACATCCGTATAGTGGCCGTTAAGGCAACAAATTGTCTGAACAATAAAAACAAAGAAACTTTGTAGTTTTGGATTTATTTATTTATTACATTCTCCCTAAGTGGAAGGTAAAAGCTCATATTTACATATGCCCCGCCATTTTAAATTTATTACACTTCTATCATCACTATCACTATCTTTGGTGTTAGATATGCCCCAAAAGTGGTGAGCTAATGAGTCTACATCAGGCTGATGTTAATCCTCGTAGTTATATAATATAGCCCTTTTTAAGGAATTCGAAAATAACAAATTTACATGTATGTAATACATTTTGTAATGTCAAGTAAGGTCGGCGCAGTAATATTTTTAGGTTTACTACCAAATCAATAGATAGCTAATACACCCTCTACTTCAATGGGTACTTCATCCTCGTCACTCATTGCTACATCTGATAATTATTTCATATTATAATTTAAACTTTCGTTTTTACACGCCTTTAACTCAACATTAAAATAAAACGTAAAGCATTTCGGTAATGCTAAAAGCTTGTCCAAAATAAAATCTCAATTTGACACTTATAATTTATGGGTATAATTAAATAATTTTATAATTAAGATAAAATGAATTTCAATACATGTTTCTTAAAACCTACTTAAACTTTCACTCTTAACTTGGAATATAACGGCCTTGGCCTAACACTGGATCCTGATAGTAAGGCCCCGTAAGGAATTTAATGCAAAAACCCAAAATTACTTTATCCTCAAATTACTAAAACCAGATTGATGTTGTTGAATGTGTAGTAGTAAGAAAGATAGTCGGTAGTAAGATTGAATAATGATAAATAAGGGTTCGATCCCCGCACCGAGACTAATACTGGTGTGAACCACAAGAATTTGCTTCGTGTCTTGAGCTTTGTGAGACCGAGAAGTCTCTCGTAGTTTCTGACACCCACGACACAAGACTCGATCTTAATATGGGGTTAGGACTATCTATGTGATTTTTGGGTGTATTTATTTATATATAAATAGGGTTTCCAAAATGAATCCTTCAAAATATTTAGTCAATACAAAAATGAATATGTAGACGAGTTTGTACACACATTTAAATACAATGCATGAGCGGAACGCAACAACGAAATTTACTTGTTTTCAACGACTGATAAAATCTGACGCATATCTATTTACAAACAATGCCATGAGGAGTATAAAGCCTGTTTGCCATTGCTTCACATGAATCGATGACGGCTCTGAATTTTCACATAATCATGACAATATTTACATAGAAATAGATTATTAACTTACTTGAAAGAATTCTTTCTGCTTCCAAATTGATACATATCAAGACCGTTGAACTTTGCATTGTAAAATCATTATTATGTACTATCACTTACCGTTTATAGTTACATGGAATCTAAATTACAAACCTTAGACACATAATTAAAAAAAACGAATGTGTAAGTCATTATATTGCGGAAACCAGCTTTAAAACAATAGTCAATAGCACATTTCTTACATGAGTATACTTATTTGTCATCCGATCATCGATATCAGGAACTTTCATATCAATTATCGTACATTTGCTTTGTGAATGATCGATGAGCGGTATTTGATTTTTCTATTAATTACATCAGCCCGGAGTCAGGAATTTGTGCCCTATATATGGCTATACGCTCGTCCCCAATCACATCGTGGGACGGAAAATCCAAGGCAAAACGTGGGAGCCCTGGTAGCACTTCTGCCTACTCCTTCTGGGAAAAAGGCGTGAGTTTATGTATGTAAAAGTAATGTCATTAACCACCTGCATTTACATACGTCGACATGCTAGCGTAATGAGCAACAAAACTAGTCTAAAACTAAAGATATCATATAATACTGTGTAACACGAGGTTTTGTTTCCCATACCGGCGGATATATTGGAGAAAAACGCTCCAGTACATAATTGCATAGGAAAAAGGAAACAAGAGTTCTTGGAG
The DNA here is from genome assembly GCA_033459515.1 of Theretra japonica. Classification (NCBI taxonomy): domain Eukaryota; kingdom Metazoa; phylum Arthropoda; class Insecta; order Lepidoptera; family Sphingidae; genus Theretra; species Theretra japonica. Next base: position 4,426,829 of record CM065936.1, read on the forward strand.
CGTTGCGAGTGTCGACAGATTGTGTATTAACTGCAGTTGATACCATCATGGTTGTAGCAGTTTCATCCGACACTCATAATTTCTTTGATATATGGTTTGTATAGCGTTTTTGGAGAAAGGATTACTAAATTTACCACTTTTTATAAACTATTTGCCATTAACATTAAAACAATAATTACGCATATTCTAAGATGATTCTGTTAAAGAAACGTTTGATATTTACTTAACATCAGTCCCCCGATTTAAGCCATGGGTATGCAAAAAAAACCCGAGAGTTAAGTAGTCATATCGTCATAAAAAAAATTGACAAGGGGCGACACGTAAACGAAATAACATAGATTATAATATTGATATAACATATTACAAGAGTTGTAACAACGGTTTGCAATGTCATAAACAGTCACACAGCGTCTTAGCGCATTAACAAAGAGAGCATAATACATTTTGTCATATCGTGGGAACCGCATGAGTAAGCGACCTGCATTTTGAACTAAGCTTATTTACAATGTTACGGTAATGTTATGCTCACGAATTTGCGTCGAATTCCATGTTGCAATGTGACAATTTACGTCCACTGCGGGAGATTTTTAATACAATGCCGACGTTTAGAAAATGACCATTTCAAAAGAAATGATTGGCTCATGGCACAGTTGGTGAAACGCAATATTCTCATTTCATTACCTTCCAGAGACGTGGGTTCGAATCAAGAAAGGGAAGCGGCACGGCAGCGGCAATGTTCTTAAAAATTTAAACCCTTCTACCGAGAATTTGTATCCAATCGGTGCAACATAGCCGTAATCTTTTATTTAAATAATGAATCCTAAATTTAGAAATGTAAAAATCTTGTTTGCAATGTTCAGATATTCTGAGAGCGTATCGGGCTGTGATCTAAATCCCATATTAGGAAACGTCTGGCCAAAAATTCAATATACATGCAGATCGAGAAATGAACGCGGCTGATTCATATCGTCCGAATTAAAAAAAAATGAATGTGCATTACTTTGCCTTTTTGAAATATTCTGCCTACCTCAAGTTGATTTTGTCCGGTTATTTCATCCGTTTTATTTCCTTTCTGAATGAACTCGCTTGACAACCGAATGGAATTTATTCATGAATAAGCAAACATAAGGGAGATAGTATAAATATTTATGTTATCAAACGTAATGAAACTAAAATTGTAGCCAACAAGATATGTATTATAATGTAGGCTAAAATATACAAACCGGTTTGTAAACGACAATTCTTTTTCAGCATTTTCGAACACTAATATATGCGACTTTCAAAACAGTATCAGCAGTAACGTGCTATTAGATAAATAATCACCTAGTTATTTGCATTCTGCTTATCAACAGTCCTTTGATACATGCTTACTACCATGTTATTACATTTTATTGACTCTAATTGCGTTGTACGGAATATTTTCCCGTTCAAAACATTTAACTTACAAGCTATCTTAATTTCATTAGACTGATCCCAAATTGCATGTTAATATCGCTCGAATTTATCCTATCCAAGCATCTTAATCGGTTTGTCGACATGTATATTAAGGGAACCAAATAGAAACGTTTGTATCAAGTAAAGTGGATTGTTCTTAATTGCAACTAGTTAATTTTCTTCAGTTACGATTTATCGTTGCAATAAACAAATGGAATAACTTCGTTTATATTTTACCACTGCGGTTTACGTTATCTATGGTTATCGAAATTAACAGAGATATAAAATACAGAATTTGCTACGATGAACTGTGCTTTATTATTAGTATTAATTATTTTGGACAATTGGTTGCCAATAAAATAAATCCAAAAATTATTTTAACATCAAATACTTTTTTATATTTCTTGGGCCTATGTTATTTATTCATAACATAGGCTCAAGTAATCAGTTAAATTGTAAAATAGGCCAACGAGTTTTGTTGATTTTTCCTAACGTTTTTCTTTTCACCTGATACTGTGATTTAAAAATACTTGAATCTATAATTTCGTCATATTTAATACTATTTTAGTAAAAAATATCTTATATGTCAGTATATATATACAAGCCGGAGTAAGCGTGATTCGAGTGGAGACCGCGTCTTGGCAAACATATCGTGGGACGTCCTCTGGCCAGATGGCGGGACGACTTGCACAAGAGGGCCGGTAGCGACTGGATGCATAAAGCAGCAGACCGGGCTCTGTGGCGTACCTTGGGAGAGGCCTACGTCCGGCAGTGGACTACAACGGGCTGATGATAATGAAAAAATATCTCTACTTTTATAATTTAGCTTTCATATACATATCTTCTTTCCGTCTGTTAAAATGATTATATGACATAAATATTAGTATAGACTCAGCGATTGCGCTAGAATAGTTTTTTTATTAGATAAATGAATTATGTTTACAACATTAACGCGTAACCGTGCCTATCGTAGGTCATAAAATTACGCTACGCACATACAGTAATTGAGTGTATAATAAACATTATGTTTTAATTTATGCGTTCCTTAACATCGGTACAAAGATTTCCTTATTTCTCGTCTCTTACCTAACAATATGTGCCGTTATGCCGGAAACTCGATGTAATTATCTGTAGTCGCGACAAAGCAGGTTTTATCCCTGGGCCTGGTGAGAGTATATGAGTTTTCATTATAGTATTTCTGTAATAATTTGCTAAACAAAAAAGTGTTCTAATAAAAGGGCGATTCGTGCAGAGAGGATATTATTTTATAATAAGAAGATATTTCACAAAAAAAAAATATTAAAATAAAAAGTGGCTGCAACTGCAGAGTACTAGTACAGCGATTGCCTTGCTCGGTAAAGCCGATCCGAACAAGCCAGTAAAGCGTATACAGCCGCTGGAATAGCACCCTAAAAATGTTTTAAATCACCGACGATATTTATCTTGATTGAGCAGTAACGCTTAACAGGGTTGTACCCTGTTGAAAAATTAGCAATAAAACTAAATAAAATTATAAATCAGTATGTCCACAAGCTGATTTTAGGTCAGCCTGATTCATTACCGTCTAAAACATTCATTAACGTAAGGAAACGCATGTTCTGTTCAGACACGTGTACATATACAATTCATTATTTAATAGTTGACATTTTAGTAAAACTTTATACACCTATAACCTAGTAGGATATTGCAGGTGTGTATAAAGTGTAATTCTAAGAATTTACAAACTGGCAAGCAGGTAAAATGATAACGCTTATCATGCCGTTACTTCCGCCACTGTAACTCCTATAAGCCAGGATCTGCAGCGGCGTATATAATGAACAGCGGTATTTAGTCTGCAACGAAATACATCAAAAGTATATAAGCAATCGATTAGTGTAGCCCATGAAGATCTGCAATACTAGAAGGACTGTAGACGCATACCATTTCTTTGAAGGTTGTTTGGACTGCAGCGTGTCTGTAGCGTCAGTACTCTGTGATATTATAGTAATTAAAAGCTTCTCTCAAACCAGCCTATTAAATTAAGTTAAATATTGTATGTTACTGGTCTGACATTAAATTACTATCACTAGTATCTTTATCTTATAATAAACGAGTCAAACGTTAGCCTAAATACGGTATCAATATATTATAAAAATATAATATGTTTATTAAATGTGTTTCGTTATCTCTATATTATATTGATCGTGCATTCGATAAACATATTAATTGTAACTACCATTGTATTACGAGTAATAGATTGTGCGACAACTTTAATTAGAACAAATTGCTAAGGCAAACCAGTTATTATATTTTTTTTGTATGTTTTTTACTGTCCTAAATTACGCAAATGTCCTTTTATTCTATGATATTAATACATTTTAATTTATTATTCGCTCTACCGATTGCGCCAGTTACGCAATAGATGGCGTTAGCTGCAATATTTACATTACTGATTTTGTACCGCCGAAGTTAACTTTAATATCGAAGCCACCCAATTAGTGCGCTTTAATTAAATCAACACTACAAGTGAGGCATAAATTAATCAGTGGTTTCACGTTGTAGTTTTTCAAGATGTGAGTCACGTGGAACATTTGGTGCGGCGGAACAGGACACGACTAAACTTGTAGGTCATAGATCACAACGCCCGTTGACGTCGACGAAACGCAATATATGCTAATTATCTGTTGTTACATTAATTAACCGTCGCATATCTCGATCGTTTATCTCGTGACCGAGCATTTAGACTGATTTGTAACTCTGACAGGATACGCATTATGCACAACTTCCGCTCGCCTAAAAATACCTGTGGACATTGACCTAAAAGGCCCGAAACTTGTGTAAATCATATTTACAACTATATTAAACTGTAATAGTTATAAAAATCACTTCAAATCCGTGTAAAATTAGCACATGATTGTTCTAAGCACTCAATTAATTAAAATTATTATGAAAAAATTGTGTATATCACTGTCATGCAAAGACATTGTGACACAGCCATAAAATAAAAAAAAGTCATATAACAGACAGAAGAATATGCACCGTAAGTGACAAATGGTGGTTTAAATGACGCAAGCATTGTAGAGAAATGTAGTTCCTTAAATTGTGAATATTATATTATTTGGTATCATACAGTCATGTTTCCTTTCACCATTATAAGAGATTAATAGTACCTACTACCTACCCCAAATTCGTTAATTTTTCATTATTCCCAAAAAAAAAAAAAAACGTTTCACCAAAGATTTGACATTTATCCACGTAATTAATAAAATCTAATACAAGTGTCGTACATCTATCCATAAAGATTTGAAGTTCTAAATTTACCTGTAATAAATTAATGCAGTCAAGTTACACCAACATTGCCAAGACCCAACCCAACAATAAGACGTGTGTACTGTGTCGAGGGTATCAGAGACCACGTAGGCCTTTTCTATCTCACAAGATCCAAATCGATGATCAGTATCAATAGACGATACCATTTGTAAGTTTATCGGAACTATGATATCTCATTCCACAATCCAGTTCTCGACTATTTTTATGGCTTTTCGCAGGCAGACGAGCATGCGGGTCTCCTGATTGTAAGCGTCACCGCCGCTCATGAACGTTCGCCAGAGGTCTAGCACAATCAGGTCGCTGCCTACCGTAAAGAGAGTAGTCTCTTAAGCTTCGCTTTAAGAAAGGCAAGTCATAACCCTCAAGGAGCACCGAAGCAGGGATTATATTCCAGAACTTACAACTGCGTGGTGAAAAAGAACGCTAGAAACGTACCGTTCGGGAACGGATAGTTTTCAATTGATAGGAATGAACTCTATTGCGATGACGGGCGGTGTGATGGTCAAAACTACACTATTCCAAATAGTTAATTGTTTTTGGTGCCGACTGGCATTATTTTATACCAATGATTCTGTCGTTACATTTAAATTTAATAATAATATTTTATATAAAAATTGAATGTGAGTGTGTGTGTTTAAATTTAAGTAATTAAATCGTGTTTAACAATTATTCCCAAAGCAATACGTTTTATATATTTAAAAAACGGTAATAAAATTTTTAACATCCGGCTGACCTCCAAGCAGCCTTGGACAACGAGCACTTTCTACCGGTCGGCCGGCAAACACTGCCGGCATTGTTGCCCGCTCATGAAACATTGTAATTACAATAGAGAATTTGATTCAATTCTCACACATTATTCATCCAACGTACTTACTACGAGTACGTATAGGTCTAATGCATACATTGCGTGAAAACAAGAAATTCTTAGAAAGTAATTATTTAATATGGTGTGTAATTAGTAGCTCATCAATCAAATGTGGGATCATAAATGGAGAAAAAGGAAGCGGACTTAATATACGATTAACTGGCAGAACTACCGCAGTGAGATGTTAAGATATGTGCTCATACAGTGACGTTGTATGTAATTCACGCACGTGTATTTTACTCAGTTATAATGAATATTATACATTCATTGTATGAAAATTACTTACTATAAGTAACGAAATATTATTGCTTAATTAATAAAATTAAATGAGGTAAGTATTGGTAGCAGTTAAAGATAATAATATTATTACAATAATTTATAATAAAGTGACTAAATTAAGAGATTGGCGAAACAGAAAATACTACCATTTGTACTTAACATACATATAGCTTTATGACTTCTTATTACTTTTTGTACGGTGTGCAATAAATTGTAATAAATAATAAAACTGAAAGTTTTCTGACATAGCAACTCCGAAAGGGTCGCAACACGACAATTTCTTACAAAAAGTTATATAATTACAGTGAAACGTTACATACAAATGACAGGCTAATACGTAACGCAAGTTGCTCTTGTAATGTGCACTGTCCAGCTCCACTTTACGGGTAATTTGGCAAATTCAGTCGCCATTACGAATTAACGAAGTTTATCAAAAGCGCAACAGTTATTTAAATCACATAGAATTACCTTCCTGGCGACACTGCATTGGGAAATGGCTACGTGTTGAAAAGTAAAACCGCTTTGAACAAGTGGCACGGTTTGTCTAGCCGTGTGTATGTGACACACTGTTTTTACCATGCGAGTGGAAAATAGTTCGCTTTTTACCACATTTTATGGGCGCGTTCACACTTACGAGCATGTTTCTTTCGGCTTTTAATTTATAAATAAACACATAAATACATTTTAATTTATATCGTATAGGTACTTATATTAAAGAGATGCGAGATCAAGAGCCTTTATAGATTTTATTAAACATTAACTGCACAAGCTGTGGCGCAAAAATCTGAATTCTTCGTCCGTGCCGCAAACTGACGTCCATATATTTCACATCCAATAGATATTTGCCTATACGGGTATCGATATTTTGGGATCACAAAGACTCTTAGTTAAAGTAGCCCCTGGCACAACGTACACGGTCAGATATATGCGTCTAATCTTTTGCGTATTTTTTTATGAATACCTGGGAGTTCAAAAGTCAGTTATTGGAGCAAAGTCTACAGCAAACGTATTACTTGATTCAATGATTTCTTTGCAGGTTATTTCCTTACTTTATTTGGCAAGAAGGGGACAATATAAATAAGACATGACTAATTTTCAATAAAATTGGTCTCTTTGAAAGTCTTTGCCCTCTTTGAGATTAAATTTGCATAATGCTATTGCTCCATAACATTTTATTGATTTAATTGTCAATTTTACAATGTATCAAACCCGTAAAAATGCCTGTAGCCCGAACTAAACCTTATAACCATAACATTCAATTGAAATTATTTTAAGAATATTTTAAAATTTCAAACTTCATACATTATAATATATTGTATAAGTGGACTTAATACCTGAGGTATTCTCTAACCGTCGAACCTAAGGTAATGCAGAGATGAGACGAGGTAGGTGCGTAAACAATTAATTAAAAATAAATGGACAGGAAAATAAATGGAATATTCTTACATGTTTTACTATCATTGAACTTTTAGCCTGTCTACATAAATAGATAACTGTTGAAATACGTTTATCTATACTGCTATTATGCAGAGAATAATTCCGTTTTAGTATTTCGGTGCTGAATCAATTGCCAGCAGATAAAAACGCCTACGCCGATCTTAAATAACAATGAAATGTCAGACTGACAAGTAATTTAACAATTTGATCAAATTCGATCATTTGCCACGTTATTGCTAGTCCACAATAATTCAATAAGTACTTGACATTTGAACTTTAACTCTCAAACACTAGACACTTCCACTAACGATTTAATGTATGTAAAATGAATTATAACATTTGAAATTCATTTGAAAATTATAGGATAATAAAGATCTTGTCGACATTCATTAATATTTAAGCTCAATAATTATAAACGTATTCTGTCACAATAGTTGTATATTTGGAGACATATTTGTAAAGATTAATTATTAGCAAACGTAACAGAAAATGAAATGTCTCCAACAATATTTCCTTTTTGTCGTCTATCGTTTTTAATAAAATATCAAATATCCAAAAATTCTCATGTTCATAATTAGTTTACTTCTCCGTATCAATCCTATCCTCTCCTATGACATTTTTTAACACACGATGACCACAATAAACAATGCCAAACAACACGGCGCGGCGGTTCAGTTCCAAAATTTGAGCAACTCCTATTACGAACCCGGACTAACAATCCCCATCTAACACCATCTGTACGTTAGAGTTACCCTGAACGTGCCTGGGCATTCCCTCTCGACTTTTTGGTGAGGAACACATTGGACACTTAATATCTCTTGGCTTGGCTTCCATAATATCTCTTTGGAAATAAATATTAAGATGTTATTGGCGTTCACTGTGCAGGGTCGGTAGACGTCATTTTTTTATTATAGGTCCGGCAAACGAGCAAAGAGGTCACCTGATGGTAACATCCACAACGCTTGGATCATGGATAGGTAGCAGGACAATCGAATCGAGACGAGACCGGGAAGGAAAAGGATGGGAAGAGAAAAGAAGTATTGGGCATGCGGCAATCTCCTGATTAATATTCAGAACTCATCCTGACTAACAACAGCGTGGCTCTACCATTTCCAAACAGCTATTTTTACATCCGCTCGCTCATTTACCGCTCATCTACAAAAAATAATATTTCATTTATGAGTGGATTTATATACTGTTAAAACGAAAAAATGATACCAAGTGGCAACAGCACAATAGACATCCAACGGCCTCTACTAAATTACACTCTAAATTACCTAAACATTGATTTGTTTCAAGAAAAAATATAAATGTAATTGTGCATAGCAATATTTTCCACAGCCTCCTCTAAAAAATAGGATTGTATTCAATAAAAGTGTTGTCACCCAAATGATTGCACAGAAGACTAAAACTGATTTCAAGTTCAACAATAATCTTACCTCAACAGCAAAAAACTAAGTTGGGCGCGCCTTCACCTCAAATCCGATTATCTCAGGCGTGTAATAAAGTGAATTTGAGTGGACAAGACCCCCTTTAGATTGATTTTCCAGTTTTTTCACGCGACTTTAGGCCATGTCCCATTTACATTTTGTACACATAATAAGAACTTTTCTGTACTCCTGAATATGAGTCCTAAAATCGCATGATGTTTCTAAAATCATGCACATCCATCAGAGCGGTCTAAAAATATCTAAGAGAGGTTCATGCCTTACGATTACTTCTTCAGTTTCCATGTGGATATTCTATTCGTGTTAATGATGAATAAGCGCTAAATATCATTTAAGTCTCCTTTGTCTAATCTAAATACATTCCCGAATGACGCAGTTTCATAACGGCATGACTAAAAGGGAGCCAATGCGCCAGCGCACTATATCACTAAGTTTCGTCAAATATAATTTCGCGCTCCACTGTCGCATGCTTTCCAGTCGCCAACGCAAACCGTATCAAGGCCGGCATAATAAAAGTGGAATCGACCAAAAAACTGTAGCAATCGTTACGTAAACTACAGCGAGAAAGTTGCATGTGTGAGTTTGGGAAGTAATAAACCATGGTAGGGTTGGGAACGGATTCGGCGGATTTATACGACGATAAGTAATAATATTAGTAGGGGATTATCCGATTGTAAATGACAGACCGTAGATCTAATCCTGACACTGAGACCAGATATCCTGACTATGTGATTCGGATCTGCATATCCAGAGGGTGAAAGATTATTTTATTAAAGAGTCATGACTGTGTGTATTTATTATTTCCATACAAACCACTTTCAACCTACTAGCGCCATTTTCATATAGCCTTTCCTATCTTATACATATATATTTTATTCGGATATTCCTGCGGATACCACACCTTGCTGCCCACCCAGTCACACCAACTGGCCAAGTGAAATAGCCGCAACAATACTCCGACCGGCAGACTATTAAAAACGCATAATGTTCACAACTAAGTTACGTACAGGAAATGATATTTTAATTAGCGGACTCATTAATTCAGTTTGTTTTAGTTCAGTGTTGAGTTTAACTATTGCAAACTGGACGTTATGAAATATCCTAATTTAAATGTTATATATTTGAGGTGTTAATAAGGGTTTGCCTGCGATAGTGATCTGTTATTCAAAGTATGATATTGCACATAATGCGACCGTTTTAGGCAACTTGATATTAACGTGTTATTATTTTAGACTTTAGAGTACTGAAATAGCATTATCGGCTCTTTACGTATAATTGCAGCATACACACAATGTTAAATATGATGTACAGTCCAGACAGAGCCATGCTGTACTTAGTTTTGACCTCAACGTGACTCAGGTCATGTACCTAATATCGGCGACATTGTCACTGAAAATGAAGTACAAAGTTGCCGGTTTTCCGGGCCAGTGATAAAACTGGGTCAGGGTGGTAAACCCCACGATCCTTACCGTTTCTCCTTACCGTTCCTTTTATTCACCATCCTTCGTCCTTAATAGGCGACGCAGTCACAAATCCAGACCTATGTGAGTGGTAATTTTCTAATTGAGGAGCTATTTCCACTCTTAGTACGGAATGCAATAAAAAATATTTATAAATATCTTGATTTCTTGCACAGCTGCGAACTATCATATAACGGAATGATATAATATATACAATCTACTGGAATAAAAAATTGTTATATTATTACCAATTAATTACCCGATATTTTTTGACTGCCCTTTCCACAGAAAATCGATGGTTAAACCAAATACATCTTTGCCCACAAACTGTGGCTATAGTGAAGTCCTCCAGTTAACTTAATAATTATTACAGCTTACTTTGTGTGAAATCTTGCGGATTATATTTGTTACACCAAAATAATAATCTTCAAATAATGACCCTAAACTTACTAAAGTGTTACTACACGTAGACATCATAATCGAGTGCCGATAGTGAGGAAATTATATCATTATTGCGTGCTTAATTCGTATCGGATGCGACGATAGGTATACAACCTGTCATTTATAGAATCTAAGCAATAAAACAGTCAGTGATCTCAATAAACACTCTCCCACGACGCAGACGAGCATTATAGCCAATGTTTTTGCTAATTATCTTGCATCAGTGAAGATATTGACCATCATTGGGCTATTTTGATATCTTAGGCAACGATATGTGCAAATCATTATCACGTTTATCGCCTCTTTGATCTTTGGCAACGTACAAGTATGTACTGTGAACCGTGAGGTCATGAGTTCGATGCTCAGGTCGGGTGTTGTATTTTGTAAGAATTATTTGTTTCAAAAGAGATGATTACGCCACGAGTGAATATTATATTATTATTACAGCATAATAAAAACAATCAAATACTGCATCATCCAAAATATGTTACGCCGACCGTACATAACAGCGCTATACGACACAGTAAAAGATACATTGCCTCGGTCAATGAATATTGATTCGGCAATTTTGATAAATTTCCTGAATTTATTTAACTAGTGCAGGCCAGTGCGCTCAATACCTCGTGTGTTGCAAAAGTCCACAGGCGACGATAGCCGCTTGCCCTGAGGCGAATAGTTCGGCTATTTGCCACTTTATTTACATAAATAATGGCCTCTTTGATTGACTTGTATAATAGGCTGCAATATGTCGTAATTAGTTCTCATTTTTATGACTTTAGAGGAATTAATTAAAAGTGTGACAAAAAAATATTATATAGCTTTTCAGAGACCATTTAATAATTAATTACCGTCAACAGCAGTGTATTCATTACGTCTCTTTATCTTTTCCATAATTGAAGTCCGTCTTTATTTTATGCTCGTATGAAAATGGTATAGAATGAAAACAAGTGAATAATGGAACAATAAAAGGTAACAAATTATCTTAGAGAAGTTCATTTTCGGCGCTGGAGGTTACGGGTTACGTGAATACGGCATATTTATATGTACTCCACATTTTGGCCCGGTTTTGGACGTTCTTGTATATAATATAATTCGTATTTGTATATTTACTTATTTATACACTTTATTGCACACAAAAAATGAAATAAATACAGTCAGAAATCATTTAAAAAAATGCACAATTGGCGATCTTATCGCTCAAAGGCAATGTCTTACAGACAACCATTTGATGGATATTAGAAAAGGATAAACATACATACATAACCACACGCCTTTTTCCCAGAAGGGGTAGGCAGAGGTGCTACTAGAACACCCACGTAAAAAAGGAAAAAGAAAAAAAAAAGGATAAACAGAGGGCGGTATATGTACGTATTATAGAAAAAAATGAATTGAAATAACATTTTACGATCTGGCAATTTAAATTATCGTAAAATTCGTCGAAATCAATAAATACAAAAGCTTAACATTAATTTATAAAATTTACAAATATACATACAACTTATTACATTTAAATTGAATCATAAAATTATACAGTATTGCATAATGATTATGACATTTTATTTCGAATCACTTAATTTATTTTTACACTAAAAGTAAATGTAATGACATAAATATACCGATAATAAAAAAAACTGCATAAAATTTCGATTAAACTAATTTACCAAGAACCGCAACAATTACCTATATTACAAGAGAACAAAATTACTAAGTACAGACTTAATAATAAATAAATACAACCAACAGTAACATACATAGTCCCAACCCCACACAAAGATCGAGTCTTGTGTCGTGGGTATATCGTCGTGGTATCAGAAACTACGAGAGACTTTTTAGTTCCACAAACACTCCGGACCCGGAACAAATACCTGTGGTTCGCACACATACGAGTATTTGTTTCGGTGATCGAACCCGCGGCCTCTCATTTCACAGCAGGCGTCTAACTAACTGCGCCACGGAGGCTTTTTTTATGGCAATAAATGGCGAGACGAGAATGGCAATCGCCTGATCGTAAGCGATACGACCGCTTATGGACAGAATCATAACCAAACACCATGAATTACAAAGTAAAGCTTGGCATTCCGCTGCGCTCGCTATCCTGAGCCAAAGTGTTAAGACTCATTATGTCCAGTAGTTACGCTGGCTACAACGTCTTTCGAACCGAAACACAACAATGCGTTTACACTGCCGTTAGCGGAAGAAATAGACATTGCGGTGGTACCTACCCAGGTAGCCTCTTACATATGACAGACCTCCCACCAGTGCGAGGCTGTAAAATATAAAATTTTAACTAACACGAGTAAGTTGCGCGTGGAAAAAACACCGATATTTATGGTTTTATGTGAGTTTCCCAGAGCTATAATATATAACCCAAAAAGGACAAATTAACAACGGACTTTGCAATAAAAATATTTTAGTTTCGTAATTAGTTTGACATTCGTGTCCTTTTTATATCCTCTACACCAACTACACTAGTATTAAATAGTATAAATAATACTCCACGGCACACCTCGCACTGTAAGATTTTTATTTAGTTTTTCTTGAGTAAATGCTTAAGGCAAGAAGTCGCTGGATGCAGGTCGTTTCCAATAGGTCTATGTGGCGATCCATGGGGGAGGCCTGTGTTCAGGAATGGACTTCCTATGTGCTGTGGCTGAAGAGAGAGAGCGTAATCTTAGTAAAAATAATATAGATTGTAGAGAAAACTTTAAGGCATGTAGATGCTTAAGTTTTTCTCAAATGTTTCAAATAATATTGTGGATTTTAATGTATTTATCTAACGAGTAATAAATACGTATATCATAAATACGTATATAATACGTACGTATATAAATAAGTATGTCATAGATACTACAAGGGATTTTTCGGTCTCACAAACACCCTGAACTGAAACAAATATTAATAGACCACACAAACATTTGTCTCAATATGAAAAATATATTTAGTAATTTATTGCCGTAATACGTTTCCAATATTCCCTTCCTAATACCTACTCACCCCCGAGACAAGTTATAAAAGCAATTACTATAGAAAATATCTGGCGGCTAAACAATAATATCTTGCGGTTAATACAGCCTTAATTAGTGAATTTAGACTGTACGTAGTCTAATAGTCACCTTAAAATTGTGTACCTATACGCACCACATCATTATTACATAAAAACCCTTAGTTAAATAAAAAAAGTCCATTATAATACCTAATTGATAACTAAGTTACAAACATATTCATTTGATTAGTTAACAAAAAATCCTTTATAAATTATGCATTAACGTCAGCGTAATTACGTTTCATGGTCAAACTGCGTGTAGTGAATTCCACGCAAGCGCATGACACGTAGTACACAAATTACTAGTATTTTCAGTTCAGTATGACCGCCAAATATTTAATTTATACGATTAAATATTACTATCCACACACGTTTATAATATAGCAAAACGCATCATGGGCCATATCAGTAAGTATTTAATAATGTCTCTTTCGCTAGACAGTATACTATACTGCTTTATTTTAAACCGGATAGTACATTGCTTGTCCTGGAATGTGAAACTTTTTGCGTCGCTACGGCGATCAGCTGGCATTATGGCCTATTTTGTTATTGTGACAACTGTCAGGGCAGATAGAAATATCCTGAAAAGTGCTTAAAAAATGTTATCATATTGTTTCACTCTAATTTTAAACATCCATTTTTTAAACAGATGATATGGTATAGTAAATAGGTACCTACAGTATTCCAATCCAATCCAATCCATCAGCCAAAGGAAGTTCACTGCTGAACATAGGCCTCTCCCAATGAGTTCCACAGTGACCTGTTGGAGCCAGCCTGCATCCAGTATTCACTCATCGTGAATCTCTACTAGCAGTTATTGTTTTGAAACCCAATCTATTTCAATTTGGCTTTTATGATGTATGATGACATCTAATGCACAGAAATCAAGCTATGTCAAATTGACTAATATTCAACGCATTAAGCCTTAAAAACTATTGTGATATTTCCAAGTAACTCTATACGCATGGGAACATTATCGTAAGTGACTATGAAATTAAAAGTAAATGAAACTTTACCTAAAAATACATATTAATTTCTATGCATAATGTACAAAATACTTAATTGGTTAGTTACAAATAATTGTACAGTTGTAAACAATGCAAAGGCCGCGTAAGCGTACTGAAGCTACGGATAACTCCATTCATATCTTAAAACACAAGTTCTCACAATAAAAATACCGGTTAAAATATAAAAATACCCACATTAATTTCATATAATAAGTTACAAAACTCTGTCACGTGACCGGCTGTAACAATTCCAATCTCTTTCGTGCGACCAAAGATTTATCCGAAGTCCGCGGCGATTGTAACAGGTCCCTTTATTACCATAATGTAGAATGACCTTACTGTACGTACGTATTTTGTTTAGCATTATGTAATGCAGCCGACGGATATTGTTCTGTAAGTTGTCGGGCCGATTTTAAGGTAATGCTTGCTCCGAAAGCATAGTTATATTGGGTCCGCTTACTATCGCTCCATATTCGTACCTTTCTTTATAATCGCTTTGGGAAATCGGTGAGAATGTCCATTAAAATTCCATTAGTAAATGTCTCACGATCAAAGTATGATTTATATCTAAATTTACCAAGAAGTGGGTTAGATTTTTTTAGCGTGAATATATATCAGGTGCAGTAATTCAAGAGAAAAAGAACTGTGTAATATTAATTAGGGTTTCTAATTATCTATGGAACTTCCGAAGCGTTTAAGTTGTATGATTTAATATAAACGGAAGCAAAAATATGGAAAGGTTCAAAATGACTTCATTATCTAGTTCAAAATCACGTGCATTTTTTAAATTGTATATAAATTCAAAATTACGTCAGCTGCCGGTTCCATCACACAAACCAAAATAAATTATAGCACATTCACGTTATACAAATGACACGCTTTGGCCTTAACGTACCTACGTAATATTTTTTACATCTGAAAATATCACAATCCACATCCTAATGAATAATATTGTTATTGCAAAGACAGAGAACGTATTGATCAAAACATACTTTTTGCTTGGCGGTGGCAATAAATTTAATTCAGGATATAACTATGTGCAAGTAACTTATTAGTTTTTGTCGATATAACGCTGTGTCGTAATCGATGTAATTAAACACAATGGACAATTAAAACTGTCCAATCATTGGCAACAATCTAAGATAACAATAACGACGTGAAATATGTCACGACACATTTTTAAAGTTTTACTTAATAAATATATTTTATTGATCTGTTACAGGCAATAAATAATACTATCGGTAAACAATGACCGTGGCTGTGCAAGGTTGAACATTTCAAATCAAATCTAAAAATGTAGGTAGATATCGACAGGCTACGGATATAAATATTTATATATTAAGATTAAAATAATATGCTCATTCACCTATAAACTTATTATGACCAATGAAATTACTCGAAGAAAAGAGAAAAAAAACCGTAGTCGACATACTTCATTAGTGGACATTTTTAGTTAATCAGGAAATTTATTAAATATAGTTTTGACCGGTACAACCAACGATAATAAAATTGTAAAGAAAACATATATCGAAATAATTCGAGGACTCCCTAAAATGTTCTATTTGAGTAAGAATATAACGTATCGAGAAAGAAAATATATCGTCTCTACATTTTTTCACAAAAACATTCTAACAATTATTGCAGCTGCGAACAATATGCCAAAAGAAACCAAACTATGAAAAACTTAATTTTGCTACCTTAACTTCGTATTAGTGAACTAGTTAAGTGCAATAAGTAGAATGAACTTTAAACAAAATAGATACTTTGTAGATACAAAACATAACACTAAAATTTAGAGCTCGTAAAATAACTGAAAATCGACACGACTGTTCTAAAACCATGATTTAAATTAAATTGATTATATTTGTAAGTATCCTTTATCAAATGAAAGAAGCAAAGATTTTGGGTTTTAAGAGTTTTATTAACAGTAAAGTTTAAAGTTAGCAGAAGCTTAGAATTTACAAGCGAGAAAATTATTTATCGTCTCTTTCCAAAATGTTTGAACATATTAGTTAATTGCTTAGAGTGTTGACCTACACAAAATGCTGATATCCTGTGGCAGTGATAATACACTCATTGTAGGTATCTAAAAGAAATCATTGTTATAAGTAGGTAAATAAACTTTTATGTACCTAAGTTTTAGCGTACCTACCAACAATGTGTGTGCGGATGCATACATATGGTTGGGTGTACGCAGATACACATTATTATTATATCGTATATGAGTGGGAGTGTACGTCAGTAACACGAATTAAGAAATTAAAGATGTTTACTTTTCAAAAAGCATATGTAATGACTTATTTTGGTTTAAAGTTTGTTAACTATCAATAGTACACATCAAGAGACCGCATAATCTATTTTGTATATTTTAGAATAATAATTAAATTATTGATACGGCCAGGTAACATAACGCGTATGAACTGCAAATAACATCGAAAAAATATAAAATTCCCTCGCTGTAGTACGTAGTAAGATGTTCTTGTACATGTCAGATAATAATGTAAGCATGAGACAATTATGGTAGTAACAATTCATTACGTTTTTAATACGGTACGCACCGCGCGCAGTATTTATCATTACGTGTTCACTTCCCTTAAGAGCTGCTGTGGTGTGAGAGCTGTCTCACACAACACAATGTTGCTTTGTTTAAAAAAACGTTCACAATTAGTTCGTTATATATTAAGATCATCAGATAATGTTTAAAATGAAGCTGTATTGCAAGTGAAATGCACTAACACCCAGGTATTTTTACGTGAGACTTTTTACCAGCTCTTTTTATTTAGTGAAGAGTTGCGTAAACGAAATCGACACTTCGCGAAAGGAGTGTGGCTACTTTTTATGAGCTCAAAAGCTTCCTGTTGGCGGTCATGAAACGGTCATTACGAAATCAAATTTGTGTGGAAAAGGAAGGGAGTAATTACCCAATGTAGTAATATTAGAAAAAACCTTAACCTTTATAAGAGTTAATCACCAGGAAATCGCAACCGCATTTTGAACGTTGTCTAACCTATTTGTATAAATACTTAGTATTGGTTGGCACTGAGCTGCATTAGGCTGCCGTATTGTTACAAGAAACTGTATGATAAATTATCCAGTTAAATTTCGGTTTTCTGCAAAAACTTATATCTGGAACATATCGATTATCCTTAATATTGTGTACTAATCTATGTTATATGAGATTTTAAGTCATTTCCTAAACACCTGTTGTGCAATTTTGCGAAACAATAAGCAAAAAGTGTGCTATACTTGGTACTATAAACTTAACGAGTATGAACAGGATATGAATCAAATCAACGTTGTCATGCCTTGTATTTTCAGAATATAATGAAAAATGTAGGTTAAGTATATCTCAAGTAGATTTTATAATTTCTTGCATCTGTATCTGTATAAGCCCACTCACTGCAGGGCACGGACCTCCTCTACAACCGAGAGTACGATTAAGAGGTTTAGGCCATAATATAATCCACCACGATAGCCGCGTGCGGGTTGGCATACTTTATATACCATAGAAATTCATACAAATCGCTATGGTATGCCGGTTTCCTCACGATGTTTGTCTACACCGTTTTAGTGCGTGGTGATTGACTATCAATGCACACATGACTCCGAAAACTCAGAGGTGTGCTGTCTGGGATTTGAACCCGCGACCACCGTGAACATGCTGGCAGTCGCGCCTAGTCCGTTACCAACAGGCCACCACGCACTAATTTCTTAGTTATTTATTATTGCACTGTTATGTCGATGGCGATCGGTAATCTTCTAAGAGTATAATGGATATTTTTACATCATGGGTCGATTATACCATCTAAGAGAGCAATTATTTAGAGGCAACCCTGGCGAAATTAGAATCTTAGATTCCATCTCACCCTTATCTCAGACTTGCTTAGTTACGTATGTATTTTTAGTAGTTCAAGTAAAAAGTACTTTAGTAGTCAAGATCTATGTGGCGGGTCATGGGGGAAGCCTATGTTGTGTGGACTTCCTTTGGGTGAAGAGAGAGGGAGACAGAGAGTATTCGAGATGACGTCATAAGAAGTGAATATACGTATTTCCAAATTGTATAGGCGCCATAAATTCTCACTGAGCCTTAACAGTGGATTATATCATAATTGTGGAAAGGGTAATAATACAGTGACCTGAGTTCAACGGATATACGTTTAATTTAAAAAAAGGCAAAATTAATTCACATTACATCTGACGAGGCAAAACGTTTAAATACATTATAAAAATAGTTAATGTCTACAATCATAAGTAATAGTGGAATTATTTCCGCCGTAGAATTTACTATTAGAAAAGCGTGAACCCTGGCTATGCATTAAGTCTTATTACGTTATGCGATCATAATGCCTTCCCAATCGCACCACACGCATTATTATTCTAATACATGCACTTAAGGTGCGCTGATTAATACCGGAACATTGATTTTGTTTTTTGTTGCCTCAAATTTTATAGGTATCTACTATTCATATGAGGTATAACAGTTTAGTCAACACTAGCTATTTTCCGCTTCTTGATCTGTATAATTACGGTTTGCCTGCACAATTTCTAATGAACATTAACCTATAATTACACTCGTCAACACATTTACATAAAAATATGTTGGAAGAGACTTACTCTAATCGAAATCTTCATCAATTCCTGATTTTACTATTGCCTGCAAAAAACGTAGGGGACAATTAGTGGTAAAATTGTAAACCTGTCTAGGAATTCTGTACAATTCCTAGGAAATGTATAAAATAATGATTCGAATACGTTATAAAACAATCATTTCCCGGGAAATGTATATATTTTCTACAATATATAAAAAATTATGCTTCTGTGAATAAAGTATTTAAATAAAAAACGCAGTAGTAAACTGGGAATCAAAATACCCGACCGCAAAGAAACATTCGTTAGGTTAGGTTAGGTTAGTTTATTTCCATTTTTAATAAACTTTTTATTATATTTTTTTTATTGTATCCACTTTTGTTCTTGTATAATTTATCTCAATCCTAACCTAACCTAGCCTAAGTATCCCTTTCTTTGTCTTAAGTATACCACTGTATTCGTTAGCGTTCGTACTTACTCACATTCAGAAATAAATAAATTAAATAAATTAAAATAAAAATTAAATAAATTCTAAATTTCCGACCGCTATTTAGGAAATGTATACATTTCCTAGGAATTGTATACAATGACGGGTTTCATACATTTCCGTTACACTTAAAGGAGTACAACACTTTAGATAAATTACACAGACTTTAACAAAAACAAGGAAAAATTATACTTAAGAATAAAAAAAAGACAAGAAGAGAAAAACAAATCAACGACTACTACATAATAGGACGAATTAACGAAAGAAACAATCAATCTAACTAAACAAATGTTATAAAACTTAGTACCAGCCCTAAGAAGTAGTGGGATCCGAATGAATAAAATATCTGGTGTTACAATAGCCCTGAAATTATATATTAACAACTTTATCTAAAGCATTCGCTACAACCCGCTCCTTAAGAGCGAGACTTGGTAATAATTCGAGAAAGCTGTCTTGTAAGATTATCAGCTTCGGTAAATGCAAGTCAAAACGTTGAACAATCACTCACAGCGGGCACCCGGTTATTAATTGATAGATCTAAATTGATTCTTAAACAGCCCTACACGTACCGCCTTCTGCGTCATAACCAGATCCTCGTATACCGTTTTCCGCAATACTGGCCTAAATAAACCTTAAATGCAATCTAATGATGGACTACGCAGTGCCAAATATTGTGAAATCGATTGAATTTAAATTGAACAGAATAAGCGTGAATACTTTACCTACAAAGGATACCAAGTGTATGTATCATTTGTGCGAGTATTTGATATTACGATCACATCAAACACGTATACCAATGAACTGGTATAGTGCCTACATTTTCACTAGGTACATAACACGTATAAACCCAGAAAACTCACTGAATACTTAACGTTTTCCCGAAGACGTATTATTAGGGTTGACGAAGTGGTTTCCATTGCAGAAAAAAATTACCTACATCTCTTTGTAAGTATGCTCGTACGCCATACTATTTAATGCCCAATCCAATCCAACACTTCATTTACAATTCATGTATTTACATAGGCAGTAAACACTCACATTCATACATTAGGCATTAATAAGCTCACGCCAGTATCTTAAGTTGCTAATAATGCTACTAGTGAGTGACGGAAACCTGTGACCCAAAATAATCTATGTAATTAAATACCAAAATTCCGAAAATATGCTAAAAAATTCGTTCAGTTATAACTCAATAAACGTATTCTTTAAAAAAAAAAAAAACAAACCAAATTATCGTCTCGTTAATCGTCTATTTGTGTTGTGATTTATAACAAAACTAGTCATAGGTATTAGATGAAATTACTAGTCTACATTACTAAAGTGGCCTAGTGTCTGAAAAGACCATAATTACACCGGAAGAAGCACTTAGACATACCAAGATTAATGTCGTAATGAATACTGCAGTATCTGAATGGCCGTTATATCGCCATCGGCTTTGTTGAGACACAAAGACCTTAATATTATATAAGATGTGACCCTAAAGTGAGTTATGATCTCTTTGACCATGACGCTGGCCGTCTCTTGCTGGATTACACTTAAACTTGAGCACAACAAGTTAACAAAAGAAGCAGAATTCGGAAAAATATTAACATACTTCTTCTTGGATTAGTTGGAACGTCAAGCTTTTATGTTACGTTAACTTTTCAGTGATAGAGCACGCACATATTAAACCCCTAAAAGCTTATATCTACGCAAGATTCACTTACGTCAAAACACGTACGTTTGCATAAAGAAAGGATTATAACAATAAAATAAATTGGATTTTTAACTCCTTTAATATCTGGTACCGACGTAACATACGTTACGCAATAGCCTCTTTCTATGAAAATTTCTGGGTGTGTGTATACAAGTGGCTTCATCGACGCTTAAAATACAATGAATTGACATTTCCAAAACAACGCTGACGTGCTTGTCACAATTCACGAAACACAGGCGATTGAGTCACAGTGAAAATGACATCAGGCAAGCAGCCGGTAATAGCATCATAAGCCCAATCTTGTTAGTATGCACGTAAATATATTGCGCCAAACGGATACAAAACCTAATTTTATTAGTAGTGCTGTTTTACGACATAAAGGCTACGGCCCTTACGTATAGTGTGAAAGAGTCGGCTCAACTAATCAAAAAACCAGCGACTAACAAACTACAGGCGTTCATAACCCATATTGTTCACTCGTTCCGTTTTTTAATAAGGAAGATTGCTAACTTAATAAACTCTATGCCTCAACTCATGTCTCTCACGTCTTCTATATTTTAGCACGAGGAGAAGGCAGTGTGTGCACTGGACGTCATTGACCCAATAATTTTAATTCATACTATTTTTGACATATGTTTTAAACTGTTTGACAGCGTTTTAAACTGACTTTCTTGGCTTTTGTGGCATAGATTAGCAGGCAATATGCTCCACTAGCACCTTAACCATAATTGTTTGTATTTAAGTTTGTGTTCTTTTGTACAAGTCGTTGTAATTTGCACTTTTCAGTTGTATATTATGTCATTATTTTATATAGTAATAAACATTGGTCACGCAAATCCTTGTTGTGAGTTAGCGACTAGTTAATTTACTTTGGTCAATTGTTTTTTATTTTCAATTATTCATAATCACAATTATCTACCGCATTTTTATTGCCACCAAGTATTTATAATGTTACCCACAGCATTGGCTGAATAATTGTTACAAATCACGTAGGTACTTGCGGTCAGGAAGTTATTTTTTAAAAGCCAATAGTCGGTACACACCAGCGGCTAAATATTTTTAGATTTAATTGTGGTATTTATGTAATATCCGGAATTTTTTCACTGTCTCTTTTGTTTTACACCATTTAATTTACCTGCAATTTAATTGTCTTACCATAGTAATTAAAGAGAATTAATATTATAATAAGGATAATAGGTACCTTATTATTCGTTTCAATGTATACTTAGTTAAATTAAAACAGCTATATTTATAACATATTATATAAATAAACAATGCGAATTTAGGGAAAGAATACGAAAATAACTTTACTAACATTTTAAATATAGTTGCAAAAAATATAATACTGTCCAAAAGTACGTCATATTTCCATTATCTTGCCATGTTCGAAAATTCTTAAAACGCCCTCACGCCACTTTGGCCTCATTCAGTCATTATTACTTTATGGCGGAATTCGTTATTGGGCTGCAGACAAAGACAATGACAGACCACATTTGTTTCGGCCGAATCACGACCGCGGTACAACGGTTTAACAGCGCCAACGCAAACATGCTCTACATAAGATACTTACACGGAAGCAGGGCGGGATTGCAGTGGGAGCACTGAAATCGTATAACTATAGAAGAATGTATTAATAAGAAACTGAATAGATCTGTCCCTAAAACCATTCATAGTATTTAGAATTGTCATCATAATTTAAAGATTTGTCACCGCTAGTATTCTTCTGCTTAAACCCTTAGGAAGTTAGGGAAGCTGAAAACCAGCACTGCTTGGTACCCAGGTCCTGGACAGTTAGAGCTTCTTCTGTACTATAGTCTTAATAACAAGAATTTATATGTTAAATAATATCAATCTACGAAAGCAAAAAATGATCTTTCATTTTATTTTATTTTTTCGATTTTTAAACATAATAACGCTTGCTTCATTTCTTTTAATGGATTATAAAAAATAATGGTAAACAAATTTCCAAAGCAAATATATATCTTTAATAAATGATTCATCCCGACGGACCGTAAACGATATTATCACCTGTTAAGCAAAACCAAAAAGAGTTAAGGTCAGACTGACATAGTTATCAGGCGGGACTTAATCCGAACTTGCAAACCACAATTTTACAATATTCGAATTGGTATAAGACTATTTGTTTTGTAGTTGACCGCAGTAATGATAAGACGTAATAATTTATTGAAATGTAAATAATTTTGACAGATAATTGTCCTGTCCTTTTAGATATAATTCCAAGAGATATTATCAAATTAACAACTAATTTATAGAAATATTTTAGCTATGAATTAAACTGCAAATATGTCAGTGTATAAGTTAGCAGTAATATTTACAACCCTGGCGTGGCGACCGCGGCAGTAATTTAGATGCAGGCCTGCCCTATATCGAACTGACAGCGGTAACAATACCATTTCGACCTGATAAGGTACAAGTGAACACGATATTTATAAATGTCAATGCTTGACCCCATGGTTGACCTCTGAATAAGATTACGGAGCCGAACGCTAGGGGGCCGGAAAATCATAATGGAAACTCATTTGCTGCCTTTACCTCTGTCTACTGTATGATTGCAGATAATACAGCAGATCAACGAGAACAATGGGTCTTGTTGAAATACGACGTAATAGTTTCCTGTCCGGCGAATTTTGTATCGCAAAATTATATTTGTGTTCGGACATATATTGTATTATTCCCAAGACTATTACTGGCATCTTAAAATGATTAGTATCACGTCAATAACATGACGCAATGCATATTATATGTGAATTAACTTCTAACACTTGTATTTTTAACATAACATGAAAATTATTAAACCGTAGGAAAATATTTTGTGTTTAATAAAGTAATTAAAATTGAAACACAGAAGTGTTCAATTAAATAAATCAAATTCCTCTTTCGTTAAATAAAATGTTATTTTCGCCTTGCCTCAATAAAAATACTATTCATCTTATAAGTGTCGGATTCTCGACACATCCACGTCCGTTATTTCACAAACGCGCCGGATGCAAATTAACTTGACCTGGACAACAAATCATTTACATACGTGTTGATGTTGCCTTTCAACTTGTCCTCAGAACTAGACCGCGCTCCGCAGTCCGCGCGACTCCGCCCGCTCAGACATTTTGTGGCCGAGCTTTTTCATTCATCCTAGACCTTCGCGAGCACTTGACGTGTATCGTTTCCAATAGGAGTTTATTGCAGAATTTTGCACTTATGTTGCACCTCAAATATGAAATTTCGGAATACCAGTCCCAAAATCTTATGTATTGTTCGCATTTTTTTAATATTTATGGTTTTCACATTCTTTTTATAATCCGTGATCTAAAACTTTTTAAATAATCTGTGTAACGTCTTTATATTATATTGATAACAATTTAATCGAATCAAACAACTCCATCCAAAATTGTATTTGACGGTAAACTCGAACCCGATAATTAAACCAAGTACATGTGTATTCGTAGTAATCTCTCTCGAGGTAAAAATGTGTAAACTACGATACTTTTGGAAACATCATCATCATCAGCCCTTCCACGTCCAATGCTGGACATAGGCCTCTCCTATGGTACGCCAGTGGACTCGATCTTCACCCCATCGTCTCCAACTGCTACCAGCCATTTTACATATATCATTGCTCCACTTTGTCCTAGGGCGTCCTAGTCGCTTGTCGAGGCGTGTGCTCCTCTCGAGAACATGTCTACCCCATCGGTTGTCTCCGATAAATATGTGATTTTTTGGATGTTATAATAATATTCAAAAAATAATATATAGTTTTTAACATCTATACCAATTTCTAAAAGACCTTGAAATGTTAAACGGACATAAGGAACTGACAAAATCCCGCCACAATTTTCTCAGCTGCAGTTAACACGCACAGATTCTGTCATGATGAGGTCACGATTGAATCACTAGAGCGGCTAATCAATCGTTCATTCAAAATTAATATAGCAATGTCCTGTTCACATTGTTAATGCGGGAGCGGACTTGTTGAGTTTACACAATTATTAAATAAAACAATTATTGGGATACAAATGACGACACAATTATACAAAAACACAGTTCTACTTATTTGTCAAGTAAATAAAAATACGAGTAATTATGATATGAATTTAAATTCTTGCATTTCAGTTTTGCTCATCATATGTTATTTCATTTAAATAATTACTAATATGATTTTGTTTTGCGTCGACTAAATGTCTTTTAATTCTTTCATTCTGCTTAAGCTTTATCCCGGCTAGTTCCAGGATCCGCCTTCCGGCTGTGTCACCACAATTTCGCCCTGTCTTTGGCATCCTCAATAATAAGGCCATTGACTTTAATATCTTGCTTGATGACTAAATATCTCTTTTTATTGTTTATAATCGCTAGTGCACATCACAATATACCCAGTCCGAGTAAAAAAGTGGCCGTCGTCAGCCTTTGTTCTGAGTTTGATATCACGCAACAGATCGCCGTCAAACACTACTATTGAACCGGCAACCTTACCGAAATTTACTGCACGACATTTGGCTCCGCGCTCTAGAATGACTGCGTCCATTGTACGGGGAAATGCGTTTTGTTATTATAAAAATGAACAATAATTTGCGACATAACCAGATAGCTATTTTGTCATCATAGTAAATCCCCAGTTCTAGAGCCAAATATTTCAAGTTGTGTAAATCTTGTACGACAAGCGTACGAAACTTTAGGCAGTACCTAGTCGATGAAGTTGGTGAGACGCCTATTACATTATTAACAAATTTTAAGTAAGAAAAAACGTAATTGACGGATTAATCAAAACAGAATTTCGAAACAATGACGCGTGTATTTTATTTATTTGATCATTAAACTTGAAACCGTAGTGAAACCTTTGAATCGAAATACAATACAACTTCATTAAATATATTATGATACATTCGTTATCCGTCGACGGTGCTTGCAAATATCAGATTTTGTTTTCCACCGTTATTTTGAAACTACACCGAATTTAAGAAATTCAATTTAAAAGTATGTGTATAATGACCTACTTGTAACGCGTCCGAATATTACTATGTATAATCTACAAGCCATATTATTATTATAATCTTGAGAAATATATTGTATTTTTCAATTCTTAAAGATAATACTTATTTTTAAAAAGCATCTTGCAAAGGCGTGTATATTTTTAAACAATAATCTCATCGTAATCTTGTAATCGGTGCATTTGGATGTTAACCACATCAAATTTTATTTGGTTCCTTATTTTAAAAAAGATTATGAAAATCCACGTGTGTTAAAAAAATATCTTAATAGGTACATTTCTTTACGACTGAAAACATTGCAATGGACAAGCAAACACACTCCAAAAGACAAGGAAGCTGTTTCACTTAAAACATTTAGTCAATACGTAATCGCGAAAGCATTTTAAGTATAGTAACACAAGATTTCATAATCCACGCACGAGTTTGTAAGGTTCTTATCACTGTTTCGGTAATTAAAGTAAAAGGTATAGAAAGTACATTTCAATAAAATATTTTCACTTATTACTTTCACTACTAATGGTATTTTCTCTGCGAGTCTGAAACAGTTGCTAATAGATCAATATTTGAATCCACTAAAATTGCGAGCCTCTTGTACATTTCGAATCACACCAGTAATCTACTCAATTGAATCATGTTTCAAGACTTACCCGTTTTGTTTTAGTTCATATGAAGCAGACATAATTATAGGGA
This sequence comes from Theretra japonica, assembly GCA_033459515.1. NCBI lineage: Eukaryota > Metazoa > Arthropoda > Insecta > Lepidoptera > Sphingidae > Theretra > Theretra japonica. The sequence goes on from CM065936.1 coordinate 4,454,012, forward strand.
CATATGGATAATATCTATAATTATTATCTTTCGCCAGTCAATGCCCTAACAGAACATCCCTTACCTTCTGGCTTCTAGGTGGAACTTCTACTTGTAAAATATACATTTTTACCGGAATATACAATTATATAACTATACAATAGTCATAAAATAAAATTCTGTCCCCTGCAACGTAGGATAACGCGAACACGCATCTAGATCTGCGGCCGACTATCTAAAATGCAAGATCAAATACTTAATTTGCCTTGAAAATACATTGGATATAACATCGTTGACGTTTCCCACCACTTACACTTGCATAGATATATTTTTCTACCTACCATACCCCATATATAGGGGAGAGGCAGGATCATCATTTTTGTCCAAATTGCGTTGGTTAATAACAGCTAACCACCAGAGAGCCCAATGCTTCCATAAAATCATTCAATCGTTATCATTTAAGAAAACTTACATTTTTCCCTATCTGAGAAGCGGATCTTCACTTTTTAGTCATCTTTTGTTCATCGGTCTATAAAGATAGCTAAGTTATGATCTTGCGCATACTATCAATAATAATGAGGCTCCAATTATGATTATACATTTCATATTGTGACAGTAATGACCGCTTCGAACATTTAAACTCGTGTCGATTAATCGCACACCTATATTAAGTTCAAGTTTAACATGGTGTAAGTGCGGATATTAGTTGGGTGTGTGTAATGGTTTTTTTTTACAGAAGCGTACTTGAATAAATAAAGCCAACAGTACCACATATTTCACTATATTAAAACCTAATCATAAATAAATGGGATATTAAAAATCAAAACACTGAAAAGACCTAATAACATGCACTGCTAATATTCGAAATAGAATGAACAAGATGGGCTGAATTACTGGAATAAAAAATAACAAAAAAGAACTAACACAATATTAGTAATAAATTAATCGCGATATGATTACTTACGAAGGATTCCGTGGACGTGGACCAACCAAGAATATTTAAATACAGAATACTCCAAAGTTGCAAATGAAGAATGCAGCACGGAACTGCAATAATTCGTGTCATAAATATGTTAATAGAATAGAAAGACTAAAATACAGTCACAAATACCAATGTAAAATTATCAAATAGACCAATTCTAAATACGTGTCTGATACAGCCTTCAAATAACAATAAATTGAAACAGTACCTTTGAAAGCTATGAGTAACCTGTGAACATTTTCAATTTAATTAATAGTTTTGGCTTGCGCCCATGCCAACGCTGTGTGTGACCTATCTGAAACAAATTGCTGTAATAAAGGCTTGATAAACAATAATCATTTCTGATGAATAACTTGATTACCTACCTGTTCATGTATATTCAACAGATCAAATATTAAAGTGATGAATTTGGAGCATGAGTCAGTGTTTAATTGTTAAACAATACTGTGTATTTGATATTGCTGCGTCACCTGAAAATAATTTATTGTGTTTTTTAAAACATCAGTAATTTTATAGTATATTAAACCAGACATATGCATTTATTGACTTTTAGACTAGATTAAGCTACATCCGTTCGTCTACGGACCGGCTAGTAATCAGGGCCACGGCATGATCATCTCATGTTTAAACGTGACACACCAGCCTTTATAACCGAGTTCTTTATAATTGCATTAAAATTTAGATGTTGGTCTGCAGGATTAATCCTGCAGGCCGCACTGTGTCAATTACTTTCCACAGGGAATCTACGAGTATACTTCTACGCCATAAATTAAACCGCGTGTTGATTTGAAATCTGATGAATATACAACAACGTATGTCGTTTAGTTTTTATTGCAATGGTCTATGAGGTATGTAATATCTAGACTCAGTATTATATACAAAAACACTTGAAATAATATAGGCAATGCCGAAAATTATCCTCAATTATTTCTGGTTTGTTTTCCTAAACGTGCATGTCCAATGTGCAGTGTTTAAAATTGAGGAAATATTAATTATGTTGTATGTACACTGACGAGGGATGGCATGCACTAATAAATTTACAAATTAGGTTGAAAAATATTCGTACCGCGCCCTTGAGGAAGGAAGTCGAACCTTTTCTACAATCCTAAATCAAATATATTTGTAATCTTAAAACATACAGTTAATTATTCAACGTTATATACTCGCGCTACGAAAAATTAGGGATGAAGATATTACTAGAATTAAAATTAACATTTTCCTTATGTCCAAGTCATACTAATGGACAAGACGTTACCTAAAGCCATCAAGTTGCTTTTCATATATTTTCGGTGTAGATAGGTCTTGTTCTATTTATATTGTTATGCTGATAAAAGATCATAAAACGAATACATTTTTCTACCGGTACGGCAAGGTTACTATGCTGTACACGATAACATAAAGTGCAATAATATCAATGTCGAGTGTCATCGACCAAATAGCGGAATCTCGAAGTATCGCACATTTTCGTAGACATTTACGTCGGATATTACTCTTCTTACTATTGTCCCTAGACCCTACCCAAACGAAAACAATATCCTTAATCCAATAACGAATAACCTTCAAATGGTCAGGGGTTTTTCCGTCTATAATAGCAATTAGTAAAGTCCGTACACGGAATCAATTAAAATTGAAAAATAAAATTGCCACGGAACCCCCAGTTTGGGAGACAGCGCCGCGGGCGTGTGAGGTCATGAAAAAACTGCAGTTTCCTCCACATTAGCCAACAGACGGCGGCCGCGCCGGAACACGCCGCACGCGAGGTTGCGTGTTACCACTTGGAGCACAATTTGTATAGAGAATTTATTGTTAGATATCATCATTTCATACTCAATGGTTTGAGAGTAGATCTTGCTTTACTTTCGATTGTTGCGTATTGTGCGACGAAAACCACAAAATCTCTGCTTGTATGGACATGAAGGCATTTTGTAGTTTTCATAGGGAGACCTGCATCAACGGATATTACTACTGCTGGTAGAGTAAACGATAACATCAAAATATGTATGGAACAAAAAAATAAGTTTGAATGGTAGCTGAGATAAATGAAAATTAAAGAAATATAAACGAAATTCAGTAGTCTCAATGCATCTTAGATCCGATAATTATACTAAGTCAAGGCATAACTTCCTCATTTTTTCATTGATGGTGAGTGCTTCAACGGTTAAATTACGTATCACAAATGTAAAAGCGAATTTATTTCGTTCTAACATATAGTTCCCACGTATCACGTGTTAAGAAATAAGGCGTGTCACTTCAATCAATGACCACTTGATATAAAGTTATTCGTTTTATCTCAATATTTATAATATTTAAACCGGAACGTTAAAAAGTTGTGAAATATAAGTAATTACGCGTTCCCAGATAAACATTCATTACTGTAGTAGGCACTGAAATTTACATTTTATCGGACATTGATTTAAAAAGTTAAGAAATCGGCCGCTCGAAAGCCCTTGCTCTTAAAATTCGGTGTCACCTAGTTATTATATGGTATTGCGTAACCAAATGCCCGCGAATACTCGAGTTTGTAAAATCTCAAGCACTCCCCTCGAAAGTCACTATTTAACGATCACATGTCGTAAAACCAGGCTTAACAACATTCACTTAGGTTTCAGCGGCGTAATGCCACTAATTATTGAAGTATGCAGCTACACATACATCGATACAGGCAGATCAATCAGGAAGTCCATTTGTTTAACACTAAGATTTATGTCTATCCGTTCAGTCTTAGTTTCTATAACAACCGATCCAAGAAGTGACTTTAATAAATAGTCAGCGATTAAATTAATGGACGTGAAGTAAAAAGCGGAAATTCACGTCAAAACAGAAAGAGCAAAAAATCTTGAATTTTAAACAGAAAACGCATAAAAAGTAAAAACTCACGCTTGCTCGGATAGAACATAGACGTAATATGTTAATGAAGGCATAAAAGTATAAATGCGATAACGTTTAAGTGGTGTGGTTGTTCAATAATTCTAGATGTGGATGAGTAATAGCCAGCTGAAAATAAAGGAAAATTGTAAAATGATTACCGAGACCATTATTTTATTGCGATTATTGAGACGAGTGGGTAATTTAGCACTTATAAAATGCACCTGACAATCTTTAATGCGATTTTCATTTGAACATTTATGAAAAATAAAACGTTGCGACACTTGCAGCGGGTGACTTTGCATTCGATGTCATTCACGGTGAAATTTCCGTTGCTGTAACGTGAATGATGGAGATTAAAACCGATAAGGCAGCCGAGAAAAAATTCAAAGCATTTGAGGAAACGTATTCACTGTGCGCTTTCGCACTGGCTTTCGCTTTTCTCTATCCAAACAGATCTAACGTAACCAAGAGAACTATTATCATTACACTAATTATTCTGTTCAACGGCGGTCAAATAGTATGGTTTTTAACATACACATTGAAATGCCTATATAGGCTGGATATCTACAATTTCGCAAGAAACATGACTTTAGCTGTCGTGGTCATTTTATTTTTTATTAAGACATACTATGTTATTTATGCGACAAAGAATTTTGCTGTAATATTGCACAAAATATCTAGCGATTTGTTGGCAGCGAATTATATGGATGTGGACTACCAAGCAATCTGTGAAGCCCATATAAAGGATGGTAAGATAGCTGAGATATCCTGGTTACTCATACCGACGGTGCTAAGTGCACAGTTCCCGATATACGCTGGCATTTGTATGAGCATAGAAAGCATGCAAACGGATGCATACACCAGATTGATGGTGCACGATATGGAACTTATATTTGTGCAAGATATTCAGAGTGAAACGCCGTTCTTTGAATGTATGTTTGCATACAACTGTATTCAATGCGTTGTTTTGGTACCGAATTACACTGGATTCGATGGTTCCTTCTGCATTGCTGCCACACATTTGCGAATGAAACTGAAATTGATGACGCGTAAAGTGCACAAAGCGTTTACGGATGCTCAGAATTCTTATGAGTTGCGGAAACTGGTAAACGAAGCTATCAAAGACCATCAGGATGCCTTCAAATTTTACAAAGAAATGCAAAATGTATATGGGCCATGGTTATTCGCAGTGTTCATGCTGACCTCCTTTATGATCTCGTTTAATTTATACATGCTATATCTATTGCAACGTATTGATCCCAAATACACGCTGTTCGGTTTGGTTGGCGTGCTCCACATCTATTTGCCTTGTCACTACGCAAGCACCTTGACTAAGGTAACGTGATTTATTTCTTTTATTTCAATTCATCATCCCGCTGGCCAGCGGCTGGCGGCGACAGTTAAATCATTGCAGGTAGTTAAATTAATTCAAATGTTCTAACTCCTATCCATTGTATGTTGACAAGGATAATAACATCGTAAGCCGATAGGTGCTAATGCATAATCATTGAGATAAGAAATAGGAGTTTCGTATAGGAACCGGATCTACTTTGACGACTTATCGGCAGCAACTTGCACATTTAAATTAAAGCCTTGAATTATACTACATATTATATTTACCAGATTTTGTTGTGTGTAGTGTTTGTATTTTTTTATTGAACTCAAGAGAATAATACTGATAAACACGTGGTGGAAAATATTCAAATTTACACGTAATAAGTTTTTTTATTTTAATTTCATATCCTAATCAATGATCAAATTATACTCAACATCTGCTACACGCATCGTCGCCGGTCATTTTTACACACGCGCACGTCTGTGTGTGTAGTTAATCAATGGGCTTATTATGGTTGTGCGTATTGTCTTATTTTGTTTTGTGTGGATTACAATTATGGAATATATGTGGTAGAGCCACGCTATTGTCAGCCATGACTCAGCATGAATGGGCAGGCTCGTCCGGGGTGGTACCACTGTCTCACAGAAGATCGACGTGAAGCGATAGCTATGCTGTCGCGTTTCGTTCGGTGAGTGAGACTGCCGGATGCCCAATACCCCTTTCCTCTTCCTATCCTTTATCCTTACCGCTCCCCTCCCGATCTGATGAGCCGGCAACACATCCATTATCCAAGTGTTGTGGATGTTCATGGACGGCAGTGATCACTTACCATCAGGTGACCTGCTTGCTCGTTTGCCGGACCTATGCTATAAAAAAAAAATACTGAAAAAACATTATTTAATTTTATTTTACTAATGGACTATATTCTTCATTCTGAGCCTCCTGATAAAATTTGGATTCTCAGATCAAAATAATCCTGTATATGTATATCGTCTTATTGTAATATTTACATTGCCTTATATCCAAAATGAGTTTTATATCTTACCTTAGCAGTGACGATCTCGTAAAATGTCCCTGGAACGGTGATATAAATAAAGTTTGTACGACCCGCTCCAAGCAGCTCAAACAATGTGAGAGACGAATTAAATTAATATCAATTATTCGTATTAAATATTTGCAACAGCAAGATGAAAATACTTTAGTCCAAAAGGAGTGCATTTTTATAAAACTGGTATAATAAAAACATTTTTTTTTTACTTCAGGTTGGTGAAGAAATAGGTCCTGATTTATACTCAGCGCCCTGGGAGAAGTGGTCGGACCCAGCAGTTACAAAACTATTAATATTCATGATTGCACGCGCACAGAAGGACTTAATCGTCACGGGAAGCGGCCTCGTTGTCTTCAACATGGAGCTGTTCAAGTCCATTATACAGAGTTCTTATTCCTTCTTCACTCTTATCACAGCCTAAATTTGTTATTGCGCTAAGCAAGCTATAGTTTAGTAGTTAGTTTACATTAGCACCTTCACTCTGTAGTTAATTGATAACCGGGAGTAAGACTTAACTAGTCTCTTAATGAGAGATAATATTTTTTTCAAAAGAAACTTAATTAAATTTTGAAACATTTCGGCTAATGCCTTTTTTTCTGACCAGCTTCAATAAATAACCGAATCTTCGATCAACTCAGAACGAGTCCAGAAGTGTATCATTACCTTTTAGTCATTGTCAATATCTCTTCGAATCGAGATTATCAAAAACGGAATCCAATAGTGTAAACTCCTTGCATTGATATTAAAGAATATTAAATTACGCAAGCATTTTTTTTTAATTCATGCACAATTTTTTAACAAATCAATATCGTTAATGTAATAAAACAATACTTAAATAATTGACTCTCTTTCACTTTTGATTCATTTGAGTCGCACCCGTTAATTTTGTTCACCAGGAAATTATATTGTTCTATCTACGAAACTGCAGTTTATAAGTATCATACATGTGAAATAATATATTAACTTATAGTTTTAAAAATACTCTAAGTAGCTTTAGTTCTGAAGACATTTAAGAATAGGACCTGTTCATCATTGAATTATTATCTCATTGCTCTAGGAGTAGAGCGAGTGCTGTATAACGTAGAATACTGGATTTAATTCTCCAGTTTTTTGTGGGTTATAAAAAATATCATAAAAGTTTCTCGCGATCAGAGTTAGTAACCGTCATGCAAGGTGATACGCTAGCTCCAGCCGTATTTTGAGACACAACTAAGATCGGCGAAGTGTGGGTAGCATTAATTGTACTTGTACCTAGCTTTTCAGGGATAGGGGTATAAACGACCAACTGTTATGGTAACCCTAAAATCATTATTCAACGTTAAAAATAAAGCCACCACTTACAAACAGATACAAATTAATGCTATGACAGACGTATTCCAACTACATACATTTAATCAACACCAACAACCATTAACATAACGTATTGACATTTAAACTTCACGAACATAAACTTTTCTCTTAAATATGAATGTTTATACAATTTATCCTGTTTAGTTTTGCATTTTATTATTAATTTATCTTTGTACTATGTCTGAATTGACACTTTAATGCTAGCCTCACGTCGTTCACAAAGAAATAAGGCATGAGCCATATTCCACCACCACGTTTAATAAACTGCAGATTATAATATACCAACTTCTTGTTAACCTAAAGGAAAATATTTTTATACTGGAAAGAGAAACTGACTCTCCACTCGCTATAATGCGCCTAATATCAGGTGGAAAGCAATTTGAATAAAGTAAAGAACGGCGAAAGATATATTTTCTCAACGTTCGACACAATATGGATGTTGACATATAATACAACTTCATGTAAATTTATTTTTTACACATTAAAGACAGTATTTTAAAACCTATAGGCTCGCCCCCTATCACATTGTGGGACGGAATATACAAGGCGAAACGTGGGTGTTCTAGTAGCAATTCTGCCTACCCCTTCTGGGAAAAAGGCGTGTGGTTATGTATGTATGTATGTATTTTAAAACCTATTTTATAATTTTGAGAACGTAATTGTTCTTCATAAATTAAATGAAAATATTTCAAACTGTATTATTCATTAACGCTGACGTCACGGCTCGGGCGGCAACTTTAGAGACATAACACGGGTAAACTATTTGGATAATTTGTTGCAATAATGATATTTTACGATTTTCACCACAATGGAGTCCGTAATCTGAATTTTGAAAGTGGTAGAACCTAGCTGTGTCAGTCATGAATCAGCATGAATGGGCAGGCTCATCCGGGGCTGTACCACTGTCTCACAGTAAATTGTCGTGAAGCGACAGCTTGGCTGTCGCGTTTCTTTCGGAGAGTGAGATTGCCGGATGATCAATACCCCTTTCCTTTTCCCATCCTTTTTCCTTCCCGCTCCCCTCCCAATTGGGCCAGCAACACATCCATGATCCAGCGTTGTGGGTGTTCATTGGCGGCAGTGATCACTTACCATCAGGTGACGTGTTTGCTGGTTTGACGTACCTATGAAATTAAAAAAAAAACATCAAAGGAAGTAGTTACATCGGAAGAACATAGTCAAAATCAGTTCATTTTCATAGAACGCGAGATTCTGTTACTGATGGGCGACGAAGATCTATTGACAGTTTGGAACGTTTTAGCGGAAATTGTGAAAACAATTTTTATTTACGTATTTTTTACACTTAAATATGTCGTATATTTTCGTAAAAATCTATCGTGTTTATATAGGGTCAATCTATTAAAAGCTATTCCAAACATTTGTTAACATCCCTATGCCAGCCTGCACGAAACCCGATAAGCACAGGCTAAACTGTAACTGACGTACGCAAGATTCTACACCACTTCAAAATGTTAAGTAATACTCGAATACCTGTCAAAAAGGTCAATGTATCTTTGTGACCTAACGTGGCCCCTTCTTATCACGAATACCAGCTAACATCACTTGACTGATTGTCGATCAGTATATTTGCAGTGTAATAAGGATCAATAATTGTGATTCATCGAAATAAAATTACTAACACACGGCGTAGGCAGATTGTAAAATCAGTTATTTTATTAAACACCTACACAGTTTTAAAAACCCAACAACATTGTCATTATTAATCAACTCTAAGGTAATATTGAACAACTGATAATAATTTGACTAGCCTTACAATAAATTATCTTGGAACGTCAAAGAAATCAGTATGGTGTAAATGAATTTAATTAGCCCATGCTACTTTATTGTTATACATTCCAAAGCGGGGTGGTGGTTTTTTTTATGGCACAGTTACAACAAACCAGCAAGAGGCTGACTAATTCAAAATTTCTCAGAGTAAGGGCAATTTTACTTTGTATCGCTTTGTTGATTTTTTTTATATTTTGCAGTTATCGCTTCCTTAGTCTATTTTGTCTCTAGAATATGTTACTTAATTGAACCCACATGTTTCTCATCACCTCAGGTGACATTGTACAATTTGAAAAAAAAACGAAAATGTTTTTTTGTTAAAAACCGTAATTTAGTTTTAACGATTTTTGGCTACTCCGTATAGATACGGATATTTTTACCACTTAGCTGAAATTCAGTTCGGTTCGGGAACTTATCTGAGCTGTAAAAACAATCGTACTTATACGGGTTGATCAAAGGCCTTTCAAACTAATATCGCGATTTTTTACAAAACTACTAGGCATTTTTTTTCAAACTTGGTACAATGTTACCTTGGGTTCGTAGGAACATGCGCTGTAAATTAAATACCATATGTCAATATCAGCCTGTATAATTATATTATATCAGGCTGCCACCAACAGGTCACTGTGGAAATCATTAGGAGAGGCCTATGTTCAGCAGTGGACTTCCTTTGGCTGATGGATGGATGGATGGATGATAATTATATTCACAGCCTCCATGGCGCAGTTGGTTAGACGCCGCCTGTGAAACGAGAAGCCACCAGTATTTTTCGGGTCTGAGTGTTTGTGAAACCGAAAAGTCTCTCGTAGGTCATGATACCAACGGCACAAGACTCGATCTTAGTGTCGAGTCAGAACTATGTATGTGACTGTTGAGGTAATTTATTTATATAATTGAACAGTATAGGTATTTATTTGAGCATGCTGTAGAACCGGAAAGTCCTAGGTAGTATCTGGTATCCACAGTTTTATGTGTCTTAACGTGTGTTTGGGAATATATAAATGAATTAAGTGCATTTATTTCCTTCCTCAAAAAGCCCCGATTAATAAAGAAAGGGAAATTCTTGCAGGTAATACTGCTTTTTGTCTGCGGTCATTGAAAATACAAGGACTAGATTATACGCGTGGATAATTTAATAAAAATATTACCCACAGCTATGCTGTCGCATTTCATTCGGTCAGTCAGACTGCTGGATGCCCAATACTCCTTTCCTTTTCCCATCCTTTTTCTACCCGTTGCCCTACCGATCTGATGGACCGGCAACACTTCCATGATCCAAGCGTTGTGGATGTTCATGGGCAGCAATGACCACTGACCATCAGGCATCAGGTGATTTGCTTGCTCGTTTGCCGGACCTATGCTATAAAAAAATATATGATTAATAAGGAAAAACTGACAATTTGTCACTAACTTGTATTTTAAGAACACGGTTTGATTCAAGGAAATTATTTGGTTATTACGAGTATAACTTTATAAAGCAGCTTTTCATCTCCTAACCTCAGTAACCAAAAGAATATCTAAATATGTATCACGATAGACTATTTCAATTAAATATTTTAATCTGACAGTCTCCGAGATGCAATTAGTTAGATGCTGGCTGTGGTACGATAGGCCGCGGGTTCGATGCCCGCACAAGTGTTTATTTTGGGTCTGGGTGTTTGTCAGACCATGAAGTCTCTCGTGGTTCGTGATACCCACGACACAAGACTCGATCTTAGTGTAGGGTCGGGACTATGCGTCTGACTGTTTTGTGTATAAATTTATTTATTTATTATTATATGTATAATAAGAGAATCAAAATTCCCAAACAGTGAGGCAAAGCCCGGGGTCTCTAACAAAAATCAATATGCGACATAGTTTGCGTGAAAAACATATACGACAATTGAAACGTAAACATGTATTTAGTTACTTTGTATCCCGCAACAGCAAAACCTTAAACAAACTTCAATTCACGACTTTCAGGAAAACAAGAATTCCATAACAATAGCGTAATAAAACGAAGTTGTGTATTACCTAATGCAAAACATTTACATAATTATTACAAGACTATTTAACAGAGATATTTACTACAATACGGAAAACACCGGCGATAAATATTTAGAAAATGATTAGTTACAATCAAAACTATGTAAATAGAGGAAGTCCCGAGAGACATTATGATAAACACAGGATGTGGAAAATAATCATGACCACATTGAAAACATATGACGAAATGTATAGTTACAAATCATTTTTCCTAATGTGCATATTATTACATAAATACATAATTTCATACATACGGTTTTCATTTCTGTTGGTTAGGTGTCCATTCATAAAGGTGACCTTATTTCCAGTCTAGTTTTAAAATTTTAACACATCTCTGGAGTTTTTGACACCGTCTATTCACGGCTGCTACAGAGAAATGACCACTCAAGTTAACTTAAATTTCGTAATTTTTTTTATTCATACCATACAATTTTAAATGTCAGATGACATTGTATCTATAATGAGAGATGTTTTTATTTGTGTTTATATTTCCAAATCTCATTAATAATTATTTACGTAACCTTCGGTTTTATCAGCAAAACAAGAATTAATATAACATATATTAGCGTTCTATTAACATCTTTAGACATCTAAAACTGACCTGCCGCAAGCATTTTTAATGTGATTTTAACATATGTTGTAATTCAGACGCATTGTGGTTGACTAACACACTCGCTGCAACATTTAAATGGAGAGCATTGGCATATAAATATACAACAGTTAATATTATTATTAAACTGCAAACAATACTGTATTGCTAACACAAATTAGGTTCATTCCTACTAATTCAACTTTAGTGTAATTCAACAAACATTCGCGTATCGATCCTCTATCTGGAGAGCGGGGCACTTGCCAAGAGGGGGCAATGTATGCACTCTTCGGTAGTTACAAGTGCCTACTACTTGATACAAATACTTTGTACACTCATTTACAATTTTTTATAAATTACGCTTAGGAAAATTTATATTACATGTTGTTAAATATTTAGCTATCCGCTTGTTAGATTTAAAAAAAATCTATAAGTGTTTGAATCCTGAATTTGAGCTCCTCCTGGTGACAGTCTCGTCTCTACCATATTTGTGACGGAAATAAAAATCTCGATCTGTGGCTAGCACTAGGATCCCCTTCAGGAAAATAGGCGTAAACTTATATTTTTAAAATGTGAACACTGAAATAATTTGATTTGTGTGAGAAATAAATAAAATTCTAATATTATAAAGGTAGAACGGTATAAAATTTGCGAAGAGATTATCGTGCAATTTAAATCCCTTTAACTTGAGTATGTCTATCCCACTTACATTAAAACATTATTGATTGTCGTTCAGCTATTCAATATTTCACATATCATATTACGCGGCGTTAATCAATGAGCAAAAAATATATTACACGGGATCGACAGCACATGATTTAATATTCCATTAGACAGGTTTTGAAATGTAGAACGGTTAATGTGTAACGGTATGACGATATAAACACGTTTGTAGGCTTTTAACATTTTTGATACATTGATAAGGAGCGACATCGTTGCTTTGTCTAATGATTGAACTATTAACTAAATATTGTCTAACTGAGTGGAAATCATGAGATCCTGGATTCGATTGTCTAGTCAGGTTTTTTTTCAATGTCTAATTCACGTACAAATTGAAATAAAAACTTTTGGTGTATACAATACCACTTCGCGTTATCTATTGAGCTATTTTTCGAATGCCTCAAGGAGTCTGAAAATGGTATGATTCTTGCCGATAGCCCTGAAAACAGCCAGACTGGGGCCTAAACAGGTTAGCTGCGCCATTATCTATACCGGCTGAAGAATCCAGTAAGATTGAAAATGAATACAAATTTACTTCGCTGTTAACAATACTTTATAAAAAGTTTATATTATATAAATATAATTTGTTTCAAATGCTGAGTCATCAGAGTTCAATGTTTAAGACCTTGCTGAGCCTAATATTGAAAAGAATTGGGCAACGAGATCCGCCATTTCCGAATATAATTTAGCCAAACTACTTTAGCGTGGGATTTCGTCGAAGTATATGTAACATTAATTACACAATAATGTTAGTCGTGTTTCCAATATTGTGTCTCCTTGGTGTAGTTGAAGAAGTTCCTTTACAAAAAAGGTACTTTATGATGTGGTAAAGCTGTTGTCAGTCATAACTCAGCATTAATGGCCAGGCTCGTCTGGTGTGGTACCACTGTCTACAGGAATTCGACGTGAAGTGACAGCTTTGCTGTTGCGTTTCGTTCGGTGAGTGAGATTGCTGGATGCCCAGGACTCCTTTCCTCTTCCAATTTTTTTCCTTCCCGCTCCCCTCCTAATTTTAAGGGCTGGCAACACATCTATGAACCAAGAGTTGTGGGTTGTCATGGGTGGCAGTTACCACATACCATTAGGTAACCTGTTTGCTCGTTTGTCGGTACTATGCAATAAAGAAAGGTTAGCTATGCCTCACGGATAGACAGAGGTGGACAGACGACCTTACAAAGGTTGCAGGAGGCTAACAAATGCAGCCAGTATGGTACAGGGTATCATGTTTTTGGAGGAGACTTGTGTTCAGCAACGAACTTTCTTTGGCTGAGGTAGAAGAAACAGATGGGCAATTTTCATTCCCTAAAGTTGCTGTATTTTAAACAACCAGTCAGACACCGAGATCAGGGTACGATTGAGAAGGGTTAGGCCATATAACGCGAGGTCTTATTTATGTAATTTTTGTTTTCTAACAGTGAAATTTGTTACATTCGGCGTGTACACTACACTCACTTGTGATTACATCAAATACGTCTGGTGCTAAGAATCTTATGCCACAGCAATAACATTAAGCTATTTTGTCCAGATGTAGTTGATTAAAGCACCATGCCCAGTTTCGACATTCTGCTAATAATATAGTTGTTCTTTTATGTGAGGTGAGGTGAGTGAGATTGGCAGCGACCCAAACCAGCAACCACCGTACACTATGATGGAAAATCCGTCAAAACCACCCACGCACAGTATTTTACATTTGGGTTCAACCAATATACATAATTATATCCCGTGTTGACTGGGCTGGCGTGTTGTGGCGAGCTCCAGGAATATTGGTGGAAACCTACTCTGTATGGATTGCACTGCACAAACCGACAGTGAATTCTAGTCATTCATAGTGCTAATGTACAAAAAGGTCTCCTTAATATCCAAACATTTTAGTCCCCTATAGCAGATTAAGATCTTAGCGTAAGTAAGTGATAATGTCAATCCAGCAATTAAAGGCTGTACTACGTAGAAAACATATTAAGTAAATAAAGCGATTGCTAATAATCGTACATTTAACTCCGCCTCGCAGGAGATTAGAACACGCAATAAAACGTATTGCTTGTAATTTCGTTAATGAAATTAGTTTTTCAGCTCTAATCGCTGCATAAGTTGCGCAGGTGCGTAACACATCATTTTCACGATGACTGGCCATCTGAAAACTTTCTTATTACGTTAAATAAAAAAATAAACGTTCATCATTATTATCGCATACATTTACTTATTTTATGTACCTGTATTGAAAACAATGGCCAAGCTATTATCATTTCCTGCCTTTTATTATTATTAGTTTTCAAAAAACCTGTTGAATTTGTTCTATATTCGCATTCCTCGTAAACATAGTGTTAAACGCCGTACTTCCGCAGCGTTCGACTTAATTCTCAATTAAACTTTTTTCAATAATTACGTATATAAGTTGTAATGGGGTTATGCAGTGACAACTTTATGATGTTATCAGTAGTTAATTGGCAACACTTGCATACATTTAAATGCGAAATGGAAGAAACTTGTGGGGCGCAATATCCGATTCTTAATTATCTACAGTTAAGATTAACATCGATTGATATATGCTCAACGAAAGCGCAAAGGCAGGGATGAACGCTTTAGTTTTTCATTTTATGTTCCGAGGTGCCGGTGTCAGCTAACGTCTTACGCCCATCATATTTGAAGTACCATCCGACCTTGTCTATTATCTTGTAAAACAGTAGATATAAGAAAACAATGATTAACTTCAGGGTTTAAGGCATTATCCTTAAAGGAAAAATGCTAAAAATAATGGTAAAGCTAATAGCGGCGCGTCAGTGTCGGTCGGTCGGCGCGCGCGCGCGTGACGTAAACATCGCGGTGCAACGGTACAGCCTCCGCAGCATGATACCTAGCGTACGCCGTCGATAGCAAAAGTGTCTGCCGACCCTGGCTGCACACCCCCCCTCCCCCAGCCCGCGTGGAGGGGGGTGCCACTTCCAGCTCCCTTCACCTTCGCACCACGCGCCGCCGCCGCGCGACCAATGACCGCCCGCCCCGGGCCGGCGAAAGGTTTTATATACAAGTGGAATTCGCACTGCCAAATTGCTATAAGTCAAAATATAGGGTAGTCGGGCGGTTCACTCGCTCGTCGTGCATTCGCCGAGCGTGCGTTCGTCGGTACCGTCGACTTAAATATTTTTCAGTGCGCGTGTTTCGTGTTAGGAATATACAAGAAAACTCGTGCCATCGGGCAAATGCGCAGCCGTTGGAGGCCTTTATAGTATAACTGAAACAGAGGCGTCAGACTTTGTGTGATATCATGGGGTGCAGTGGAAGATACTGTTTACTGACTCTATCCTTGTGCCTAGTGACTGAGCTTGCATTCGGTGTCAGAGTGGTGCCCAAGCGGAAGAAAGGTAACACGTATTCATATTACGCTAACAAATACAACATTATTACAAAATACACATAAGGTTCGCGTTATACGACCGCAAGCTAAATCCGGTGTCTGTCTTACACAATGTTTTGATACATTAGTGAACTCTATATATCGCTTGGATTATTCGTCTACCCACATGTGCCCATTTTAGTCGAATAACGCTGTGCTTTATTGTAGATGCCATAAGGATCAGATTTCAATGGTTTGCGGCAATCAGGTTATCGTAGTTTTTCTTTAAAAGGATGTCGAATTATGCAGTCATAACTTTCCTCGATATTGGTAATACCTTATGTGTATTTAACGGAACATTTAATAATCATCGAAGCCTAAAATGTTCACACGATATTTATGAAACTCAATACCGCTCGCTGCGTTGCCAGTGCTTAAGGTTCAAACTCGAGAGCAAGACGGTGTTATGCTAGTTTGTACGAGAGACAAGGCTGGGCGCAGTTGTACGAGAACGTTGTTGATGCGATAATGGTCGGCGTTTGTTTACACTCCAATGAATATTACTCGCAATTATATTGATTTCTATCGATATTTTATAAGTTCATTTATAAATGGCACTGTTATTTAATTCAAAATTAATTCACACGTCGCGTCTGAAGGTGAAGTCACGCGTATAAAAAAAATTGATGAAGAATTATGTTTTTATTATAGGTTTTAAACTGCACTTTACTTACTTAACAATCTAAATTATCTTTATATTTTAATATACTTATTAATTTTATATAATGCCTAATAAATTAAACTAATATACAAATTAAGCAGTCAGAAGAACAAAATATTGTTTCTTGGAAGTAAAAAAAGTAAGTGTATATGTATCCATCTGGTTTAACAAGTCATCGTTACAGTTTATATTTAAAGAAAGTTTAACTTTTTATCAACAAAGTGAGATTTACGAAACATCACATACGGATTTAAGAAGTTCCACACCGGTATACCGTTACCTGTCCGAATTTTTGGCAGCATGATTTAATTACGTGGATTTGCTTGCCTGCAGAAAGAAACTTATATTTGTATACAAAAAACGCCATGATTTAAAATACTACAAAGCACCGTTTCATTTACCGTAAAAACACATTTATTGCCCGTAGTAGTTTTTTTAAAAAGTAACAACAAATGACAAAGAAAACGAATCTTGAATCTAAAAAAGGTTGTCTCGAATCGAGACTAGAAACTTCATAGAAATTGGCGACAATGGCTTTTTACACACAATGCGTGACTCATTTAATAAAAGCCAGTTCCGTTTTTGAAAACTCAGAAATAACGTATAAATATTTAACAATTTACAAAAGCAGCAATAACGCATTTAATAAAGTGCAAAATTATTGCATCATTATTACTTAATCGAAATTATTAGTGCGAAAATTAATTATATGCTTCAACAAAACAGTTATTTCCGACTAATTTAAATATTTATGTTTTATGAATATTATATATTTATATTTCTTGAATAAGTACATTCCGCTTTATTAAAATTAATAAATACGCCGCTTTCATTATGGTGTCCTCTTTATGAGCATAGAGCCTAGCTGTGGGAAATCGATTTAGAAATAATAGAAATGTCTAATGTAATAGTATAACGTATATAAACTGAAAATGATAGATAGATTTTAGTAAAGAGTTCATTAAATTCATGTTTCATTTATCCCCATATGTTAGTGTAATTTTGTGTGTCGTACAGCAAAACGGTCGTAAAAAAAATATTTAAGTTATGTAAGTAATTAAAAAAAAAAACAAGAAAACTGATAAAAAGGTATTCTTAAACCTAAATCAGATAAAAGTAGGCATTCTATAATATCTCCCTGTAAAAAATTGTTCTGTATACATCAAACTCATTCAGTTACCCTCTTATACTGTTGTATGAAATCCTAGGATCTCATGGATCTCAACAACCTTGCATTACATTTTGATAGTGTACCTTGTAATTATAGAAAAAGGTATCTGCACGACTAGTGAGAATGGAGACTAAAGACTAGCCAGATGTATGCATTTGTCATAAGGCAAGTTATAGCATTTGACTTGCATTATTTTCACGCGAAAGTATGTAACTGGATATGAATATCTTCTACTAAAATCATCGCTGACATCGCGTTTCACCAGCTCTCTTTTATTCTAACAACGAGAAAGTAATAAGTGCACATTACAACCAATATACCAGTATGTATACGTATATTTGCTGCTTATAAAGCAAAAATGGTTAACATTGGTTTCATTTTTTGTTATAAATAAGGTAATCGACATTAAACGAATACCTGAAAATTTTAAGCATAGACGACTAGCTACTTATTGTAGCGTAACATTATGGTTTTTTTCTTTAAAATATTAATACTTACAGACATTATATAGTCAAATGCGGATATTTTATTGAATATTAAAACATACATACTTTACATTCCTACTGGCCATATTCTTCTATCTTTTCCTTAATATAAGGGTTCTCGTTATTTTTTTATAGCTGTCGTCAACTCATCGTCGCGTGAGATCAGCACACAAATCTACCATTGTACTATTACCTATTTGAAATCCTAAATGAAACTAAAAAATAAATTGTGGACAATAATTATATCTAGTTATTGGTGCTAGAAACTTTCATTGATAGATATTTCACATAGAACTAATTGTAGGCTGCCCATATATTTCATTTATTCATCGAACGTACAGCAAGGTTGCTTATAAATGTTGCGACTTTGCTGATTTCCCAAGTTTAATGGGTATTCCCATATATTCTGAAATTATTCTGCTTCTGTTATTAAATACATAAGAACATTTTTTAGCTGGAAATTAAAAAAAACAAAACCCTCTAATTTAACCATTACGAGTATAATTAGGTAACATCAAAATTTCCAAAAGATTTATTGTTTATGGATAAAAATGATTATTAGAAAATGTTATAAATATTCAAGCTACTCAATAAAGATACAATTTACCAAAAATGTTAATGCTTCTGTTAATAACGAGAACTAAAAATACTGCCATCTAGTAACAGAGATATTGGACTAAATTCACTGAGTGTAAGAAAATTTGCGGTTGAAATGCAACCTCCAAGTCCAGCAAACCTCAGTAGCTAACTCTCGATACTACACACCTATTTTCATTCATAATTTATGCTTTAGAATGAAATGAGAGAAACAGTCCTATTATATTGCAGTACTGTGTTTATCTGTTTATCTAAATAAAAAGCGAGACTGTACGATAAGCGAGAGTGCAACCGGTTGTGTAGCTCGCGTGCGATGCTCGATTTTCCATGTTTTCATAATAATTAGTAGCAATTGCATCTTCTCCTTGCTTAGACTGGTAAATTGTCCATAAATACCTCTAAGGCTTTGTACGTGCCGACGTTTGAGATGTAACAACGATCTCCCGGCACTAATACGTGTAGCAAATTGTAATTTCTGTTACGATAAACATCGGAGTACTTTTACATTTCATAGTGCATCATTATGATATAATGTAATCTATTAACTTATGTCGACTCCATATTACTCGTACTTCATAAGTTATAGAGCGTCACCTTGAAACAACCCAGATTTATTTCGAATAGATATAAATAAATCAAACACATACTGTTATACATTCGAAATAGAAGGTTAATACATCAAATATTTCAAATATGTTTATCAAACTGTTATTGTAGTTAACAAACGAAACGTAATAAAAAGATTGGTTCCGTGAAGAATAAAATCCGACACAGACATAAATATGTTGAAGAAACACTAAAGCTAACGATTTGAATACTTCAACGATATTTCATGTTATAAGAATAAACTTGACGAAAATCTCTATCTAGATAAAAGTTTAAGATATTAGCACATATAAAACAGCTTAATGATTTCAATTGTAAAAGCATTACGTCACTTGTAAACTAAGTCGCGGTCAGTAACTAGTCCACACGAATGAAAATACGGTTACGCAAAGAAACAAACGAAAGTGAAATTCAAAGGAAGCGGCATCTGTAGGCCTAGATACGTTTTCCTAGCATAAAACTGAATAATAAATTCAGCTTGCATAGTTTTACGTGATATCACGGCGAAGATTTGCGTGTCCGACATACTAAGGCGCATAAACTATCTAAAACTTTATGTCTCAAACTTGTGTCACATTGTGGGTCTAAGGTGAAATAACCTCTATTAAATTTAACGGTCTTGGAGGTTTTGTAAAAGAAACCTGTAGGAATTGCTAAGTCGTTATATAGACCTCGTGCGTGGTTTGAAATTTTGACGCTATACATACATACGCTACCCATAAAACATATCAAGTGTGAAACCATACAAATTATTTTAAAACCACGATATAAATTGGATACGGCAAGTGCGTCCTTGTTCGCGGTCTAGAATGTTCAATTATGGTTAACAAGAATTCCATTTTCACAGAACAAGTCATCTTCATCATAAGTGGCTATAATAAATCTTCTGAACTGACGCGCTCACTAAGCTAGTTTTAGTATACTATTCTTGTTATGATGACTTCGATGAGGCGCGATTGCCCATTATGCAATAATATGTTATTCCTACTGTTAAAGTCGGAATAAAATCCATATACAAACATAATCAATTTATTTTGTTTATTTATTTTTATTTTGTGCAGCTGCTGATCGTACTTATTTAGTTATAATATAGTCTTTTCGTGGTGTATAATAAAGAATATAAATAAACATATATTATTAATTTATCGTATTATATTTAATAAAGAATACTGAGAAATGGCAATAAAATCCTCCTTGATTATAGCAAAAGCATTTCTTCAGACAACGGGTGAATTACTTAGAAACAACAATTCAAACCATTATATAAATTTATAGTATTCTCAACTGAATATGTTTTATCTAACTTTAGTGTCATGAATTACATTGAACTAATTGCCATTGATTATAATTAACCCAAATGCATGTGTAAGGTGTATATAAATTGTCACTTCAGACTACAGTACCTACCTGCATAGTCTCATCTTTGCCCTGAAATTATCATTATAAGTTAGTCTATTTATTGTCCTACATACCGTATTGTGACAGGAAATTACACAATAAACAATAATAATAAAAACGCGCGAACAGATTTTCAATGCTCATCGTCATTTTTATATTACCCGAGAGAGCATTAAGAGCGTGTCGAAACAACAGATGTTTATACGTCTATTCGTAATGAGGATGTAACTTAATGCACTTGAATGTACTACCAAAGTATAATTTATTTCTTTAATAACATTTCCGCTAATCTTGTAATACTTATCACTACCTACATTATATTTAATATCAGCAAGCTTGATAACATTTTATCCCGCCTGGTATTCAACAGAAAGACAGGCGGCAGGTCGTTAAAGGACAACTCATTTTTTTCAACAAATGAATGGTGCTGTTAAGAAACAATTGTAAAGAGAAAGCGTTATCAAATAAAGAGTCCTAAAGTGTCCTGATCTAATTACTTTGCATAAACTTGTAGCCATAGGGACAGAATTTCGAACAATTTCCATAGCAAGAATTCCGAGTAGACGCTCAATTTGTTTAAAATTCCCATCACGACATAACATTGCCCCTTTAAATCCACCTGCATGCATTATTCATTTGAATGACAGACATTAGAAACATTTGTATGGGCGCTCGTCACTAGCAATTTGTTTGTCCGTTATTTACGAGGAGAATTTTGAATCTGCCTTTACAATTGTCATATATGGCAATAAATGAGAAAGAATCCGAATTAAAAGATGGAAAAGAAGTTTTCTATGAATACATTATGACTTATTGACTTATTTAAATTAATATATTTATTGTTATGCTAAATATATTAATATCTTCGCTTATTACCTTACTCGGAATTTTGTTTGTGATTTCTAAAGGATTGTTGCTCATCAATTAATAAAATAAAAATAAATTCCCACTTGAAATCAACTCTATATATGTACATGAAAATCTGGTCACTCAATATTTTGACAGCGTTTCTTCGCAACGTTTGATTATACTTTGGGCCTATTATACAAAAAAGAGATTTACAACTGTGTACCGTAGTTAAGTTTCTAATTAACTTTATTTATAAAATGCTTATAAAACACTCTTACCTTGTCACACATTTCATCTATTTCATAGATCAATGTTGCATAGAAACCGAGCGCAGAATCTATAAATATGCGCTAAGAATTATGAATAAAAATATATTTCTGTGTACCAATCATATTGTTCAGCTCTAGGTCGTCAACTTGTTTTAGTTCTAATTATACAAGTGTATAAATAATTATATTCTTACGCATTGTTTAGTCGTGATACAGAATGTGATCCTAGGAGAACGAACCATGCAACTTACTATTAATTCTTATTGCAGATACCAGAATATATCTATGCGCTTTAATGCGAAACATTGAACATTATTTGTCTTTATTTCCACGTACGCATCTTCACACAAAATGTCTATATTCAACAGACAAAATCTGGATCGATGCTGGTATCTCTTCGTAGTATAAAACAAAGTCGCTTTCCTCTGTCTGTCTGTCCCTATGTTCGTTTAGATCGTTAAAACTATTCAACGGATTTTGTTTCGTTTTTTTTCATTGATAGAGTGATTCAAGAGGAGGGTTTATATGTATAATAAATATCCTGTATATTTATGTGCAAAAATTACATCTACCTGTGGAGTGGAATAAAAAATGGCGCCTGCACCCAGGCGAAGCTGGGTAGTATTATCTATGTTACTGAGGCTTTAAATAGATGTGTGTTTTGTGTATTCCTGCACAATATGACACATTTATGCTTGGCTTGCGTGTACCGTTAGTTGTCTAAGAAAGGCTATAAAGTTTTATTGCCCAATTCTCCTCGTAATAGCATCTAACGTTGTGTATCCCGTTTGACATGTAGTCATAATATTATAATGACTCGGACCGATTTCAATCAACTCAAATCATTTCAATTATTTGTCAAAACCTTGAATAAAAAATAGAGCCATAAATCATATGTTAAAACTCCAACATCAGCGGAGCTAATACAATCAATTAGTGTTTATTTAAATGGCAAGTGAATTGTTTTTAATAACAAGCGATACATTTGCATCATACAACGCAACACTGTGTAATAAATCTATAATTGAATTAAATGTTTCTGGTAATTTAAAAACAAACATTAATTTCATTCCTGACCTTATAATTATTATTCTCCTTCAGTGATTATAGTAAAAAAAAGGATCTTCGAAACTGTTCGACTGTCTAATTATTTTTTACTCATTAAAACATATAGAAATCTTTCTTTTCAATATAGTTATGATCTATGATATGTGATGACATATATTTTTTGTGGTTATTTTATTTGTCAAAGAAGCCAAGTTGTAATTATATTAATTTTAAAATCACTAATCTAGGCCAAGCCGAGAGTCCGTCACATCCTCTGTAACAAATTAACAACTTCTTCCAATTCATCATTTAGTATAATAAGACGTTGCATAATATAAGTAATATAAATTAATGCAGTATTTAAATAATCTTGTAAATTACTTCTTGCGTCATCACTATTGCACTACTTAACCAGAGAACCATCTCTAGGAGCACATCTCTCTAATTAATTACAATTTACTTCGTTTAAATAATGCCAACCAGCATTTACAGATTTTGTCTTAATTGCTGTGACATAATAAAAACTTGTTAAAATAAAAATAATATTAATATCTGATCCCAATCATCATTTGCAACCTGGATCCCATAGTCCGATGTCCACGTTCAAATAACTGTTAGTATTTAGCAACCGATCTGTAGCATTTCCTCTATAACTAATCTCGATCATAATTTATCATTCGTTATCGTTTAAAATACTTTTTATTGCTGAGCCCGTTATTATAACAGCATCACTAACTGATCAATAATAAAATGGAGTTAAATTGAGTCATTATCATAGCGTTTCCGTTTTTTTTATGATGGAAGTAGACCTGATGTCTTTACAAGCCTCGGCAAATCACTGCCGGCTTTTTGTAACGTTTCCTTTGTTTTTCACTGATAGTAAATGTAATTTACGACATGCAAATCACCTTACTGTATATTCTTTAATTAATATACTTTCGTTTTACAAAACTATTAAGTTTCCACAATTTAATTTGTTGTAATTGTATTACCAGTTGTATTTTTGTAGACTTTAGCAAATATAGAAAAGAAATAAAAATATCCATGCTTGGAAAAAAAACTATATAGCAATGTGATAATTTACAATTGACAGTTGATTAATTAACGACCTACTAATTAACGAAAAACAGTTACCTGAAAGTAGCAATAGTATCTATGTCTAGAGTTTTTGATAAAAAAAACAAGTTACGTACAAGAAAACAATTAACCTTAATAGAGCTATCATCTGGTATACAATTACACAGCTCTGTGCAATTCTACAATAACTGGTTTCTGTTATAATTAATGCATTGGTAACAGTCAGTAACACGCCTACTTTAAAACATTTTTTTCTTACGTAAATACACGTAACAAGATATAGTGCGATTTCAATCAAATGCTTTTTGCATTAATTATCCAACCGTGTTCTGTTTTGAAGCAAACAGTCTCTTTGTTCAATTAAGTTTCATACTCGATAATTAATGATATCTTTTGTGAAAACAGTTCCGCATACAGTGTTCTCGCTTACGACTATTAATTGCAAGCTATTTAAATTGAACAGGTGTTAAACGGATTGCAGTAATGACTTGTCCAAATAAAATTATATTTTTTCAGCCGTAAAGGTTATTTATATATTTATAATTAAATTTTTAATGGATATTAAATATTACAAAATACCACTTTGTGATTAATCGTCCGGAAATTCTTCTGTTCACTAAATTTTATTTAATTTTTTTACATGTCGGAATTTAGTAAATCAATACATTGCATATGAGGCAATATATTCATAAAATTTTTTGATTTTAGTATTCCACAATCTGTTGAATTCCATAATTTTACTTTGTATGATAATTTATTATTCTGCATTGATAATATAAAGAACTAAGAAGAGACACAAAACATGCAGGTCATTTTAATACTTGAAAATATATTGAAAATTTTAAAACTAAGGAACCATAAAATTTGCGTGCTAAAAATCGTTGAAATGAATAGAAAATGAAATTGTATTGTAATTGTATTTGTATGTGTGATAATAAATGGAATTTGGAATGCAATTAGTTTCATTCTAAGTGTACTCCTCCGTATTTTCGATGGAATTTAATTACCAGGTAAATTTTAATTACCAATTAATTAGCAAAACTAAGAACGTTTTCCCTTTTTTTTATTTTACTGGGACATTGACCCTTGCTACGTACATTATTCTACCATTAACGTTTAGCTTTTTCTCAGTGCGAATAAGAGCCACTTAGTCCGCGTCACATTACACAATGTTCGCTGCGGGCTAGAAGAAATCGTTCTTCCTCTTTCCGGCACTGTTACGTACAGGCATTTTTCCTACGAGACACGTACATTGGGCTTAAATAAAATGGTTTAGTTAAAACTTATCATTTATTATGCAATAATCGAGTAAGTGGCACTAATAGCATACATGTAGAAACCAGTTGAAACTATTTTCATAAATGGAACAAGGGTTTTGGTTAACTTCTATATAAGTTGCCAGTATAAAAACAAATAAATCTCTTTAGATTTTTTCAATCAAAAAAGGAGACATCGTAAACAATTTTATCCAAATTTGAAGGCATGACACGGATAACTTCTTACATAATAGAAATTAAAGTGTTCTATAGGGTGAGAACTTAATTGGAAAATCGTTCTCACCCATAGCCACATTCTAATCACACGTTATTTTCACCGAAAAGTTGGACTAAAACTCTCTAATCGATTCACATGCAGTACAATTACACTATTGTCTTATTTTAATTCTAAGCCCGTTTGGGTTTAAGCCGCCACAGAGCGACGCCGGGAGGTAATCGAATAACTTATTGGATGACAATGCGTACAAACACGCGTGCTCTGCACATAACAGTATTCGTTCTGCGCATTACTCGTGTCACGTGTACAAACGCTAATGAAAGTGATTACGTCACTTTAAAGCCATTTATGTCAATTGAGAGCGAACTTAATGAATTTGTTACACTTACACTGAATGACTAAATGACGACATTGAGCTTAACATTCAAGTGGTGATAAATGCGCTACTCATGTGTTTATTTATTAGATCTAGAGCTTGAAATCCTCACAAAGTTATTTGTCATTATTGTTGTATATTTCGGTATATATACATACAGCCTTACGATTACTGTGAAACTTTTAATAGGCTCCGCTTAAGCCTAACTTGCTCCGCTGTTCTCGAGCAGATTAGTAAGCGTATGAAATTAAACCAAATAAAATCCATATGACACATAATTTCTAAACTTGTATTCAAATCACTTCCTTATGAGCCTCGTTTTTTGACACTCATAGAGATAAAATACCAATTACAAAGGTAATCTGTGCATAAGAGACTGAAGCAACATAAATGACATGTGCTTAGGCAAATTCTCGATCGTTAATCTTCACGTCGAAGACCTTTGACACTATATAATTATCAAAAATTTCTATTACGCCTGTACGTTGCAAGATTACTGTAATAACTGTGATTCTTGCTATATTAATGTGCGTAGCCCAATGCGTATATAATTTCTTATTGAACTGATATTAACCTGTTACCTAATCATATGGCGAATTAAATGTCAAATAAAATAATAGTTACTAACAGGTACTAACAAAATAATTAAAGGACAGTTTATAGTTATAAAAATGAACGCTCTAAAAGTCAAGTATCATTACAAAGTAGGTTTTCTATTACAAATATGCTCTTTATCAAAGATTGCAGAAATACCTGCTTTATTCATATCGTTTAAATTAAGCGCCTGTAATTAATATTCTACTCACAAAGCAAACAATATTTAAATACCAAAACGGACGGCTAAAGTTATATACGTCGGAAACTAATGAAGTTGTGATTCTGAAATCAAGCTACAACCACACGTCTAGCCAAATCAGTGGCTGTAGGTATACGTACATTAAACTTTCACAGTTAATTGAGCCGTGAAACGTTTCGTCAAGTTGATAACAGCCATAAATTCCAAACAGCGCCTTGCAACCACCCATTGCACCATGTATTACCAATTTAGCAGCATGTTTAAAGAATGTTCAGATCTTAACTAGGATAACCGCAGCTTATAAGCAATGTTTATGTTATGCAAAAGAACAACACGCAAATACAACATGTCCATGTGATGCTAATTACTTACCGAGTATCTAGGCAGGTTTTTTGTTGCTTCAAACAATTATAAGGATCGTAAAAGTTGTACCTATTGATCTATTATATCACAAAAAGACAAACTCTGTAGAATTACTCGCTTCATAAGCATTGCCATTACGTGATCATTATATAGAAAACAATCCAGTGACAAGGTAACTGGTTCAAGAGCATTGATGAGGATAAAAATATGAATGACTTTGATAGTAATTGTACTATTCCTTTTGTAAAATGTGAGAACAAATCGCTACTTGACGTGAACACTAAAACAGCAGTTGTATCTAATACAAACAAAACTGAATCATTAGCAACGGAGGAAAAAGAGAAAACAAAAGAATATCTGGTATTCAGATATGTGTTTCCTAGAAAAAAATCCAACTAATTAGCACTAGAGTACATTCAGAGAATGAACAGACAATAGGGCTAACTACAGCAGAGCACTTTGCTACCGGTGCGTGCCAGCCACACTTACGCAACTCGTACATTCATCGGACGGTAATAAAAAAAATATGTAGACCGTGATAGCCTAGTAGATAAACTGTTGCCTCTCTGAGTAATTGAGGGTTCAAATAATTTAGTAAACATTAAACACACTAAATATGCACACGATTAGAGCGTGCAAGAAAAGTTAATTATGTAGGTACTTAAGTACAAGCTTATATTGTTACATGATATGGCTAGATGGTTATAAATGGCACGGTGGGTGGCATTTCATTCATAAAAAATATGACATTTAGAAAGAGCAATATATACCTATACATATAAATATATACATCCCAGGCAGCTTCAAATTAAAACCAATACCAGAAAAGATCAGAGGCGCGCTTTCGATGGTACGGTCATGTTATGCGAAGGCCTGATGACCACAGGACAAAAAAGTGCTGAGCCTTGATTAACGACCTAGAAGCCGTGGCAGACTCCTTTTGATATGTATGTCAGCGATCACTAAATATCTCACAAGAGAAATATTGACCAGCGACGACCCAGAACTGTGATTTCTGAAGGACAGTTAGGAGAGCCGACCCAAAAGAGAAATTGGAAAATGATCGGAAGGTGATGATGATGATTAGGAAACGAGCAAAATGTGTTTTTGGACAATATTTTTTACCGCTTTTTAAAAGCCTCATTACGTGAATAGTCACGTTAGAGAGAGCTCTAAAAATAACCTGTACACGAATAACGTAGAATGCACATCAATATTCTTAAGAACCCATTGAAGATAGATGGGCACCTTAAGAATATATTGCTTCTAGGTCGCATATTTATAAGAAACAAACCAGTTCTCCAAGCTATATTGACAATGAAAAATTGCTGATGATACTGCCCGGCGATAGATATGTATATACAATGTACATCAAACAAGTTCGTCTGAAAACATTCTCAAACCAGTTTTTGTCATCACATAAATATCGATGGATTAAGATTAGTTTTGGATGTTATGACAGATCCGGTAATATACATATACGAGTAGACAATATTTTAAAGCGATTATCTAAAGCATCTACATAATCTGCTTGCTCTAATTTGCAAATCTGTTAATAAAACTTTGTTTATTTACGTAATATCCTAAAAGTACTCGAAAAAGCAAAGCGGAAATAATATTAACTAACCGTAATAACACAGTATAGTTTTCATAACTTCAACGCCTGCTTAAACCTGTTATTATATTTTTAAAATGTTGCATTATTTTTTTTATTATTTTCCGCGCAAAAATATTTAAAGTTTCGTATGACGTAATCCCTGGCGATGCATTGTACAAGCATTTCGGATGGCTAATTAACATTAGTGATTTAGACATGACATAACCACGTGAGGACGGCAGAAGACGAGCTCAAATCCGAGTTGCACAACTATTTTCCACTTTCATTGGAAGTGCGAAATTTGCTGTATCGACAACGCGATCATCCCACACATAAATTGAGGCAAACTTCTCACTCGTCGCGTAACTAGTTTGCTTATATGTGATGTGTTTATCTGAATACATTAAGAGAGGCGTGTGTCCCAAATTATGTACGAAAAATCATAAGAAATCGTTATGCACAGTATAATGTTTCAAACTGTTATTAAAACGTCTTGTTTTCTTTTTGGCGTAACTTGTTACGTCTGCTTAGCCTGCCTACTTTGAACGCTAGCATGTGACTTTGATTGACTTTGCTTTGTTTTATTGTTCCGCCGCTATTATGTGTAATTTATTAGTGAAAATTATAGTTCATGAATCTGTAGAGGACTTTGTAAATAATCTTCTACTGCGAACAAATTCCAAACAAGTGTTGGGCCGCAATATCATGTCATAGTCGATACGGAGATTTTATATAGTTTTAGTTATTAGTTTCTCATTCTTGAAACGAAACGCGAAACAAGAATTGCTTTCTTTCATCAGTTTCTGTTGTATTACTTGACAAGACCACTGCAAGTCTTATAAAAATTACGACTTATTTGATGTCAAATACTTTAGGAGTTCAATACCAAACGCCAATTTGGTTTATACCACAAGTAGCAAAATGCGACCAGAACGCACATAAATTAATTGGACTTAAATTAACATTTTAGTTGAAGTCACGTGCGGTATTGGCCACATTTGGTGGTGGGTGACGCGTGGTGCGCCAGGCCTGCCTAGCCCGCCTTAATGCGAACTAAGTTTGTTTCACGTCTATGCCTTGTCACCGTCAATGTTACCAGTTTACTTACGTATAATTTAAAACTTTCTCTAAAGAGACGACCACGTTAGCGGCCGACGGCGGTCAGTTTTCCCTTTCCTGCGTTGACGCTTCATTGCACTTATTATTAGTTAAACATATTTGTTGTATTAATCGCTGTTCATCCGTGGCTGAGCATGAACTATTGGCTACATTATGATAGAGATATATAGTTTCCGATATCCGACGAAAGAAGTTTACGTAACCTGTATGTCTGTTAGCGTCGTAGCTTGCGTGATGATAATCTAATTAATCCAATAGAGGCACGAGTGTCGCACATTTCGCTACAAATTCGCCAGACCAGAATCCGTGCCAAATAACATCTAAAATTTATGAGTACTTAAAGGGTCAAGGTATATTCATAAAAGGTAAGAACATAAACATTACGTTACATTTTACATATTTTATGCAAAATATAGGTGTTTTTAAAATTCATCGACTTCCGTTTTTAGTTTGTCAAAAAATAAAATTAAAATGAAAATTTTTGAATGAATATAAATGAAGATATTTAATGTATAAGTACCTATAATGTTTAAACATAAAAACATATTCGTATCCACCCAGATAGGGACTACCGTGGACAAGTTGTAAATGTGTCGTACTAACCCACACACGTGTATCGCGTACTAGGAGATGCCAACGCATAATTATATGAAAAACAATACTTACATTAATAAATAAATACACTCAACAGTCACATACATACATAGTCCTGACCCAACATATAGAGTTTTGTGTCTTGAGTATCAGGAACTACGAGTGACTTGTTGGTCTCATACAGACATAAAACAAATACTTATGATTCACACAAACATATGTTTCGATACGGGGATCGAAACCGCGGCCTCTCGTTTCACAGCCAGCGTCCAACCAACTGCGCCACGGTGGCTATCAAATAAAATAGAAGTCTTAATTATTATACCTAACCACGCTTATATAATTTGACGTTGAGCCTCACCATTCAATATAATAACCAAATAATTGCTACTACAAAGTGATGACGGCCAGATCATAATAAAAGCAAAACTTATTTAACTATAAATTATGCTGTATATTGTAATTGAAAGTGACCGACATGTGCTCTTTTGTAAATAAAACAAAACACTTCGCACCGTGAAGCCTACTTAGATATAAAAAGAAAAGTACCGAAACTAGGTTAAAGTTTCTAAAAAAATATTCAAAGAAACGACTATTTAATTTTATCAGCACGCGAACGAAATGAAATAATTATACTGTAGCTATTATTAAAGTGGTACGTTTTATGAAATAAATAAAATAACATACTAATGTAGAGAGTACAGTTTTTATTTTCACTTCATAAATGGATATTAATTTAAAGCTTTTTGGGCCCCCTCAGTGTCTATTTATTTCTAAAGGCATTGTAAAATGGCATTGCATATTTAATATGGGTCAATATAGTTTAGTACGACTTTATTGATTTATTACCCATAAATGACCAGATTTGACTTCGATATGCCGGCCTCTTATTGCATCCCAGAGTGGAAAAAAATCATAAGGGATGAATTTTGGTGCGATATATAATAAAAATTTAAAAGTCTACCAAAGATATCTATTTGTGATATAATGAATATGCACTGTAAATTAAACAAGGCCAAAGCGTAAATACAATTAAGGCAATGGAAATCATTTGTAAGTACTATCTCGAACATAAATATTACCGGATGCAATAAATATTGATTCGATTTACATTGTAATTTTTAAACCAACAGCTAATTGTTTAATAACCACTTTAAGTCTAAACAATCTATCTTAGTAAATAACCAACTGTCGCAGATAATGTAGCTCTTAATTTAAACGACAGCACAATTTCCTTACTAAGCTTACAATCAGCCATTGTATCACGAAATAAATTAACCACATCCCAATAGAGCAAAAACCGGACACCGGGCGGACAGTCTGCATTTTAATATAAATTACGAGACAATCGGCGGCTATATAATACAATGATCTTAGAAAGCGATGCGACAGTTTAGATCAATCATCGCGGAGTTTCACTTTGTGGTGGCTCCTAGGCATCGGTTCAGCTATCACAAGGCCGGGTCAAGACCACTTTACTGACCGTGGCATCGAATTGCTGTAGTTCTTGTCTCGACTGTCATCGAACTACATTTGACAGCTTCATTACTGGAGCGCGTATAATATTAGATTTAGTTGAACACAAATTTAGAAAAACATCTACGATTCATGCTTTAATAATGTGCCAAGAAAATCGTATCAATATCGCAAAAAATTCAGCGCACGGGTTTGTCAATTGACCAATTTTCAAAAATGGTCATGTTTAATCAATCAATTGCCTCTTTTAGACTGCACTAATATTCCAGGCACGTTACAATTAAGGAAGTTTTTCTCGTGAATACTCACTTTTTCTGGGATTTAAAAGAAACCCAGATTAGGTCCTCGACGCCCCGTCCTTTTTACTAAAAAATCATGTATTTGTATCACACTACATATATTTCGCAACCGGCATCCAGTCGACACATAAAAGGCAATAAATTGAATTCAGAAATGTGATTTGGAATTTATTGGAGCGACCTAGTCGCTTTACAATATCGAGAACAGCTGGTGCACCAGAACGCACTGTTCTCATGCTCGTTACGAGTAACTGGAAACGCATAAATCGCGTAACGAAATACTACATTGACGGCATAGTTCTCTAATAAAATTAGGCATCTGTGGCTTACCGTGTAGTGAATGTGAAACGTGCCTAAATGTAGCCAATACTCTGTTAACTACTAGATATTAAATCGAGGTCTACATTTTATTTGCGCCGCGACAATTCATAGGCAATTTTACTTGTCTTGCACAGTTTAGATTATTAACACTTTCACTGTCTTTTTGTAACTGTCCTGTAATCTGTATACAAACTATCGATATTAGGAAACAAGCAATACACATACGATCATTATCATTTATTGAACAGTAAAACCAGGCTGGATATTACAACTTGGAAATACATTACCGGTATTCAGTAAAAGCTTTCGTCATTTGATGTTTGAAAAAACGTAGGCAATCGTACAATATTATGAGATGTAAGGCAACGATGCATCGAACTATACAATACACATCCGTAATTACCGTATATTGGCTACTGTCTATTTCCATAACAGTTTTACGTCATTTTGTAACAGAATGCATTGTTAGCGAAATACAGAAGTAAAATAAATTATTTACCTACTGCCATCTCACGTGAGCTGTGAATCCAATGGTCCTTGGTTTGAAATCTAAGGTCAATCACTTTATTGCAAATTTTCTTTGTATATTAAAGAATCATTTCTAAAAGGTAATGGTAAAAGGGTAGAAATATAGACAAAAAGTATTTTTACTCTACGAAGCCACACGGGTTGTGAATATAGCTATCCAAATTCCATTTTTTACCTATATTTATAGTTTTTTATTGATTGTTTTAGACTGATTAAGACATTGTCTATTAGATTCTGCTTTATTTTATTTAAGTATTTATTGGTCTATTCATTACATACACGTAAATAACCGAGCCGTTCATATTCAAGTTGCCTTGTATGAAAGGATATTCTGTTATAATAAACTTAATTGTCTATAAAACTACAAAAAACTAACTAACCACTTAATTGTTATATAATCGGAAAATACTGATTCAATTATCGTACACGTTCATGCGCTCTACTTCTGCTTGTGTATACTTTTTATTGATTCGAACAAAGTAGCAAACGAGTATTATAGAAAGTGATTGAATCCCGTACTATACGCCTGTAATACCATGGTAGCTATGATGGTTTATAAGGACGAAATTACAGGAGTGGAGTAGAAGACTGTTAATGAACATCATGCCAACTGATGACCGAAGATGATTTTTTGTTAGAGACCTAAAACACGCTAAAAACGCTAATCTGCCTCTTCTGGGCAGTACATATGTTCAAAAATGACTGCAAAACTGTACCATTTAATGCTAAGAACTAGTGATTTTTATCATATACGTAAAGAAACAATGGACAATAGGTGCGTTTTGAGACATTCAAGTTCAAATTTTACAAGCAGTTCACAAGCAAAGACCTTGCGTTCGGTCGGCGACACGATGGTCACAGAGACGCTCACGCAACCACAGGCGTGCGCATCGCCTCTTAAATAACACACATTAGCATAACCTCAACCACTGAAAAAACTGCTCGAATAACCTCGATGCTTATAAAATGAGCAAATTAACACTCATTGCTACTACTGGTTCCGTTAAACTTACTTTTGCTCTTCTTATGCAAACGTTTCAGCACTGTTGCCATTTGAATAGCGCTATACCTTATGTAATTAGCATTATCTACATTTTCTTTATCTTTGCAATTAAAATTGAGTTTGGAAATGCAGTAGATTGAAGTAATCAGTGCTCCTTTATCAACACTTTTACCGGCACTAAACACGGGAAGTAAAAGACCATCAAGTTTTTTTATATAACGAGCGCCAATGTACAAATAAAATTGAAAGTAATGCAACCAATTTTTGCATCGAGAATACTTACGAAACTGTGTGCAATAAAATTACTAAACCAATAAAATGGTTTCATAAAACAATGAATTGGTATCGTTTCGCCAAAACTTACAATTGCTGCGTTTCCCCTTAAGAACACTACAATATTTTTTTGACAAATTTTAAACTGCTATATCTGCCGACGATTACGACGATATTGTACTATATGATACGTAACATCTCCAATGCTCTCTGTTAAGTGTTTCTCTTTGGTTTCCAATTTTCCATCTACGAGGATAACCATAAAATCTCCAAATAATGAACCTTCTTAGCGCCGTTTTGTGCTTACGAGATGCGGTCCCTGGGCAAAACCAATAATCAAAAGTAATCGATTGAATTCCAAAATGTACTACTGAGGATTCGAGCACCTAACGGTATGTACACACAATATTATGTTGTGACGATAATAAATTCTTGAACATTGATAACTTTTCTCCTTAAAATGATTTTGAGTATCTATAGCTCAGTACGCAAAACTAATTCTTCTTCTATATGGTAAATAAAAAACTGGCGTGTCTAGAAAATAAATAGTTTGAGTTTATGTAATATATGAGATGGTTAACAAATAGTGTTCAACAGCGATTTAATACAAAATGGAAGGTTTTACTTGATATGTGGTCACCACTCTGGGGGAACAAAATGCAAAAATAAAGCTGTCACTTTCAGTTAACTGCGAAACAGTAGCACCGCCTACTGCGAGACAACCCATTCAAGTCAAATTGAACACTGAAATGCGGCTCTACCACTTAAAATTATATAGACACACTATATTTTTATTTGCATTAATTTAAAGCCATTAAAATAAATCATGTGCTAAGCGCTCTGATTGCATTATACGTACGAATGGCGAAATTATAACAGCGTGATACAATAAACACACTTATTACAGCTTTTAAACAATCATGTAGTTTAAAAGTTGCGAAATTGCCAAGGCTGGGAAAAGGACAATTAAATATAGTTTAAAAAAAGGGTTATTATGCTCGTTTTATGAAATGTGTTTTTATTGCTTATGTCTTTTAACGACACATTAAGTACTATTAGAGTTTCAAAATAGGTAATTGTTTCATTGACCAATAAAATACATACAGCCGTTGATAGTAACTTATAAACTATTTTTATAACATGTACCACTTGTCGGACTTCGGAACACAATAAACTGCTAATTTCGACTTTATTTTTTTAATACAATCATATTGAGTATTATCTCACGAATTTAAAATAAAAGTACAATATAATATAGTTATACAATTTAAATTGTTCCTTTTTGACATTGTTCGCTATTTTCGTATGATTTATGTGTGAATGACCACGTGGCATTAATTTAATTAACTTGTCCCAATCCAAACCCTTCGCTTCTTCTTTAAACGATCCCATAATTAGAAGACGAAAGTGTTTAATTGACCAGATAGATAACTTTTTATTTTCTGATTATGGTTAGACTGGCGGCGATTTCTAGTCGCGCCTTTACTGGAATATACCACGAGTAGTAGGCAGTAGCCACATTTTTATAGATCTCGCTGTAAATCAATCAACCGCGTGGAAGTTGGCTTCATCTCGCCCATACGCCATGCATAGTGGTAGCCTTCCTGTCGGCGTTTCCTCACTTGCGTAAAGGAAAATAAAAATGTCACCTCCGACTGGTTCAAGAACGAGTGCGTTCCGTTGGACTTTTACTTTCGCCAAACTAGTGCAGTTGAGTGCATTGACTGGTGGCGCAACGGGTTTGCGCGGCACTGGAGCACCGGTGACAAGGTTGAGAAATAACTTGGAACTTGTCTTACGCACTTGTTCTGCCAATACACTTTTAGATTTACAATCAATAGCAAAAACTGAACCACGTGGAATGTCATTTAACGCACTCGAATAAATTGCCTCAAGCACCTACCTGTATGGTTTTGTTTAAATTTTTAATGATCATTGCCGTTTTGATAGACTTCAATTACAAACGTAAAATCCTTGAGTATATAAATTACTTGTCGAAACATATACACATTAACGATCACGCTCTACTGATCTATCATTTCTCATTTGTATGTCCGTTCTATTAGATATACAACCACCTGCTCTTTCGAGAAAAAATGCCTTAGCATATTAAATTAATTAATTTAAAGCCATTTTATCATTTAAAGGTTATGCTTAAGTAAGCATGATGTTTAAATGATAAAACCATAGCGTATAAAGATTAGTGTCCGACCGAAACTAGTTTTTCAGCCGAAACCGAAACCGAAACTCATTAAAATTATTTAATTTTACGATTATTTACTAAAATTCACTGTTTATTTTACATTTATTTAATACATTTATTTAATATAAAACAGTGAATTTTAGTAAATAATCGTAATTTTAAATATTTTTCATAAATTTCGGTTTCGGTTTCGGCTGAAAAACTAGTTTCGGTCGGACATTAATAAAGATACGCCACTGTGCTATTATTTAACAATTTTCTTTTTTGTTTCAGGTAATGAGCCTTCATCAATATGCAGAAGTGTTATAACAATCACATAAATCGAGTAAAAATATTGCTCCGAGGAATTCAAATAATCACGCAAAACGCGTGCAGACCGCGTTAATGTAATTATTCGTGCGGTTACGAAATCAACTATCCTATTCCGGTGCGAGCGTAGACGTGAGGGGCGAAGGGAAAACCGCAAAAACCAAAATTATATTATATCGAATCTACTGAACATGACAAAAACTTTATAATTTCCGGACCATTAAAGGTGCACCTCATTGTGGACAAGGCCGCACACCGTGAATGTGCCGACTTAGTTCACGACAATTGCATTCCACATTATTTTTGCACGAACGAATTTAGCAACTCGGCCTCAGGTGTTAAAGTTAAAATTGTTACAACACCACCCAAAGCGGCCGCGGTATTGAAACCTTTCGTTGTATGACAATTTTAAAAGCGGATCAAATCGATTTCAAATCACAAACAAACCGAAAGACGGATGTCGACAACGCCCTTGTCGTAGACCTATCGGGAGGCGTACTCTGATCTTTGTCGATAGCGTTCACTCGGCAGTCGGCACCCTGACCTGTTTTTATCTAGCGCTAATCATTTAATTAGCAATCGCTTTGTATTGTTGCAGTAGATCGACATTTTTCCGCGGTAAACTATGGAAAACGTTTCCTAATTTCCCGAGCTCACGCATGTTTTGTTAAATCTCACAATACATATTTTCCCACGCAAAATAATCTTTTATCGTAAGTCCGGTCTACTCGTTCACATGACTACAACTACCATTGACCTTTGCACAGAATAACATTTTCATAACGGAGTCGATATCTATTACATATGTATTTATTCTTTACCATATGTATATAAAGGCATAAGTCTCTAGGTGTCACACTGGAACGAGTTAGTATGTGTTTTCTTCTACTAAATGTTAAACGCCCATTACATTTACTACTATGTAACAATTGCTTTTAAACAATTTATGAACAAGGATAAGAATCAATTAAATGGAAAACCGGAGGCTGGCTGATAATTGTAATGATTCATTATGGAAACGGAACATTGTCGAGTTCAGTAGAACGTGATCACTGCCCACTAGGCAAATAAACTTCACCAATCCGGCTTTATCTGCGACATTGTCATTAAAACACGGGCCATTGTTTATAAATATCTTGTCCGATATAAAATCAATCGTTTTTGTTTATGTTCGCGCTGTTTGTTTGCATAAATTATTGTTATCTCGGAGTTGCACGGCTATCCGTCTTGTTCAGGTTTCTTGCGTGATACCTGAGCATACGGGCGGGGCCTGCTTGGAGCATTTTTGTCACAGAATGACAAATTATCCGTGGTTTAAAGCCTATGTTAACTAGGTTACTGATTAAATATCTGCGACTTTACACCAAGATAAAATACTTGAGTAATGCACATATATTAAGACTTTTTTATTTGGTATCTATTCGGACGCCTGAACATTCAAGGCTTCTAAAGGATATTATGACGCAGGCTAACCTGGCTACAATTACTGCATATCCAACATCGATTTAAGGGATTGCCTAAACTATAAACCCCTGAATACCAGCTCACGTACTACTTCAAAGAGAACTCTGTGCTAAGACGCGGTTATTATAGCTGATCAGTAATCACTAGCAAAGGATATTATTAACAAAAGCTGTCAAAGATAAATATCTGTAATAGTACGAGATACATGATAAAATCTTACTTGCGACAAGTTGTCACAAAATTAAGCTGGCTCTGTTTTTAATTGGCCATGAAGTAATGACAGCTCAAAGCGGTATCACAGAGCAAATTAAATTCAGTCGTCACATTTGCAACTAGCAAGCAACAATGTTAGGCACTGTTGATCTTGGCTGACAAGAATTGCGATGGTGTGTGAGTGAACTCTTGAAACAATTATGTTACAAATCTTACTTTGGCTGTCTCCGCAATTGAGGAGTTCTGCTTTATCCTGCAATACTGGTGTAGTGCGATTTGATAAACTCCAAATATTATACAGTGTATACAATAATATGTAACTCTTTAAACACATTATTCAGTATAATACCTATAAATATTTACTTCAAATACCCAAAACTAATTTAGCTGCAATATTTTGTCTCATATTGTAACTTTCGTTTGTTATCCATTAGATTGCTTAATTTATTATTTGAAACTATTCCCCACAAGGTCTCATGGCATTAAATCGACAGCATAATCAAGTAGACCGGATTTACATAAACATTTTGTTCAGGCAAGTACCCAGATAGAGCAATTGTCAATGAGTACCAACCGTAGGATTTTCTAAAGACCAATTTACTCGGCCCGTCCTTGTAATTAAAGTAGAACACCATTGTTTTACACGTTACAAAACGTAGAAGCATGACATGTGACATTATTTAGACATGCGAATGAAATAATAATTGAATGAGGACGAATCAAAATCCGCGATCATACGATATTCCGTACAGACACTTCAATACGACAACTCGCTTTCTAAGTTCGGGAAATAATCGCATAAACATGCATAATTTTATCTGAATATGAAACATTACATTCAATCAACGTGTGCACCGCAATCCACAATGTTTTCTTTACTTGTACGCGTATACTACGAAAAGCTAATAGGCTACTTGACACATGTAAAATTAATTGGTGTATGATAATTTCGAATATGTTGGAGTTCAAGTTCTTTCGTGCTAAAAATAATGTCGCAATCATGTTATTCCAAACTTGTAAACAATTACAATCTTTTACCCCATCATTATAGTTATTAATTAAAGAAATGCTAATTTACTCCATTTATTGCAATTATCAAGTTTTAAATTAAACATAACATTTATTTTCTTATCGCATAAAGCAATTTGTTTCTAACACCCGTTTTTCTACATTTACTGTTAAATCAATAATAACTCTAACGCATTATGTTATAACAAGAGTTAGGTAACATTTTTATAACACCAGGAAAATCTTTATCGAAGTATATTAACTGATAAAAACATCACTTACAAAACCAGTTGCGTCAACAATTATTATCAACACAAGAAATGAGTTATTCAACCTCTCATGTTCATACTTGAGTCAATTGAGGCGGGGCAATTACCTCCGATAATCTGTGAGAACATTTCATAATCATTCGAGTCTTCATTCATCCACAGAACAGCTGTTTATTTATTACAATTGACTCACAATCGAATAAAGTGTGTAAATATATAATCTGATATCGATCTCACCATTGCACGATTCACTTCCAAGCACAGACTAGCTTTCAAAATAAAATGTGAAAAATTAGGGTTTAATTCACCACCGCGACTAAAACCAAACTTATAGATACTAATATATGAGATATAGATAAGGAGTAGATAGATGGAGTTCCACAGTTAACTAACTGTATTCATTACGACAGGTTTAATACAATCTATATTAATTAAATACCTTAACAAATACTTCAATATTGTACACATCTTAAATGTGCTATAATAAGCTGGAAGATCATTTATCACAATCTAAATAATATGCACATTTAACTAGACCCATTGCAATGTTACATTTGAAGAAATGAATACCTTTAATGGCAACTGGGCTATCGTTAAGACACGCCAGAGTGCTACGAAGGTGTGTCTCTGGTATAATCATTTCATTATCCACACCATCTACGGAGATAGTACACGTTTTAGAGTAAATGATTTTGGTTCCAAGTTTAATATATGGCGGATCAAGTGGCGCATAGCAATATAGTGCGATTATATTAGAAGTTAAACTCTATACACCTTGTGGGGTTATTAGTGAAGTATTTCATGGCACTGCTGCGCTAACATATAGGGACAGTTCTAAATTTAAAAATGGCTAGTGAATAGATGTGATAGCGAAAATCTCGTACCGACAGTGTTTAGAGCGCGTCAGAAATCTATGACGTGCAAATCCTAAATTCATGAGAAATCTGATGAACTGCATTTATGCTCGAATGCAAATTATGAACTCTAAATACCATTGGTACTAACATGAGAGACATGTTTCTAGTAAATATATATTTAATATATTATAGACTAAAGTGGAGTGTATGTACGTAGACATTAAGTTAGAGTAAATTATCTAAAGGGACCATCAATTACAGTGGTTAACGCCGATTGTCATTAACGATTATAAATTATTATAAAGTATTTGAGGTCAAAATCAACACAATTCGTCATTTCTGTGCGTCATGCATGCTCATGTCGTTTTAACTATTTTCACTATACAGCCGAATTCAAAACTTGTTCAACTGCATGTTAGGCCAGAGAATGAATTTATGATCTTGCGTTATCTCATTTATTATGCACATTGCAACCTTGAAATTTTGTTAACTCGCCTGCACGAGTGTGATTTGCAAGGCTAGTGAAATTAAATAAATGTATGCGTTTATGAGTAATCGATACAAGCGCGGAGCTCTATCGCACGGTATGTCATCATTAATAGATGTCATCTCGGAACAACTTTTACCGCACCGGGTACAGGTTTCAGAACATTACAAAAACAAATGACGGCCGAATCGAATGAAATACACGACCAACCTGAATAAAAGCTATGGTTGGTAATGATTTGTATGTAACGGCTAAAGTGGATTAACAATCGGCCGCACACAAAACTGGAGCATTTAGATCATACGAGTGCAACTCTTGATCACAGCGCCGCCGCGTGTATGCTTTATTACAAAAATAATGTCATACATTTTGTAAGTATAGCGTGTGGCTTTGCGAAATGCGAATGTTAATGATTACATTCTTTATAGACCTGCGACGATATCAGTATCTTAACGTATGAAATACATTTTTAATTAAAACTGCACAGCTAAGCAACAGATTTATAGCCTGTCTGATTTTTTAGTAATAATCGTTTGTGTGTGAAGTAGAACTGCTCATGTAGTATGTTAAAATTAAGTCTACATTGCTTAAAAACCTTGGTAGTTTGCATAACTTGTATTCATTTACATAAATTATTTCATTAATATTATGTTATTAAATTATGTTTGAAAATTTGTCATATAACTTCACAGATTGATTAAAAGGAAATGACGTCGTTTAGCCTCCTTAATTTAAATACTATTATGACATTAAAATTTCTCAACACCTGAGGTTTTTGCCGTTTGCGCTAATGTTATGAATGTGAGATAGAAATTTACTTAAAAACCTTATTAAGTCTATTATGTGAGAAATTTTCAATAAGGTAATGTGTTACAATTCATAGTTTTAGATCAATAGTTATTACAAATAGGTGTCTGAATGTATTAAACCCAAACATAAGGACTTAAAAGAAATATAAGTTAATTAATAAAACCAGTAATCACATTACTAAACAAAATTCTGAAATATTTCTCATTTGCTCTTTTTAAAGTATAGGCAATTAACTACTTGTATATGCAGCCATATTGACCTGATGTTATTGTTTTAAATATGTATTATTGCTTTAAATTATTAATTCGGAAAGATAATTCTTGATACGTGGGACTCTTTCAAACGTCTCTTTATTTTGGTAGTGTCTTAAAACATGTCAATTATTTTATAAATGGTTTGATCACGAAATCCTGCAAGTCTAAAGATCAGAAACATAAGGGCAACGATATTATATTCAAAGTAACAATTATAATAAACGACCGATCGCACCTTTGCAGTCGAATCCCAATCTTGTCGTCACAAGTATCATTTCAATTGCCTATTCAAAGTTAATTGGTCCATACAAATGATAAGCGTTGGCCGTGAGTTGTATATTACCTGTAATACAAATCAATAAAATGCAACCATATTTAAATATACAGCAAAAAATATTTAATTGGGCGTTCCTTATTATTAATTGATATTAAATTACTGGTCCTGTGTAATAAATAAAGCCAGTGCTTAGCGGTATCGGTGTATGGGCGCCATTGACACATTTGCATAAGTCAATTTCAATCATTTCGATTTGTAGGTATACTCGTAGATCGTCTACGGTCGTTTGGCGTCCGAATGCGTTGTTGTCACGTTGTTGTCAAAATATTAGGATCAGTTTTCCTCTCTTCACATTTTATTATATTGGACAGGTTAATATTATTAGATTACAAGTATAAATGCGTTTCGTTTACATTAAGAAAACATATCGCAAACAATGTGTTAAACAGATATTTTTTAAATTTTGTTTGTAGTTCCAAATTTCGCCCAATTCAATAGTAGATAGATGACTTACATATAGTAATATAATTATATAATGAACTGGCAACGATATATCAATTCTGACATATGGATATCATAATATACATGATCGCGCGGAAAGAAATCACAAAATTCCGCTCTAATGAGGAAGATTATGCGTAACTTTGCAGTTTTGTTGCGAAACTGGTTGTCTTACATAAGGAGATGCATTTATATGTCAAAAGCTATAAAGAATCATTAGTGCTCGCATTCATCGGCCATTTATTAGCGTAAACTATGTAATACTTACTGTATATTTCGTAAATACGCCAATGCTATTATTTACGTAAATATCAGTTTTATACACTGCCACGGTGGCGTAGTTGTACCACAGTACGGTTACAAAGTTGAGGTCTGGGGTTCGAATCCTGGGTCAGGTAAAGTGATATTGGATTTTTCTATTTATTATCAGCTCCGAGTCAGGAATTTGTAGGGTCACCCCTTATCGCATTGCGGGACGAAACAAACAAGGGGAAACGTGGGTGTCTTAGTTGCTGCCAAGTGGTTGTTTTTTGGCCGTTGCATTTTGGTTAAACTTCGTACAAAACGATGTGTTTAATATCTAAGAATAGTTTAATTCCAAGAATACTCTGATATGTAATGCAAGAACCACATCCGTGACATTGATATCTTGAACGTCCGAACAGATATTTTCTTTTATCATTTGCGTCTATAGTTATTGTTCTTGCATGGAATATAGGTACATATTTTCACAACTTGTTATTCTGGCACTAGTGGTTATTATCGCAGTGTTACAATTTATTTATTTATTATTATATGACACACCAACAGCAAATAGACAAAACATGCAAATTAAACTTATACAATTTTAGACCTGGTCTACTTGCCAATTATAGGCGTGAAACAACATTCATAAAAGAAATTAATTATAAAATAAAATAATCCAACATAACAATCATAAACTTAAAAGTAAAATAACTGCAGAATAGAATAACATTAATGACAATTTCGTAGACTATTAAAACCGCATCACTACTAGAAATGAGCATATTCCATTAATGGTATTCGGTTGATCTGTACCTTCATATTTCCTTGAAATTGTATGTTGAAATTACGAAGGATTGAATCAAGAGCACACAGCGATGATGTTTGGCAAAAACTCAAGTGCCTCAATTTACACAGAGTAGTGAGTACGCACAATCGTCACGTCAATAGCAAATGTCATTAAGCCATGGATGGAACATTCTAACTCTAAGACCTTAAGTCTAATAAAATTCATCTTGACACAATTTGTGTTGCGGATTCCACCTTTCCCACACTTTATAGGCTCAAAGTTTCTTATATGTCTTCAAAGAACTCGAAAAAACA
The DNA here is from genome assembly GCA_033459515.1 of Theretra japonica. Lineage (NCBI taxonomy): Eukaryota > Metazoa > Arthropoda > Insecta > Lepidoptera > Sphingidae > Theretra > Theretra japonica. The sequence continues at coordinate 4,498,486 of CM065936.1, forward strand.
TAGGTCAAAAGAAATTTCATGTGTTTGCCACATTTAGACACATAAACTCGTGCCATTTTCCCAGACGGGCCAGGCTGAAGTGCAACTAGGTCACCCATGTTCCGCCTTGTATTCTCCGCCTCACGATGTGATAGGGGGCGAGCCCATCGCCATGCTGGGCACAAATTCCTGACGCCGGGCTGATAGTGAACAGAAAAATCGAATAACAAAATACATTTCAATGTAACAGTTTTACTATTTAATAAAAAAAATAAGCGATCTAATGTAAATGCTGTTGGTAAAATGAATAAATCAATAACATTTTGCTTGACCCGGGACCTGAACCCGGGACCTCAGCTTTGCAATAATACCGTTGCACAACTGCACCACCGAGGCAGCAGATTTAGACACTGGAATCAAGTATAAGCGTGATTATCAATTTCAATAACACTATTAGAACCTTTATAGATTGCAATCCATCAAAGTATTGATGTTATTTTCAAAGACAATTTGCTGTTGGAGAGATAATGTTCTGGATTACTTCAATTACTATCAAATAAGTGTCATCGTGTAAAATACCAGGTTCTCATGGTGCGCGAACTATCGAGCATTAGATAAAAATATTACCCTTCTAACTGCACCAGTCTCTTACAATCTACCGTTAATCGATATGTTAACATCATTAGTATCGGAATATAAGCTACATTTTGTATTTAAGAATCTATTTTTATTATTTAAAGATTACAATGAAAATAGAATTACTAAATGCAAAACTCTCTCTCCAAAATCAGTCCTTCTATCTAACACTGCCAAATTTAAACAGGACTACTTGCGCAAAAAGTAAAATAACATTCATTTAATATATTTGATTATCTAAGATTACATAATATTCAAACATATTTGGACAGAAACTGATTTCTCGTAAAAGGTGTCGTAGACCAAATCCGCTGCCAATATGAAATAACTCAATCAATGAACCAATGCAAGCTTTTTAGACGTTATCAAGCCTTTTAGGATCTGATCAAAAGACGGTCATAATTTATAATATCAACGGGACATTAATTCGACAAACGTATTTCCAATAGAAATATTTTACAAAGCAAACATAGAATTTACTAATCTGACAAAATTGTTGACTGCCAACAATAAATATCATGATAGGCCGATATCAAGTGCCTTCATAGCTCATATTATTTATAAGAGAGTTTGATTGATGGATATGATAAAATTAAGTCAATCACGTTTTAAACAAAGAATATATGAATATAACTGAAGATGTTCGTATTACTTACAGCCTGAATAAAACTTAAATTGATTACTTTACAATGTTGATTGTAATTTTCTATAGCCACTTCCAATACGTCACTCTCGAAATCGTTGGAGGGGGCTAATGTTCAACAGTGAACTTCCTCAGACTGCAGATGATAATAACGATGTTCATGTCGAAAGAAATGTAATAATTATTAGTTTATAATGTGACGAAATTGTCGGTTAAACTTTCCTTGCAAACTAATTTGCCAGCGCAGCCCATTATCCACTAACATGATTTAAATTATTAAGTGTTTGCATATAAAATTGACATACTCATTAAATCATACGAGGTAATTACTAGATAACGTAAATTGCTTTATGTATAACATGTTGCTTGGAACTCCCATCTACAATGTTGCTCCAGCATTATGACATGTCGCTGTTTAAACGGTAAGGTTTTGTTTTTGTAGCAATTTGTCTTACCATGGTAGAGTACACTGCACTTAATCGTAAGAGCTATCTAGATAAAATATGTTAAGGGGGTTGATCGCATTTTCCGGAATCTTAGATTTCTGTATTTTTGTATAAAACTTAATGTCATGATCTCACTTGATGAGACGGGGAAATTCATGCCTAATTATAGGAGACTACTTTATACTCGTACATTAACTTAGGATAATAAGATGGAGAGTTGAAGTTTATTTACATTGAAACCCAATAGACCGCGAGCATTGTGAAGGAATATAGAGTGTTAAGTTCGAAGGTCGCAAACTAAGACGACTAACTCAAGTGCTACTTTGAATAGGTAAACCTAAATGCCTTGTGGTTCCCATGGCTACCGTTACGACCTACGCTATTGTGGACCTAGAAATTGTACTTGTATAAACCATTTGTATAACAGATACGCATTATTTATATTTATCATCCTTAATTAGAGTAATTCTTGATGTTATCTTTATACAAGAAAATATTTAATTAGAATAATTTTATTGTCCGATTTTTGGTGTTTGTCATGTGTAATATTCATAAAATGCAACGGGAGGTCGTAAGATGCAAATCGCACTGATAACTTTAAATGTTTACGTTCTGCAGTCGATATCCCTGAAGTCGTGGTAATAAATAATATCGATAAAGTTCCAAAACTAGTATGTAACTATTTCATTGACAAACCGCAGATTAGCCGCAACAAAAAATTTACAAAATTAAATAAATACTACACTTATTACAAAGCAGATATAAATCAAAACGGCTATATTGTCAACTATCCAAAAAGGGGCAGACCATTACTCATGTCACAAACGGAGTGGAAAAAAGAATAATCTCACGTTTTTAGCGAAAGTTGTTACTCGGTTCAGGTACGAAAATAATGTATTTATCAAACAGTGAAACCGTCAATGTGGAGCGAGCTTGGAAATTAAATTTTAGAGGTAAAGGTCCCTGTTGGAGTACATTTGAATGCATTAATGGATAATTGATTGAGTTAAAACAAGTTTAATGAAAATCCGAGTGTTTATTTAAGTTAGTAGTCAGTTTATTACAACTTTGAGGAATTTATGTTCTAATGAATTTTGGGCTACCTTTGATGACTAAAATGCATAACTAGTAATATGGCCTAAACTCTAAACCATTCATCGCCGTCTTTGCTTATTGCTATTACCTTTTTAATCCGTGCTATTATCAAAAGTAAGTATTAAACTGGCTATAAAAATCACATAGCATAATTGTTCAAAGTCAAAGAACGTAAACGTACTTGGTTAAGCCTCGTAAAAGAAGTAACACCTCAAACGGACATTAGAAACCGCCTCTTTTGTTGTAATCGTAAAAGCAATGTGTTCTGTACAGTGACGTTTTCCCTACACATAGTACGCGCGAGTCACGTCCGCGCAATGCGCTTCAACGTGTGAACATACGTGTCTAAACTAAATTTCAAGCCCGCAATTGGAACCATTAAAGTATTTGAAACGTCTATAATATAACAATTTATCACACCGCACAGCTATAGATCAAGGTTTTAATAAATATTTCCCAGATTCTGTGCTTCAACATACATGACTTTCAAAATAGATATGATTTAAAAATGTTTGACATCACTGATGAGCAAAGGTCTGCCCTTTTTTTTAACGTGTTTAGCCAGCTCTTACGTCTTTTACTCAGCGGCATCCAGCTCGCAATATCCGAAAAATGTGTCCACTCTTTTATAATCAAAATATTGCATATTCAAGTATACAACTTTCGTTTCAAAATCTTTTGGAATTGTTAACCATCGTTTCGAAGGTGGTAGTTCTGAAGAAGACACGGTAGAAGAAACGTCTTTGCCAACGCGAACTTTCTTAATTTTTTCCTTTCCTCCTCCGTGTTTTCGTACTCTTTAATTTTTTCATAACATAGCTAACAATGTATCGAATCAAGGAAATATCGTATCACACAAAATAGAAATTATACCAAAACGTAAAAAATTAACAATATATCCTCAAGCATTTCTATATTCTATACGTATTATTATACAATTTGAATCGTTACTCTTGTCTCTAGTGACAACTACTGTTCGTGCGATTACCCTGTCTCCCCATACTTTCGCGTTTCTTTATAATTGACAGCTGGATAGTAATGCCCAGGCCACACTCCATGTCTCTGTCACAACTCACATCTAGCATTCAATCACCGTGGTAATCGATATAAACAATTGCTTTTCGAAAGTTAATTCATGACACTCCCGTCGTACCGCAGATTAATTTCTATTTAAATTGATATCTACATTCTTTTTATTTATATGATCGATGACTGATGTTGATACATAAGACAATATAATAGCTATGACGCATACAAAAGTTGTTCACCGTTACTCATAGAGAAAAAAATTACTATTTATGCAATATCGCTTCTAGGATTTTCAATAGTATTCAGATACGCTTGTCTTGCTACAATCTGTTGCACATTTCATTAAATAATAAAAAAAGACTGGTGAAGAACACAGGTGAATATTGTGATAGTTCTAGGCACAATTTATCATACAAACATACTTACATAAAGCTCTAATTACATTAACGTGATCGGATGGGTTAATTCTGAAACAGAACCACACACAATTAGTAGTAAGTCAACTGGTGACAAAGGACAAAAAACTTTCCGCTCGGCATCGTGTGGCAACCGAGGCGTGAAACATTCATTACTATAAGTTAAGTAATATTAACTGCCATCCAGCTTCATAAAGAAAAGATTGTGTTGCCAGTTGCAAGCGATTAGTCTGCCGCTCGTTATTAACTGATGCAACCGTTTGTTGCGAAAAATATAATTGCTATGTTAAAAAGAATACCGCGGCTTGGTACAATACCGGATCCTGCTATATCCACTGAAGAGAAACTCTTTGGTGAGATAAATTAGATTCCCTATATCTGCCACTTATGCAGTAACATGACGTAGACAATCAATTTCCGGAAAGGTAAAATGCAACTAACAATAGTATGATTTATTGCAAATACTATGTTTTATCTTAGGTTTTAATCAAGAAGCGATAATGTTACTTTCTAAACAGCCGACTATTTCCTTGGGGCCAAATCTCATACATACTATATACATAAACATCACACTTTTTACCGAGAAGACCTATGCAGAGGTGCAATCAACACACCCACGTTTCGGCTTATGTATTCCGTCCCTTGATGTGATAGGGGGCAAGCATATCGCCAAATCTCTCTCGTTAATATAATATAAACTTCATATCTAATATCATAAAACATTTGAAAGGGGCGTTGTTTTAGTTCTTATAGATATTTTAATGTGAGGGGAGAAACAATTTTACAATAGATACTGATGATAAGCACCCATTCTATTCTTTTAATCATTAAATTTGATGCATCTTAATGGTTTGCGTGTGGTAGATAGCGCTAAGCAAAATTATAAACTATAACGTGTGGGAGTTCCTCTTAAGTCGATTTAGATGGCAGGTACCACTTATCAGATCACAATGCACAATTATTTTAGACAACAGAGCACCTGCGGGTGAATGAAGAGCAATCTAAATAAACTATCTAATGGTCTCGAGATGGATATAACCGGCCGACACAATAATGCCTGATTGAAACCGGACATACAAAACTGAGTACAAAACGCAAATCTTCAGGCACAGGAAGTCCTTTGCTAAACATAGGCCTCCCCCATAGATCGCTACATAGACCTATTGGAAGCAGCCTTATTTATATATATGTATATCTAAATGTAACCAGAATAACTCATTTCATGTTGGTTTAAAAGATCTCAGGTCAAATAGTACTGTATTGTACTGTATCAGCTCATATACATACGTCCCACTGCAGGACACGGGCCTCCACTACAACCGAGTGTACGATTGAGAGTGGTATAAATAGGTAGGTAGGTAGGTCAAATAGTATAGAAACAATATTTTATACTATAAAAATAAAGAGTAACAGTTGAAAGAACTGCGTGCGACCTCAAGTTAAGTAATTTACTGTTCTCAGGTATTCACGTTGATATCACAAGGACCTACGAGTACTACATCAGTAATTAACTAGTCGACTTCCTTTCGATATCAACCGTGACTCATGGCTGGTTATCTTACGTCTACATAGACGACCTTTACATCTATTACTGGCTCTAGAGGTATCTTGAGAGCAGTAACTTTCAAACGAACTCTATATGCCTCAGGGGCGTAATTGTACTACGGTATGATTATAAGGCTGAGGTCTAGGTTTCGAATCCCGGGTCGGGCAAAGTTATATTGGATTTTTCTATTCATTACCAGCCGGGAGTCAGGAATTTGTGCCCGATATGGCGATAGGCGCGCCCTCTATCACATCATGGGACGGAACACATAAGGCGAAACGTGGATGTCCTGGTAACAATTCTGCCAATACCTTCTAGAAAAAAGGAGCGATGTTTATGAATATATTTTTTATATTCTATATGGCGGGAGGATATTCTTATATGCTCAAGTAGCGACCACCGTACAACATGGAGAAAAGAATGTTATAGCGATCACCGCTAAATGCCCTATTGGAGTTGCATTGTCCTTACCACCAAGTGCATAGTAAAACTAATATCGAAAGATTTAAAAGTGATGCCAATAATATTTCTTCATTGCTACAAAGAAACCTCGCTCTACATTATATTCAAGCAAGTTAAAGAATTAGGCCTGAAAGCCTAATATACATCTGCTCAAGCAGATATAAACAGTTTACAGTAGCTAGTTGTAATTGTATTCTTCACGAAATTTACGTCTGCACTTTTGATATAAAATAGCGCCCACTGGTTATTGTATCTCTCTTGAAAACAAACTTTAAAGTTTGTATCAATAATAGACAAAATACTGCCTTATATGAAAATCTCAAGACTCTGTCTAAATCCCTTGGAACACATTAATACCTAATAGTGTTTCTGGTTTGTTTATTATACGGACGTAATATGCAACTAATTAATTCATAATTTATTGACATGCCTCTGCGTCCACGTAATGAAGGTCGTAGCTTATTCTTATAATTCGCTGTAATTACTCCAATGATTTTGGCGGCCTACGTGGCGCAGTTCGGTTAAGACGCTAGTTGTGAGAAATGAGAGGACGCAAGTTCAATACCCGCGTAGAGACAAATGTTTGTGACCTACGACTATTTGCTTCATATCTGGGCATTGTGAAACTAGAAAAAGTCCTTGTATTTTTTGTTACTCACGATAAAGATTTTTGTCTCAGAATTGGGCATATTTGTGTAACTGTCGTGTATTCAAATAATATCATATTTATTAATTTTCTAAACTTCTTTTGACAGATCTAGCTTCATAAATCATAAATACTGGATTTAGATATATATTTCAATATTCACTCATGCATTTTAACGTTGATATAGGTAGATGATCATAAAGTGTTTTACTAACGGCTTTCTACATTCCATAAAGAACCTGTATACTAACTTTTAATTCATAGGCCGTACGGTTTTTGAAATAATATACACATTTCAAATTAGTAGCACGAGCTATCATAAAAGAGTACCAATGTTTATACGTGTATTTATAAAAAAAAAATAACCAACTTCAAAACAAGGAGGAGGTTCTCAATTACTCGGAATCTTTTTTTTATGATATACATATATTTAAGTCCTTTTATATATTTTACTAAATATAACAAAAATTTTAAGTGATAAAAATAATAGAAAATAAACATTTAAAATTAAAATCTTCAAAGATAGTGGTTTCTTGGCAGTATTGCTTAGTTTTCTTTGGCTGTTGATAATACAATAATACAATAGACAACAAAATTCTATGGCTTGGCTATGAGCATACGCAAGATATTATTTAAGAGGTTTCTCTTACGTATCTAGTCTATTAAATATAATTATACATAAAGTATTGTACTGTGGGAAATTCCGAGTATTTTCGGACTCACGATGATATCTCTGAAATATTCAAATCGCGGAGAATAAACACAAACAACGATTGCATTCTGCAGTGTCAACGGTAACATGAATCAATCAGCGGTACAAATGCATTGAATAATTGGTTAACTAATTGGCTGTAAGTGTGTTTCATGCTTGAGCTCTCTACTGGCTGTTCAAGTGCGCAACACGTAATTGATACTTTTGTTCAATTCTATTTGTAACGATTTCGATAAATAAAATAGAGTCATTTACAATTATTACGATATTCTTTATGTTCTCTATTGTTGGAAGACCTGTTAGGAGACGGTCTTCAATTATTTTGCAAGTATCGTCAATGTGAGGATTGATTTCGCGACACGGTAGTTTTTTCTCTTTGATTGTTGCATAAATGTCCGTACAAGCTACCAGCATGACACTTAATGGTAATAAAACATATAATATATTAATATTTCTTTAGTTCCTTTCTTATTGATTTTTTGCAGCTTAGAGATAAGTGTCTATCAGTAATTAGTAAATTTTTCGGTTCTATGCGTATTTCATTACTAACTTACGCCTAAGAAACCAAGTTTGCGTAGTAAATGAAACGAGCAGAATTTTTTTTACGTAGTTATAGTTGCTACTGAAAAAAATAATTAAATGATTTTTGCTACGTATACTGAAAGGCAATTAAAATAAAATGTCAAAAACTTTAGGACATTACATTTTTTGTCTCGACGTTGTCATGAAGTTACGTAGTTTTGAGATTTATTAACTTTCATCGCATGAAAATGCCCAAAAAAGCCCGTTCACTTTGTCACTGCAAACCAAATCAAAGTGTCAGATCGCGCGTAATAAATTTTGCAATATTACGAAATATAAAAAATAATTAAAACCGGTTTCGTTACGGAATGACGGATTAAATACATTTTATAATTTCGAAATCCGTTTCCGAGCGCAGTATCCGCCGCACCACGACTACCATGAAACCAAATTTATCGCAGCGATCTGTTGTGACGTACTTATAATATACTTAAAATAATAAAGGTGTTCTTGATACATGTAATTATGTGCGTACACGCTGACCTATAAATGCAACACAATGACGTGTGTTTAATTTGTGTTTACTTCCGCAAAAACTACTTTTAGAAGAATGTGTTTAATATAACTTAGTTACAAATGTTTATAAATTAAATAACACATAGTAATTCTGTCGGTTATTCAATATAGCGCTATTACAGATACTTATAAAAATTTATGGGTTGTATTCAAGTTGTATCTAAACTAAGGAATATCATCTATAATTCAATTAATCATAACATTATGCATGAAAAGTTTCTTGAAGATCATCCACATGCGTAGCTCGTCAATACCTCAATTTAAATTTTCATAATGGTCAATAATCAAGTATTTCCCTAGGGACTTTCGTGACAATATACCGCTTTAAAAATGCCTCAAGAGAATTAATGAACAAAGTCTCCGAGGACTAATAAACTAGGCCACCACAAAAGGTAAGCTAATAGCCGCCGTGGCAATTGTGCCGCCATTCCCACGCTAGAGGAAAGGAAACAGAAAAAATACCTAAATTACAAATACAATAACGAATATGGCCAATTACCATGTGTAATCATTTCATCATTTTAATAAAATGGGCTTGTGGAGACCTTAGTCCGCAGCCTTCATACTCCACAAGTTATGGCCGCTTTGATGTTTTATATCAATCTACGCGTGAAATGTTTCGTAATGTTATTCTGTGTCCATCAAACTGTCAATTCGGCTTGACATTACGGTTTGTTTATAGAGAGAATGAATGTTCAGACACTGATTACGGTTGCGGCTGATGAAATGTCTCATATTATAATTTCATCATATTTAAACGAACAGGTTAAGTAAGGTTTGGTATTATTTGTTTAATTTACACAAAATTAACGTACTTTTGTAGTATAGGTTAATTAATATATGAGTATTAATTACTGTTATTGCCAAATCAAATTTGTGGCTTTTCACATTGCCTTAAATATTTGTGACCCACGAGTACAAGTTACATTGTTGAAACATGTGCCAGAAGTTGAAATTTCAACGTCCATATTAACCGTGCCTTATTGGACTATTATCCGCGCATTAGGAAGAATGTGCAAGCTATGTCACAGACTATTTTAATTGGTTATTTGAGCCAAGTACAGCGAGCTAAGATCATAGAATTAATTACCACGAGCTACCAGCCAGCTGCCGTGTTGCCAGCGGCTGGTCACGCTCCTTTATTGATGTTTAGAGATTTACAACTCGCAAACAAATAATCAATTCTCAGCTGATTGTTGCTTATAGGTCAATACTCGCAATATTTAATTCTTATTTATTCACCGCTGTTGATATTCAGCCAAATATAAATGTAAGTATTTTAACTGTTCTTCAACAATTACACCAATTGACAAGGCTGTACGTACATGGATTCCTTTGCCCGTTGCATATTTGAATAGCATTCATATTATTTTATATCTTAAAAATAAAGCTCTGAATCTTTTGCAAATGGTTGGTCTCGTTGAATAACTCTCGTTAATCACAAGTCTCACACGTGACTGAACACTAGTTACAGTAGACTGACCACTGGCCACTAATCAATGAATGAACAGCAACTGTACCGACTATTGCATACCAGATGTATGCGGCGCATACCACGACTAATGACCGGTTACTCACACAGAAAATAAACAAACCTCGCTTTCATTTCCATTACGTTATAAATGTATGATGTGGAATGCAAATAGTATGTTCGAGTAAAGGTCTTAGGTTGCTAGATGCAAGTTTATTTCGTATTAAATATAAAATAGCACAATACATCAACGCCAATCAGACCAATGCTGATCGCGAGTCTTCTCTATCATCAAGACGAGTTCGACATAGATTTTAGAACATATTTCACTAATACAAACATACTGGGATACAAATTAATTATAACCATCTTTCAAAATAGTACTATTCAACAAAAAGTATTGATGATAATATCATTAGCCTAATTAATTTATGAACTTTCAAGTCCCTTCACACGCTTCGGTATGAAATTGAAGGATCTAAATGCCACTCTTGGTAATGAGTCTGCCGGTTGCGAAAACAGTGACACTTGGGACATCATTCGCGTTACTACTGTTAGCTCACGCATGGTATGTTGTTTCTTTTACGTTGGCTTAACTAATGATATAGGAAGTGTGAAAAGATGATACATAAAGTACAATTAACGTCATCGTCTCATTAAAGGTCCATAACTTACCACTTCGTAAGAAGTTAAAGAAAATTAAACACACATAACAGGCTGGTAAAATCTCTTAGAATTCAAGCAACAGCTGTACAGCTCTATTAAGATTTTTTAATCGCAAACTCAAACCACATACAGAAAAAATGAATAAAACATCGCCCATACATAAAGACATGATTAATTATTTAGTGATCAGCCACGAATAGAACATACAATACGCTTCTTGTTCTAATAAAATAATTTTGTACACAGCACAACACATACATACGAGTATCAACTATCAACTAATGCCATAAGAAATATAACAACAAAAAAACACGGCACGCATGATATGTGTTTAAGACGTGATAACACGTGGTTTCATACAAAAAGGCAAAGAATGTAAAAATGGGTCACTTACTACTTTCCGTGTTAACTCGAAGGTGGAAAACCTCAGTGTGGTGTAATTAAGCGGAACGTTCGATATTTGTAAAGAATCTCGTTACAAAATAACGCATATCTACACGTACTCTATACGTAATGAATAATTGGCAGGTTAGTTGGAGGCAAATTGGTATTTCCTGTACATTTTAATTGCACAGGGACTGCAATCGAACGGGCAGGTCATCTGATAGTGGGAGATAACCGACACTCATGAACACCTGCAATGACGCTTGTTTATTTATTGCTTTGACAGTTTTTAAAAGGGCAGGTACAGAAAAAAATTACTTTAGGGATATATAGCTCTGGACCAATTTTTGTCACATTAAATACCAATTAATTCAGGTTAAAGTTGCAGGAAGTCGCTGGATGCAGGCCGCTTCCAACAGGTCAATGTGGAGATTATTGTGGGAGGTCTATGTTCAGCAGTAGACTTCCTGTGGCTGAAGAAAGATAGAGAATTACGCTACCATTGAAACAATTTGGTGTATTTGTATAGATTTCTCTTGAGTAACCAAAGTTTCTAACGGACTGTTGTCTTCTTCTAAGCATTTACATTCTGTAAACACGGATGTTTAACTTATCGATGGAATATCCAGTAATGCATATTTACTAATAAATTGCAACACCCGGTAGTAACTAAATAGTATTCTCAATGAGGCTTTACATCAGACAAGCAATCGACATGAATAAGTTGAACACGTCATCGACTATATCTTCAGTATCTTTTTAAATCTCATAAGTATAAACCGCTCGATCAATCTTAAGAACTTGTAACATTATGCTTTACTGCCTAGCCCAAGCAACATTTTTAAGCTACTTGATTATGTTTAAGCTAGCTTAGATTTCAAAACTGCTAAAGATATCAGTAGGAATACAGTTTTAATTCTACGACATTCCACGCTTTAAACATCCCGCAAAGTATACACTAGGCTCAATTGCACAAACTAACTTTGCCCATAACTTTAACTTTGACAATGTCAACGCTATACATTTGACACGTATTTGACATTGCCAATGTATGGGATTGACGTTTTCAAAGTCAAAGTTATGGGTACAGTTAGTTTGTGCAATTGGGCCTAATACACTACTAGCTACAATTTAATAATCTCACACTCAAAACTTAGCAATAAACTATTAGGCACAGCCTCCTCAATTATTCGAGGGCATTAAGCCTTAAGGATCCACGTTGGCCTATTGGCAAATGTTTTATATGTAACAGAATATCCATCCGAAAAATAACAATTTTTCAATGACGGTTGTCAAGCTGTTGACCAATGAATAGCAGATAGTCTAGTGCCACACGTTTAGAGCCATTCTCAGTGTTTCTCATCCAGTTCAACGACCTGCCTAAATATCAAACTAATGATCAAATAAAATTGTACTAATTAAGAGATAAAACCACGTAAAGAAATTCTAACAATGCAACACGTCAAAACGTTAATAATCCTTTGTTCTGCTCGTTTAACAGTATATTAGCAAACTTGGAAAAACAGTCGTATGCATTCGCGGTTTGACGCGTTGCCATTGTTTTTAATCACGAGGTAAATCAGGATTAACTAATACGCGTCTCCGCTGACGAGCAAGCAGCCCACGGTCGTCACGCTCTGATGTCAACTGTTGACAATGTTATGACAGCTTCCGCTCTTGCCAGATGCAGGGCGGTGCGTGGAGTAATACCACCAGGTCATTAAAGGGTTCGCGATTAAAATGATATTACTTCGTCGTCTTTTCACTGTTCCGAAATTATGAAGGTCGACTCAGAATAACCAGCATTTATTTTGCAAACCATTTTGGCTTATGGATTTAAAATCCATAAGATGCCTACTTCATGTTCATCCTTTTGGATTTTTTTTTTTTTTTTTTATTATTTAATTCACAAAATATTATATTATATTAATATAATATTATTATATTATATTATATAATATAATATTAATATTATCTATCTAGGATATATTATGTGATTCGAGCTGAAAAGCTTACTCTGTCAGATCTGGTTATTGAACTCAGAATTTCACAGATCACAATCTCAACGCGCTCTCATAAGTTCAATTAGGCGATTCTATTAAAACTGCATTATACTTCGCAATTGGAGTAAGAATGAAGCATTTTCGTATCGCGGTATCTAATGCTAAGTATTTACTGAGAATTACATCACGATTAGGGTCCGCCTTAATAAGTACAGGGTTATCTGTGTGTTATTAGCTGCATAACACTAAAAATGGCTAGATAAGGCCTCATTTGACTTAAGCAATGAAATTGTATTGAATATTTACTGTTGCGACATGGACCGGTTTTTTTTTAAGACTAAGACTATCTACTGGTCTTTTTCCGTATTCTAAAGAATTATGGACAATTAGGGTATACATTTCATAAGCGCAAACTATCATGTTAATCAATTCTCCAATATTACATGTCCAATGTATGCCACAAATATGATGTATTTATTGTTTTTTTTTATTATAATCATTGCATTGCAATATAAAAACGAACCATCTACCCGTGAGTCTGGTTGACAAATCATGTGCCTGATATGATCATATACACAAAACAGTTGAATAGTCACATATATATATATGTGTGTGTGTGTGTTAGTTGTACGGTAAAAAGGCTTAAAATGTTGTTTCTATAATTTTCTTACAGAAACACATTCAAGTCTTTTATTCCTTTAAATAAATCCATAATTTAACATTTGTATACAACTTACATAAGAAAAGAAATGAAAAGTATAAAATCTAAATCGAATGCAAATTGTGCGTGCAATTTCACAGGACTATGTAACAAGCTTTTAAGCAAAGCCGCTGTAAACCAGTTTACCTCCTTATGAGGTTGTTGGAGCCAGCCTATCTGTACGACTGCTCAATAAAGGTATCGAAGACGTAACATTCAAATTACATAAAGTAACATCGCCTATTAATCTCACTTGTCACACTCTCACTCAAACCTGATCCGAGTATTCATTGCGTGCACAATGTGTTACATGTGTCAGTATTACTGATTGCTTAATTCTAGGATGATTTATTTATTAATTATCTATGATCTCAATGGGAGACAACCTGCTAGCTACTATTCAACTGTTGAGCTGTTAATTATATATCGCCACAACTATCTCATACGTAACTCTTTAAAACACGCTTTCAATGATTCATCATCATAAACATAGACAGGTCACGTGTTTGCGTCGCGTTTCGGGTTCACCTGTTCCAAGCGAATCTCGCGTCAATGAAAAGTATAACTGGATTTCACTTCACTCACCTACAAAACCATTGTAACGAGTCACTTTATCGTGCCCATATAAAAAAATAGTAAACTAAGCCCTAGTTTTGAATCAATAAATAAATAAATACAACCAACGTCACATAAGTATATTGTGCTTACCCTACATTAAGATCAATTAAGTCTTGTGTCGTGGGTATCAGAAACTACGAGAGACTTGTCGGTTTCACAAACACCCAGACCCGAGACAAATACTTGTGGGTCTCACAAAAATTTGTTTCGAGCGATCGAACCCGCGGCGTCTCGATTCACAGCCGGTGTATAACCAACTACGCCACGGAGGCTGTGTGAATGCAAGTATTATGCTGTTAATTTATTTGACGATCCTGATGACATTTACCGTAATAAATAATTCGCATATAGACGTCTTTAAACACTAGATAAAGGAAAATCTAAACACCTAACCATTCATTGCAAGTGCTGTATTTAAACCTACTTATTCATTAAGGTAGTGAATCAAGAATTCGATCAGACTAATCCTATAATTTAGTAGCACGAAGATTTGCTTTCACTGCCTCATTTAGGTTTAATATTTCATATCTCGTATCGACACCTGTGCAATTTACACAGCACATAAATTATTTCTCGTGGTAGCCATCGCATTGCATTAATTTACTACGAAAGCTTCTCTATCATAACCATACACAGTGCCCTATTATCAACTGATAATAGGTACTATTTTGTTAGATGAAATTAACCACTATCTAGAATAAAAACGATGTATCTGTACTTCTCTATAAGGATAAGTTAGAAAATAGTATAATCAATAAGTAAACACTCCTATTAAGTAGGCACATGGCTCTGTATAATTGAAGGTTTGAGCTTTGGTCTATGGTGCTGGTCTATTTATTACATTAATAATCCGTGTGTCCAAAGACAAACTGTAGAGACCCGTGTTAGCGAGCCGTTTCCTTTCGAAGTAATAAAATTAAATGCAAAATATGGCAATTCTACTATAACACCATCGTTAACTTTCATATATTCACCCATGTTCGGTAAAATAAATAAGTACAACGAGCAAGCAGCTACCACTTTAACTCATTGGTATAAAATACTGATTAAATTCAATGTAGTGTTTATTTTACAATAAATCACCATGTGTCGATATAGGATATACCGGAGGCACTAAATGTCAATAAACGAATAATACCTCAATTCCTGGTGAATGATTAATTACACCAAGGATGCAGTGATAAAAGAGTTTTTATTTAGTTAAATCAACTTTTATATTTTCCGTAGGTATGTACTGTGGATAACGAATAAGGTGCCGGAAAAATGACCAGCAAATTGCATTCAGTATTAAATGGCGCTTGATTGGTTTACGTGATAGTGGCAAATTACTTTTCACTATCCATCATGTTTTAAAACCAATATAAAAGTAGCAAGTAATATATCAAATGATTTTACAGTATTATTCAGACATGTCATACATCAATCAATAATAATAGGCATTTTATTCTGAGGAAATTTTTATTTATAGAAAAAAATAATTCACCTGTATCTTACTATCTACTTATCTGATTTTTTTTCTTATTTGAACTAAATATCCAATATTATGTTCAGACTTTTCCAGACATCTATAACAAACTACGGTGCGTTAAAGTCTCACCATTCAGAAAGTAAACAAAACATGAGAAATTAATAAGCGCAACAATATTGCGGAAGGGGGACCTTAATTTGCTATTTGCCGTCTTAAATTTAGCCCACGGCTTCGATACTGCGATAAAGCTATGAATCATCGTGTGCCGGCGGCTTTATTGACCGAAACTGCCAATTGTAGGAGGCCTGCGAGGCGTAATCGTGTGAACCCAAGTCCTGCGCCGACTAACTCCTTTGCTATTATGCCGTTATATCTGCACTAGGCCCTCATTACTTTATTATCGAACTTGCACTGCAATTTACATCGATAGTCGATACGGTGAAGTTGTGACGTTAATTCGCCATCGACTTATCACGACTGAATTAAACATTTCGCTCGGGGCGTGTCCCGCCTAATAAATGCTGGCTTAAATTAACAGAACACAGAAGTTCGATGCAGATTATCGATAACGATAGCTGAACTTTATTGTGTCGATTGCGGTCCGAATTCTCGCATTTCGCAATACCAAGGATATGAATAGTATTCATGAGAAAAGATTTTTGAGTGACAGAGTTGTCGCTGTCCGGTTACAATGTTAGAACAAGATAATCACGAGTGATAATCTTTGAGCATTACGTTTGCATGAATGCTTTAAATATCGACCTTGTAACGCATTCGATACCACCCATAACAATCGTTTTTTGCTTCGGTTCGTAAAGATTTATTGATATGTTATAGCCGTTTGGTTTCCGCCTACCCGGTATAATACAAGGTATTATTAAATAAACATACATATTATCATTGTGTAAAGAAATTTCGTGATGAAACTGCAGTGAGTATTGCGGAGCTCCACACGTTGGCGTAGATGAATACGAGTAGAAACAGCTAACAACGATAGCACTTCCAGATACCATACGAACACGTCACAATGAGGTTTTGTTTCGTTCTAATTATATATCGATATACTTGTAAATAGAATAGACTGTCGTACCGATACATGTTTATCGCCGACTTGGGTGCATATAATCCTGCAGATATAATTAATATTTTTCTTATAGTTCTATATTATGATATTGCCTCTTGTGTGTGGTAATATACACTGATAGTTAGGTTCCGTCTCCGAAGAGAAAAGTCTCCTAAATTGAGAAATCAATTTTTATAGTTATCCCATTTTAAATATTAGATACTCAAAAGCTTCTCAAAATAACTTATCAAACAACACATACAGCAATCAATTTGAAAGCGTATATATTTTTAAACTTGAAACGAAAAAAGTCAACGGTGACCATTTACCACCAACGAACTGATCGCTGGGCATCTCAAAATAAAAAAATGCTAACAAGCGTTCACAAGTGAAATCGTTATTACATAATCAATCAATGATATGTTATATCGCCATTAATGCCGTCAAAGCGACAAGACCGTGATTTATGGCCACAAAATTGAAGATGCCGTGAGGTCAATGTCGGTATTTAAACTTTATATAATAGCATACCATTTACTGGCAACGCATTGAGTAGATATCATAATAAAATGATACATTTTGTTTTCTGTTTTCTGTAGTAAACAATTGTAAAATTATTATGTTAATCATTCCATAGCAAGCATGTCAAGTAACTTATAATTTGTCTTCAGTCATTTTTAAAATGATGTTTCAAAACGCCATAATATTCTTTAGGATTTCGGATTACTTAGAAAACAAGCACAATTCTAAAATCCTGTTTTTTATTCGGTCTTGAGTAGAAACACGCCATGATTTGAATACGCTTACTGTTTCCGCATACAAGTCTTTGTTAGGGGCGTAGCGCGCCGCGTGTACCGCCACCAACATTCATTCACGCAGCATTATAATCAATATTTTACCAGCATTTTAATTGAAGTTTGATTGGCTTGAAGGCTGTTGCCGCTCGACGAAAACGGAAGTCAGTATCAAGTGTTCGACAAAGAGAAAACTTTAAACATTTAGCGCTACATTAATTTATGTTCATCTAGTTATTACAATATAATGGATATTATTATTAGTTTGCAAATTTTCGCTATTGCTATCGTTCACATAAATATTCTAATTGATATTGTACGGTATGCAAATGAAATAATGAATAGTAAAATGAAGGCTAACCCTGAAACGTAACCCGTTCAGTTATTAATAACGTTTAACATGGTAAGAATTCGCTAATTGCTCCGTGAAACTGGTGCAAACCACTGGACGCAGAAGGGCGACCGTGAGTTGCGAAACGGAGAGTAATCAGTGCGATGTCAAGGTCCATCCACAAACTACGTGACAAAACGACTACCAAATTTGATGAAAAACCAACCGTGGTTAAGGATTTACCAACCGTTCCGTAACACGTTGCGAAACGCGCCCATTTAAAAATAACTCATACGCGAACATAATAACCTTCTCATGCGTTACCATAGTCCCAGCCTTTATGTATAAAATAAACAAAGAAACGGTGCAATGGAAATTGCATGCATTTGTTAGCGCAACACAAGGAGCCCGTAGTCTGTATTTGCCTAACGCACCCAATTTACTCGCGCATGGGGTACGATTGTCTTCGGCTCTGATTGGGCCGGTCTAAACACGAATGTGCACCGAATTAAGGTTGAGGACAATGGCGATCGGCTTGCGAAACTCATTTTTTTTGTTGTTATTAAAAAGTGGCCGGCCTTTGCAAACAACTTCGAACAATAATTATAATGTAATTTCACACGATATTTACACGCACCTTGGGACATATTTGCGAGAAATAAAAACTGGACACTTAAATGGTACGATTTAATGTCCGTGTTGGTACTCTAATAATACACTTTACAACATAGCAGCGACAATCATGCAAGCCGCCGATTGAAAGTGGTCACTGTAACATATAACATCACCACTCTCAATCGTACTCTCGATTGTAGAGTAGGCCCTTGCGGTGGGACGTATATGGGCTGATACAATAATGTAACATACAGGATATATCAATACTGCTACCGAAAACGAACCAGGTGGTAGTTTCAGTGACTATAGACACGATGCAACTAAAAATTTTGCAAAAAAATCGCAATGATTTTCGTAATGTTTTAAATATCATGGTGTTTGGGAGGTAAAAACATAGTTTCTGGTTAAATTACAATTTAAAGTCTTCTGTACAATAGCGTCTTTAAAAATAAAAGGGTGTACATTATTTTTTAGGAAATTATTTGTATTTACCACTCAAATACGATGATAGGAAAAAAAACAAAATACAATGTTCGCTTTTTTTGCAATAAAATTGTCTAAAGTCACTTGGCTTCGTTTGGCAGTCTTTATATACCCTGTGTAAACATCCACGACGTCAAAGGAATAATTGTTTATTACTTGTAGGGCTGCTAAGTATCAATTCGATTAGCAAAAATAAAGTACTCGCACAGTGTAGAAAAAAAATTTAAGTAATAACGCGGTCACATAGTGCAGATTAATTCAGGTAATTGACTTTCCGAGAATTGAGCTATTATTGCGATTGGTGTAACTTATGCTTCATACACTTTAATAAAAATGATTTAAAAAAATAATTCTCAAATACTTAGTTACACTTTTGAGTGCCTAACTACGGCGCTCAATCTAGATTCTAGCAAATAATATAAAATTGTGTGACGCCATCACAATACCCATTCACTTACTGTAATAATTTATGGTCACCATGAACTGAAATTAGATCAGATAAGACCTTTAGAAAATAATATTAATAGAAAGGCTCTAAGCGGCTCGTAATATCACACCTTTGTGTTAGAAAATCCATTTTATGTTATGAAGTCTTTCTCTGTACTTCCAATCACGGGATTTAAGTTGAAACCGTCAGTTAAAACCACTTATGCCTCTCTGTAGTTGAAATATAATATAACAAAATATAAATTAGTGTAATATCTCCTTCAGCTGGACCTAATACGGCTTATATCTACAGCTTTTTATTTTTCAGTTAGCAATTAGCAATTATTTATTATTATGAGGTGTTCGATTCGAACAATTAGATAATAAAGATAAAAAATAAACTAATAATTATTAAAGTGTTCGAAGTGCTACATCTTCAAAAAGTGGATTGTCTGGTTTAATAATTGAACCCAAACCTGGTGATTGCCAGCCATGTCGACTTCAACTATACCCTACCATCTTCCATCAGCCGATACAGTAATTTTAAACAGAAATAAATTCTAAGAACAACTAAAACCTCACAAAATACAGCGAAAATGAAAACGCACATTTTATTTTTATGGTGACATACCACGTAGACACATAAATATTTTTATTCACACTAAACCAGTCGTAAAATAAATATCAAATTTCATACGAAAAATGTTACGACTTAAATCATTGTGTGCAACAAGAATACAATATTATAAATATATATTTTAAATCTATGCAATATCTGTCCCTCTTATTTTTTTGGCGTTACCTCATCGGAGAAAGTGGATGAAAAAATGCACCGAAACTGATACCAGAAGTTTCTACCACGGTTGTATTGTGAACACGTCGTATAAATGTTACAATTTTAGACATTTGAATAACTTCACAATACGTTTATATAATCGTTCACTTTTTAAACGAAGCGCTCGCGATAACAGTCCATGCGTTGTAAGACGATTCTTTTAATACAATTATTTGCTAAATATATTGATCAATTACTGTATGTCTATCAAGAATTCGTAAATTATAATATGGAGCAATTGGTAGGTAATACTTATAACTACATTGCTTTAGTGGGTAATAATAACTATAGACTAGAATGAAAAGGTGGTTTAGAAATTCTCAACAGTCAATTAAAACCTCATGGGAATAAATTAGGGAATGATTATAGGAATAATAACATGTCAAGGTTACAACCCGCGTAACTGATCCAATACTTTCGCTCATGCCTTGAATACATTTGCAATGAACAATTGCACTTCATATGCTCGCCGAATGTTTGCAATACATAATATAAGGTACTTAAATTTTAAAAAATGTGCATAAATTATAAAAGCGGTTAGTTTGAATGTCGAAAACAATTAGCCAAGGGGTCTCTTTCGCAATGCCAATGACCTTACCGACCAAATCGTTTGTATAAACAAATAAACATTTCAATTACTTTTTTATTATCTGTTGTATAAAAAGATAACTAAACTGAAATTAAATTAATTTTCAACGTGATTTTTCAATAAAAAGCAAATATAGAAACGACTTTTTGTTTGCCTATTTAGCAAATTAATTGATTAATAAATTAGCTGCAACTTTTTTCCGTATAATTTGATACAGACGTGATCTTAGACTATTTTTATTCGTTAAATTAATTCGTGTTTTTTTTATTACAGGTAACAACACAAGTTGACAGCACAACAACCGCGCGGGTATTATATTAACACACATCACACATAACTTCAAAAAAAATATCGAGGCCAGACCGCATAAATGTCGTACAAATAAACAAAAATCTTATTTATGTGTATGCAAAATTTGAACATTCTTGCGTAACATGCATCTCTAACACGCCATTTTTATAATGTTCTGCGGTTTGTAATCGCAAATCACATGTAAATATCATTATAAAACTCGTCTCGCTTTTGCTGACCTAAAACAATTTGGGTGCCTGCAATGCACGTAATGTAGGAAACGGTAATTACAATAGTATATCTACGAAATTACTTTATAGAGTTCAAGAGCGGTATCGTTGACCAACTATAACTGCCGAGCCATGAAACTGTGGAATATTTTGCTGGCCCACGTCTTTCTTACTATCCTGGGTGGTGCGAGGAGTGAGGAAGCAACGGAACAGGCTGTTATAACTGTATTGAATGGCGAGAGTCTTGTCTGTCTCGATACTCTATCTCAATGGCACGGAACTTAATATATTAAATAGCATCGTTTCAGTGCATTAAGGTGCATTTTAATCATTTTTGAATTAATGTCTCTCCTGTCCTTTTGCTCGTCACAAAGCATATTTCGCTCGTCGTCGATTGCTGTCATTTGTGTAATAAAGTCAGAAATAGTTGTGTCGCATACAAAAACCTTTGGATGGATGTAAATTTTGATTTGGATTGTCACTATTCGACATTCAAGCACCATGAACATTTCCAAGAAACAAAACAAAAATGGGGTTCAAAGGCAAGTTTTGGAAGACGTCTGCTGTAACAACAGAGATTGATGATGTCATTACATAATAATTTGTGCAACAAACTGCACGTGAAATGAAATTAACTAACAATATTAACAGACAATTTTTTCGTAGTATCATTAGTTTCGTGGCCCGGCCTTCAGCACGTACAGGCAGGTGCGCTAACGCTTCAGGCGGTACAATTAAAACTGAACCGATTTTTAATAAACATTGCCTAATATGAGTCAACTAGATGCCGCGACCTGTAGAGGGCGAACAGTTATTGTACAAGGCAAACTAGTGTTCGGCCGACTAAGTTTTTAGAGAAATCGTCGGCTAACAAACTAACACACGCCGGTTTGCATTGATTCATTGAAATCAGTTGGTAAACGTTCATAAAATCAATCACGTCTTGATTGATTCTCTCGTCTATCAATAAGGCACTTTTAAAACCTTTATCATCCCACTGTTGGACTGACTGGACTGACTTAGAGTCATCGTCTTCTACAATTCGCTATTCAAAGTTAGTTCAAACCATTTGGACACGTGCCTAATTAGACATTTTTCCACTGGAAAAATATACCCTCCTTAATTATTCATCTTAATTCCTACCGGGCCATGTTTTCTACGAGATATCCGTTTTAGCGATTTAAATAGCTAAATGTGACACTTGAATTAGGTAAAATTTCCTTTGCCAAATCAATTTTATCATTTCACTTATTGACGCCATTTCCAAGCCACTTTGTACGGTGTAGTGGGTTTTCTACGTCACAAAACCTATTTGCCGAGATTCGGATATTTCCCAAAAATGGTAAGGAACAGACAGATAATAAATCATTAGCCAAATCTTCACAATATTTAATAATTACAACGCTGATTGTATAAGCGTGAGATAAGGGCAACCAGGTTCAGAAGAAAGAGCATTCAAGTGTTGGTGGTTCCCATATCATCTTACGCTTTTGGTATAAGTTAATTAAGAAATTAAGACGGCTCCAGTGGCATAATGAAAATAGTAATGTGCTATTTGAAATGAAGCCCCCGCTAATGACAAGAAACCGTGGGAACACATCCGATACAGAATACAATTCAAGCGCTAATTATTCGCATTGCACGAAATGTTAACGGTTTAAACACTCCATAAATCTGCGTCTTGATAACTTTGGTATTTTAAGATTATTTTACAAGATTAACTTTGTGTGGAATAGTAATAACAGCTCAGGACAGAAAATTTAGCAAAAATAATCTACAAACAATAATATCTAAGACACCTTGAACTAAAATTATGAGACATTAAGAAATTAATAACTATAAATCTTGTGTTTTTCGTATCCATCCCATTATGTTACGATATTCGTATCTACCCAAAGAGCATCCACATCAATCGTAAGAGTAAAACGAGCCACAGTAACCTATGCAAGAGTAGGGTCATTAGCGGCATTGTAGTCGTTCCTTTGTGCCAGCGTAAAAAAAATATTGCATAAATTGTGCATTAATAATAACGCTTCAAAATATAACATTAACATTTAAAATAAAATATAATGCAAGATACTGTTTTTTTAATGTCTGTACCATTTTATAACAAGGCGTGTAATCAATAATAACTGACAGCCCCCAGTTTGAATTAAATGCTAATTGAACAACCAACAGTACACATCAACACATACGTACTTAATAATTACAAAAAATGTAATGCATCATACCTCTTAAATGTCTGCTGCACACCTGATCGCATTTTGCATACACAAAAAGCAACAATTATACAACACTTATGTTCTTCAATATTCTTTGGCTCGACCGTAATTGCTAAAATAATATTATGATTTATGGCTAAAAATACGAGTAATTACACGAGTAATAACTTCTAAAACTATTTTAAAACCTAGACATGAATATTCTTGTGGTATTATTAAACAATTATATTATCGTTTAAAATTGCATATTTCATATTTATTTATCTTACACGTTTGATTATTACTCTTTATTCCAAAACGTATGAAATGAAGTCGTAAAAAATACATAAAATCTCTTAATAAGGAAACTGTATATCAAATGACCACAAAACCCGTCTGATGACTCACACTTTCATAATAAACCTATTCACAAAAAAGCAACGATTTAATTTAGCTCAAGCAATGAAATTATGCGTTAACCGGCCGTAGTGGACGGCTAGCACCGAACCTAAACGTTTTCACGGCCTTATAATTGATAATAGTAGCAATTACTGAAACACAATTACCGTATTAGTTAACTGCATTACATAGCAACTGTGGCTACTGCATTACGATCGTTTCCTCGAAACCCTTATTACGTGTTCGCGCCTATACAGGTCAAATTTCTATTACCAGTTTGCGAGCTAGTATTTTCGGTTGGGGCTGAAATATCCATTTATCGTCGTATGTAATTACTTAATAACTGGTCACATGAATCAATCAGTTATAATTAGGTATGATGAGCGATGGTGCGAGGTTTATTCGTAATTAGAAACAAGTATGTCTCACTACCCATTCATTACATTACTTACATAAACTTTCATGTTAGGAAATCATTGAATTCCACATTATTTATTCATGTGCGTATTTTGAAACTTACTTCACGGTTTATAATAATTAGGTCGATGTGTATAAAAATTAGAACATGCAATAAGATATTTAGTCAGTAAATTAATAAAATTATGTGCTGCTTTTCTAACGAGTTTGTAAATTCTTCTTTTAAAAAAATAATAAACTGGTCTTAAGAAAGTGAACAAAGGTTTTAGTTTAAATGTTTAACATTTACTTAAAACGTTTGAAAACTCTCTTTATTACGTCATATGCATGACAAAAAAATTATTGCCCCAAATACATGTAATATCCCTTACCACCAATATTCTTGCGTGCGTGTAATTTCCCAATGCCAATGGCAAAAGGATTAAAATTTATAAATGCACAATAAATAAATCGGGCCTCTTAAGCATTAGCGGCTTCTAATAGATGCAAATAGACGAAGGTACATACTCCTACAAGGGCAGCATAAAATAGACAATAACATTTCGTCAAGATATAAACTTTTATAAGGCACGGTTATCGACATAGACGTGAATCTGACAGTGTATTGTCATGAGACAAGCATGTGCGAGGTCAGAGTTCGACAAGTAACATTGTGGCGCCACGCTTGAATGTTTTACATGCAATACAACACAGATTGTATCTATGCAACTTCGAGAATAAAGCTGCAGTAAACGGAATCACTATCTGTATCAGGAGGCCGTTTTTCTATCTTTATGGACAAAAAACCTTTTATATTAGGCATAAAATAAAATAAAATAAAATCATTACTAAACAGTAACAATGTTTTGCAACAAACTGTTTTCTATAGAAAAATATACTGTAATAAATACCGCGAGGGATAAATATCATTGCTAAAACTAAATAGCTTGCTTTCTTCTATAGTGCTCGCAGCTTCCCTATAATAAATGTATGTAATATATGCATATATTCCGAAATATGTTGTTAAATTAGGACAGAAACCATAAAAACGCAAGTGTTTAGATTTTTCTGATGAGAAGTATATTTCAGAATGTATCCAAAAAGCTGGAGAAGCCGTAATATCAACAAACAAATACATAGCATAAATGACTAAACAAAACAAAAGCGAATCCCTTACGCAAATGAAACAAGCATGTTACTGGTGCGGTGAAAGTGATTCCTCAGTGATAGCCATCTGATGCGCGTGCGCACGGCTATTACACATGTTTATTAATTTGCTGTAATCCGAGTGGAATATTAATAAATTCTAGAAATTCTATTGCAGATACTTTCGTAATTAAATTTTAATGGGTAACGGTTGTCCAATTTTATGAATTCATGTGTTATTACAGACATAACTCAATTATTAACACGCGGGACATGAGCGGTGCTAGTGCCGCATGGAAAACGATTAAATTTAATGGCTCAAGTCTAGAATCTTTTGCTTACGTTTCACGCATTGTGAAGTCCTCGATCAAAGGGTTATATTACACAATATTAACTATAGTCGACATGGAAGGTCTGTTATTACAACCGTTTACGTATATATGTTTTAAATTATGGATCAGAACAGTTTAGTAAGGTTCTTTCTCTCTTGGAACCGGTAACACAAATTATTTTCTGACGCTGGTAGAATTGACTGTGGACGGGATGGTAATTAATTCAGAGAAATCATCTTATACAGAATGTTAAGACAATTTGTAGCCTCCATAGCGCAGTTGGTTAGACGCCGGCTGTGAAACGAGAGGCTGCGGGTTCGATCCCCGCACCGAGACAAATATTTGTGTGAATTTGAACCACAGGTATTTGTTTCGAGTCTGGGTGTTTGTGAGACCGAAAAGTCTCTCGTAATTTCTGACCCACAACACAAGACTCGATCTTAGTGTGGGGTCAGGACTATGTATGTGACTGTTGGGTGTATTTCTTATTATTTATTGTATTGGACAACCTCATCATCCAACTTGCTCGTAAGTGGAAGAATGTATAAGCGGATTACCAGGCTGGTGCAAGGTGATTCTGATTGAAACGCTTCCGTCACAGTAAGTAGAACAGGAAAAATACGCTAATAATAATCGACATTCACTTTCACGCCACAAAAATAGAGAAGTACAGGCTAAGAGATTGCGCTAAATATTCACGGAACCAATTTACAACCTTATCGAAACTTTTTTCAGGCGTCGGATCCACAATGCATCTCATTAAGCCCAACAATGAACGGGTCGACCCAGATGTAATTACCAAGCAAAACTGATGTCGGAATGATGCTGAAAACTTTCTCCGGTCAAACATAAGTACTTTTTGATTCAACTGAGTAATGCGAGTCAAAGTACAATTAGTTATGTCTACACAATCGGACCTACCTAAGAAGTTCCTTTCTCGAAATACCTTTCGCGTCTATTAATTATACTAATGAAGCTAGTAAATAAACTGTCCATTCATGTTCATGCATAATTATTGTATTATTCCTGATAAATAATAGCAATTAACTATGGTTTATTTGGCCATAAACATACACTCACATTTCTCGCCACTGACAATTTCTATATGGACTACAGGTTTTTGTTGTACGAACGACTAGTTTAGTAATTGGCAAGTTTAGTACACTTAGTTTTTAAAGCTTCTAAGCTATTTTTTCGCGGTTATAAACACCTGCGATTGCTTATTGGCTCTAACGCAATTTAGACCGGTTTCCAAGCATGAAAGATATACGTTCCCAACCAACCTAAGACTAAAATTTTCCAGCTCCTACATCTCTATTTTGAAATAGAACGTAAATCACTCCAACAACATGGATTAAAAAAAAATCTTGTCGATGTTATAATATTCTAAATGTTTTCTAATCTCTTTGAAACGATACAAAAACCTATATTTTACCTTAAATAAGGTAGTTCTTGTCACCTTCTCGAGAATAGTTGTGCAGTTGTAAATATCTTGGCCCTTCACAAATCTGAGGCCATCTGTTTTCACGGGCCTCGGAGAGGGCCACCGACACAGGCTCACATAACGGTCGATGGCGTGGACGTCTCCGTCGGCTCCTCGATGAAATATCTTGGAGTTATCTTAGATAGCCGATGGAACTTCCGTGCCCATTTTAAAAGCTTAAGACCGAAGCTAGTCAAGGCAGCAGGCGCAATGTCTAGCCTGCTTCCTAACCTCGAAGGTCCCGGCATCTCTTGCCGGAGGTTATACGCGGGAGTCGTGCGATCGATGGCCTTATACGGATGCCCCGTTTGGGCTGACTCTCTGAGCAGATGCTGTGCTGCTCTCTTGCGTCAACCGCAACGAGTGGTGGCAAAGCGGATGATCAGAGGTTATCGCACGATCTCCCACGAGGCGGCCTGCGTTTTGGCTGGTTATCTTCCCTGGGACATAGACGCTAAAGCCCTTTCGTCGGTTTATTACTGGCGGGAGGAGGCGTCTCGTCGAGGGGAACTACCAGCCCTTAGAGAGGTCGAAGCCAAACGGGCGTCCTTACGCCTGGCCGCCGTGGAGGAGTGGCGCTCCAGGCTGGACAATCCCAGTGCAGGTGAGTGGACCATTGCGGCAGTGCGTCCTGTTCTTGATCAGTGGCTCAACAGGCGCCACGGCGCGATGACGTTCCGCCTGACACAGGTCCTATCGGGGCATGGATGCTTCGGTAGATACCTGTGGCGGGTGGCGAGAAAGGAAGCGAACGCCGTGTGTCACCATTGTGACAACTGCCCGGAAGACACAGCCCAGCACACTCTTTCGGAGTGTCCAGCCTGGAGTGAGGAGCGTACGGTACTACGTACAGCCGTCGGAGTAGACCTCTCGCTCTCGGCCGTGATTCCCTCCATGGTCGAGAATCGGAGGTCGTGGCAGGCAATGCTCTCCTTCTGCGAGATCGTGGTCTCGCAAAAGGAGAGCGCGGACCGGGTTCGTGAGCGGAACGATCCCGATCGCCGCCGCCTGCAAAGAAGAGGGCGTCGGGTGATAAACGGCTGAACCGACGCCTTCGCCCTGTGGTCCGGGGGTGTAAGAATTCTGCCACGGTATCCCCTGCCCGTCGTAAGAGGCGACCAAAAGGGGCCATCAGAGTCACTGGGAACACTGCGGGGGCGGTGCGCCCTGACTTATAACGGCTCTGAGGCGAACGACAGTGCCTCGTCTCTGTCACGGACGCCCATAACAGCTAAAAGGGCGTCCAAAACAGTCGGAAGTGGGGTTCATCCGGGCCCCACATCAAAGAAGGACCAGAAATGGTTATGCGCGGGGCGGTCACGCGGACGTAAATCGGGGTGCCTTTCACCCTGGGATGTCCGGTACCGCCCACAATGCGTGTGACGGTTTTCAAGAGGTTTTTAGTCAGTATGCTGGCGTAGGCTTGGTAGGGACCCAGCTTGGCCACAAATCCGCATTGTGCCAGGCTGGAAGGCCAGAGACACTGACATACCCCTTTCCACCTCCCCCGGGGCAACGAAAGGGGAGCTTAATAGCTTTTCCTCTTGAACAAAAAAAAAAAAAAAAAAAAAAAAGTTGTAAATATCTACTTATTGCATAAACCGTAAATTATAATAATTTAAATCGTAATCTAAAATTATACTATATTATAAACAGTAATGATGTAGGAAATGGAACTTAAATCAATTTTAATTTACACTTTAAAACTACGATCTAGGAAACGGAATAAGGCAGTCCAAATAATGGCGTACCGTATACATTTATAATTATTGGTTTTGTGAACAAGATAACCGCTACCTGGCCAAACTAGAGTCAGGACAATTAATAAATACTTCGTCATATTATGTATGTACGTATTATGCTATAGACAAAATATCCAACAGTCACATACATAGTCCTGACCCCACGCTAAGATCGAGTCTTGTTTCGTGAGTATCAGGAACTACGAGAGGCTTTTCGGTCTCACAAACACCCAGACCCGAAACAAATACTTGTGGTCCACACAATCATGTGTCTCAAGTATCGAACCTGTAACCTCTCCTTACACAATCGGCGCCTAACCAACTGCGCCACGGAGGCTGTCAATGTAAATAATCGTACTATGTTCTGAATTGCTGAGTATCTTTTAAATCGTGAAATTCCAAAAAGTCGGCAATATAACACGACATTCTGATTGAGGGTAAAGTAGGTGATTAAACACCTTTCGTGAACTCACTAAATTCATCAAATATTGAATAAAGTTTGAATTGTGCATTCAGGAAAATAATAAAAGAAATTACTGTAAATCTTGTTCTGAACTTTAAAGATTTAATTTCACATCAGTTCAAACGAAAAATAGAACACAAACATAATCTATAATTCTATACGTATACAGCGCTTGATTGAACCATTCACGTGCTTAATTTATACCCAGTAGCTGCTTAGTGCTCAGTGTAGAGTTACCCGCTGTTGAGACAGCCTTCGAGCTACTCAACCAATGTATTAACTTTACTAACTTACTAATTACATTTGAAAGCACGCGAAGAAAATGTTTGTGAAAATCATTGGACTTTTTCTGTCATATTATTAACTTTACATGTTTTGTTAAGATTCAATATAGAAAATATGTTTTACTTCTATGTACTTAGGAACAGTAACATGTACTGAAAATGTAGCATGTTATAAATATGAACTAATTATTAACATAAATATGTTTAATGACCAAAGTTATATTGGAAATACATTTAAAGACTCATTACATGTCAAAAACATAACTTTAATATATCGTTATTGTTACATAGTAAAACACCGACAAATATGTGAAATACCAACAATAATAGTTATTTTAACAATACCGCTGCAATTACCCTGCACGTAACAAAATCAATACTTACTTATTCACAACAATCATTCACCATTACATAACGCAAAACTAATAACACAGCGTTGAAATGCGTTGAGTTGTTTGAAATTGATACAGAACCCGTTTAATGTCGTCAATAAGCGTAACTACTCGTACGCCTGACTCGGTACGCCGGCCGTGGATCGCTTTACGGACATGTCACTGCTAGTGATGTGCCTCGACGGAATGCAAAATGAATCGTAAATCTAAAATATACGTACCGGTTTTACAAGCACTAGGTTTTACATAAGGCTGTCGGCATGCTACCGTGCCCGCTAATGTAAGTCGTTAAGCCTTTTAAAAATAATTACCACTTAAACCGCAATTCTGGGGTTTCACTTAGAGATAAATGAAAAGAAATCAACGAACAACCTCGCTTGGCTGCTTATAAAATGTATTTCGCTGATGTCATTCTCAAAATAAATGTCGTAAATTAGATTTCAATTAGTAAGAATGTAACTATTCCTTAAAAGCTTTAAGTAGTCCTACAGTTCTAGTTAAAAAAACTCGCCTTTCAATACTGGTAATCTTTGGCGTGTGTAAATTTTCTAGTTACGTATACTGCGTTAGTCAATCTAAATTGTCTTTTCCTTATTGTAAGAAAATTCGTGAGACTGTAATATATTGAACCCTGGAATGGGATCGATTAGATTAAGAGGCAAAAGACCTGAACCTCTCCGTGCAGACCATGTAGAGCCATCGATTACGATCCAGCGATCGATCGAACCATCGATTGATTTGATGATTGAAGACTACGAATGACGAGATAGCTTCAATAATTTTTGATAATGTCATGAAAAGTTGATATAAATCATTTAATAATAAGTGCAATGCAAATAGCGTATGCACTCAGAAAATATAGTTATTGTTCCCATTCATCCACGAATCCGCATAGATCAAACTCTGTGTAGAAAAACATCATCACAGTCCATTGCTGGACATATGCTTCTTCAACGGCAATCACATCCATAGGAAGATGTGCAGGTAGTAACAGAGACAGACACGATCCAACTTTCGCAATAATTCGGTTTAAATTTTTGTCACGTACTGTTGCAACATAATACATTTTCTTAAAGTGATTACATTTCAACGCACAATAAAACATTGAAATAAAACAATAAAAAACAGCGACGAAATATAATTGCTTTATTAAATTACGAAATCTATAAAAGATACCGTATAATACGGTTTCATAAACTTCCATTTTTGTTAGCGTTTTATCAAATAATCAACACAATGGTATCAAAACGCAGATCTTTCAAATTTTAACAAAGCTTTTGTGGCGTCCCTAGCAATTGCAGCGCGGAGTCGGTTCACTATGATTTTAAATCGGACGCGAGAGTCTTACTTTCACTGTTTTCCGCTTCAACGACCGCGATTGTCTGCTCTCGGACAAATAAAATCGATTCAGTCTTATTTAAATTTCGTAATATATACAAAAAATCCTGATTACGTCACGTAATCACAATTAATAAGATTACAGCTAAGCCAAATTTTAAATATTGCAAATACAATGCAATGTTCTGTTTTTAGTATTTGTTCTTAATAATTACTTATAAATTGATTATTTTCTGTTTAAAAATTGGTCAATGAAATCGAAACTTTTCATATAAAAACATTTAATTTTCTGCTCTAAAACGTCCCAAGGATGTGTCAAGTGTCCACGCCTAGACGCAGCTATAAAACATTATGCAATGATCAAACAATAGGTTATTATCTGTAACAAATTTATAATACCGATATGGTGTTCCTTGGAATTAATTTAATTACATCATTGAGCGTATCTCAGCAGGTTAATGTCATAATCATATTAACTGTACGCCCAACTGGATATTCCACCAGCAACATCTCAGAAGTCTTACCATTGAGTTTCTTATTAATATTTAAAAAATTTGGACAGCATGGAAACTTAAAAATACTTCCTTAGGACTATGAATCCCTTATAAATGAAGTTTATAATACACATGTACATATTTTATTGCAATATATTAAACATACTTAGCCGCAAGCAAATAAATTAGCTAGTAGTAGGATATTATTAAACCGAATAGCGACTACGATTGGGGAAACCCATCGTAGCAACTCACGTATGTTTCGATTCGGGTATAACCCATGTATCCGTTTCAGGGGGATTACTGTATAATCCGAAACGAAACTCGAAACTTTGAACGTCGCACGTAAAACTGTACGAATCCTCAATCGTACGTCCTAACTATATACTTAGTTCGAAGTGAATGATAAGTAGCGTGTATGATTTTTAGAAGTGGAAAATTAAAAACGTGCTTCAGACGTCGAAGTCCGAACATTCGAGTTTCGTTTCGGATTATAGAGTAACACCCTAGACCGGGCCGGCAAAATTGCGTCGACTGGGGAAAAACATCAACCTCTCGCTAAAGGAGACTCAGTTTTTCTGAGCTTAACGTAAGTTGCTTTGAAGTAATAATCGTCGCAATGCAAAAAAT
Organism: Theretra japonica; assembly: GCA_033459515.1. NCBI lineage: Eukaryota > Metazoa > Arthropoda > Insecta > Lepidoptera > Sphingidae > Theretra > Theretra japonica. The sequence goes on from CM065936.1 coordinate 4,531,461, forward strand.
CAAAACGTTTATCAATCAGTTTGTCAATCAATTCAATTAGTCACAATTGTTTTTGGTTACACGTGTGCATATTTATATTCAGTATTTTAATTAAGGTTTATAGATAATAATAATTACTGTCCGGCCATATAAAAAATGTCCTAATAGACGGAAGGCCGGCGTTGTTTCACGTCCGTCACGGACCCGCCGCATATTGCGCAACCTTTCAATTTAAGCAGCGAGTGATTAATACTTCATTAATAACCTTCGACTAATGCTTATAGGTTTTTAATTCGTGGGTGTCAATAAAAATCACGTGGCTTACTTCCTTTCATCTATCATAATCCGCCCACTAACAACGTATTTGTTCATTAGCTACCTACCCGTTTTGTATTGCAGAAATAATATTATATTATGAATAAAGCTATCGAAAATCTTTGTTTAGTGTGTTATCCGTTTGATAAGATTATATTGTAAAAATCTGAATTTATATATCAGAATATACGAGAAAAGTAGGGATGAAAAGAATATTTGTGGATTACATAAGAAAATGACTGCCTCGGTAGCGTGGTTGCACTACGATACGATTGCCAAGCTGAGGCTCGGGTTCGAATCCCAGGTTGGGAAAAGTGATATTGGATTTTACTATTCATATGAGCATTACCAATTACCAATTAGCCCGGAGGCAGGATTTGTGAATCTAAGAGAAAAAATAAATGTGTGAGCCGCGAATAGATCAAAATGGAACTTGGCGTAAAATTACAGCCGTGACGAATCGCAGACCACCATGAATACAAACACGATTTCTAGCGCACGTTCTGTGAATGTCCAATCGATGCTTATAGGCAACATTGGATGGATCTGCATCCAACAACTGATTCAGATCAATGTTGACAGACTCAGAGTGGCAATTGGTTAGACGCCGGCTGTGATACGAAAATTCGCAGGCTCGATCCCCGCACTGAGACAATTATTTGTTTAGTAAGTGAGGTGTGTCGATTTATCTATTTTCTTACAAAATTCACAATATGCCAAGAGAGCAAATTGGAACACCACATTTTGTAATATATGTCAATGTCCTTTATTAAGCCCATGGACAACACAGAGAGATAAATGACCACTGCCAAAATAGCGCCAGATCAATAAACCATGCTGGTGCCAATAATTTATTATATACGCATTTGTCAAATATCTCCAATATTTGCTTGATTACATTAATATTAATAAACACAAACCTCGAGACAAATGGATTTATACGAGTATAAGAGAAGATTTATATATATTTGCGTTATGTAACCAAGGTCATATCTAAATTAATAAGGGCAATGTAAAAATATGGACAAGTAAATAAATTATGGTAGCAAATTGTACCTCTAATAACAAAAGTTTGAAAATAACAATGAATCTTGACATGACATGACAACTTATATTTACACTCACTTTCAACCAATAGGAAACAAAGTAAACATATTGAACAGTTACATTTTAAGACAAGCGTTTTTAGAGTATTAATAAATAAATAATACATACATACATACATAACCACACGCCTTTTTCCCAGAAGGGGTAGGCAGAGGTGCTACTAGAACACCCACGTTTCGCCTTGTATACTCCGTCCCACGATGTGATAGGGGGCGAGCCTATCGCCATATCGGGCATAAATTCCTGACTCCGGGCTAATAATGAATAGAAAAATCCAATATCACTTTGCCCGACCCGGGATTCGAACCCGAGACCTCAGCTTTTGCAATCATACCGTAGTACCACTACGCCACCGAGGCAGGCAAATAAATAATAATAATAAATAAATACACCCAACAGTCACTTACATAGTCCTGACCCCACACTAAGATTGAATCTTGTGTCGTGGGTACCAGAAGCTACGAGAGACTTTTCTGTCTCACAAACACCCAGACCCAAAAAAAAAACTTGTGGTTTACACAAACATTTGTTTCGGTGCGGGGATCGAACCCGCGGCCTCTCGTTTCACAGCCGGCGTTTAACCAACTGCGCCACGGAGGCTGTCAAGTATTGGTAATAGGGTATTAGTAAATACGCATGAATGAACCTTTCATCGTTGAATAAGCTCAAGAAAGATAATGTTCATACGCCATTGTTACACACTAAGTGCATAACGATGTCATTACACTGCGGAACTGAAAACCGACACACACGAGCCTCATCAGGCCATAATTACTTACAAACGACACTATTACTCTTAAACACCTTCTACGAGTACATAACGTGCCAACAGCTTACTTACAGGAAGACAATATATCGAACATTACAAAAAGCGCGTGACAACCGTACAAGCTCCGATGAAACGGCCACGGCGTACTTGAGACCAACTACAATCAAACTACTAAACTATCTACACATTTGACATAGTATCACGAAGGTTCCAGATAGAAAATATATCAAATGAAAAAGATTTTGTAGTCCTAATTTTTCCGTATTGGCTGTATTAGTTAAGAAGCGTTAGAAATCGGGGCCTGGTAACTTTAAAATACTGACACCAAAGTGGTCAGTAACCGAATTATCCATCCATCCATACATCAGCCAAAGAAAGTCCACTGCTGAACATAGGCATCTTCCAATGATTTCCACAGTGACCTGTTGGAGGCAGCCTGCATCCGGCGACGTCCCGCGACCTTTACCAGGTCGTCTGGCCACCTAGTGGGATAAATAACCGAATAAACGCCTAGATTTAATTCAGGATCAGTTTTGACTATGGCACATATTGTTAGTGAGACCAATAGAATAGAAATAAAAATAATCTACTCGTAGAAGTATACTATACTAGTACTATTCAACGTTTGCAGCTTTCCTAACAGATATTAAAATTCTTGATTTGTAATCACGTGATGTAGCGTTTCCAATTCGAATATGATGATATTTACCATAAAATATCAAAGCTCAACTTTAATTCAATTTCAGTACCAATACCAACAAAACATATTATACCTGAATTGCATCAGCATCTAACAGTTGCACCGACTGCAATACAACTGGGAAGTGAGTTGCGGCGCAGTCAAGATGTCGTTCATCTGTTTGGGTTCTAATTCTTACCCAGTGATTGGAAACGATTTATAGAGCAGTATCTCAATAAATACCGACTAGATAGCCCTAAGGGCCTGGGCGGCAACAAACGTTACCGGCGGTATATTTATGCGCCTAATGACTAGGTTTTGTATAAAGTAACTGCATTAGATAAAATTGAAGGAGTTTAAATTTTCCGAGTGGTTAAATACAGCCTTACTATTATTTACAACTTCCAACCACAAGTGCTTTTAATGACGAAAGCATTACGTTTGTAATGGTTGTTGGTTATGATACTTTTCAAATGGCGCTTAAGGAAACTAAATTGATATTTCTTGTTTAGAATCTATTTACCTTATTTTTCCAACACATGATGTTCATTTCCGATGGTTTAAGGACGAATAAGATTTTAGTTTACACCATTCATATGGATATTTAATGTAAAAAGGAATTGCAGATTTTATTCAAAGATGGCTTTAAGCTTTAAATTGTCACCGACAAATTATATTATGTTTTCAATTTTGTTGCAGAATGGGAAAGTAAAATCACAAAAATGAGCCACAATCCCTCGATAATGTTATAAAACAGTGTCGCCGTTACACTATTATACATCGACGGCGTAACGAATTGCTATTGCTTGGTGCTGAACAACGTTAACACAATTTAGTAACGAGGAAATAAAAGTACATTTTGTTCAAGGTTTCTCTAGTAAACTGGCCTAAGACCACAAACAAAAAAACATACCAATGACAGTCGATTTTAGACTTAAAATGTTGAGTAAGTAAATAGATAATGGTGTCGAAACGATTGTATCTGACTGCATAATGTTCAATTAATGTTACGCTAAAACTGTAATACATTCCAAACGAACTAGGAAGTAAAAGTCCTTTAATTTAAGGACGCAAACCGGAGTCCCTGTTGGGCTTGTTGCGAAAATTTAGGCTACGTATAAACGACATTCGAAACAATCTCAGTCAAAGCTAAGATAAATTGAATTACGAAATACACTTGTAGTTACTGGAACTGACAATAAATTCTCTGAACTGCATCAAGTTACATATTGATTATATTACTTAATTACAAATAAATGATAATATCACTTCAAACTTTTAATTAAGGAATAGTGATTTAGCCCAAACGACAACCATTTCAAACTGGAGCAATACTTACAAATATGGATCAAGCCGTGATAGCACTAGGCGACGCAACGTTGAGAATTTACATTAACCTGTCGAGACGCAGCTTTATCTAATAGACTAATCACCCGAATATATTACGCGACAATCAAGTACAATCAGACCTCTTGGGAAAATATTGGTGTAATTCCACACTACAGGTGGCTAAGCGTCTAGCTGACAGATAGACGTGGATAAATCATCCAAATAAACAATTTATTCGAGTTATCCATTGATTTTGTTTACAGGAAACTTGTATAATATCACCTAGCATCCAAGATTTCATGTAAATCAACAGGTGCTTGGCAAGGCACCTGCAGTGTTGTGGTACATTCACAAACAGATATCCCACGCTGTTATTAGGAATGCAACGAAATCATTGCTACAAGCAATGTTTTTGCGGCACATATCTTTATTGAGGAGTCACGATTTATAGACCACAACTCTGTAGTATATTTAGAATAATTTAATAACAGAAGCGGATGTATAATATTACGACATAGAATGTGTGTACTAATGGTTTGTTTAGCTCCTGATTTGATTGCATAAACATTAGTCTTAATAGCTATGAGTCACTCCTGTATTAAAACAAGTCGTTGATAAAATAAGATCATAGTTTCCATAGTACTCGTAATTACGTAACAATAATTTATAAAACATTTCATTTATTTTACTCCTTGGTACTCACCATATTATATACGTATACACACATACACATTTCAGATCATCTTCAGAGAAGATAACTCGCTTAACTTTATTTAAACATAGGCTCACCAAACTGTCACCTCAACAATATATAAAAGAGACTCTACCATTACTGTTAGTGATAAAATTATAGTGATTTTAATTCGCTCTTTCTCTTTGCAGAAGCAATCAACGTACCAGATGACCAATCAACATCTGCATCATGGTGGCAAGCCGGTACAGCGACGCCATTCCGCGAAACCTCTGGCAATTCCTTCTCATCGACACACGGACTAGTGCAGACCCACCCTACTGCTGATGATCCATTCGGCTCTTCGTTTGGAGGCATCGGAAGTACTATTGGGCCCTCATCAAATCCCTTCGGCCACAGCGGCAGCGGTCCGCTCAGCGGCGGTGTCAGAAACAACCCACTGCCAAGCTTAGCAAGAAACGCCAACGGAAAACTGTCTTTGAAACATCTTGACTTTACTAGCAGCGCTACTGCTGAGCTGAGGAGGAACCCATCCCTATCCGCCCCTGATGAATGCGCTAGAGCGTGCAGAGAGAATGAACCACCGAGGATTTGCTATTACCACTTCACACTGGAGTTGTACACTGTTTTAGGAGCGTGAGTATCATTTATTTTTACTAACTTTACGGTCTTTGTATATTATGCACATTATAATTTTGATTTGAGCTTGATAAATATTAGTCAATGTTATAAATCTTGTTAGCTATTATTTTATGTACAGGGATCAGCCTTGAATTATCAAAAGTATTACTCAATTAAATTTGCAAAATAAAAATTACCGCCATACATACAAGTACTTTCCGGGAAACCCTCACTAATGAGGTCTTTGAAACTTGTGTTGAATATAAGAACTATTTGTGATTACGCAGTTCTCTTTCAACGGAAGTCGCTTTACCGTCACGTAAATTACAGGTGACTTTGGTCCATTGTGTTTCTATTTTATAACAATGACTATGTTTACCAACGGCAAATTAATTATATCAATTCTCTTTCGGAAGTCCATTTACTACGACACAATGTAATTGAGCCAAGATTAAACGTTTGCGCTAACAATACCCATCAGTTTTATCACAATAGTATCTAAAGTGTAGTTTAAAAGTGTTTCGTAACTACTTACTTCATAAATCCAAGTAATCGCTGCACCATCGCCACCACGATCCGCAGATCAAATCAAAAGCATTTTTTTAGATGCTCACGCAGAATCGTGGCTAAACCAAGTGACCTAACGACCGACTTTTCCATTTCGCACATTTTACGCTTTGTTTCACACGAACTACATTAGTTTCAATGCCGCAGTCGAGTATACGTTGAACCAAATACCATTCGGGCACGTAATTGATAGGTGACGACAGAACTTATGCAAACAACGCCGTTTCAAAGGCACGGACTGAAGAAACCGTGTAATCTAACGACATTGATAACAAAATAAGGTATAATTTCGTTGATTATGTCACAGAGTCTGTTACAAACCACGATCTCGTTACAGGGCTTGTCAAGTATGTACACCGAATGCCACCAACGTAGTTTGGTCTCACTGCCAATGCGTGCTCGCCGATGGAGTGGAGCGAGGTATCCTCACGGCCAACAGAATGCTTCCCGGACCTTCCATTCAAGTCTGCGAGAACGACAAAGTAGTTATCGATGTTGAGAATCACATGGAAGGTATGGAAGTGACCATCCATTGGCACGGAATTTGGCAGCGAGGCTCCCAGTACTACGACGGTGTGCCGTTCGTCACACAGTGTCCGATCCAACAAGGAAACACATTCAGGTAAAATTTCTACATGCATTACGCATACAGATTTATAAAATGTAATAATTTTTACGAATACCAACATTCATATTGTTAGTTTCATTAATGCTTAATATTCTGAACTTCAGGTACCAATGGCAAGGCAATGCTGGTACTCATTTCTGGCACGCTCACACCGGTCTTCAGAAACTTGACGGTTTGTACGGCAGCATCGTTGTCCGTCAACCCCCATCCAAAGACCCCAACAGTCACCTATACGACTACGATCTGACCACCCACGTCATGTTGATTAGCGATTGGCTTCACGAAGACGCCGCTGAAAGATATCCCGGTCGTCTGGCTGTCAACACCGGCCAAGACCCCGAATCGGTACTGATTAACGGAAAGGGACAGTTTAGAGATCCCAACACCGGTTTCATGACAAACACGCCACTGGAAGTGTTCACGATCACAGCCGGAAGAAGATACAGGTTCAGAATGATCAACGCTTTCGCGTCCGTGTGCCCCGCGCAATTGACTATCGAAGGCCATAACCTGACTGTGATCGCGACGGACGGCGAGCCCGTGCAGCCCGTGCAAGTCAACACTATTATCTCGTTCTCAGGTACGTTGAGAAGGAAGTCATAAAAGTGTATTTAAATTATATTTGCTTGCTAACTAATTTGAATATTTGTTTGCACTAGTTTTAAACTATTGCAACATGTCTATTTTGCTTCTGTACATAACCAAATTATTACTGTGTTACCTCAAAACACTGGAGCAAAACCATTACAGCATTTTTTTATCTTGAAATATAGGTACGTAAAAACATTTTAATACTACATTGTACTCATATATCACGTTGCATTGTATATAAAGAAATCTACACATGCAATTATCGTAATAGTCTGAGGCGTTAAATATGTGTAGAAGGACGCCGCCACAGAGAAACGTTGTTAGGTGGTTACGTTGACTGAAGTTATTAAAATTTCCATATCGGCATGCAAAAAATTGTTATTATCCGTCTTAGTAATCTTGATAATAGAGTTCTTTACAAGACACGCCTATTTGTTATGTCGTAATAATGCATTCGGCCAAGTAAAGCGGCCACTCATGCGAAAACAATTGTATAATATCGTTGAACGTGCTTCCTATTTTACAACATTCATTAATTTTCTATTTATCGCGCTAATAACCAGCGGAAAGAATTGTAGCCGTCCATCGTTGAAGTATTCATCCATACATGTAAAATTGTTCGCAATTTGTGCCAGCGTGTTCTGAGATATCGCGTTTACGGTAATTGACTATGTACTGGGAATCTAATTGGCTGTTTTACCGAAACGATAGATTACCGATCAGAATTTTGAATCAAATTAAAACTAAACCCACTTTCTGGGCAAATTTAAACAAAATTCCTACTGATATTCCAGGCGAACGATACGACTTTGTCATCGAAGCGAACAATCTCCCTGGAGCTTACTGGATCCAGGTTCGAGGCCTCGGAGAGTGTGGTATAAAGAGGGCGCAACAGTTGGGAATACTCCGGTACGCGCGAGGACCCTACCAGCCCTCCTCCCCAGCGCCTACCTACGACATCGGCATCCCTCAAGGAGTGGTGAGTTTCTTACTATATTGAAAATATTGTATCATAAAGTAGTTCAAACAGTAGTATGATAATGTATATATATATTATGATTTTTGATAATGTATGATGTAGACAAAAGTGGTGCGACTTTCTGGATAGTTATTCAATCCTCAAGTACAAAATGGGTTGTAATAAAAGTAATGATAGAAACTATTTAGTGGTAATAGTAAAATATAGGTGAAGGACACGACACCTCACGACGGGAAAATGCTTTTACCACAAAAACAAAAAGCAGAACAAAAAAATACTGAATGTGATGAAGATGAACATTCCAATGTATTCAACCAATTATTTTCATTTTCACTCAAATGTAATTTACTTCGAACAAAACAAAAAACAACGAATTCGCACTATCGAGTTTAAGAGGTGTGTTGCGGTGGGAAGCGTGCGGTCATAACAGAAACTTAACTCTACATGACATTTCCCAACAAAACTGTATCATTGATATGATTGCGCAATGCGAACAGGACATGCGGATGTTTCCTTAATGGCGCAGGATTTCCGCTCAGTGTCCTCTGTTATATGTTGTATAGAATGTACGGCCCGAGCGGCGATACCAGCTGAGTTATTAAACAGCGGATATTGCATACTGGATTCTTAGTGCCGACACGACAGCCTCGATTAAACTTAACCAAACTGTCAGCTAGGCAAACGGTTGCTCAAACTTAAATGCTAGTATCGGCTTGATGTAAAACAAATTTCACAGCGGCGAATAATTTAAAAATTAAATTATAGCCCTTGATGAATTTAAACGTATCTGTACAGCCTAATTTCAAAGCTGCCTACCGACTTGTTTTGTAAATATATACGCGCCTATAACTACGAGTACACTACATGTAACATACTCTCCAACATTTAGAACTCATGAACATATGGCATAGTATATGAAAAATTCTAGTTGTCTATGAGTAGTGGATTAGAAACAGTAGATGTTAGCGGTGTATATTGCACGTATATTAGTAACTGCACGAACCTTTCTCCCCACTAACTATTCAGGTTATGAATCCTTTGGACGCAAGATGTAATATATCAAGGAACGACGCGATTTGCGTCAGCCAGCTGAAAAACGCCCGACACATTGATCCAGCCATCCTACAAGAAAGGCCTGATATTAAAATCTTCTTGCCTTTCCGTTTCTACGTCTACGGTCCCGAGACACTGTTCCAGCCAAACACCTATAACAGATATTTAGGTAAGGTCGTTTCCGCATTTGTATGTATTCGCTTGTAGTGAGGGTGGATTGTGTGTAAAGTTGAGTGTGACTTCGACAGTTGCCCCTGGAGGTGATCACGTGATCAGTTTGATAGACGAAATCTCATATATGTCGCCGCCCGCTCCGCTGCTCAGTCAGTACGACGACATCAACCCCGACCAGTTCTGTAACGGTGACAACAGGCCCGCCAAATGTGGACAAAACTGCATGTGCACTCACAAAGTCGACATACCGCTCAACGCTGTCGTGGAAATGGTGTTGGTAGATGAAGGTACGTAACTCTTCCACACTCTTCAACACGTATTTATTTAATAAATATTATTTACTGTGTTGTATTACCCACGTAAGAGCATAACAGCACTTTCTATGTCCATATTGAGTGAAACTGCGATTTATTAGCTGTCAATAATCCGTATAAAATCATAAAACACAGTAATAGGCTAATTACGGTTCGGATGATCGCTAGGAATCTTTTCCTGTGTAATCATTGTTAAATAAAGTTTATCTTTATGCTTGTAACACCTTAGTTGAACTCGTGAGCGCACGGGTTCGATTCCCAAATTTATATTTAGTTTTACGATTCATTTTAAACTATGATTTATCTGAATTGGGACGGAAACGCTATATGGGTGTTTTCGAGGTACCTTACCTTCTCCTCCACAAATACGGGAGGACGGTATTATGTGTGGTAATGTTCATAATATGTTGCAATTATGCATAATAAGAATGCAAATCGCTGATCGTATGCTTTTCACTTTCCAGTACAAATAACGAACTTATCTCACCCGTTCCACTTGCACGGATACGCTTACAACGTGATCGGTATCGGCCGCTCGCCCGACCAGAACGTTAAAAAGATTAACTTGAAGCACGCTCTCGACCTCGACAGAAGAGGTTTGCTCGAACGTCACCTAAAGCAAGGAGATCTGCCCCCGGCGAAAGACACCATCGCTGTTCCCAACAACGGCTACGTCATTTTACGTTTCCGAGCGAATAACCCTGGCTTCTGGCTGTTCCACTGCCACTTCCTGTTCCACATCGTGATTGGCATGAGCCTGGTGCTCCAAGTAGGCACCCAGGCCGACCTGCCACCCATCCCTCCCGGCTTCCCGACCTGTGGCGACCACTTACCCCCCATCTCCCTCCACTAAACTGTTCCTACACCATTTCCCAATTACTATGTGCAAAGATAAGTACATCGCAGTTGATTTAATAATGTTAACTAAGTGTAAATTTATGTTTGTTTTGTGTGATGTGTCCGGCGGATTCGAAGTGCTCGATTCCGTCGTTTGTGTTTATTTTGTATTAGAATGATTCTACGGGAGTTTATGATGGTTTGTGATTTTATTTAAACGGTGATACACTGTTATTACGTGTTGATTTCAATTTATATGCCATATTCGGTGATATTTACGTAATTAATAATAGTATCGCCTAAAATATGTTCTTCGAGGCTGGTAAATCATATGTTTTTAACGTAATATTGTCTTGTTCGTCCTGTAACTAACAACTTGCCATTATAATTTTCATGATTGATATTTATTACTTGTATATATTTAAAATTTACGTAAATAGATATACTTGCTTTAGAATTTTAATTATTGGACCAATTTCTATCCAATAGCATGCGATACAGATGTCTAACGAAATGTGTAAATAACTGCATCACTATGTACATACACATAAATGTAGCTCGAGAAGTCTGTCACACATCCATAAAGAAATAAAGACTGTATATAACTAGAAACCTTGTAGAAAGTAGACGTACTTACTGGTTACCACACACGTTACCATTATATTAAGAAAATTGTATTTTGTACTATTGCTATCAGATAACAATGTGTGATTCATCCAAAATACAACACAAATTGTACAAACCTATCGGCCATGCCTAGTCTGTAATGTTGGAGCAACCAGCGAACAACAACGAAATCAAGCATCAAAACAATCATGTATTGCAAAACGATAAAAAGCAAAGTATAACATTTTATTATGTTATTATAAGTGTATAAAATTTTATACAATTCAATAAAATATATGAAAAATAAAATGGGTTTTGATCTTACCATTTGTTAACGCTTATTTATTTCTGGCACGGATGTATATATTTGTGTAAATATTTATACTACAGCACATGGTTGAGTATGTATTTTAGCTAGAGGATTTTAGTTGGATTCGTTGAAGGGAAGCGAATAGCGACAATAAACTATAGAGGCGACAGGCTGCACCAATAAAACCAGGTTGTACATTTTTATAATTTTCTACTGTATTGAAATTGCTTGTAAATATTTGACTTTTGTTAATTATATGTGCCAAATTATGCTTTCTGTGTGCCTAATCTTTGTTTAGATTTTTTTTGATAATTTTTATAATGTAGGTAATGAACCCGTTGGACGCAATGTGTCACATAAAGAGAAATGATGCCGTATGCGTGAGTAACTTGAAATCAGCGAAACCCGTGGACAAAGCGATACTGCAGGAGCGGCCCGACGTCAAAATATTCTTGCCATTCCGGTTCCACTTCTACAAACCAAAGGACCTCTTCAAAGAAAATACCTACAGAAACTTCTTAGGTGAGTAAGATTAAATTCAGTTGTATTAAATTTTATTAATAGTAATTTAAAATTAATTGAGACACCTAAAATCTACTAAACAATGATTATGCTGTTCCAATCGCTATTCTTAAACTGTTTAATCTCATTTTAAATATATTATTGCTACAAAAATATTGTATTGTATTTTTAACAACCACAAGATACAATTTCCTAAGAACAACCACCTTCTTTAGAAAAGTTTATTCAGACATCGAGTCATCGTTAGGGATGCACCAAAATTTTACATAGCAAAGAACTTAGCACTATTTTAGTCCTTACTCCTCAGAATTTACGAGTCTAACTGGATATTTTGCTTTCCAGTGGCGCCGGGCGGAGACCACGTACTCAGCTTGGTGGACGAGATATCGTACCGCGCACCGCCCGCGCCGCCGCTATCCCAGATGCACGAGCTGTCCCCAGACCTCTTCTGCAACGGAGACAACAGGCCTCCCGACTGTCCCGTCGACTGCCGCTGCACACACATGATCGACGTTCCCCTCAACTCTATTGTCGAGATCGTGCTCGTTGATGAAGGTATGCAATCTCTTTTGATAAGCTGTCGATTTTGAGACTAACTTGAACACGCCTTTTAGTTTGACGGTTAGAATTTATTTGTGTATAGAAGTTCATCGCTCCTATATTTTATTTTCAATCAACACGATGGTTTTTAAGCAAACCTCTTTTAAACAATATCAGCTACTAGACACTACATCAAGGCTTGTTGTTTGTGATTAGTTAAAGAAAAATTAAATGAAATTTTAGATGTAATGATCATCAGACATTACATATTCTTTAGGAACAATTATAGGCGGGGCTCTTTATAAGTTTTAGACTGTTATGCTCAATATTTTTTTTATTTATTTTTACAGTACAATCACCGAATCTGTCACATCCATTCCATCTCCACGGCACACCTTACAACGTCATCGGTATGGGCCGGTCGCCGGACAAGAACATTAAGAAGATCAATCTGAAACACGCTCTTGATCTGGACAGGAAGGGTCTGCTGCACAGGCAGTACAACCTACCTCCCTTCAAGGACACCCTCGCTGTTCCCAACAACGGATACGTCGTACTTCGACTCAAAGCTGACAACCCAGGTACGTACACTTGCATTGAAATAAAAATGTTTGTATTGCACCATTATGTCGTAACCATAAAAGTGAGATCGTTTGAAGAATTAGGTAATTTGGGTATTTTTTATTCAAATATTTGCGATTCTAAACTTAAACACGCATTTAATATCGAATGCTAATGAACTAAAATTATTCATATTTTCATTAGCAACGTTTAAATTGCATGCGAAAACACAAACATCTGCATACATTTGGTTTCGTAACAGACACAAACTAATGAATGCCTGTTGTTTCAGGTTACTGGCTGTTCCATTGCCACTTCATCTACCACATAGTGATCGGGATGAACCTGATCCTCCACATAGGCACGCAGCACGACCTGCCCCCCGTGCCGCCGAACTTCCCTCGCTGTGGCCACCATCTGCCGTCCATCACGCCACCCTTCTATCCGATACACTGATACATTACAAAGTAAATGCATTCAAATCATCTCGACGGTTCCTGAGTAAAAATTTACGAGCATAGGATCCTCCTAAAAACACGAGTTTCTATGAAAAAAGTTATTTCAAATAATTTATGTAACTTTATTGTTACCTGAAACTAAATTCGAAATCTATTGTTCCGATCGTTTATGGAGCTAATCACCTTCGGCTGCCGATAATTTTCGTTGAAATCAATACGTATTTATATCGCGAGGCGCATAAACTGTACGTCACGCGAGCACCACGTCGTAAACGGTAATAATGATCATACTTGGGAAACGTCGATATGTCTGCCTTGTGACTTGTGAGAGCCGTGAATAATGAGTGAAACTCGAAAACTAGCAACACGTTATGCCATATTTAATTCAGTTGTAAAATACAACGTACGAATAAACACATATATCGTCGAGGTTGTCGTGTAAATAATGTTATTTTTAGGTGCTGTTTGAATCAAATCACTCATGTCAAGTTAAAAGACCAAAGTAATTTTAATCAATACTATTACCAAATATTTATAAGACGGACGGTGTCCGTCCCTATCGATATCAATGAGGCAATATTCATTGGACAAATATCGAGCGTTTCGTATGTAAGACTTCTGTATGATTTAGATGAATGGTTTATTTTTGTTATTCGTTTTGTAATGTTGTACATAAAATTAGATTTAATTCTAACGTAATGGTTAGTAGAAAATTAAGTATTGAGCATACTGTAGCATAAAGTGAAATATTATAAAGGGCTAAGTGCAAATGTTCATTTAAAAATTGCGTAATAATAATTGAGCGTGTGGTTGGTTGATAATGTTCCGAAGTGATGTCTCGGCTCTGAGAGATAAAAGACCACCCGCATGCTTGTAACTTGGTCGTAAATGGCACGCGGTCATGCATTACCTTCGTGAATCGCTCAGTGTATCGGAAAATGGTGCTATTATATTTTTAATTACATTTAACACTCAAGTTTCTTACGCGATCTTATGAAACTTGAGGCCGTAATGTAAGTTACGGTACTTAGTTCTTCCGCCACGTTTATAATTGCATAATTTGATGTGTTGTCATCGATAAAGAGTATTATATTGATATCCGCAAAATTCATGTTCACTCTTTTGTGGCAGGAGAAATGAACTTTTAGAACTGAAATTTTCACATAAATACATTTGCATTTATTTATTGTTTTGTTTTAGTTGCTTTATCTATTATTTTAATATTTAATATGCTTTTATTATTTCTGGACGCAAAACGCCGGATGTAAAAATAAATAAAAAATCAAAAAATAGTTGTAAAATGTTATGTGAAAATGCAGTTCTAATTTATACCTTAAATTTTGACACAGGGTAATATTTTGTCTAAAAATATACATCTGTGGTGGGCTTGAAAATTGGAATGCCCTTCAAATATCATACTTCTTTTCGTTTACATATTTATATATTGTTATTTATGTATATTTTTATTTTTCCATTACGTAGAAAGCGTAGTCATTTAATAAAAAAATAAACTGTTGAATAAAATTACCCTTGTGAAGTTTTAATAACCAATAAGTCCCCTTTTTAAGGCTTGCTGAAGATATCGATAAGTAAATGATTTTAAAAGAATAACGGTATTTTGTATGCTTACATTATTCGGAATTACACAATTTCTTACTAACTTCAACATAAGAGGATATAATGAAACTGATGAGCCATATGGGTATCAGTTTTTACATTTGTTTCACCACCTGCCTGTTACAAATAGAACTCAACAGATCGTAGATAGTCGTTGCCTACATGAAAAGACATCTTAAAATGTTTGGGGAATCGGGAATCGTAAAACTAAGGACGCATTATTTAAATTCAGACCTTTATAATTCTCATGGAAAAATGTAATGTATCCTTACTAATACCCATCACTAATATCATTGTCTTAATATAGTATGACAAAAAAATCGTTTTGCCGAATAATTGCGCGCCATTAAGGGCAGAAAGCGATTGTAAACAACAGCAAATCACATATTTGTCCCTGCCCTAATATTTTAATAACCCGTATAATATTTGAGGCGCAGTTTTGAATGCAGGGCATAATAAGCAAATAACATGTGTCACCAACCATTGACACTAATGTTTGTACAAAAAATATATCTTGATCACTTGTTCGCAAAAGCCTTCGAACACATATCAGATGCGTATGTTCGCCACACCAGACCATTTCAGTTAACTGGATATTTTGAGTATTTGCATACAACCGCAAAGGTTGGCAGGACTTTCTACTTGCAAGAACTGTTCAGTTTACTAATACACTTAAAAGTTTTTATAAAGCCTAAAATTATGCTAAATAATAAATATAGACGAGGTAACACGAAGCAAAGAGGATTATAACCAGCGTACTAAACCACGTAATAATGCTGTGCTTATATACCAATTTACCATTTTTTCCGAGGATACCAAATATGTGACTTTTTTAATACCATAAATATTTAATTTGTTATTGTAATCAACCAAAAATAATATGCCGTTTCATACTTACGTTTCCTGTTGCATGCATTCAGCATTGCATGCTATATTTTTTTACAAAAAAAATAACGTGTTGCGAAATTGTTTTGGACATCTGTACTAAAGTAGTGACGGAATTCTTCTTCTCTGTGAATGTTATATAAAGACAGGCCAACAATGCGACGGTTCATGTATGTTGCCATGAACTTCTGCGTGAATCTAATACTTATTTTAGTGTACTGCTGTGCTCTATGGGCAGGTAAGGTAGTATTTATCCTAAAGCCCCATTTACACAGGGAGAGTTTCTCGCCTCAAAGATACGATTATCGTAAGGATATAAAAAAGTTGCATCGTGTAATCGTTGTCAGAACGCGATAATCATATTGCGTTTATGTCATGCGATACTAGCATACAATTGTCACCGCGACAAACTCTCCGTGTACTCCGTTCTACTCCGTTTCTTCTCCGTTTAATACCGTCATGCATTAGAACGATTTTTTATGAACAAATACTATAATTAATTTTCATTGAGGCTCAATTTATCTTAACAATAAAAACCCAAATAAGTCGCATTGCTATGTTTGAAGGGATTTAGCACTATTGATCTTAATTCTTTAAAGACTCATAAAGAGTTCAGTGTCAGAATTTCCTAGGCATCCTTAGTACTTAACTGAATAGTAACAATCCGATATAACACGGGGCCTAAGGCTGTTTGAGATTTTCACCTATGCTTCGGAAAATTCTAAAAAAGACTATGACTGCACCTCGTAAAATCGCATTAAATTATGGTTAATTTTTTGATTTATTTAACTTAATATACAGACAATGTTATATAGGCGGACTTAATGGCATAAACATTATCTGCCAGTATACCTTGAGAAGGTGCTGAAATTACATAAGTAGGGTACATGTGCTTATTTGATAAGAGATTAACAACGTAAACGTTGGTTGTTTAAAAGTAAACAACCAACATGAAGTGTTTATGACATCAATAGAATGCCGTTAAATTTCATGCTTATATTCAAATTATAGCACCGTCCAATCCATTAAAGAGGAAGAGGCCGCGAATAGTAGGCGGCACTGCAGCCGAGCCGCACAGTCATCCATACTTGGTATCCCTACAATACCGACTGCTGTGGTACAGGTTCCATATGTGCGGCGGGGCTCTCCTCAATGAGAACTGGGTAAATATTACTATTGATCTTACTAAAAGATTTTTGTAAGAAATTACAATTGTATTGTATTGTATCAGCCCATATACGACCCACTGCAAGGCACGGGCCTCCTCTACAATCGAGAGTATGATTGAGAGTGGTTAGGCCATATAGTCCACCACGCTGGCCTAATGCGGGTTGGCGGACTTTTACATACCATAGAAATTTATACAAATCGCTATGGTATGCAGGTTTCCTCACGATGTTTTCCTTCACCGTTTAGTGCTTGGTGATTGACTATCAATACACACATGACTCCGAAAAGTCAGAGGTGTGCCCTGGGATTTGAACCCGCGAAGAAATTACAATAGGGAAGCAAAATAAATGTAATAAGCACGTCTCGTATCACCCGACCTGTCAACGAAACGCAAAGATATGAGATTTTTCTAAGCGCAAAAATCGTTATCCGAGCCATGTTCAAAATATATTTACTAGTATTATACGTATAGATAAAATGTAGGCGGAAATGAAATAAGAAAATATATATTATATACCTACATAAATATTTTTTGTTTACATGTTGTTCTATGGAGAGACATACGAGGAATCATTTCACGTCATGAAAAGCGGTCTTCGTGGTCTTTAAATATTCATAACGTCAGAAAAGCCTTATGTCTAATTGGTATATAAATATCTAAATTCCTGGAAATATTAATGTTTCTTGATTTCTAGGTATTGTCTGCAGCCCACTGCATTGACCAGCCGTGGTATTTACGATGGCTTCCAATAGATTTGATCGCAGGAACAGACGATGTAGATAATTTGGGTCCGACTGCACAAATCAGTAACATCGGCAAGCAAATATCACATCCATTGTACGAAGGGTAGGTCATTCATATTGTTATTATTTAATACCAACAAGCAACGTCATGAGTAAATGATTATAATAAAAGGGACAAAGATTTTAAATATTGAAAAGTTGAAATCGATAATAACCAGATTTCGCGGGCCGGCATGATTGTACCGAATGGTATGAGACTGCCGTCTGATGCTATTAGATACTCTGTCTCGACGGCATAAGCACTTACCATCAGGTGCAATGCAGTCACTGTGCCGTACCAGAATAAAAAATAAAAAAAATAAGCAATTCGTGTAAGTTTGTTGTTGAAAAACATGATTTGCCTAGGACTTGTCAGTATCTGTCTTCCTCTTCCAGAATACTTAGGGCTATGGATAGCCTTTATTAATTAGTATGTTTTTTGAGTTATAAACAGATTTTAGTCTTAATGAGAAAGCATAGACCTCACTAAACGTGCGTTACGGATAATCTGACTATAATCACTTTAAAGATTTATTTTGACTTTGCAGAGGCATCGGACCCTACGACTTAGCCATGATTCGGGCACAAACACCATTCGAATTCACGAAAGAAGTCCAACCAATTAACTTGCCGACCGAGAAGCACCTGCGTTTGCAATATTTAACGTTAGCTGGATGGGGTCTTCTGAAAAGTAGCTCATTTATACCTAATCTTCCTAACAGCTTGCAGGAAGTTCAAGTCACATATCTCCCATACGATGGTAAAGTAGTATTAATAAAAATATGTTTTTATACATTATTAAAAATAATAGGTATTCCTTTCATTTTTCATTTGCTTATTAATTATTGCTTTCATTTTTCATTTGCTTATTAATTATTGCTTCATTTTTTATTATCACTATATGACTTTAACAATAGTTTATGTTCAATAGCAGCATAATGTTAATGACAATAAGTATACTAACATAAAAGCAATTTTAAGGAGTCTCTACATGACTGTACTGTATCACCCCAGATACGTCCCACTGCAGGGCACGAACCTACTCTACAATCGAGAGAACGATTGAGAATGGTTAGGCCACATAGGTCCCAACATAATTAAAACAAAATTATATCTAAGTGTTTTTCATTTTATGACATTAATTCATGAAAATAATATTTTTTTTGAACCGTTTCAGAATGTTATAAAGCCCTCGAAGAACTATTGGAGGACGATGAAGAAAATCCTTTAGATGGAGAAGCCCACCTATGCACCGGCCCTCTGACCGGCGGCATAGCGGCTTGTTCAGGCGACTCCGGAGGCCCTCTCATACAGTACATCTCCTCCACATACCAAGAAGAAAGACCAGCAAGCAATAGCATTGACGACAACAATTACGAAGACGATGATTATTTGTATGATGATGCAAACGATACAACGAAGGAACCAGCTAAAATTATAAACTTTAATGTAATCGACAATAAGATTCCGGTTGTTATAGGCATCGTTTCTTGGGGTATATCGCCATGTGGAGCAAAAGGCGCTCCCACAGTCTACACTAATGTGTCTTCTTACACAAACTTCATTTACAAACATATTTACGATTAGAAATAATGTACATTTAAGATTTTAAGGTTTTATTTAATAAATAGTTCAAACTAAACATTATGTAATAAACTTAATACTTAGTAACAAAAGACCCGATTTTAGATCCTTAGCATCACAATTATCACTTATAATGTGGATGACAACAGAAGAATAACTACAGTAGATGTTTCAATTACTTTTGTCATCCATCATCCATCCATCAGCCAAAGGAAGGCCACTGCTGAACATATTACTTTTGTACTAAAAACATTTTGCAACAATCAGGAACAAATTCATAAATTCTCTAGAACACAAAGGAATACAAAATGTATACTACTAAAAGACTCACAGCTCATTTATAACATTTAAACACATTATTTTTATGTACTATTGTGACTAATTGAAGTATTCGTTGCCCTTAAGGGACCTGTTTTAGCAATGCAATAAATAATCATTATTGTCTTTAAATTCAATAGTTTTGCTGCATCCACAACTCTAAAAACATTACTATTACATTGGCATTACGTGTCTAAATAACAACTTAATGTTTCTCTAATTAGTTCAGTCTTTAAATAAATCAGTTGAGTAAAACATCTGGGGGCCTGTAGCTACCACACTTATGCAGAGAATCTGATACAGATTTAGGTAAGATCAAGGGAACTTGTACTATGATGGCTGCAGGCAAAGAGGAAAGACCACAGGATCTGCATTCTAGAATCCAACTGCCCCCTCTATCGGGTGTGATGCGGACAATCGTGAAGCCTTTGTTCGGTACTGTGATTGTGTCCTTGATGACAGGGTTTTGAAGATTCCTGGAATATAGAAAATACACGTAATTAATTACCGCCCCTTATTGTTGTAAACGCCGTCAAAATGACTATTCGTTTAAGAAATCAAAATTTGCGATAAAATTGGTACCACTACAGCCTGGAATAGAAGATACAAATGAATCTTCTATCAATAAACTGTTAAGTAAGAGGTTTTCAGCCAAAGCATTCCTTGCTCCCTATAATCCCGAGTTCTTCTTTATGAACAAGAGATGATGCTGAATAAACCGTCTTTCGCCCATCGGTACGCTTACAATCAGGCACAGTGCAGTCAAATAGTCAAACCAAGATACTAAATATTCATAACTTGATTTTTTTTTCGTTTACCTAACAATTTTTCCTTCTTCATTCATGCGCATAAATTCTTCCTTTGTTATGGGATGGTTATGGTGATATCGCCACGTAGATACTACGTGCATGTTGTATCCGTGCATATGAAAGGTATACGAGTCGTTGCTGCCGAAACCTGAAAATAACCAATTAACATGCAACATATTCGTGAGAATTCCCGCATTTCATGCATTACATAATATTCTTTCTTATTTCATATGTAGGTTGTTCAAATTTCACAAATATCTTACCATCACTTTAAGCGCATTCATAATTTTATTATTTAACGTGTCTACTAACTTATATCGAAGCCTGCACGCAAAGGCCGTAATATTCATAAAAATAATAGATAATTAAATAATTTAATCTCTCTATGATCCTTTGTTTCATATTAATGATAAGTATTAAAAAAAATATTTCGAAACATTATTGAATTAAGACATCTCTCAATCATACTCTCTATTGTAGAGGAGGCCCGTGCCCTGCAGTGGGACGTATATGGGCTGATATAGATACAGATTGGATTTATAGATTTAGACTTCAAATGGTCAATGTCATCAAGAAAGATATGAGGGTCAACGGCCTTACTATGGAGGAAGCCGAAGATCGGTGAAATGGAGGATAATTAGCCGGAAGGCGGCCCCTGGCACCGGCCAGGATAACGCCAGGCAGTAGTACACTTAGAATGATCCTCACCTTCATTAACAAGTGCCAATTCTAGCGCTTCCCCTTGAACCGCATTCAACACTTGTATGCATTGCGGCTCGATATTGTTGCTCTCTTCACCCACGTTGCAGATCATATCAGCTTTTACGTTTCCCGGTTGCAGCAGCATCGGTGCGTTGGGATACAGAAAACTCTTGCCGTTGATTTGAACAACTCCACTCTCTCGTAAAGCTGAAATGAAATTCGTATCTAATAATGCACGAGATTCAACATGTTATGCATTCTACAAATATTTTTTTACACAATACCCTACACTAAGATTGCTTTTTGTATAGCAAGAGTGTTTTATAGACAGAAATTATAGACGGAAAAATACCTGTAGGTCTTATTAAAATACTTTAGCAATGCGAAGATGGAAAACATTGCTACTTGCGCACAACTTTTTAGTCGCTGCAGCCAATGGTTGTTGAAAAATCGGATATAGTAGTTAATTTTATTAGAAAGGCGTATTTTTTGCATATATCAATGCACGCCTTTTTCCCAGATGGGGTAGGCAGAGATGCAACCAGAGCACCCACGTTTCGGCGTTCATGTCCGATGTGATAGGGGGCGAGCTTATCGCCATATCGAGCACAAATGACTAAATTCGGGTAGGTAATGAATAGTAAAATCCAATACCACTTTGCCCGATCCGGGATTCGAACCCAAGACCTCAGCTATGCAATCATACCGTAGTACAGTCACGAGCATAAATATATTACTATGGGCAGATTAGCAAAAATATCTGTCCGAAGAACGAGTTCAATAATATCTGTCTGCACGTACACAGCAAAAAGATCTGATATTATCAGGCAGCATAATGCAGTGGCATCAAAATTATGTGATGAAAATGTACATCAAATAATTGTGATAACCTTTCGAAGCATAAATATGTGACATCAACTAGGTGGCAAAATGTTCCGATATCTTGTGGAGAGCAAATATATGTATCACTTTCTATTTCTGTAATTTGCATGGATTCCTCACAAAAAGCATAAATATGTGACATCATCTAAGTGGCAATAATATCTGACATCCTTACAATTTATAAACAATTATATGTTAGATATTATATATAGCGTCGGTAAAAAGGGTCAAAATGTTTTATTGAATAATATTAGAGTTATGTATTTTGCCGGGAAAGAACATGAACAAAAAACACGTTATAAATATTTTTTACATTTTTATTTGCCTAATCAACTTTTTTAATTTATTATTTTAATTCATTATGCATATTTGTATTAAGTGGAAGGGAAGGGACGCGTTGGAGAATAAAAATTGTGACTGTAAAACATCCGGGAGTGGACCAGCATCAGCACCGTTGAATAACTGTTCCATCTGACTGATGAATAAGAAAAATACAAGAAGCTGACGGCCAACCTTAAACACTGAAAAGGCATTCAAAGAAGAAGAATGTATATTGGATCTTATTGAATGTATCTTCGATCAAATATATACTTTCATCGAAGGCAGCCGTAGACAAAAAAGATCTACCCACTTGAATAAAAAATTCAATTTCGTCGTGATATAGGGTATACTCGTATCAAGACATAAATATAGTAAAAAAGGACAGCCCATATTAAAACAATGTAAAATATATTTTTTTAAATTATTTCGTATTAATTTCAAATTAAATTGATGATAAAATTATGTCAGATCTTATAGCCACCTACGCTCCAGGCTGGACGATCCCAGTGCTGGTGAGTGGACCATTGCGGCAGTAAGTCCTGTCCTTGACCAGTGGCTGAACAGGCGCCACGCCGCGATGGCGTACCGCCTGACCCAGGTCCTATCGGGGCATGGGTGCTTCAGTATATACCGGATACCGGATACCGGTATATTACGACGGGAAGAGGGTACCGCGGCGGAAACCCCCGAACCCGAATTAAAATAATAAATTAAAAAAGTTGATTAGGCAAATAAAAATGTAAAAAATATTTATAACGTGTTTTTTGTTCATGTTCTTTCCCGGCAAAATACATAACTCTAATATTATTCAATAAAACATTTTGACCCTTTTTACCGACGCTATATATAATATCTAACATATAATTGTTTATAAATTGTAAGGATGTCAGATATTATTGCCACTTAGATGATGTCACATATTTATGCTTTTTGTGAGGAATCCATGCAAATTACAGAAATAGAAAGTGATACATATATTTGCTCTCCACAAGATATCGGAACATTTTGCCACCTAGTTGATGTCACATATTTATGCTTCGAAAGGTTATCACAATTATTTGATGTACATTTTCATCACATAATTTTGATGCCACTGCATTATGCTGCCTGATAATATCAGATCTTTTTGCTGTGTACGTGCAGACAGATATTATTGAACTCGTTCTTCGGACAGATATTTTTGCTAATCTGCCCATAGTAATATATTTATGCTCGTGACTGTACAACTGCGCCTGCAGTCAGGCGTATTTTTGTGATAGCATAATATCTACAATCTCGAAAGTTTTACGATCCTGAGTGATTGTTACTACTCACGCATAATATAAAAGTTTCAAAATATAAACATGATTAGTAACCAAAACATACTTACCTAGAGCTGCTGGATAATAAGGTTTCTTCGGTATAGCATCACTGATATATCTAAAGTCGTTTTCATTTGTATTGGCAGCAGCTCTATCGATTGATAAGTAAACTAATTTAGCGTCTGGCTTGTGTGTCGCGTCTTTCAATGATTCCAGTAGCTGCCCGTTTATTATTCCTTCTGTTTTTGTGTCTATGGCTTGACTAGGCTCATTCTGAAAAATATAAATAGCTATTTTGTATAAAATCATAAAATGTATTGAACCACTTTACCCTTAATTGAATACGTCTACAAATAATTTTAAAATTTAACATATTTTGCATTTTTAGAACTAAAGTATTTTTAATCACGATTGCCCACGTAATACAACGAAGATTACAATGAAATGGTATGAAAAATAAGAAACAAAGACAACATTACATCTTCAACATAACTAACAACCCTTATACCTGGTTTTCCAACATAGAGGTGTAGTTGAACCCGGAGTATATCAACATGGCGGTGGTAGTGAGACCTGCACAGGAGCCGGCGCCGCGGACTCGCACCCAGTACCCGCCGCTGCTCTGCGCCATGCGAACTACCACGTCCATACGCTCTCCTGAAATCACATACAATTTAAGGTTTTAAGTATTTTTTTAAATTAAAATTTAGTTAATCTCAATTATTATTACATTAAAATAAGATATAAGTATATATAAGTGCGTGGTGGCCTCGTGGTATAGGACCAGATTCGGCTGCCTACATGTTCACGGTGGTCGCGGGTTCAAATCCCAGGGCACACCTCTGACTTTTCGGAGTTATGTGTGTATTGATAGTCAATCACCACGCACTTTAACGGTGAAGGAAAACATCGTGAGGAAACCTGCATACCGTAGCGAATGAAAAAAAAAATCTACGGTGTGTAAGTCCGCCAACCCGCACTAGGCCAGCGTGGTGGACTATATGGCCTAACCACTCTCAATCGTACTCTCGATTGTAGAGGAGGCCCGTGCCCTGCAGTGGGTCGTATATGGGCTGATACAATACAAAAAATATACAAGAACTGACGAAATACAATGTTTCAAAATCAACGAATATCCTGCCGCCTGCAACTATTTTTTATTTTATTAGTCGGTAGTTGTAGCAATGAATAAATTCCTATGAATTTATAGTGTAAGTGGCAAAGGTAACTAAACTAAAACAGTCTTGAGAAATATCATAAAATGTTACACTAAGAACACTGGAGGCACGTGTTTAGATATCCTATGTAACTACTAGCTGTAAAAGACTTAACGGTACCTAAATTCATTCAAAACAAGTGCAGATGCGGTCTAATAATTACGACTAGTTTAACTACATCGTGACCTAAATAACCACCTATCATAATGCTTGGTTATATTGTGTTATTTACCCAAACAAATGCATATTACTGTTAGTGATGTAATTATAATTTAGTCAAAATGTTACTTCCGTAGTAAGGGGATAGAAGTAGACTGCAAAAAACACGAAAAGAAGCACTGAAAGTTACGTAATGATTGCGTGATTCAACCGACTGTTTCGCACGTCTAGACGAATTTGAACGAGTTATCCAACAAGCGAAACATACAGGATGTTAATGTAAAAAACACGCGCTAAACATAAGTAATAAACTTAGCTTTACAAGCTTAAGTTACTTTACAAGCCAATCTAATCGCACCTTGTGTTTGACAAATAGCTACTCTGTTTCTGTTTATTCGGTACTATAATAGTAAACTACTATTAATTGTAATAATTTCATTTCTCGTAGATAAAGTTATGTTATATACCATAAGACTCCTTAACCGTGAATTGAAAAACTAGCCGTCCACGAACTCAACCATTATTTGAAGATTCATTCAGTTGTTCGAAACCTTTATACTCATACAATTTACATTACTTCGTGGTTTTATATGCGCATGTATAATGCACATAATTACACTTTTCAAACACTTCCTGGTGTCATCAGTAATGTTGAAAGTGGTAATTACACAACATTATTATAACTTCATCATATGTAAACATTTAGAATGTACCGCGTTACCAACGGTAATTATAAAATCATATGATCAAAGCACTGGTTTAGATAAATCATTCAAAGTTAAGAAATGTCATGTTTTTTAACCTATTTAGGATCTATTTAAATTAGTATTAATTTACATGAATACATAATTTGTAGGTATACATCTTTTGATTTGACAAGCAACGTTTACCGTTGCATGTAGAAGGCCAATTTGCAATAATTACATCCACAATGTCGAAATATTTCCGTCTCATCTTATATCGGGATAACCTATTGGTGTAACACTTGATTATTATTAATCCAATACTGAATTTAATTTGGTTTAATTTCGTTTTTTTTTTTGTGCAAAAAATATTCAATACGTTATATTTACTTAATTAGTAAAATAAAATGAAATATATTTTTTGTGTGTGAAAAGTCCATAATTTGTATCCTCACAAAACAAAATACTTAGACAATACACATGACATAATAAACCGATTGATAAACTACACACAAAGACGCGCGCGCGTTCAAAAATTACCGGCTTGTAGGAGATGTTGAGTATAATTTGAACATTGTTGAGGACAATGACACCTGTCACACAAATATTTGTTTCGATGCCGGGATCGAACCCGCAGCCTCACACAACCGGCGGCTAACCAACTGCGCCATAGAAGCTGTCAAATAAAATAGCTTCACAAAATATGTAGTGTCCGTAAAGACATCGAAATTCAGTGATGTGTTAATAAATAAAAACATCTCGTCTTAATGAAACAATCACAGTATGTAAACAAATAAATAGATATAAATGAAAGACATTCCTAGACGTTGTAAATAATCTGAGCAGAAAGTGAAATTATTAGAACCGGTTTCACGATGACCTTAAACTTAAGAGCCGGCAAAGTAAGACTCTAATCGCCTTTCTACTCTCACTCGTCGAGGCAATAACACTAAAAATAATGCTGTTGCACTGACTAGTTACTTGTACAATTAATTTTCTACGCACTTTGAAACACTCCAATTAGTCATTTCAGTTTGAATCTGTTCGCACGTATATCACAAAAATTAGTATCTAGCTTTGTCATAATACCTTTTTTATTGAATATTCTAAAGTGAAGGTATACGCTGTCATCACTCATAAGTCTTTACTACTGTTCATCGATTATATCTGATCGAAGCTATTGTTTATATTTTATTTATTGTGTTGCTTTATTAGTAGATTCTTGCACTACACCAGGGTAAGCCTGCCCCAGTAAGTCACGATAATATCGTTCAATTAGTCTGCATTATGTGACCTTCTGTCAAAGAAATACACAATCTTGGTGTAATTATCTATACGGACAATGGACATGAATGTTCCGCACCCTTTTTCCACTACCACACACTGGACCATCGTTGTGAGATATAGCAATTTGTAAGAATTTCTATGTTATGTAAAGGCCGCCAACCCGCACTAGACCAGGGTGGTGAAGTATATGGCCTAGTCCCCCTCAATCGTACTCTCGATTGTAAAGGAGGCCCGTCCTCTGCAGTGGGACGTATATGGGCTGATACGGAATAGATATTGTATGTGAAGCTTAATCAATTACCATAAACGAGTTTCCGTACACAAAGACGTTTATCATGCACTGTCGCTTCCTCAACTGTGTCAAACATATTTCATCTGACGTTACATTGAATAATGTCGAGAAATAAACAAACAATATTAAATCATCACATAATCGACATTGGGTAATGAGGTTAAGAACAATTGAATGCATTCATTGCGTGTTAAAATAACCTCTTGCAATTGAATAGGAAACCGCATCTTGACCAACTGTTAAATAATGTTAGTGGACGGGTATTCGAGTATTTGAATTACAAGATAAATACGAGTCACGATATAGATGTCTTACAAAAACATTGCACATAATTCAACTTTAGATTATTTAGATAACGTAATATTTTAAGTATTGTACTACTTTGAAGCGCCAAATATGTAATGTGATATGAATAGGTCGCCACTGTGTACTTTTCAAAGACCATGTTATAGTTCACAGTGATCGTTTATAATAAAACGTATATTCAGTTTTTCTTACGTAAATATTCCTATTTTTAACCGACTTCAAAAAAAGGAGGAAGTTCTCAATTCGTCGGATTTTTTTTATCAGGCTATTTAGGTAATTACATGTCGTTTTCATTTCATCTCGCATAATTTCGATCTTGTATTTTTTATAAAAAATATTATCTAGTCGAGGGTAGTTATAGTTATCTTACGCCATCTTGCTGTACTAACAGTTCAGTTTATCGCGAGCGCTTGAAAGAGCAAGACGCGTGCTCCGTTGCCGCGTTAAAGTTTTTGACTAATTTAAATTATTTTGTGGACAACAGTGCAGTGTGTGTAGTGATAATTTAATTAGTGCAAATGATATTGAGTGCTACAACGAACACCGTTTGTCGGCGTCGTCCAGCCAGCTTCGTGCAGGAATCCGGTGAGTGATGTTACAATATTATTATCATCTATCTTTTGTTACTGTATACGCTGATCTAGGCACTATTTTAAACACAAGATCGTAGAGATGCCTAACTCATATTTTAACAAAAAATAATGGATTTAATTTAATAAATTACTTAGATTTATTTAATCAAAAGAACAACAGATCGACAAATGTAGATCAAATTATAAATTATGTAAATAAGAGGAGATCAGAATTTATATCCGACTACTTCTATACAAACCAGAAACATTTTATTTCCTGTCCAAACTTTTAATTTTGTGAAACAAATCGTTAACTAGCAATCGACGCAAATAATAAAATCTTGAACTTTTCTGTCGTCACCATTATAAGCATCACTCCGTTCACTTTGAAAACAGACACAAAGCAGGCTTTTTAAAAAAAAAACTGGAGGGAATGAAATTTATCTTTGTTGAAGCGACTATTCTTAATTATCTGCTCTTGATATTCGACTGTTTTGTTCGAATCTGTTCATAAATTATGAAAATAAAGTATGAACCTCTCAATGTATAAATATACCTCGTCCTTACCTGGGTATAGTTGTACTAATCGCGTCAGCAGTGGTTTGACGGGCTTAGCGTCCGTTGCGATGACTATCAAGTCGTGTTCCTCGATACTCACTACAACAGGACACTCGATTGCAATAGCATTGATGAGGCGCAACCGGTAAGCGTATCCGGGCAACACGAACAACCTGAAAACGATTGAGAACTTATTATAAATTTTCTGTACCGGCGTTTGCAAATTCTTTGATTAATTATGCACATATTGCTCACATTAGGTCATTTACTAATTTGTAATTCGTATTTATGACGTAGCAAATGTATTGAAATTTATGTTGATACTTAAGGAATATAGAATATATTTTTGTTGGTATAAACTTAGTAATGACTGAAGTTGTAAATGCAATGATCATCATTGCGCATGGCATTTATCCTGCGTGGATCAAACTTATATGTCCAGCTTTTTGTAGCCAGCAGCAGGAGTATATTTTTGTAAATGCAATCAGCATTACAAAGAGAAAAAATGTTTTTTTTTTATTTATTTTTTTATCTAGATAGAATTATTAAATAAATATCTGGTTAGTTGTTTAAGCGACACTTACTTTGTGATTTCTTTACCATCATTAATAACAAGAGTATTCGGTTTCATCTGACTGACGTCCTCAAGACTTCCAGTCATCAGTTTTGGAAACTTAGCAGCTATCAGAAGTGAGTTCTCATTGCCTCGATCAAAATCATACAATGTAGAGTGTGGCTCCAACGGCTGCGGTTGGTTTACCACGAGCGAGCCGTATACACCGTCGCTTTGATGTGCCACTGTAACAAATGAATAATATCATTAAAAAAAAAATTGAGCCTTTTTACATCTATATTTACCCCTAGATCAATAACCCGCTACCATTTAATTCCCTCTTTGTAACTGTTAACTATTATTATTCACATTATCATGGATGCTTTAATCTGAATCCTGATTTATCCTGTTTACGTAATGATTAATCACACTTATCAAAGTAATCCCTTCACTCATTAAAAACTTATAACGCGGTCAGGCCCCTATAAAATTAATACACCCAACAGTCACATACATAGTTCTGACCCCACACTAAGATCGAGTCTTGTGTCGTGGTTATCAGGAACTAAGAGAGACTTTCCGGTCTCACAAACACCCAGACCGGAAACAAACACTTGTGGTTTACACAATCATTTTTCTCGGTGCGGGGATCGAACCCGCGGCCTCAAATTTCACACTTCACAGCCGGCGTTCAACCAACTGCGCCACGGAGGCTGTTTAAATCAACGCATACTATGCTTTTTCCACTTAGGCATTATTTTTTACAACTGCTATAATATTTTACGTAATGTACCACAGCACGTTTTAATGAATGCATACGTAACAAATATATTTGAAGCCAGATCTTTGAAAATTACATACTTGAAGATAAGATGGTTATGTCCATAAAGATAATTTCAGTAAATTTAATTATGAAGTGAATTATGCAATCGCAAAACAATGAAAGTTTATAATAAGTGAATAAGAATGTATACTTTATATGATTAAACGTACACAACATTGAACAGAATTTGAATCAAGAAAACAATAGAATTTCTACAGTGCAATTTATTGACAAATCAGTACCTTCTTCAATATATTTTGAAAGTAGGTTACTACTAACACACTTTTAGACTTTAATTACATATTTCCGTTTTATAATGCTCTTGATATAATCAACTATCTAAGTATGATCTAGATATTGTGTAATTCTAGTATTATCGCAGTGCTGAGTTGTGTGAAATATCTCAACATTTAATAACGAATGTCAGTTTCATCTTGATTAATTGCTACTGGTATATCTACGTCTCATTTGATTATTGTATTTGAATAGTTCCATTAATTACTTTAAATATTTTTATAAATGAGACATTTCTCTCAAAACCGCAATATCAAAAGTGTATTCCAATTTCTTCCACTTTGGTCCACTTCAAACAATTTCCAATTGCATAGCTAACATTTTTAGGGCCTTGTTAATAAACTCGGATGGGCGAAGGATTAACTTTAGTCCAAGGTTTTAAAATTAACTTGATTATTTTGACTAATAATTTCACTATAATATTGAATAATATAACTACAATACGATGATTGCCTAGCATTTTATGCGATTCCGTGTTTATTAATAAAGTTGTGAATATATCGCTATTTAAAATAATCGAGTCAATTGAAACTTGGACTAAAGTTAATCCTTCGCTCATCCGAGTTTATTAATAAGGGGTTTGACCAATGGATCAATAATAAACACAATAACTTAATTACCAACCTGAATCTGCGTGATAGAAGAAGGTCCCAGGAGACGAGGCGACAAAGGCATATTTATACGTAGTACCATATTCTATGGGGCATTGTGTCACCATAGGAACTCCGTCCATGAACGGGGTCCCTTTCTGCTCCACCCCATGCCAGTGTATCGCAAAGCTTTGTCCAGGGATGCTGTTGGTCACTTCGACTACTATTACATCGTTGACACACGCGTGTATGGGCGGTCCTGGAGTCAAGCCATTGATGGATAGCGTTGCTGTGTCATCATCTTCAATCTTAGTGTCGATTTTGAACTTGTACTGACATCGTCTAGGCTTCACGTTAAATTTGCACGGACGGTAGCATTTTTCTACAATATAATAGCATTCTTTTATTTAATAGTGTTCTTGGTTTTATTATTTTAAAAATTGGTGTTAAGATAGGCAATAGTTTGTTATTATATTCTATTCTATATAAACCTGCATACCGTAGCAATTTTAAAGAATTTCTACGGTATGTAAGTCCGCCAACCCGCACTAGGCCAGCGTGGTGGACTATATGGCCTAACCACTCTCAATCGATTCTCTCGATTGTAGAGTAGGCCCGTGCCCAGCAGTGGGACGTATATGGGCTGATAAAAAAAATAATATGCAGAGGTTAGTCGTAAATGCGGTCGTAAAAATATAACACAATGACCGAAATAAAATTATTCTAAGTAATTTATTCTGGTGTTTGTAAGGTTATACACCTTTGTCTACATGACCTTTAATACAAACGAAGATACTCTTTAGGTTTTATTTAAAAATATTGCTGTTTCAAAATAAACAAACAGGTTGACCTTATCAAGTAAATCAGTATCATACATACCTGAATTTAGTATAGCTTTCTCAGAAATTTTAGTGGTATAGGAAGCGTTATCCAATGAGGCCTTCCCGTTATTACTAATGTTAGCAATCACGAACAGACAACAAACGAACACTTTCATTTTCATTCTCACGGAACAAATGTCTTAAAACTAAAACGATATCACGGCACTTGCACAACCTTCCTAGTGAATGTTTGGTGTGTGACTGGCTGGGCAGGCCTGTCGTACTTGCTAAACATGTGGGCAAACCTCGAGACACAACACATTTTCACATTGAGATGAATTCAATCTGTACTATGGCATTTATTTAATCGCATGGTCCGAGTTGATCAACATTTCGGGTTTACTAATAGGACAGGCAATGAAAGTGACTTTCATTTACGGTTCAGTTCATTTGTTACTTTCATGCATCGGCTTACTCAGTTTAGAAATGTTTTTTGTTCCACATTTTTATTGGAATAGATAATAGAAACATTCATTGTTGACGCAGTGACCCAGTAATACAGCTAAGTTGGCACAAACTCAAACTCTACGATCGATAAACCGGAAAATACCAGCCTTTTCAACTCTTAAAAGGTAAAACCTTGTATTTTACGCAAGGGCAAATATATTAATTTCATTTTAGTGCTATGCGTAAACGGTTAAGTGATACAATATTTAGGAGGTTAATGGAACTTAGATCAGATTATCAGATTTTCTTTTGTGTCAAAAAGATTACAAAAGGTACCTAATTAGAATATCTTCGATACAACGCGGCATCTGAAATGCAAACAGAATGCTACTGGCGAAAAAACGATGTATCATTTATTCTCTCTTGCCGTTAATCAATTTATTGTAACAGCGAAAGATAGATTTTTTCTTAAAGTTTATCTGCGACTGACGGTAGAATAATAGAATTTTTATGTCCAAGAGGAATAACTTTAATAGCTCCTCTTCCAAGCACGGTACGGATTGTGGCCGGGCAGGGCAATAGTCCGAGAGCTGGCACCAATTTTTAGATAAGTATTTGAGGCAAGCTGAAACTTGTCCTATACCTCTCCTATTATACACCAACTCGGAGCTACAGACTTGGCTCGTGTGTAGCGAGACTCAAGTTTTCAGCTTGCCTCAAATTCCTACGCAAAAATTGGTACCAACTCTCGGACTATAACAAAACCTACGCCAGCATACTGACTGAAAACCCATTCGGTGAGTACACACGCATTATGGGCGCCACCGAACATCACAGGGTATTAAGCGCCCCGATATACGTCCGCGTATCCGCCCGGCGCGAAAACTATGCTGGTTTTTCCATTGTAGGGGGCCTGGATGCCTCACACTTATCGCTGTGTTTGGACGTCCACTCTGATACTAGGATATAAATATGTGAACAGACATAGACCACCATAAACAAGAGTGGGGAGCCCATCATAGTGATCACTAGTGTGTCACCGATATCCGTTTTGATCAGGCCGCCAAATTGTACCGCTGAGTCACTCGACCTATTCATAGCACTTCACATCAGAGTCATTAGCTGCACCTGTTCGAAATAAACTTAAGCCTCTCTTTTCTACGCTGAATGCTAGTATCACCTTGTAATTAATTTGTTACAATAAAAATATAAAATATACTCGTACATATATAAACTCACGCCTTCCTCCCAGAAGGGCAGAGACAGAGATACTCCCACACAAGGCGAAACGTTAGTGTCGCCATGATATGTGTCGTGTGTCGTGTGATGGAACACATTCCATCCCACGATGTGATAGGGGGCGAGCCTTTCGGTATATCGGACATAAATTCCTGGCTCCGGGCTGATAATGAATAGAAAAATCCAATATCACTTTGTCCGACCCGAAATTCGAACCCAAAACCTCAGTTTTGCCGTCATACCGTAGTTCAACTGCGCCACCGAGGCAGACTGACTACAAAAATCTAAGTTATTACAGAGAGCACTTATCTAAATAAACAAAGCAGCTGTTGCAACGTTGTACATATGTGGCCTTCAAAGAAACGTGCCAATTTCAAAACTACTACCACGCATAATTTCTCGCAATATTTAGGATTTGATGAAGGTTTGTGAAATGCATAAATTATACTAAACAATCCTATTTATACATTATTAACTCAAGAATATTATTGCAGTCATGCACACATATAGTTAAAATAAAATATGAGATGGTTATTATAGAGTTGTTTCATAATGCCGACTATATTTTAAACTAGTACGTAATTTTGTCAAATGCTTCGTAAATCTTAGCCATAATATGAGTAAAAAATATTGATGTCAGAAGCACAATTAAATAAGAAACATAAATTAATTGAATATTTATTTGTAAACATATTAATGTCTAACGCTAATAATTATTTATTGCGTTCGAAATATTTAGTACGTGTTTCAAATTTGCAAGTGATTTGGAAATTTAAATATCCGACATTAAAATTTCATACTTTGACGACGGTAACAAATTTATACATAGCTTGTAATGTAGAAGCAAATGTATAAATATTGACTGGGATTATATCCGCTGCGAGGATCTCTACCGGCTGCTGCGACTGACACAGCATTACATAAATCATCTTCTGCTCTTGCAAACCAAAGTTCTCCCAGCCGCAGCTATACACCGCTACCTCGAAATCCTCAGACGCATTCACAAGTTTCTGACAAAGAAAACAATACAGAAAGAAAACTATAAAACAGTAGACACAAACCGGCATGAACATCATCAATTCTTCTATAGGCAAATACAGAACTAAAAGCAAGCAAATAGCATGCGCAGCAAAGTTAATTCCCAGAGACGCGCTGTACAAGTGCTTAATATTGTTAATCACATCAAGTATCAAAGCGTGACGGTCCACAAACGAAGGTAGAATCTTTTTGACATTTGCTTGATGCTCCTCTAGGTCTTCGAAATCATTTAACAACATCAGTTCGAAAGATAAAATCCGATACATGGCGGCGGTATGGGCTATGAGGAACATCAGTAAAATTTGGTAGTTAAGTACAACGAATGATATAGTTAATTCTAAAATTCCCAACATCACACCGCAGATTTCTTTATTCGGACTCGACGTTAGTGGCTCGATACCTAAAAACAAATGCTTATGAGATTTCATACAGCAGGAAGAAAATTAATTAAAATTATAAATTTCAATCCATTTCATTTAATCATTATGATATGTATAGCCATTTCCGTAAATTGACGATGAAGCTACAACGTTTTAGCAAAGTAAACATAAAGATCATACTTGTTGCTTTTGTAAATTTAGTTCTATGTTTACTTACCAACGCAGGCTATCATGGAGTAATCATTGCTAACATTAACTCTGTGGGGCAGATATACGACAAATTCGTCGACATAATTTAAGAAGTAGAACGCTAGCACTACTCTTTTGATCGTTGTCAACAGTTCTTTGTACTTATCGCTTGTAGCATTTGTCTGCCGTGACAATTCGTCACTCTGCGCTATTTTCTTCAGTATTTTGTCTAGCAAAGTCCTAGTTAAAACATACATTATTATTTCAATTTTATCGTTATCATTGGCTTAATAAAATTCACTGTTAAACACTATTCGGCCCCTTAATTCTAAAGACTAATAAATGCTTGCGTAGGTGATTGTGTAAAGTTTTCTATAATTGAGTTGACCATCAAGACATGTATTTGTGAACTGCAGTAATCACTTAGCATCCATCAGGCAAGTTGATCTTGTTCATATCTAACTTTTACTTTTATTAACAATATTAGAAATATAAAAATTGTTTTTACCTCTTGCTCAGAAACCACCAGCTGTTATTAGCGATTAACATAAAGAGTGCGATGTTTATTATACTCTTGATATAATCGCCGACAGTTTCCGCGAACTTCCACTGGTACACGAAGCTTCCGATTCCATAAATGTAAGTCAGCAAGAACAAGTGTATCGACCAAAATGCCACTGAAACAAGATATATTAGTCTATCAGCCTTATTCATAGACAATTCATAGACATTTTAAAACTTATTTGAGTTATCGAATGTTTCGTCCTGCCTTGGTGGCGTAGTGGTACTACGGTATGATTGCAAAGCTGAGGTCTCGGGTTCGAATCCCGGGTCGGGCAAAGTGATATTGGATTTTTCTATTCATTATCAGCCCGGAGTCAGGAATTTGTGCCCGATATGGCGATAGGCTCGCCCCCTATCACATCGTGGGACGGAATATACAAGGCGAAACGTGGGTGTTCTGGTAGCACCTCTGACTACCCCTTCTGGGAAAAAGGCGTGTGTTTATGTATGTATGTATGTTTCGTCCCTTTCGAACGCCTTTTGAATGAGGCTTGAGCGAAGAAGACACAAAATTGGATAGCTAAAATAGGATTTAAAACTGTCTATGTATAGGGCGCTGTAAATGTAAGAAACCCAAACGGCTATGTTAACTGCATATCTAATCGGGGAAAATACTGTCCTATAACTTTGTCAAATAATTATTACTGGGATCTTGGTATTATTTATGATTACATTATTACCTTTAAAAGTACTGTTTTTTATACTTACTGTAACTGTTTTATCAACTCAAATAGACATAATATGCGATTTGTTTTTTTCTTTTCAAATTATAAATCACAAATTGAAACATCCTTTTAAATGAACATTTTAATCACTAGATAAACATTTGTAATTTTTAGAACTGAACATGTTAACCATATGTGGTCTCCTTACTAGGCCTGTACCGAAGGGTCCCAACCCCTTCTCAATATATTCATACGCTCACGGCTATAAAACCCAGGGCAACCACTAAATGCATCCAAATTTCTCGCAGATAATTTCCCTGTTAAGATGACATGCCAACCCGCACTAGGCCAGTGTGGTGGACTATATGGCCTAACCACTCTTAATCTTACTCTTGATTGTAGAGGAGGCCCGTGCCTTGCAGTGGGACGTACAGTAAGATGATGTAGGGAGCGAGCCTATCGGCATGCATGAAGTATTATTATTATTTTGTTAATTCCATTTGTGAATAGTGTTACAGTGTCCATATAACGTTATTGCCATTTCAGATCAATTCGGCACTAGTTGTCCTCTGGATGATGATGTTTTTACCACCCGCAATACTTAAATGCATAGTAATTGTGTAAAATATCAGCACACCTGAGTTTTTCTCTCCGCGGAAAGAGAACCCGATGAATTTGGGCACCACGTTAAGAATCCATAGCATATTCTCCAAGCTAGCATCTTCAAAACGATGTTTTATCTTCCGCCAATTCGTTTTCCATTTTGACAGCATCGTGATGACGTGTTCAGCTTACCAAGTCAAAGCTTCAAGTAAAAAACTACGTTCAAGAAAATGCTGCGAATGACTAATGACATGGAATTAAAACAAGCAAGTATTAATTAGCTTGCTCAGGTATTAGTGCCCATATTGTAATAAGTGGGGAGTATATTTAAATGTTTAACATACATACATACATATACTCACGCCTTTTTTACAGAAAAGGTAGGCAGAGGCGCCACTATGACATCCACATTTCGCCTTGTATGTTCCGTCCCACGATGTGATAGAGGGCGAGCCTATCGCCATTTCGGGCATATATTTCTGACTCCGGGCTGATAATTAATTGAAAAAAATCGACTCGAATCGACCCAGGATTCGAACCCGAGACTGCAGCTTTGCAATCGTACCGTAATACAACTACACCACCGGGGCTGATAATTGTATATTTGTTTTTTAATCTTCAAGTTTAAGCTTCTGGTCGCTGGTAATAGAAAGTTACAAACAATTTTAGATTTTAAAGCCCCATTTACACGGAGAGTTTCTCGGTTGGAAAAAACGATTATCGCAAGTATATAAAAAATTTGCATTGTGTAAACGTTTGTCAGAACACGATAATCTATGGCGTTTATGTCATGCGATAATCTCATTCGATTCTCACCGCGAGAAACTCTCCCCATGTAAATGGCGCTTATGGGATTGTATCTATAAACAGCAATCCAAAATGTTTGCATCGCACATAAATGCGTGTGCCGTGTAGGTTATTAGCCGAGAGATTTTATTTAAGCGGCATGTATTTACATAATAAAATTGTCCTTGTGCAGCCAAACCGCGTTATATATCCGCCGTGCAATTTAAGAAGACTGCAGTAAATAGGCTTCTTTCCTCGATAAACGAACTAAAAATACAAACATACAGAACACGTAAACAACATGCCTTCATTGTATGTTCAAATTATAGAAAAAGAAAATAAAAAAATAATTCCCTTTAATAAAATACAGACTGTGGAACATTAATTATCAACCTCACCGCCTTTCCAGCCACACCTCTAACACCATACATTTAAAAACACCCTGTAATTACGCGCATTAACACCACACTGTAGAAAGGAATTATATTTTTTTTATTTGCGTAAGTCTAAAAATGGTTCTCTTTCAAATTCGTTCATTAAGATCTGCAATGCATCTTCGATTCGATTTGTTGTCTTAGACTCATGGGTGTTGATAGTACAACTCTTCATAAGCCTAACCACTTATTTTCCTTTAACAAAAATTAAACTATTCTCACAATTAATAATGACATTCTACTCGTATGTGAGTCTCAAAGGAAAATATGAACTAGAATTTATCATATATTTTTGTGAAAATAATAAATTTGAGAGGAGGATCTAAGCTTTATACTATAAAATAATAATAGAAAATATAAAAAACAAACGAATCATTGGGCGTTATTTATGGAATAGAATTCGGCAACAAAAATTTCATAGTTTTAATAAACATACAGTTAATGTTAACCTATAATAAAACACATATTACGTATATTGTAAGTTTTTATTTTTGCAGCAGAAAAAAGAAAAAAATTGTGATATATTGAGCTACACTACACAGAGACTACAATACTACATGTACAGTTTTCATTTTAGTCGTGATTTTTGTGCAATAAAATACTTTATGCGTGATCTACACCTTGAATATGGTAACAAATTTGTAAATATTCTGCAAAGTGAGAGCAAAAGTGCGTATACGTATCGGCACTATACTAGCGGCATGCATTAAGACCGGTATCTGAGCTTGCTTCAACATTAGCAACACAGATTTCTGATCCGATACTCTTAAATTTTCCCAACCACAGCAATAGACGGCCATCTCGAATTTTTGCGACGCTGTTGTCAGCCTCTGTCCTTGATAGCAATACAAAAAGAACACAAAAAGGCTGTGGTATATGAGCGGCGCAAAAACCAAACACTCGTCTAAAGGTAAAACAAAAAAGACGCACATTGAAATCGCGTCCAGCCCGAGTCCAATCCCAATGGGAACGCTATAAAAACTTTGCAGTTTTTGAACTGTGTGCAAAGCAAGTGAATGACGTTCAACCAAACAGTTCAAGCGATTCACAACTTCGGATCTCATCTCAGGGGAATCGTTGTAATTTTCTGTTAAATTATTGAAGTCCATCATTTCTTCGTAGAGCATTTGGAACACTGATGTTGTGTGCGTAAAAAGAAACAGCAAGGTGACGTCATAAGTGCCAACTGTAACTATAGCTGTTAGTTCTTGCGCCACCAGCACTCCCGCGCAGATGATGCGATCTCTACGAGAAGTTAGAGGATGCAGACCTGGAGAAAAAAAAATGCAATTCTTAAATAACGTTTTATAACATTATTAGCCCATTTACGACCCATTGCAGGGCACGAGCCTCCCGCAAAAGAGGGTACGGCAGGGACACGCTTAGCGTCTTCGTTATATACATACATATGTTGATAATCATTACATCCCTTTGAGTACAAAAAAGTAACAAATATATCAATATTCCACCCTCATCCCACGGGAAAACTACATTTTTCGAGATGATTAGTCTAAGTGTTAATCCAGGGTGTCGGCTACCAAATTTCATCGAGATCCTTTAAGCCGTTTCTGAGTACATCGCGCACAACCGTTAATATAGTCCGCCCATATCAGTTATTCTCATTTATCTTCGATGAAAAGACATCGATCGGTTACAAATTTATTATATGTATGTATAGATTATAGGTTCATTCCTTACCAACACATGAGGCCAGGGAAAAATTGTCCAGAGTAACTGTCCTCGATGGAACAAATATACACACATCGTTAACGAAGTGAAATAAATAACACAATATTAGAATTATTTTAATTCTCTTCAGCAGCTTCAAATGTTGATGTTTCAATCTTCCAGATTCTTTTATCAGATCGTCATTTTTTTGGGCGAGTATCAAAACATGGTTCAGAGCAGACCTGTTAACACAAGAATATTAAATTGTTTTCATTGTTTACATTCCTAGTCTAAATAAGTATTACAGTTTCTGCTTGTTCCCAATGCTACGAAGGGGGTATGATATTCGTAACAAGTGTAGAACAGATTAAAATCACGTTAGCAGGTTGATCTCAATGAAAACGCGAATTAGATTATATCACATGAAATTGACGAGTCCTTTTAAAATTACCAAACTCTTACCTATTAAACAATATCCACCAGCTGGTAGTGAATATCAAAATAAACACAAATATATTGAAGACACTGTTGACAAAATCAAAGAACACCTTGGCGTAGTACTTCTGGTATACAATTGTGCCCGAAATATACACGTAGAACAGAAGAACCGTGTGGACTATCCAGAATAATACTAAAACAATAGAATTTTTAAATTAAACTTCTAAATATTATTTATTAATAAATACTATGTAATATACAGGGTATATCCAGACTGCGAAAACGTAGCCAGGTGGCAGTATTAGTGACTTCAGACACAATGCAATCAAAAATTTTGCAAAATAAAGCGATTTTTTTTTGTTGTAATTTTTAACTTATCGTCATATTTCCTAAAATAATAATGTTCATCTTTTTATTTTTAAAGACACAATGGTACGTGAGAGTTTAAACTATAATTTTAGCAAAAACTAGGTGTTTGTCACGATGATAATTAAAAAATTGAAAAACAAAGCCTGTCACTTATTTTGAGAAATTTTTGCATTGTATATGTAATCACTAAAACTACCACCTGGATTTGTTTTCGATTGCAATCTTGATATACCCTGTATATTAAGCAAATGCTACTTTAATCGTCTCTCTTCAAAATTATATTTATTTCTCTCTCTGGTCTGTCCCTCGTGTCTGAGGATCGTGGTCAGCGTCAGTATTGAATCTGGAGGGGCTTTATTTCGAATATTTATTTAAGAAAACCAAAAACCTGGCGAGTCAATAAAATGAAGTGTGATCTAAATAATATTATCATGTCGCCATATTTTGGATACATTTTAGTCCATTCATTTTTCGTATTCTTATGTCCAATATAAGCACCAAACACAAAATTAAATTTATTAACGTCTTTGACTGGTATTTGGCGAGCAATTAATTTCAGCAAACTGCTAATAATGCATCTTTTATTTTAAATAAATCATACCATTTGACTTGTTACTTAGTAATGAGAATCCGGCGAGCGACGGCAAAAAGTTTATTATCCATATTAAATTAGCACACGAGTCTTCTTTCAACCTGTCTCTAGACTTTTTGATCCAATTGATGATTCCCGACATATTGAAATATTATC
Organism: Theretra japonica; assembly: GCA_033459515.1. NCBI lineage: Eukaryota > Metazoa > Arthropoda > Insecta > Lepidoptera > Sphingidae > Theretra > Theretra japonica. The sequence continues at coordinate 4,573,186 of CM065936.1, forward strand.
AATTCGGTTCTCACTAGACGAGGTGTGAAATGAAAATGAATTTATTGTGCAATTGTTGGATAAGTGGCCAATTTACAGGCTACGTTAATTTGCTAGTTAGATGTCAAGACATTATAATTTACATAACTAACGAGCCGCCAATGCAAACCCTTCCATTACCTTTATGTAATTTAGTTTGAAATAATATTAATAATATGTTCTATCCTATTCTTAACACTTTATAAAGCCCCATTTACAGAGTTTCTCGCGGCGAAAATCGTATGCAATTATCACATGACATAACCTTAAGTATTCTGACAAATGTTTACATGATGCAACTTTTTTATATTCTTACGATAATCTTACCTTCTAGGCGAGAAACTCTCCCGTGTAAATGGGACTTTAGGTAAGGATGTGACATTTAAGAAGCTCGATAGATTCACCATTTGCATTCGTCCAATCTACTAGGTATTATCTTGGCCGGTGCCAGGCTCATTATCATAAATGCCTTGACAACCTGCCAGTTATTATTGTATCGAATCTGTTTTTTGAGGCTCGGATGTGACCGAACTACTTCAAGCAAGATTTCTGGACCAAATGGCATGTTCTAATATTTATTATCATAGTCTACAGCAGCCTACTTACTTTCTAATGATACTATAAATAAGGCTGCAAATCAAACATCCTAATAGAAAGTATCGAAGTTATATTGTACGGTTTTTATAAACCAAGAACCCGTTATTCTATCCATAATGCCATTCTTGAGACTCGCTGTTCTTTTCTTTTGTTCTCTATTAGACATAGAACAGTGTGCAACAGTGCTCATATTTTCCTAGTTTGTTATACGCAGAATAAAAATCCTTTTTGGATCCTCTATCTTACCTCCGTTACTCGATCACAACCCAAACAACAAGAAATTTGACACACCTGACATGAAAAGTTAAGTACTGAAATATATGCAACGTTTATAGACTTTCAACAGCCTTAAACAAGGCTTTACAAAGCCGACACCGGTCGTTAGCGTTATACTGCATCGTACAATTTACACCCGATTGTACGTGCAATTGGAAAGATTAACGAGCGGCTGTGAATATAATATCACTTTCATAATTTTCACTTTAGATACTATATGTACTTATATAACAAGAATATTAAAAAGCTACTTTTTAATTTCAAATAACTTTTACATACATTTTGAAGATTCAAACGATTATATTTGTATGGAACAGCTGATTTTTTTGCGATACTTCAGGGTTGGCCCCATAGTAAAAGTTATTGATTAAGATGAGTATAGCATCCCCCTTTCAGCTTTATATACCTTTTATCACTAACCTTGTATACATATAAATAAAATTGAAGTGTCTGTTTGTAAAGTCAAAATAACTTTTTTTTGTCAAGTACATATCGTTATTTACACGATGCCTATACCGAAAATGCACTTTAGATTTGTTTGTCTGTCGGTCTTTTTGTTGCCGGCCATCTTAAGAACGGCTGGACTGATTTTGACAGGACTTTCACTTACAGATAGCAAATTTTTCCAGAAGTAATTCGAAAACTAATTAGGGTACCGCACAAAAAATAAAAACCCTCAAAATTATATGTTATTTTTTAAAGTTGCTATAACACGCGTGTGACTGAGTTCATTACATTTCTTCGATTTATTTTGGTGTCAAACATATTTAGGGTTCCGTTGGTACAAAAATACCTTAAAAATTGAACTTGTGGTATAATTCAAGTCTCGAACAGGTCAGGAAAGCAATTTTTAATCGTAATTGATTTCGTAAGTAGTTCATTGGTTTTAGAATTTCACATTTATGGGGGTTGCGGGGAGGGTGAAAATATGTGGTAATATCGGGATATGAAATATGAACTTCACAATTGTAATTGTAACTCCTTACCTATCACAAATTAATAATGAGGTGACTCATGGCTTTTTAGTTTTTCATATATCCGAATTTGAGAGAGTAGAGACGGGGTGATATAGGTTATCTAACAAAAACTTAAAGATTTAATTTTTTACCTAGCTAATTTTATGCGAAGTCGCAAGCATAAGGAACTTCCATTTAAAAAATACATAGGGTTTCGCGCACATAACAATTTATAGTAAAAATAAATCATAGATAAAAATTAAAAGTGGTTCAGGATTTGAATTTTTTCATTTTTGTGCCGGAGGAGAGTGGCGAAATTTTCTACGTAAGTGCCGATTTTTCAAGTAGCGACTTAATAAAAATTGTACTTAACGTAAATGAATAATGACGAATGACAAGGATTTAGTAATTTTATGTTTTTATGGATATAAGGAGGCAAGTTGTTAGTATTAAAGTAAGTAATTTCAAATAAAGTAAATGACGGAGACGAAGTTGCGGGCAAAATGTAGTCATACACTCAAATATATTTTCAATTCGAACCAGTAGTTCCTCAGATAAACGCATTCAAACAAATTCTTCAGCTTTATGCGGGGTGATATTGACATAATATGGTATTTCATTAAAAATAAATGTTTGAAAAAATCGGGACTTTAATTTACAAAGGTTTTGATATAGGCACGAGTCTTTTTACCATTCAGGTAAGTTCCCGGACCGAACCGAAGTTCAGCTAAGCGATAAAAATACTCGTATCTATACGGGGTCGGCCAAGAATCGTGAAAACTTAACGTGATTTTTGACAAAAAACTCTTTTTTTTAATGTTCATGAGCAGCAGCGATCACTTACCATCAGGTGACCTGTTTACTTCAGGCCGTCACTAAGTTAGGTGGGTTAGCCCTTATTTCTTCCTGCATTCTCTTGCCCACCTCGTTGCTGCAGTAACTATAAAAAAAACAATATGAACTACCAACAAAGGTCCTAAAACCAGAAATATGAATATATTGCCATCTGTCTTTTTGTTTTTGAACTAATTAGGTGAGTTACAAGTATAAAACTAGTATGTACTCTTAATAATAGATGTCGCTACTACAAACACGTACAATAAAATGTATACGGCCATCTGTTGATAAATGAAACAACTTCTCATAGTCATCGATAGATGCCGTTATGTTATGCTTTTTATAAGTTATAATTTATATGATAAAATCATAGATGGCTCTATACACTATAGAACCGAAACTTCTGGTAATTATGTAAATTATTATTGTGAAGTGAAGTGTATGTCATGTGACTAAATGGAAGGTCGTTCATCCATTTTACCGTACGAAAAATTATTTTGAAGAACATAATATTTACATTTGCGACGTTGAAACTATGTGCAATATTAAATTTGGCTCTCCGATAAAGTATTTTATGTTTTATTTTTGCATTGTCACTACCTATACAAGTGAAGTATTTGTGCATACTTTTGTTGAACATTCACCTATACATCATGCTATGATGAATAGTTAAATGACTAATAACAATGTAACGTATATCGTATACGTCATTTAGAAAGACGTATGGGTATTGCAACTGTGCAGACGTCGTGACTACAAATATTATTATTATTATGTTAGATTGTTTCCACTTGCTCGATAAATGAGTAGTAACTAGTTGGTATAGTAAACAATAATGTAACAGTGAAAAATGAATTTCACGCTTTGTGCCAACACCGGCATAAAAACATTATTCAGTATAGCGTAGATAACTTTTAGAAACCTTTTTACTTGAAATATACAGTAACGTAAATCCATACCGAAAGTTTCTTATAAATATCTCCAGATATTTATAATAATATAAATATCTCCTAATATTTCTAATTATACGAGTATAAACATCTGGAGATATTTTGAACTAATTAAAACTGTACGGTGGGTGTACCTTCATAGTTTGTCAAGCTCCGTAGTGTAGTTGGTTAGACGCCGGCTGTGAAACGAGATGCCGCGGGTTCGATACCCGCACCGAAACAAATGTTTGTGTGATTCACAGGTATTTGTTTAGGGTCTGGGTGTTTGTGAGACCGAAAAGTCTCTAATAGTTTCTGATATCCACGACACAAGCGTTGATCTTAGACCAGCTCCAGACTCACGAGGCGCTTCCTAGAGGCTTTCGGCACGAGTCTTGCCGAGTGGATGCTGCTGGAGTAGCCCTCGTCTAACACTCTCGAGAGTGCAGATGATTTTCTGGCCTCACCCACTCGCGTCCTTTGACTCGCACCCGAAACCGATACAAGCGACAGAGAGGCGAGGCCAGGTGAGCACCGTGCTAACTCTTGCGCTCGCGTTCAATTGTGTAGCCTCCTAGACAGTCTGGAGCGGGTATTAGTGTAACTATGTATGTGACTGTTGGGTGTAGCAACCAAGATACCAACGTTTCGCCTTGTGTGTTCGGTCCCACGATGTAATAGGTGACGAGCCTAACGCCATATGGGATAAAAATTCTTGATTCCGGTCTCATAATGAAGAGAAAAATCCAATGTCAGTTTGCTCGTCCCGGGATCCGAACCCGAGACCTCAGCGTTGTAACAGTACCGTAGTACAACTACGCCACCGAGACAATGTGTGTATTTATAGATGTATTTATTTATATTTGGATACTGGCGGAGTAATGTAACTGCAATGCACCCAGCTGAGTCCTGATGGTACCTACCTAACTGGAGTGCATTGTGCAATACTAACTCGTACAAAACGCTTTAACAGACTTATCATTGCAAGGAATCCAGAAAATGCAAATTACGAAGTTATCTGTCTAAAATATTTCGTGGTGAGTGTTCTGGAACCGGTTCGACTCATTAATAACAGCTGTGGCTGTCTCCCGCGACCGTCAATGACGACAATAAGGTCATGATACAAAACATATTTATGAAGCTAAGGTCAATATGCACTAATATGCTGATATGCTAATGTCCTGTGTACGTATTCTACTACGTAGGTGTGACACGAAAGGTTTTCATTTATTTAAATGAGTGATTATTAAGAACTATTCGATACTCTGTCTGTCCGGTAATAGCACTTACCACCAGGTGCAATGCAGTCACTATGCCGTGCCACAATAAAAAAAAGAACTCCTTAACTCAGCTACTTTTTAATGAAAATTAAATTGTTTCATTTTGTTTAATGATGGGTTTTCCTTGATGTCAAAATAAACAACTTAAGAGCATTCTATAATTATTATTATCTACCTACACCTTCTTAACGATATTACTGACATTCAGATGTTCTAAAAGGTTTAAAAAAAATACACCAAATCGTTTTAAATGATTGCACGTTTATTTTTAAAGCAACAATTGACCATTTTTTCGACAAACAACATGACAACACTCAACACATGTATTAAATACACATTTACACAGAAAACTAACCACACTTGCGAATAACAATAATAATCTCATTTATATTGGTAGCATCTATAAATATAATAATTTAATATTAAATTACATAAATAGTCATGACGCGATAATATATTCCTACCAGGAACGGACGATAAATCTATTTAACTTTATTCAAACGAGTAGTCCTCTAAGGAATGTTATCTATTTAAAGCTTAAGACGCACTGTAAGCCGAGATCGCTCGGCTTGGCTCATGTCAGCTCTCCCCGCTGACGCTGCGCACGCGCCTGATCAGCTCCTCCACCTTCTTGTATGGACTTTGGCATCGCTCGGCACATGAGTTGATGAGATACGGGCCGGCCTCGCTGTCCCTCGCCTCTGGAGTCTGGCAACCGCTGGAGCTGTTCACTATGTTCAAGAAAGGTTCCACATCCGTCGCGGCAGTGTTAGGTGCAGTTGCGACCACGATTTCTTCGTTCAAACTCTCTTGTTCTCTTTGACGGTGCCACACGGGAGAATTTATATACACCTTTGGTTTATCTCTTATAGCGGGTCTCCTTTCCAAAGCTGGTCTTCCAATAGGAGCTGATGGTCTATTCGCCGCTGGCATTGCAACTCCTCGCCCTAATATCGAGCACAACAGTCCTTTCATAGCTGCTCGAAAGTCTTTTAAATGATAAGCGTAAAGTAAAGGGTTGATAGCGGAGTTTAAGTGGGAGAATATAATGCAAAAATAGGTGAGCGGGTTAGGAATGTCTAAATCGGGCATAAATGCTTTGATAGCGTTGACAGTGTAAAGTGGCATCCAGCAAAGTATGAAGAAGAAGACGATGATGGCGAGGTTCTGCGTCGCTTTCACTTCGCGCTTCTGCGCCGCTCCCAGCACTCGCAACATGGTGCCGCCGCCGGTCAGACGACCTCGACTGCCTCCCACTGTCATCACTTCGCTTAGCTGTAACAATACAAGAGAAAGTTAATGGTGTATAGATATTTCCGCTATTTGGTACGTTTGTGGTAATAGTAAATCACGTTCTATTATTAAATCCATAATCAAAATCTAACTGTGCCCAATGCGTATTGATCAAATTTCGAAGGAAATAAAGAACTAAACTGTTAAAAGTAATAGGTATTTAGTTTTTACTATTTACTAATGGCGTTGACGTTAGCGAGATACCAATCGTAACCGAACTAAAAAATCATGTGCAACTATAAAACAATTAATAAACAGTTAATGGCAACATAATTTGTAATTAATTAGGGTACAGAAGACACATTAGAAAAACAGTTAATGCTTGTAATTTTACTATTTTGGAATCAATACATTTTAATAAACTCATGCCTAAACACAGATGCCAGTAGTACCCATCGCACACAGTTCGCTGAGCTAATATCCGTTCTATGTGAAAAATTCACGGAACAGAAAGAGTTCGCACAGAGTCAGTGGCCAGTTGTTTACCAATGAAACAATTGATTTCTCGTCACTTTATCACAATGCAATAACCTTGTTTGGCAAATCGCAGCTAGCTTCATGTTATGAAAAGCAACCAACTGAATCGAGTTTAGAGCGCATATTTCGTACATTTTTGTTATAGCGACACAATAGCATAATGATACAAATATAGATGAAATTATAGTTACAAATACGAAATTGACTTGATTAAAACAAATCTCAAACAAAACGAGACCAAATTCCTATTATTCCTAATATTCTGGAAGCGTTACAAAAAACATAAACGAATGTAGACAAATAATGATTGCACTGAAACAAGGTAATCACTATGATCATTCAACAGAAGTTTACATTACACGTAAAGTGCAGTCCGGACAATATTTTACAATCAAGCGAAATTTCCGTAGGTTTATCCTACACGTTATTAAAAAGGAAATAGTGGCAATTGAAGGCAATTGTGTAAGCAGATATAATTTACCTGTTTCACAACGACACGGTATATGTGAGCGTAGAATGCAGCGAGCAGCACGCTGGGGGTCACGATGGTAGCAAAGTAGAGGAACAGGAGGTAATTGTAGTCCATGACTTCGACGAAGTAGCAGCCGCGGGAGGAGTCCACGGAGGCATACCACCCGAATAAGGGGAGCAGACCCACTCCAGCGCCGGCGACCCAACACACTGATATAATCACTGGAAAAAGAAATGAAATGGATTCAAAATCAATTAGGTAATCATAAAAATAAATTAACTTATTTATGTAACACAGGACGCAATATACATACATACATAAACACACGCCTTTTTCCCAGAAGGGGTAGGCAGAGGTGCCACCAGAACACCCACGTTTCGCCTTGTATATTCCGTCCCACGATGTGATAGGGGGCGAGCCTATCGCCATATCGGGCAGAAATTCCTGACTCCGGGCTGATAATGAATAGAAAAATCCAATATCACTTTGCCCGACCCGAGATTCGAACCCGAGATCTCAACTTTGCAATCAGGTCGTAGTACCACTACGCCATCGAGGCAGTCTACGAGTCTAGTCTAGTCGAGTAGTCACAGGACGCAATATAAATGTAGTAAACATTACAAATGTATTATATACATATAGAATATAAACAAATGATTTGTTTATTACCGTCAGTCCGTCACAGTCTTCATGTATGTCATGAAAGTTGGATAATATACTAGAGAATTTAATACCAGTGGAAGTGCGTGGTGGCCTCGTGGTATCGGACCAGACTCGGCTGCCTACATGTTCACGGTGGTCGCGGGTTCAAATCCCAGGGCACACCTCTGACTTTTAGGAGTTATGTGTGTATTGATAATCAATCACCACGCACTTTAACGGTGAAGGAAAACATCGTGAGGAAACCTGCATACCGTAGCGATTTTAAAGAATTTCTACGGTATGTAAGTCCGCCAACCCGCACTAGGCCAGCGTGGTGGACTATATGGCCTAACCACTCTCAATCGTACTCTTGATTGTAGAGGAGGCCCGTGCCCTGCAGTGGGTCGTATATGGCCTGATACAATACAAAAATAAAAAATTATTTGTCTAAATATACTAGTCCTGGAATAGCGTATTGTCGCTTACTAGAATTTCTCAGCATGGTTTGTAAATATTTTGCAGTGTAAAGTGGCATAGTGCATTCATTTTCTTTTTATGTTGCAATCCAATTGGAAAGTGTCCCAAAATGTAATTAGTAACACGATTTGTTGTAATTTCGGTTCATGAGCCTCAATAAATAAATAAATAATTAAGCAGAATCAGTTGCCATAAAAAAAAAACAAGTTGGAGAACACAACAAACAATCAATTTTATATAAAATGTAGTTTAAATAACACCGTATTGTCCTAAGTTGTAATGTTTGCGTTATTCCCCGCGCTTCACTGATAAGGAAAACATTCGCAGGCATGTTCTTAGTAATGTTTGTATGACGTTTAAGCATAAACCAGTTCATCGACGCAAAAACAGTGAAACTAAAGATTTGCGAACGGAATTTTAAACAGGTTCCGATTGGCATTAATATATACGTATTTGGATAACGCAAAATTTTAGTACTTGTTCAGGTAAGTAGAACTGGATATGTGTCGCATATCACTACATTAAACGAGAAAAATAAATTTCTAAGATAATATTATAGTCGATACTTGTAGATTAAAGGTACGTTTAATGATAAACAAATATTACCTACTAATATTATAAATGCGAAAGTGTGTATGTTCCGTTTTCATGCTTATACGAGTATCGATGAAACGATGCTGATGAAATTTAACAGATATATTGGACCATGGAGACGGCTCCACAGTCCAATATATCTCTATGGTCGTACATAGACTATTTTTTATCCCGAAAAAATGTAGTGTTTCCGTGGGATGAGGGAGGAATTCAATTCAAATATACATATTTGCTACTCTTTCAAGTTATCTAATGATAATTTGATCTTGGTAATCCAAGTTACACATAAAAATTGTACCTAATTGTTCAATCCAGTGTTATGTATAATTGCTTTACTCGTTGTGTTTTAATTTATAATATTAAAGGGATTTTATTTCATGATATTCCGCTAAGAAAACATTGTGAATTATACTAGGTATGAACGATTCACATCGACAATATCTTTATTGGCATAAAAACTACAAAAATCAATGGATTGATTTAAAAGCGTCAAGAAAATGCGTCACAGAGAAAGTGTAAATACATTAAGAGAAACCAACGACTGTAGAAGATAAACATATTTGTATCTTAGTTCGAATAAATTTTATGTTTTGTATGTGAAATAACATATAAAATGAAATGAAAATGAAAAGAAAATAATTTATTGAATCCATTAAAATGTTCAACATTATTTAGAATCAGTCATATTTTTTTTCTACCACCCGGTTCGGAAAGCGGTTTTCACTAGAGAAGAACGGGCAAGAAACTTAGTGTTGCTCTTTTCAAAACCAGTTTACAATATCGTGATTATTACAAAAATTACAGGTTGGTCCAAATTAGAGCAGTTCATTGATAATTTGTTATAATTTGCAAGTGACATAATATTTTTAATACAATATGTTTAATATGGCTGAGTGAAGTGAAGTAGCCCAGAACGAAGAATCAGTATACCCTGTTTCACCAACGCAGTGAATACTCGTGAAAACCTTATGTAATACGTCTCTTAATATCATTAAAATGTCCAATTAGCAATACGTAGGTACTTATTCACCCATGAAGACACAATCACAACTACATCATATACATTATACAGGGTTTAACACGATTGCGACCGAAAACGAACCATTTCTCAAAAAAAAGCAATAGGTCTTTTTACATTTTTTTAAATATCATCGTGTTTTTTTTATTCCACAGATCCAGCAAACGAGCAAACAGGTCAACTGATGGTAAGTGATCACTGCCGCCCATAAACATCCACAACGCTGAATCATGGATGTGTTGCCGGTCCAATGTTGTCATGACTGACAACAGCGTGGCTCTATCACTTCCTGAAATCATCGTGTTTGGATGGTAAAATTGTCTTAAAAAAATTAAAATGTGCACATTATTATTTTAGGAAAACCATCTATTAATCACCCAAATATGATGTTAAGTATATAATTATAACAGAATATTGTCGCTTTTTTGCGGATTTTGTTGTTGCATTGTCTCTGAAGTCACTAATACGAGTACTACCACCTGGCTTCGTTTTCGGTCGCAGTCTGGATATACCCTGTACAGCTTACGTAAGCCTTAAGCATTTAAATGTCGATATGATCACATGGTAAATTTAATTCGCGGCAGTTTTACCACATCTACGAGTAGAACTGTAAATAAAACCAGCGCAGCAGCCAAAACCGATATAAAAATGTATGTGTACCTAATACTTAACATCTGAAGGAAACTTCCGCAATGCAATTTCCGGTTGACAAACTAGAGGCCGTAGCTTTGATCCCCGGACCGAAATTAAGTAATAAATAATATTCTAATAAGGTTGTCTTATCTGTTAGCATTATTTATTAATTTTCTAAAGCCTTGCTGTATTTAGTTCGTTTGCATTAAATTGTATTGACCTCGAATGGTGCATCCACTATCAAATTTGGCTTATTAGCTACTAGCTAATATAATCACCAAGATTCTAACATGATTTCAGAAATATTAAACAGTAACAATTATTACAATATCCTCACGTTATCTGAGAGGGATAACCGAACATTTGTATAAATGATCAATTACACAATTTCCAATAATTATGAATCATGTTTTCCTCGTAAGCGTTTGGAAGTCCTGCCTATCTACATGTTAATTATTCCCCAACAGGCATTCCCCAACTCTGATAATCGTGATTAATCGTTTTTTATGAATTGATTGCTGAATAATAAGTACCTATAAAATTATTAAAAATAAGGAAGCTTTGTAGTCGGATATTAACGCTTTATATTCCTCGTGTAATTATAAAAATTGTGACATTTATAAATATTACCCAAATGATATTGATAAACATTAACATAAGGGGTTTTTACTCATTTGACCAGTATTTTTTCGGTTATTGTATGTAGTTTACAATATAATTAATATATGTACTTAGATATATTCAGGTTGAAAAAAAAATTCGTCCGGTCGCTCGCTTGAGGTTGATCTTTGTCTGATGTTTTAGAATCAATATTTAAAGACGCAGTTTTTTTGAACCAACAAAATGTTCATCGTTATTCCTGTTTTACGCGCATACAGCCCCATTTACACGGGGATAGCTTCTCGCCTCGAAGTTACGATTATTGTAAGATTATAAAAAAAGTTGTATCGTGTAAACATTTGTAACAACACGATAATCTATGGCGGTTGTCATGCGATAATCGGATACGATTCTCGCCCCGAGAAACTCTCTCCGTGTAAATGGGACTTTAAATTTTATTTTTGTAGAAAGGTAGCTAATAAGTTCCACGATGTTAATTTTCCTTCCGAATACCATGATAAGGCAAGTTATCACAGGCATGTTTGTTAATCAATAATGTACTTATGTCAAAAATATGTCCCATCTTGTTATTAAATAGATAGGTGAAAGCCGATCTTCCACGTCTCCCCTACTAATACGTATACTACTTACACATTATTTGACATTATTGGCATGACAATATCGTTATGTAATAAGTGTTATGTCCTATCTACTAGGTAGGTACATATAAAAAAATATTCGCCACTTTTTGTTTTGTATTAGTTACTTGTAAGTCAATGTTTGCAAATTATGTCTTTTCGAAGCATAGAAGTGGCAAACGCCCCAATTTCTCAAATGGAATTTGACCATGGACGCCCGTGAACACTCCCGACATCTAAGGAATTATAAATACCTCACCGGTCTTCAAGGACGAATTATTGTGCAAAATGGAGGGAATCGGGATGTGGAAGCATAAAATTAGAACCATCGCTATAATTATATTGGAAAACACCTCGCGATACAGTCGTTTATTAAGTAAATTGATTGTCCATGTACATATAAAGATTTGAATAGGTCGGTTCGTATTTGATAATATTATACGCACATCGTAACATCGCATCAAACCATTCACAACATATCTACACGTAATAGTATGTACGACACATGAGTAAACTCGTTCAAAGAAATCAGACCGGAGCGCCAAAACAAAAGCAAAAAACTCGACTGGATTAGTTCGTTGTCCTTGAAACGTTTAATAGTGCTAACGTTATTCGATGTACTACCTCGTAATGCAGTCTGTGTCTCAAAATATAATTTATTAACATTCGTGTTTATAACAGCCGTGTAATATTTTCGACAGCCTCTCTTTAGGAGCAGTTGGTTGTGACGCTGTGAAACGAGAGGCCACGAGATCATACCACTTTCATTGTAATATAATTCATTAATTCTTATTATCTTCTCACGTTTAAGTATTAATTATACCTATATGTATATATATGTGTATCATTCAAGTTATATTTTAATTACAGAACTTCTTTTTCGCGTTTTAATCAGTATTTTTATCGCTAGTCGAACTTTTTGTACGCCTTAATTGTCCAATTCATTATTTTTAATTGTGTTTTTATAACAATAACTTTGTACCGATACCAAATGTGTTATTTAATTGATATCTTTGTGAAATGTTGACTTGAAGAAATGTTATAGACATAAAAGGCGTTATTGTTTTATGTTGTCAAGTTGAAAGAATTGCATACAGTTGCAGTTGGTCGTGTAAACAGATGGCCAAGGCGACAGACCCACGCTCATGACTTTAACGACTCATCCAACAATGAAAGAGACAAATAGATTATCACAATTTACTATATCGTACACAATAAACTATAGTGCAGGCGGTACAATAACAACCGATACGGGTTCTCTTTATAACTATTTACTTTTCTTATTGTAAAACAAAAATTTGTAAAACAACATTTATTTAATATGTAGGTACTAAAAGGCATAGCGCAGTCCGGTTATCGGACAGAATCCATCAATTAACTGCAGTTGGGTTACAAATAACTTATTTGGGGCAAAATATAAATCCCAACCAAACATTATATAATTACACCTATTATTTAATCATAGCTGCAAATAACTAACAAAAGCTTGAAAAAATAGATCAATAGGAATTTCTTGTCAGTAGGCAGTGTGGCAAGTGTTCCCAAATTTTTCTTTTAATAAATGAAAAATCGTCCTAGGTAAACCGTAAGCCGTCCCAAACCCAAATGCAGAATGCCTCCTCTCCTCACGAAGTGACTCTTTTTCTTTTCACTACAATATCAAGCATGAAGCATTCCGCTCGTGAATACTCATGAATAACTTCCTAAACATCTTCCTCACACTGGATCTCCAGTATATTACCTGCTCTTTCAAGTTAAGATATTTTTATGACAAAAAATATAGACTAACTTTGCCTTTCATATAAAGTGACATACATAAACATAAACACACGCCTTTTTCCCAGAAGGGGTAGGCAGAGGTGCTACCAGAACACCCACGTTTCGCCTTGTATATTCCGTCCCACGACGTGATAGGGGGCAGGCCTATCGCCATATCGGGCACAAATTCCTGACTCCGGGCTGATAATGAATAGAAAAATCCAATGTCACTTTGCCCGACCCGGGATTCGAACCCGAGACCTCAGCTTTGCAATCGTACCGTAGTACCACTATGCCACCGAGGCAGTCATATAAAGCATATAAAGTGACTATTGATTATAATACATTACATAATGTAAAATCCGAGGCCTACCAGACGCTACTTATTTTTTGAGAAACATTAGTTTTTGTGCGATCGAGTAGTGTTGGTAGGTAAACCACACATGTTGACATGTACCAAAATAAGTGAGAAAAAGGGATTAAAAATAAAATGAAAACCTTTCTGTCTTTCCTTTCTCCTATTTATGTATCCATCCCATGGTTACCTGCAAGAAATTACCTAGTGTGATAAGGCCGCCACTTGTACTATTATTTGTATTGTGTTATTTCGTATATGTATTGTGCAAAAAAGTGTTAAATAAATAAATTAAATAAAAAAAAGTTTGTAATTTCTCTTAGTGTTTTCTAATTATGTATTATTAGGCGACATTTCAATTTTTACCAGCCACGATTTAGAACCTTGATAACTACCAGATTTAGATCTTTAAAACTAATGTTATGATTCTGTGTAAGTCTTTTTGATCGATTTTGTTATGAGGAATGCACAAAGTATGTATTCAGTTAGTATGTCGTTCCCGAGACAAAATGTGCATACTCGTAATTCTTATATAATAATGCAAATGTCTATGTCTAGACGAAAATTGTTATCGTCCACTAATTTCTATTGTTCTTCACACTATTCAACAACGTGCACCGTTGCATAAGTTTAAGAAACAATTAAATTAAACAACTAAACGCAATATGAACGAGAGCTATTGTTTCCTTTTCCCAAGGCCTTCAAGGGATGTTTAAAAATGGTTCCAAAAGGAAATATAACATAGCCTCTATGTATAATTTTCCAATCTGTATACAATACACCTACATACTACAAAATAGACTATTCTCGAGGAAGTTATATACAGATTGTACTGTTAATAGGCACCACCAAACGATTACATTTGCCGTAGGTATTTTTTCTTTCATTTAAAAATGTTATAGCCATCATAAAAACAGTATGAAGTATTAACGTCTGTATAAATAATAGTACTGTGTGATGTGTCGCCAATTGTAACAGTCTTTGTGGCGCAGTTGGTTAGACGCCGGCTGTGAAATGAGAGGCCGCCGGTTCGATCCCCGCGCCGAGCCAAATATTTGTGAGGCCCACAAATATTTGTCTCAGATCTGGGTCTTTGTAAGGCCGAAAAGTCTCGTAGTTTCTGATACCCCCGACACAAGACTTAATTGATCTTAATGTGGGGTCCGTACTATGTATGTGACTGTTGGGTGTCTTTATTTATTTAATTAATAGAAGTACCTACTATGTGCATTGATATACTAGTTGGTATAATGTTAGTGTTGATAACGAAGATATACGGGCGACACCTACTTCTACGATGCAGCGGATGTGCACACGAGTGTCATGTCCTCAAACACTTACCATTTACACAGTTGGTTTATGGAAATATGACTCATACTTATTTCAGCTGAAGGCTACTGCATTCTGCAACGACTTCAACCAACTATAGTCCAACTAAACTAATAGGTACCGTTTGACGTTTATACTTTTCAAGTTTAAACTACTTTATACAGGCGCAACTCACACAATTCCTTGATTTTACGGAAAATGTTATTGAAATTGTGTGAGTTACGTACAAAAATATGAAACATCAAACGGTACCTATTAGTTTAGTTGTTTTAATAATAATTGGTCTTGCTAACAATCAAACTAAAATTTCTAAGTGTCCACGATGTGGATATGCTTTAGCAATATGGCTTGAGAGGGTTTGGTTACATGGTATACTATATACAATAGTACACAGCAACTTGCAACCAAAGCCCGAAAAAATGCCGATACGTGAGCCAATATTTTACGATCATTCAAAAATTTGGGAAAAGTATGAACTGTCTAAGAAGGAGAACTCTACCACCGGCTTTAATAATGCTAAGTAGTAAGTAGAAAGAAACAGTAGTCACAACTCGGAACAAATCAGTCAATAATTTAATCCATCGTTAATCTGCTGGAGTATATTATTCAATTTATGGTTTCCAAAAAAAGCAGGGTGATATGATGAAACAGCTGCTCTTTCCAAACAAAATATGCATTATTAATAAACCAACGCGGATATATTTATTATTATGTGTGTACTGAAAAAGCATCGCTATCGCGCCAATTTTTTCTTATATAAAAGATAGAAAATGTGGAAACGATGAACCTTTAGATTGTCTCACAAAATATTCATGCCTTGAACCTTTAGAAAAACACTCAAATGTTGAGTTGGATATAGCAGTCGCGTTTATAAACACATTAACCTTTTTTAACCGACTGCAAAAATAGGAGGAGGTGCTCATTTCGACTGTATGTTTTTTTTTGCAAATAATGTGTCTTATCAAGAAACAATGTAAAATTTGCAACATGTAAAAAACCAGTACGTCTTTAATTGTGAATTGTAATAATAGTATTCAATATTTGATTCATCATTGTCATTTTCAGCGCCGATAGTAAATTAGTCTTCAATCTAAAGTATAGGTCTGAAATTAACAAATTTTTCGTCCTAATTCCTTAAAACCTAATTGGTTGGAACTCATGTATAGATTTGCTTCAATATTTATAACATAATGATTGTATCTAACTAATTTATTTGCAATATAATTGTTATTAAATGTTTGTATTAAAAGAATCGAATGCATATTGTTGCTTTGGTTTCTTTAAATCTAAAATGGTCAAATTGCTTTCGTACAATTGAGATGTCTCTTCAATTTCTTTTTTTTCTATTATACTGGAACGGCACAATTCCCTTATGTGTCTAAGAAAACGATTTTATAAATACTCAGTCAGCTGAACGCAAATATGACTGTCGCGTTGCATGACCAGTGAAAGTTGCCACGCACACTACGAATTGTAATACACACACTCACGCACACATATATAATATAATCGAATCCAGTATCCACGGATGTGCGCATGCACTGGTTGAGGAAATTGTATACTGAATAATGTACAGTACTAAGCCAAGCATACATAGAGTGACATTGCTAACGTAATATACGACAGAGGAAAACAATAAAAGTCGGGGATATTCAAAGATTTTAAGCGGAATAATAAATACCTACTTTAAGAGTCACAACTTGTGTATGTAGCTTGTGTCGGCAATGTCATAAGGAGCTTTTCGGTCTTATAAAAAGGTCTCCCTGTACGATGTAAGGCACCTTAGCCTTAAACAAATGCACCATTGAGGCTATTAGATTCTCACACTGAAATCTCAACATAGGCACTTAATGTAAAGGATTGCGATAAACCTACAAGTGTTATTATTAACTTTATCACTTTATATTTCCAAATATAACAAATTTCCAAGCTGAATAACCGATAAGAAATAAGGTCAAATGACGACTATCTATTTAAAAGTTTGATATCTCAATTGCAACAAACTTTAACTAGGAAGTGTAGGCACTTCTTTGTGTAACTACAAGATAAAATATTTTTATGAGCGTAGATGAAATCTCAAATTAATTTCTATAAAGCTTATGATCATTGACCTCAAAACTATAGTATTACATTAAAAGAACTGAAACAACGTCTGAAAAAACAGAATACTTAACATCAAACAAACGTATGCATTTAATACCTTGTATGAAAGTAATAAACATGACTATCATTATAAAGATGCCATCAAATTAAACATCACGCATCTTTGTAAATTTTATTATAGGTACCTACACAATTTTACCCTATATTAATGAACGTGAAACGTGAACGTGTGAAATACGTAATACGTAAATTTTAACGTAAAAAAGCTATTGTGCAAGACATACATTCACCCTACAGATATTATGAGTATGTTAACTTAATGACGCAGAATCTTCCCCATGAGTCAGAGCTCACGAGCGTCCTCTCATTATGACGTTAAGTGTTCCAGGAAATGAATAGATACTGTTATTCAGATTCAAGAGACCAGTATGACGAACTTAATCATGTAGATAGCTTTAAAAACAGATTTTGTTTATAATCCATAGCAATGTGCATTTAAAAATAGGCAGTAAATCGAATGTTATTTGAAAACTTGGCATCGATCTAGGTTTTATCTCTTTACAAAATATAATACGAGTATACGCTTACAAACAGCAGTCTGTAGCCGCAAATAAAACGCATTAGGCATCGACTTTTTGTGAACTAGTCGTGATATGTACGACATAGACCAGGAAAATCTAAAACAGAACAAAGGTCAATTTACACTTGTCCGTATTACAAGAACATTTGCGAATTGGCCAATAAGATGTCGCCCGTTTGAGAGTTAATGTAAATAAAGTATTAGCCATTGATAAGTGACACGACGAGGTAAATAGGATATTTTTTTCATACCACGAACGCAAAATTCTCAGTGCTAAACTATTGTCTCAATACAATCGCCTTGCGCGTCATATCTACTTAAATAATTGAGTTCATTATTTGTTCTACCAATGAGTCAGTTATTTGACAATGGCTGCCTGTTTAAAACAGACGTCGAATAACCAGCTCAGGATTTTTTTAACAGTCTATTTAAACTTGGATGTCAGTGCAGTTTTATTTTATTCGTCAATACATTATATGTAGCCTAAGTATGTCACTTTGTTATTATTGCCTTGAAACGAGAAATAAATTTTTACAGTTTAAGGTACATCATTTTTATATGGGCACAAAAAACACTATATTATTCATCTGATGGAAAATGCAAAACAATATAAATAGAATAACCACTATTGTGCTGTTCTGCTTGAAACAGGATATACTCAAACTGAGCCCAAACACAACACCTAATCTGATAGGGTCATCACAGGTCACCATAAAGGTACAATGGACATTATCGTGTACGGTGGTCGTTATCCGAGCGGGTGTGAATCTTCTAGCATCACCAAAGCTATTAGCTAGTTGATATTGGTTTCCTGTGAGTCTCGGTCGAACCAATCCGTAAATTAACTTGTCGTCATTGGATAAAACACATCATTCTTTGTGGACTCGGCGTGTTATTAATGTACAAGAACATTTTTCCCTGTTCATAAACCGTATGTCTGCTTCACGTCAACCATATTGGAAAATTGTCTTATAACTTATTCATGAACTTCATGGGGAAATATACCTGTAATATCGATAAAACATATTTTCATATAAGCTAAATACCTCACATAAATAAGACCACTTGAGTTGGCAGTCCATTGGGGTTCCACTAAACCTAGGCTACCAGTAAACACGTCGCCCGTTCAAAAAATCGCAATATTTGTTGTGGAATCGAAATATTTACGACGACACGTAAGCAAACCAAGTCTGGCTTCGTGTTGCTTTTATCTAACTCATAATAATATCTACATAACATTCTTTGGAATTTTGTATTCTAAAATAAAATATGATATGATTTGATAATACAAGTATTTACCGAGATACCACAACTAGCACGACCCACACGCGTCAGGATGTAGGCTGTGGATGTAGGTGACTAGATCATATAGGCAACGATAACAGTATCTATGTAATTTATAACACCTGTGTGAAATCATAAGATGAGTTTGTCAATGTTTAATGTTTTTGGTAGATGTGATTTTATATCGAACATCTTATTTAAAGGCACATACGTTAAATTTGAATTGAATCGCCATATTCTATGTATTTGTTAAATTGCTTGATACCAACACCCATTTATTTATCACCACGGTCCAATCAATTATCCACTAGAGTGAAACAAGCTCGCTAATCCCAACAATGCTTTTAATTATTTAACTCGTCTGCGGGTTTTCACGTTACATTTACAAGGCGATACTCGTACATTTATAAATATCTGAAGTCTATTTTTAGGCCTACTGCACAAGTATTTTTAAAAAGAATCTCACAACTATACCTAGCCCATAGAAAATAATACGATTACGAATCTTGGTCATCACTTTAAAAAAATATGAACCCACTACTGACTTCTCTATCGTACACACACCTATGACCTAACAACAAATGAAAAACACCAAAAAACATTTTGCCTCGGTGCAAGAATGCAACTCTGGCCCCTCGTTTCAAAGACGACGTCATAAACAAGTATAACACGAAGTCGCTTCACGTCGGTTTACTTTACTGTACTGTATTATATCAGCCCAGATACGTCCCACTGCAGCGCACGAGCCTCCTCTACGAACGAGAGTACGATTCAGAGGGGTTAGGCCATATAGTCCACCACGCTGGCCTAGTGCGGTTTGGCGGGCTTTACATATAGTATAAATTCTTGCAAATCGGTATGGTATGCAGGTTTCCTCACGATGTTTTCATTCACCTTTATAGTGCAAGGTGATTGACTATCAATACACAAAAGACTACGAAAAGACAGATGTGTACCCCGGGATTTGGACGTGCGACCACCATGAACATGTTGGCAGCTGCGTCTGGTCCATTTACTAACAGGTCATCACGCACTTTAGAAGACATATACCGCCAGATAGTTTCCTACAATTTACGTAGATGGACACAAATGTCACACTGCAGTCTTTGGTTTGTTCTGAGTTTTCCCTTTCATTTAGTCCAAGTACGAGAGCGAGTGACAAAGCGAATCGTCATACTTCCATGAGTTTACAGTCTACATGACTACATGGATTTTACATAAAGTTTTTTTAGATGAATAAAATCCGGGTACCTACTTATTATTGCGCAAATGAACGTTGGTACACATTTTGTTGAAAATGAGCAACATCCTATAACATTGCCAACATTGTTAGAAAATATGATCATGTCTTAAACACGACTTCACGATGAGGAAAATCGATCGTCAAATCAGACAGATATTCAAAAAAATATACTAAGAACAACTACTTAAATGTGCTGTTTTATTAAAACAATAATACATCAAGATTTATCTGCGTCATTCTTTGACATGAAAGTAACAATTACTCATAACTATGAAATATTATCACTCCTGTACATCTATGCTCCTGCATGTTGATTTTTTAAAAATATATATTTATCGTGTGATTTGCAACTAAAATATAAAGAGGGACGTAATGTAACATAGATAATTTTATAATAAACAAATGTCAGTTCAGTTCATTATGGCTTTTATCTATATGCATAATATAATAAATTTGTAACTGATCGATGTCTGTAATTGGAAGATGAATGAGAAAAACTGATATGTCTATAGTTAGTTCTTTTTTAGATAGAGACCCAAACTATTTTCGGTCTCTCTCTAAAGCGTGTTTTTTAGTTTTTTAAACTAATATTTATTTAGATATAAAGTCGAAACATTGCATAAAACCAAGGCCATATTTTCTCATAACAGATAAAATAAAACAAATTACATTAGAAAAAAATATATAATCTAAATAAAGTTTGAAAATTATGGTAAAATTTAATACAGCCTAGAATATTGTAACAATCTAACTCCTTACAACAACAATCACAATTTGTGTATTTTGAATCCTTCTGACTCTATTTAATTTATTTAACATAATACTATTGATGCATTTGTATAATAAGTCATATTATGATGTACTCATTTTTACATTACAAGGAAGTCAACAAATAATATGAAAATTATAAAAATGATTTATTATAATTAACAAATTAATAATGAGGTTCTCAAGTTAAATTAAAAAACTTAATACTTTACTAATGCTTATTGAAGCAATCATAATAAGAAAAACCTATGTACGCTTTCTCACAACATAATATTCAAAGTCATATTGCCAGAAGTTCCAACTACTTGTATAACAAAAAACTAGTTTTGGTTAAAATAAATTGCCAGTAAGTACATTCGAGTCAATTGTTAATGAGATACAATTTTGTGCAGATCTCATAAGTTTTTAAGGAATACAAAATAAACTTTTTACTGAATGTTTATGATAAGCAAAGTGCAACAACAGCTGCCAGTATGGTAAACATAGGAATATTCCGACCAGCTGCATTTTTCTTCAATGATTTTTCTGCATATGTCTGCAATACACCACAAGGTACAGACTTCTTCATTCTAGAAGTAGGAGTTGTCCTCATCACAAAGCACTGCATTCCGGGTGTTACATCTATAGGTTTGCCTTTCACGTCCAGTGCATTTGTGACTGTAGTGTTTGTAGTAGTGGTAGTCACTGTCACTGACGATGTGACAGTGTTGTTAAGATTACTTTCTGGGGGACTTGCAGTACTATTATTAGGCAAAACACCAGTCCCATTAATAGGCACCAGGGTACCGTTAGCTAACATCATATAAATACGATTGCCAGGAGCTTCTGTAGTTGTAACATGTTCCGGTATACCATTTGTCACATTCACTGTGGTTACGTTTGTCACCGTTGTCACAATGGTAGTGTTTGTGGCATTGTTCTGAGCCTTGGCCTCTTCTTGGAGTATAAAACTGGATATCAGTTGACAGTCTATTCTCGTCTCCTCATAATCACCGTTGTCTTTTTTCAAGCCGAACTTGCACACTTCGCCCGGCTGTGATTTGTAATGAGTTCCACTGCTGCCACCACCGCTGCCACTGTGGGTGACTGCGTATGCTGTACCCGCGAGAGCACCGAGGTTCAACAAAGCGAGGCCAGTCAATAGGGTGCCATATTTACTTCCTGAATCCTTCATTTGGTAGACGTAAGTAGGCGGAGTGCCGCGGTACACAGGGTAGTTCACCGGAGGGCCACCACCCACTGGAGTATATCTGATTTGCTGCGGTGGAGTATAGTGGTAATGATTATGTATATTGGTAGTGTGAGTACTGCCTGAAGGATATTTGTTTGATGGGTATCCATGATTGTTGCCGGATAAACCGCCCGAAGCTGGGTAGCCATGACTTCCTCCCGAGGACGGGTGTCCATGATTGTTGCCGGATAAACCGCCCGAAGCTGGGTAGCCATGACTTCCTCCCGAGGACGGGTATCCATGGCTGCTTCCTGATGATGGATTGTTGTGAATTCCTCCAGATGAAGGATATCCGTGACTCCCGCCTGATGAAGGGTAACCGTGACCGCCGCTGCCCGACAAGCCGCCCGATCTCGGGTAGCTGTGGCTGCCTCCGCCAGAAAGGCCACCGGATCTGGGATAGGAGTGGCTTCCACCGTAACTTCTCTTACCGACGACAGGTTTCACATCGAGAATTGAAAGTAACACAATTGCACAAAGTAGTGCACGCCAACGGAAGAACATTGTGAATGTTTTTAATAAAAATCCATAATCAACGACACAACCACTGTACACACTCTTGCGCACACAACTGAATGAAGTCAGTTGCATGTGACGTAGTCGGCTGTTCCGTTCCGTTTACGCGCAGTAGGTACGCGATGCGTCGACCATGGTATAATGAATAGCATGAGCTATATAGCGGGTGGATTTTCTTGTGGCTCACCGTCAATAACGCAATATAGGTACATAGAGGGTTACTTGGTATTTTCTTACGTTTTCTTCCTAAAAACTATGACATTGATGTTCCAACTGTCATTTTGGGCAACACTAACTGTCGAGATCATATCAAGATAGAAAGCAATACAATTAATAGAAATATTTTTTCCCAGACTACATAACATAGTTTTCACACGGTACCTAATACAGTAGAAATAAAAAATAAATAACTTATTATAATCAGATATAAGATGCAAAGAAGTAAAGCCACTTTTCAGTAAGAACTACAGTCTACATACTACAGAGTACAGAGTATGGACTCCATTAAAAAGTTTTTTTATGTAGGCCATCAATCCGTTGCTTTATTAATTTATGAATAGCATTTTAATATATTAGCATCTTCCAAAATACACCCAATACATGTAACAGTCACTATTATATCGTCCTAAGTCCTAACCCCATACTAAGGTCGAGGCTTGTGTCGTAGATCCTATTTCTCGAAATGGCAGCCATTACTTTTGATCCCTACCGTGAATTTGTACTTTACAGTACGAATGTTTATTTTATTAGTAAATTAATCAAGGGTTTATAAGGCTGAAATCAATTTTACGATATACAAGCGATATAAAAAAAAAATATATTATTAAAAAAATAATATAATATATAATTTACTATTTATAAAGCTCACTAATTGAATTTTTACATTTTGATTATTCTTCTAAAAATCATTAGCACATCATATTTTGATTAGAAACTTTCTTGGCTTTCCGTGCGTTCTTTGGCAATTACTGGCCACTAGCAATGGTATTATATTTTTAATATCTTCTGTTTCTATTTATTTCAATTGTTCTTTGATTGTTCAATAACGTGATAATTATATTCGTAGTGCAGTAATAATACTTTTTGTTTTGCATATTAGTTATATGTATATTTCTCGTAGGAAGTGAATTTGCTGACGTGGTCCGATTAAATATTTACTAGTTCATAATTCCATATTACTTTTTAAATCGGTAAGTAAATTTTGTATATCGACGCTTTTAAGGCCCATTTATTTATATATTTTCTGTTAGAAAGAATATTATATAGTATGACTAGAGTATATACATAAGTAATGGCTTAAGAAAATAGGTAGATTTTTTTATTATGTCAGCTCATATATTTCCCACTGCAGGGCACGGGCCTACTCTACAATCGAGAGTACGATTGACTTAGAACAAATGTAAAAATACGTGCATACGATTTTAATTATTAACTGCGCAAATAGGAGTACTGGTACCAAATAGTCACGAAGCACAGGCAATTTATAACATAAGCGACATCTTTGTAATATGGATCATCAACAGAACCTACAATAGATTTCAATGTCAGTGAAAGTATTTCCGATAGATGGCATTAGTTTGTAGAAATAACTACATCCATATAAATTATTACTTGAGGACTGGCTATATCCACAATCTGTGCGAAGCCATAACAGAAAAAAACTACATACATTAACTCACGCCTTTTTTCCAAATGGGGATAGACACAGGTGCTACCAGGACACTCATGTTTCACCTTGTGTGTTCCGTCGCATGCTGTGATAGGGGCGAGCCTATCGAAGCCTAAATTCAAGACTCCGGGTTGATACTTAATGATTAAACAAATCCAATATCACTTTGTCCGACCCGGGATTCGAACCAGAGACATTAACAAATTAAATCAAAATATCCTAGTCAGATCTATAAACAAACCCATCTTATATTTGTGGACATACTAGTGTATAATGTATATGGAAGATATTACACGTACCTATGTAGTGCAATTAGTAGATATTATGTAGGTAAGGAAATAAAAGTAACTTAAAGAAAACGCCGTAATTTTAATGAAACTTAATGAAAAAATACTCCCAATAGATTCATTGAACGAAAACATACATTGATAAAAATAGTATATTTCATTGATTTCAATTTAATCGAATACATTTTAATATGATCGACTTTGGACACCATGATTCCATTGCAGAAAAACAATCCAAAGGCATTTAATTTATTCATTCTCAAAAAGTCTTCCCAGAGCAAAAATATCACGAAAACATAATTTGCAACCCAACAGAGCGTTTGTTGTCTCGTACAAATATTAGTTTTGATACAAAGTGATAGATGGCGTTAGCAGTATGAATTAACAATTTGATGAAGAAAATAATTGAGATCATGGATAACTAACTATTTTACTATAATAATATAATAATAATAATTTTTTATTGTGAAAAATCTCCAAGAAGATACAATGTACACATTCACATTTTACAGTCATTTGTTTATCAAATATGTGGGTCCCAAAGTAGGCAAGCCCGTATCTTGGGCACCCAACTATTTAAATGTTATATTATAGTCCGTTTGAACGAATCCATGACGTCCATATACCTACTCATTCATTCCCACCAAAGGGATTATTTTTTAGATATTTATTTAGCTGTGTTTGCTTCTGTTACTACCGATATGACATCATTTTATATTTTTATATTATATTTTTATTTTAGCGATTTTGTAAGATTATTCATTAATAATATTTATCGTGAGAATAATTTATTTCCATTACTATTTTCTTTGGGTTAGTTGATCGAAACAAGATTTTATAAAAATCTCAAAGTTTTTTATTTATAAAAACAGTATTACCAATATTTTAATAATACAATTTGCTTACAAGTATACAAATCTTTTGCGTAAAGAACAGTATTAAATTTTTATTTGACAGCCTCCATGGCGCAGTTGGTTAGACGCCGACTGGAAACGAAAGGCCGCGGGTTCGATGCCCGCACCGAAACAATCAATACTCGTGTGAACCACAGGTATTTGTTTCGGGACTAGGTGATTGTGAGACCGAAAATTGTCTCGTAGTGTTCGATATCCACGACACAAGACTCGATCTTAGTGTGGGGTTAGGATTATACATATATGTGACTGCTGTGTGTATTTTTTTAATGATTTTAAAATATAAAATTGGTACAAATACCAATAATAGGAGGTGTCAACGCAGAATTTATAGTATTACTCCAATAAATTTTTCTACCCATTTTTTATTTATTTATGCTAGATTTGTGCTTTATTTAAACACAGAAAATCAGTCAGTCTTAAGATAAATATACTATTAAAACTAAACAGTTGCTACCATTACGCCGTTACGCACAGTCTGTACGTACTGCGATGGTACGGGAACAATATAATTATTATTATCACTAACCTTATGAGTTATATTACTTATAACTAATTAGTAATTACATACTTATATTGGCAGGGTACAGTTTAACAATAAAAAAGTAATTATATAATGTACTGAGTAAGGGATATTAAAAACATAATTGTGCATAATGTTTAAAATAGAATGATGTCGTTCTACTGTGATATTCTATTTTTTATAATCATTCAATGCCATATTTATACGGCAATTAAAACTGACAACCACCATGGCGGATTAGACCACAATTTCTTTAACTTTTCCCTAGGTGGCAGTATTCTGTTATTACTGTCTTTCCTTGGTTCAGGCATTTTTGCATATGACATAAGAACTTTACAGTCTACTTTATTGGTTAACAAATGATCTTTCGTACGAATTTCAACTATGCATGCACGCATTCCGGATGATTTCAATTTTGAACCCTTCTGTTCTAAAGGATCTATTTCTTTTGAAGCAGAATTGCACACTGTAACATTCATTGTAGTGACGGTGTATGTAGTAGACAAATTCCTTGGTACAATTTGGGTTTCATTAATAGTTGCATTTGTAATTGGCTTCGTTGCTAGAGCTTTATCTGCTGTAGAGTTTGCAGTATACCTTAACGATGAATTCTGATTAGGTTCTTCGGTCGAAGCAATTATTGACAAGGTCTGTGATGCATTTGTTAAAGACACTGAACTTGTCGTTTCAATGGAGATGGCTGTGGTAGGGCTTATTGTTGTTGTATTGCCAACCATCGATGTTATGTTTATTAACGGCGATTCTTCAGTAATAGCTGATGAATTCTCGGTTTTTGTTACAATTGTAGTTGATTCTGTATACATCGGTTCTGTAGGTGGTTGAGTTTTAGCATTCACTACAGGGGTAGTAAGCGGTGCGACGTTCTTTATCATAGATGTATTAGTTGTACACACTGTTGTGTTAACGATATTGAACTTACGGCTTCCCTCAGTAAAGGTAGATACGACTTCACAAGGCACTTTCAATGCTGTGGTCTGGCCGTTTTCTTGAATTTTAAGTGTACAAGTCGCTTCCTCATTTTGTTTTTTATTAGGTGATGACGAACTGTCTTGTAGATAATACCTTCTCCTGTAGTAATCGTCGTTATAATAATGTTCGTGGTAGTTGTTATGTGAGCGACCCATATTGTACAAAGCCAAGCCTGTAAGGATATCTCGGTAACGGCTATCCGAATACCTATACTGGTTAACATAATAAATGTATTGAGGAGATGTGTAATAAGTAGGAGCGAAAGTCGCTCTATGGGTATATGAGTTGTATTCATATGTTGATTGACTTTGATCCCCGTAAGTTGGACGAAATACAGGTGCGTTATGGAAGGGTTTCTGGTATAAATTTGACCACGATGATGGTGGAGAGTAAAGCTTGTGGCTTCCTGATAACGATGGTTCGTTATAACTTCGTATCAGCGGCCTTGATGTACTTGCACCAGATGACGTCGAGAAAACTGAAGGAATACTTGGTTTGGTCCCGTAATTTGATAAACCCGATGACGATGAAAGAGAACTTGGTTTACTTCCAGGTCCAAATCCTGACAATCCGCTATTTGACGAAGGATACCCATGAGAGCGTGTCTCGGGATGGGAAAGTCTTCCAAATCCGTACACTCCATTTAATGATGTAAGGTAACCGCGAGAACTAGATCCTGATAAACCTGATAATGAAAACGGGTAGCTGTGAGCACTTGATCCTGATAGTCCCGACGACGCCGGGTAACTGTGAGAGATCGAAGTTGAGCGACTTCTTGAACTCCATGATGACCCGCGACTGCTTGATCCCGAGCTTCTACCGGAAAATGAAGTTCTTCCAGAACTAGAACCTCTACCTCCGCGACATTCTATGAGCGCGCTCAAACTTACAAATAACAGGCACAACAGCAACGCTCTGTTGGCCATTATATACGACCTAAAGTCTCGAAGATACGCGCGCGATTGATCTCGTACGCGTCGATTGGTTTTATTTTAACCAGTGGCGTAGCTAGGGGGGGGCGGCAGGGGCGGTCCGCCCCGGGTGTCACCCCAAAAGGGGTGACACCCGAGCCCAACTTTGACCATCAGTTATAGTTCTTTCTACTTCTACCTATAAAAATCAAAAAATTGTGGCAGAGACCATAACCGCTACTAATAAAATAATCTAGGTACCTAAGTACAGTATTGTACCACAAGCATAATAAATTGATACCTATATAAATACAAATAATGTACCCACCTTAGACTAAGGAATAACTAGACAGAGCAATAAAAACTTCATATAGTAGTACTCCTTACTCGTGAGCCATTTTGTCATTAAGGGATTTCGTGGGTTCAAAAAATCGTTTTTTTTTGGCTTTTTAATTTCTACAACATCTCAAAAATAGCAAAAGAGACAATAGATTTTGCTGTACGAAAATCGGAAGAATACAACATGTTGATGGAACGACGAATTCGTCGCAAGAAGCGCATGCCCGATGAGTTAACATCGTCCACCGATGCTGGACTAACACTTAGAGCGGAACTTCAAAAGGACATGTTACAATGTCTTGACAGATTCAATATTGAACTCGAAACAAGAGTAAAGTCCATTAAAGACGTAGTTTCATTATTTGAGGCTGTACAGTCGAAGACTTTGCTTTCGGCAAACACTGAACAGTTAAAATTTGCAATATCAAAATTTACTAACCTTTACGATGAAGTATCAGAAACAGAACTACTTTTAGAAATACCAAGGTTGAGAAGACATTTAAAAGCGGCTAATATTACTGTCTCTAATTGGGTGACACTGGACTATTTAAAATTCATTGTGGAATGGGATTTTACAGAATCTCTTCCGAATCTAACAGTCGCACTAAAGTTATTTATAACAATATGTGCATCAGTTGCTTCATGTGAGAGAAGTTTCAGCAAATTGAAATTAATAAAAAATTACTTGCGGTATACAATGACTGAAACCAGATTAAATAATCTTGGTATTTTAACAATAGAACATGAAGCAACACAAAATATACATTTTGAAGACGTGATTTCGGAGTTCGCAAGTGTCAAAGCTAGAAGGAAGAAATTTTAATTTTTGGCATACCTACTGTTTTACATAATATACTACTATTTGTAATACTCTTATTTTAATAAAACGTAAACGATTATTACTTTTTATTTTATACATTGTGTTTGAGTTTTGGGGTGACACCTACAAAATCCGCCCCGGGTGCCACCTATGCTAGCTACGCCGCTGATTTTAACCGTTTCTTCCTTAAGTGTGTGTAGTGCGTCATTAGATGAAAACTCGTCCATTGGGAATAACGTCTAGCGGTCTTGCTCCGTTTAGTAAGCTGTGGTCCGGCGATACCATCCGTATGAGGAAAATAAAATGATTGCTAAATAAATAATAAATGGAAGTGGCACTTTGTCGGCTACATAAATCTATACGATATTATGTATAAAGCTGATGAGATTTTTTTTGTTTTTGCCCGCTAATCTCAGGAACTACTGATTCGAATTGTTTTTTTTTTTAGATAGTCTATTTACCGAAGAATTATATATAACTTTATACCATGACCAATAGGCGCGGAGCAGTAGTGAAAAATGTTTCAAAAACGTGGAAATTTTATTCCTTTTGAGAGCTTTCGTTGCGTGCGCTGTGTAAACTGTTGAAGTTATGCAATAATTATTATGTATAACGGAATTGTTCCATTAATA
Organism: Theretra japonica; assembly: GCA_033459515.1. NCBI lineage: Eukaryota > Metazoa > Arthropoda > Insecta > Lepidoptera > Sphingidae > Theretra > Theretra japonica. The sequence goes on from CM065936.1 coordinate 4,603,175, forward strand.
TCATTCTAAAAAACCGCCGATAGTATATGTCTATCTTTCTAGGTTGGCTCACTATAACCGTTTTAACAGTAATCAGATTTTTGCAAAAATAGTGCATTTATTTGCGATTGGGTTATTAAACATTTTATGGTATTAATCCTTATCCAAATAAATACGTCATTAATTACAAGCATTTAATTTTGAACAAAGTACCCTTTAACAGTTTTAACATATCTCCGCAGCAAAATCATGATCATAAAGCGTGCGTATATTTATTAAGCTGAATGTATGAGACGGGACCCAACGGGATGTAACAAGCAGTATAGAGGACGACAGCACAGACGGCAGTCACGTTAAGATTAAATATAAAACAAATACGGCCTTATTCATAGTCGAGTTTTAAAATCCGTTTTAGCTATCGAATGTTTTGTCTTCTTTACTCAAACTGCATTCAAAATTCGTTCGAAAGGGGCAAAACATTTGATAATTAAATTACGTTTTAAAACTGTCTATGAAAAAGGCCGTTAGTTACTGGTGTGGACTCGAGTCAAAAACTATCTGCATCCGGGCGGAGCTAGGCCGGGCCACTAGTATATGATAAATAAATAAATAATCCGGCCTGTATACTTCCCGCTGTCGAGACATCACATCGATTGAAAGGGCTTAGGCCATAGTCCACCAGGATGGCCAATTGCGTGTTGGCGAACTTCAAATATCATAGAAATCTTACAAATCGCTATGTCATGCATGTTTCCTCACGATGTTTTCCTTCATCGTTATAGTGCGTGGATATTGACTGTCAATACACAGATGACTCCGAAAAGTCAGAGATCGACTGTGGGATTTGAACCTATGACCAAGAAATATAGTATATACGTATAGTATATAGCAAAAGATATACGTATATCTTTTGCTGCGCATCACATCGGATTTCCCGAGGTCAGGCAAAAACTGTTAAAACAAAAATAAAAAGGTGGGCTGTTTACAGAATATTGTTTCAAAATAACTATGCGGATGTTTTTATTTCTTTATATAAGTACATAATCGCTAATTCTACGTAGGGAATATTTGTACAGTAGCAAAACCTTCATGGACAAAGAATAATTTCGCCTTAATATTAAAGACGTCTTTCTCTGGGCGGTCCCTCATACTTCTGGTTCCAATAAATAAAATTATTTTTCTGCACTTTAACGAAACCAGTAAATAACAATAATTGAGTATATTCTATAATAGGTACTTAATAGGTTTTATGAGCTCAAAAAACTAATAACTCCAAAATACTTAAAATCGCAAAAAGTTTTCGTTATCGATTTGTATTTTACAAGCATTGCTTTGTAATTCATGGCGTTGTTTAGTTTTGCTATTGTGTTTGAGCGGTCGTACAACTTACCATCAAGCAAATGGAATGCTCGTCTCGCCATTCATAGCAACAAAAAAATTTACGTGGAACACACAACTTTTATAGTGGCGCGCAGTTCTACTGCGCCAGAGAAATTATTTATTTATTTTTATCGAAATCAAGTTTTATCTCGGCTTGTTTACTAGTTCGTTAACAGTTATGTTTAATTCTTCCTGAAACACAAGTTTTGGGTTGTAGTTAAGATAAGATACCTTATTTATAACTATTGTAACACCTTCAAGAGTGACCTTCAAAATTCAGCTTTTATACTATAACACTGGCAAAATTTCATTTTATTGAAGTTTGAAGATGTCATGAATATAAAAGCTGAATTTTATATATGTTGTTAAGGAAACTATCAATAGGTGTTTTCTTGGTAGTCAGGCACTTGTGATGGTTATTTCATCTTCCCAAACACATTAAAGCTGATAACTTGCAAAGCCACCACTTTCGCATCTTCATAATAGCTGCTCGTAAGATGCCTATGTCAGTCATGCGCAGACAAGGTTTTAGCTTTTATAAAACGACGAAAGTTTTCGCTTACGGACTTGCTCTAATACCTCTACATTTCTATTGACCATCCTATCGTCTAAAACCCGTTTGTAACCCTTAAACTGACGTAAACAATATATCATCCAACCATCCGTCAGTAATCAGTACTTGAATGGCTGTTCGTGAGACTTTTCAACATTAACATTGAACGGTAACCATGAAAGACTTGCTGATGCTTACATGCGGTCACCCACATGCAACGGTGGGCAGGTGGGTAACCGCAGTGCCAGAACACTATCCTGCCGCTTATTATATGGTAGTCCTATTTATTGGATGGAAATATGAAGCTCGGATCGGTCCTAAGCTAAGTCTTCTGTCTGCTTAATGTTTTTTTGCCAATACTGTCATCTTACCAACCGTAGGTAATTCCGAATAGTCTTCAGGACTTTATGAACCCAATATTTACTATTTAAATAAATAAATACACTCAACAGTCACATACATAGTCCTGACCCCACATTAAGATCCAGGATTGTGTCGTGAGTATCAGAAACTACGAGATATGACTAGTCTCACAAACACCCAGACCTAAAATAAATACCTGTGGATCACACTAATATGTATATAATTTATTGCGGTGCGGGGATCGAACCCGCGACCTCTCGTTTCAAAATCAGCGTCTAACCAACTGCGCCACAGAGGCTGTCAAATTAATTTACATAAAATCATCAATACATGGGTACCTATAATTATACCATATCAGCAATTACTTAAATATTAATAAATACTAGTTTTATTAACTATTGAGTGAACAATATGCTTTATTTTTAAGAGGAAAATCTTAGCTATGTATAATTTATTCAATTTGACATACACGTTATGTTCCATTAATAAACGCTGTATAAGCAATTACACATAAATCTTAACGTGATCATTATAACATAGATAATTCCGCTGCCAAGACTCCTTGTATGTAGTGGAATAAGTAGCTACTTGCAGCCTTCGTCAACTACATGTTGTTCTCCGGAAACGAAATCACTGACCTATTACCATTAACCGTAACTCCTAATAAATGCCTATAACAAATCCTATGACAAAACTGTGACAACTACCCAGTGTCACGTGCAACGCACCGCCTGCTCGCAACAATCACTTGTAAATAGCAATCAAATATTTTTTTAACCCGTAATCAACTCTGTGAAGGCGAAACTGTCATTCTGCAACAGTTTTTGTGGCTGCCACACAAAGCTGACACGACAATCGGTTAGTTTTCATCATGACGTCGCCGCAGCGGCACATTTAAAATGTTACTCGCAATAATAGTGTTTGTTACGCTATTACTATCGGATGTGCAGTGCAGTGAAGGGAACGTCAAACAGGTCAAACCTTACATGTTCCCAGTGCCTTTCGAATTGCCCAACCGAAACGACCGCGCCGATCAGTGCTGGCTCCGGATCGAAGATGTCGAGTTGGTGGAGACCGTGACCGTTTATTGTTACATCGCACAAGATTTCCTGCGCAGCTATATTAGAGATTATAACTCTCGGAAGATGACAGAAGACAAAGCGGACGTCAGCCTGTGGAGTGAGCCCCGGCGGGTGCCAGACGAAACCTACAACAAGCAACCAGACAACGAGCCCATAAAAGACTGGAAAATGACTACGGTGATGGATCCTACCACACATGTTAGACTGTATGTGACCAAAAGTGCGGATTGTAGACTAGTGATGTACAGCAGGGAAGGAATGACAAACTATCAAATTAATTGTGAAAAGATTTTATTTTATATAAATGATCGCATGGCTGGGAAAGCTGGAAGTATTCGTGTACACAGTACTCTGTTCGTTATGTGTTATTTGTTTGTATATTTATTTATTTAGTTCTTAAATAATTTAGAATAATGGCTTTTGTTAAAATTGTACGTAAACACAAGGTGTAAAAACAATAACAGCATTTGTTAAGTATGACAAACAAATACTTAAATGAGACGAGTAATAATGTGGCTTCGTTATCTGCTCACTGAAGGTCGTACTGACAACGATTAGTTCCAATTCAGTAATTCTTTACAGTTTAAATAACTATGTGAAATTATCATAATCAGTTTATAACGATATAAGAAACCTCGTATTGTTTCTTACTAATTTAAGTGTATAGGGTTAATCAGTGGAAACTCACATAAAACCATTAATGTACACGTGCTGATAGAAGACTGATATTAGCGAAATTATTTCGAATAATGTTTTTCGTTCACAAGTTTTATTGAAACACTAATTAAAATGAAACACTCCTCTAAAGTATGAGTAATATGTAAGAAAACATTCCGCAGTGTCACGTATTTTAACATACGAGTAATTAGGGCTCGGTTAGTTGTTGAACCTCACGTAAAGCTATTAAACAGATATTAATGACTGGTTCGATTCCAACATTGGTAGCCACATTGTTTGATTGCAATTTTAAATAATTTTGCGCTTCGGCGAACACTTCAAACCTACATCCTCTCATGACTTTTATCAATGCCACTATCATTGACTTGTGTAGAAACCCTGAAGCCTGATTGCATATTTCTTTCAATTTCTAACACTGAAGTTGTCAATAATCCAAGTAAATGCACTCCCCGCCAAGTTCTATTGGTGTAAGGTAAAGTAAAAACTCAAGCAAGTGATATGGGGACGGGCCTATGCCTAAATATGTACCTGATAACACTAATGGCATAAAATATATATAGATTCAATTAAAAATCACCTATTACATATATTAATTCATGTTGATAAACACATGCCTGTGTATTTTTGAAAGGGTAAGCAGAGGAAAGATCGAAGTTATTTCTGTCCAAAGATGTGATGAAACGAGCCTATCGTTATGCCAAATATAAATGCCTGTCCTGGGATTTTTTTATGAAATTGTCCAACTTGAAAAACTGTAAGAGTGTGTGTTGCAACCTAGGACATATGTAAGTCAGAACCAATGAATATAATTTTCCTTATCATAACATGTACTGATGGAATTTCCCAATATAAAATGTATGCAAGTGATATTAGTGTTTATATAAATTACCTGTGGATGACGTACTGTCAATGTATTCCTCTAAATTCTAACGGCTTTATTCATAGACAGTTTGACACGTATTTTAGTTATCGAATGTTTTGTCTTCTTCGCTCAAACTCAATTCAAAAGTCATTCGAAAGGAACAAAACATTAGAATTTAGAGGAATACATTTTGTATTGCGTAATAATTTCTGCATTTGTTATAATTTATGTATATGTAAGTTGCAAGAGTGAGTACAACATAGTGTCAACGTCATTATATAGATAATAGTAAATAAATTGTGTTTTAATGATTATTATTGTTGAATATTCAATAATCTTTCTAATGTATATTCTGTTATTATCTCTTTGAATACTAAAATAACCTGTTTTACATCAACATTTTGGTACATGAAGTAGTTATATGTTCGCGAGGTTTTAAAAAAAGGCTTTCCTAGAATAATACAACATTGTTTGTACCTAATATACTGAAGATAAAGATTTGTAGGGAAATATAATATATAAAACGAAAACACTAACTATTTATCTCAACTCGAATCAAGAATCAGGCATAGGTCTATTTCAAAAATATCAATTTTCAATTATTATTTTTTTGTTAAAGTGTCAACATAAGAAAATTCTTATTCCTGGCTAAATAGCAACGCGTCTTAAAATCAAATGTGTATGATACAGCACAAAATGTTGAAAAAAAGACAATAAATAATAATAACAAATGGATTTTAAAGGAACGATATGGATTGACGGACAGTAACATAAAAGGCTTTCTGAATCCGTCAATGCATGAGGTTGATCAGAAGCCAGGAAGCGGAAGAATTCTAGGATAGAAAGAAATAACCTTACACATGTGCCGACTACTCAAGGAATATAACATAACAGTAATTGCAATTTATTAAGCTCACTTTAAAATATAATGAAAATGTAGTTACAAAAGGAATAATAAAAGTCACCTGAGTAACTTGATAAACCAGTATTTATTAAAATAAAATGCGAGCTCATGTGAGCATAATGTAATAATGCCTTTTAGTGGGTTTTCCGAATTTCAATTTTTATCCCACACCTACGTAAGGCCGGATAAACATGATTTTAATTATGCTGCATAAAAATAAAACGATTTTTAAAGACGTAGAGTCAACACTTTTTCATTCATTTATTTCTGAATCATTTGCACGACGCGAGAATCGATCCACGGCCTTACATTAAATAAAGGTAAGTTAACTTCGATGGTAAATTTACAAATCAGAGTAAACCTACTGGTTTAGGGAATACTTTCCCTATTACGATTGCCACCCTCAGAGCATTTTCCTCTCAACGGAATTTTCATTACAGAAAAGCTTTCCCCTTTACGCGTCTATCTTCAACCAATTTTGTTAATAACAAAATATATTGGCAGCCAATATTATATGGTAAGACCTTGCAGTATATAGATTATAGCTACATACTACCTATATTTAGCCTGTAGGACATATACCTTCTTTTTTTATTGCAATGAATAGCGAGACAAGCATGCCATTCGCCTGGTAAGCTATACTACCGCTCATGGACAGTGGCAAAACTAAACAACACCATGAATTACAATGCAATGCTTGGCATTCCACTGCGCTCCCCATCCTGAGACTTAAGATGCTAACTTTCATTATGTCCAGTAGTTACTTTGGCTAGAATGGTCTTTAAACCGGAACACAAAAGTGCATTTACACTGCTGTTTGGCGGGAGAAATGGACATGACTTTTTTAGCAGATCCAATCCAAGTCTTTAACTGTAAAAGATCAGTGTTGTTTCTCAGTAGGTACTAGGTACATATTATATCCTCGTTTTATTATAACTCATATAGAAAAATTATTAAACTTTTTTACTAAAACTATTAAGGTTAAATGAAAGAAAATGACATTGTTTAGACACTTGAAACAACAATGCAATTTGTCTTTCAGTTAACGCGACACGTTTATGTTAACAAGTGTTCGTTTTCAAAAAAACACGAGGATATAATGATACAATGGATGTAATGACATCACCCTGCGCATTGTAAAGAGCGCTTGAAAACAAAGTTAAAATGATAGCTCCTCTGATGTTCTCACATTTTAATTTATTGTCCATTCTTACACCGGACGAAAACAATAGATTATAAGCTCCACACTGTAAACGCTCACGAAATCAATTTATGTTATTGACTGCAGTATTTCAGCATCATTGGCTAAAAATATATGCATCTGTATTCTGTAGTCATTTACATTTTACACATAAAGGTGAATTTTATGCAATAATATTTTACCAACCCTGAAGCCGTACAATGTGGACTGATTGTAAAGTCCAAATCTCATCACAAATTGCGGAGGAACCCGTGCGTCGTATACGGGCGATGTGAAGCTAAAAGTCCCGAATTCCATTCTGTGTAATAACATCAAATTAAACGGTGACACGAATATTTTATTTTGTACTTGTTTCCAAAAATAACCCGAAATCCGAGGGTAGCACCCTTCTTGCGGTTTTTATTTTCCAAATAAGCCTATAGGCTCGGTACTCGGTATAAATTATAATTTATACCGAGTACGAATAGGAATAAATCTTGAACAACAATAACGTTCATAAAATATTGCTTTCGTTGTTTTGATATTTCGAAAAAACAAGTTAGCGATACGATTCTTTAGAGAGATATGTCGAGAATAGTAAAAACACTTTGAAATTAGCAAAGACATAGATAACCTGCTACACGATTTAAAAAAACGAGGGATTAATCTAACTACTTGTGTTGTAGAAGCAAGATACATTGATTCTACTAGAAATTCAGATTAATATCTGTGAATCATATTTAAGTCTTGTGATTTACCCATACCAAGATACCTCATAAGCTGGGTACTCCATTTCACATTTATGAATTTTGCGAAATTATAATTCTCACTATATTCATATGTGTATGTATCAGCTAGCTATTTAATGATGTTTTTATTAGAACGTCATTTATAACCGACTCCGATAATAAAAAGCGCAATGAATCACCATTATAACTGCACCATTAAAATGGCACAGTTGAATTGTTTCTGCGTTGTTAAAGGTGCAATATAAATAATGACGATAGTCGTTTCATCAAGCACAGCCTGGTGGTATGGGCAGAAAAATTAGATATCGCGTGTTCAAGCCTCATTTCAAAATATTTTTGTGTGCTTAAAGAATTATAGGCAACCTCGGTGCGCAGTGGGTGTAAGACGAAATGCCGCAGGTTCTATTCCTATACTAGGACAATCGTTTGCATAGCCCATAAATATTTATTTCGGTTCTGCGTGTTGTGACTTGTGAGACCGCCACATGTCACGTTCTTTGTGACACCTGCGACAAAACACTTTGTATCTTTAATCTAAAGCCCTATTTACACGGAGAGTTTTTCGCCTCCAAGATACGATTATCGTAAGAAAATAACAAAGTCGCATCGTGTAAACATTTGTCAGAACATGATACTCTATGACGGTTATGACATACGATAATCGCATACGATTCTCGCCACGAGAAACGCTCCCCGTGTAAATGGGGCTTTACTGTGGGAAAAGCACTTTAAGCGGCTGTTAGGTGTATTAATTTACTATATTTAATATTTACATTTAGGCACGAATGACGAAACATACGAGACGTAATCTTGTATATCATATAGATTTGCACGACTTGTGCTATCTACTGTACCTTTTTTCTATTGGGAAAATCCGGTTGGATTTCCGTATAAATTGAATTATTTCTGGAGTATGCCGGATATCCACCGGCCAAAAAACCTCATGAAATTCGATTGGCACATTGAAGAAACTCTGAGATCTCACAATAAACTAATACTGAAATTCATTCAATGCGTTTCTTGTACAAGTACTATATATAGAAGATTTCCTTTCTCATCTACGGCACCTAGGTACTTGTTTATAGATTAAAGTAAGTAAAAATTAAAAACAAAAAATAAATATAATTACAAAATACCATCGTATTTTGCACTATTTTTCGGCGACATATTTTCTCAATAACTAAGACTGCCATAGACTATTACTTAAATCGGTATTTCAGGCGATACTACTTTACGTCACACGTCTAAAAATTCATTAGATGCAACTAATATAAACCACTTATTAAACAAGACAGATACATAAAACCGTCCTAGTATGAAGTATATGAACAATTGGCGTTATTATCGTTTTAAGCGATCTCATCCAGACAACCACATGATGGATTAGTCCTTACCACAATATTTCTTCTGAGATCATCGTATGTAATCGTAAAGTATTCGCTTGAGCCTTGAAATGAGTTTTGTGGTGTAAACAGTGCCATAAGAGAATAATATCGCACCCGCAGAAAGCCGAAGGGCAAAGATTATTATCATAATAATACACAAATATGCCGATAGAGGACAAACTAATAAGGGCTTGTTTTCGGAAAAGAAAATATTATTTTCCAAGCGATATTATTAATTATAACGTGACATGGCCCCGCTCGTAGGGATTACGATTGGGAACATTTTTGTAATCCGTATTGAAGGGAATATTATTATTCTGTATTAACTCTAACTCAAATATTTTTATTTATTTCGTTTAGATGTAAGATATGAATTAGGGACAAATGTTTGTCGTTGAGGAAATATAAATTTATATTTTCAGCAACTGGTGTTCAACTTTTTTAATAAATTGTAATGATTCCTGGCAGTATAATTTAGCGTATTGAATAAGTACCTAAATAAAAATTAAGATAATTTTAATTTTTTCATTAAAGAATTGCAAATGTCGACGCAATTGCTATTACTCACGCAAAGGCGTTGCTTCTTGAAAGTTGAAACAATGTGTTATACATATCAGCCCATATACATACGTCACACAATAGGCACACGTCTTCTCTACAATGAGTACGATCGAGAGTGGTTAGGCCATCATAGTCCACCACGTAGGCCTAGTGCGGGTTAGCGGACTTTACATACCATAGAAATTCCATAGATTTTTTTAACCTACATATATCACGCCACTGTAGTGTAAAGGTCAACTTAATAGAAAATGTTATGATGGCTAAATCATACAATTATAATGACTTAATATCGCGGCATAAGTACAGTAGGCATATGTACTATTTTGCAAGTTGAAAACAAGTCTTGAATAGCCCGTAATTTTCTGTGCAAAGTAAATATACTCGTATGCCTCGGTGGCGTAGTTGTACTACGATACGATTAAAACGCAGTGGTATATCGGGTTCGAATACCGGGTCGCGCAAAGTGATATTGGATTTTCTATTCATTATCAGTCCGGAGTCAGAAACTTGTGCAATGAATGCAATATATACATAACAACCTATGTGTTAATTTGTGACGCTGTAGAAAACATTGTTATCTCTAATCACTGCAATTTTCATGACGGTGGTTTAGAAACGTGTGTAGATGTGTTATCTGCATATCTAGGCCGATTATAAAATTACGTATTACATTACCTACCTATTTTTTTCTAAAAGAGAATCACACATCTTTAATTTTACATTAGAGCTACATTCAAAAGCCAAAGTTCACAGCATATTTTACAATGTTCATGCTCATCCGATAAGGAATAGGGAAAAGGCAATTTGTCTAAAAAGTTTAATTAATTGTAGGCGAGCGGAACCGCACTAACCTCCACGGGCTGCTAGTGACATCTCGTGACGACGCCCATAAATTAATCAAGCGGTAACAGTGAGGTCATTCATACATCCACAATACATTGATATATAAAGGATCATCTCGAGCACAGATGTCGTAACTGTCGCATATAGCAGACAACGTTCGAAGTATGGTTCGAACTACATATGACGATGTCCATAATATTATCGTCAAAGTTACTTGTGCAACTGAGCCTCATTTTATTTTACGAAGTATATGATAGCAGTACAAATTAAATCAGATGTCAATAAAATATTGAAAATTAAATTAATTGAATCGCTATTAACATCGATAGAGTTTCTCGCGACGAGAATCGTATGCCATTATCGAATGACATAACCGCCATAAGATTATCGTGTTCTGACAATGTCGACACAATGTAACTTTTTTATATCCTTACGATAATCGTATCTTCGAGGCGAGATATAAAGGTAAATAGGGCTTTATGATCTATGATTTATTATGCACATTTACATCTTTGTTAACCTGATGAGGTTACCGAAGTGATGGAAATATTGTTGTGCCAGATTGATGTTCAATTTAGCATCAGCACTCAACAGCCACTATACTTCTTGCACGGATAAATAATTTAATAAACTGAAGAGATAGGTAGGTACTATATATTGTTATATATACCACCCGGTTCGGAGACAATTTTCAATAGATAAGAACTGGTAAGACGTTATTGTTGCTCTTTATAAATCAGTCTCTACAACAGAAATGGAAACTTGAGTTAATTCAATGCAGTTCATTTAGTCACTTATAAACCATAATTTATGTTTCCTGTAATGGTTGTTGCATTTGGCACAAACGAGGACAGTTGACTTACCATCCTCGTTGTACAAGCTATAAAAAATAATTTTAAAACATTAAACCGACTTCAAAATTGTAATAAAAAGAAACTAAACTTTTAATAAATCTAAAATATTTAAATAAGCCATATTTTTTTTACGTCGATGCCAAATATTTCTTTCAATGGAGACTCGAACGGCTGGATTACATATTATATACTTAATATTAGATATAATGCACAGGTTTAGATGACTGCTATGTTAAGGAATACATTACTCAAGTAGCTTTGCTGTAACGCTTTTATGGAGCGAGAGTTCATGAATGCAAAATGCTTTTGGATATATTCACAACTTAATGCTTTGAAAGGTCAAACAACTCTAAGATATCGCACAAACAAATAATATTATTTCCAATTTACAAATCTTCGACGATATGAGAACACTGACCTCATCAAAAACTTTTCTTAAATTTTATGTGAAATTGGATTTCAGATTCCCATCCTATCACGTTCAATATGGCTACAAAAACCGTTTGAACTAAAAGTATTGAAATAAATCTCGCAAGCGCCAACATTTTTTGACGAGAATAATATACTAGTACTCCTACTAGTACAGCGAGTTCAAATGATATAAGTACTTATTTTAATCGGATGGAATAGTAATGAAATTAGAAATCTTCACAGTTCATAAATCTAACCTTTAATAAGTATAAAAAAATTTTTTGGCGATGGGCTCGCCCCCTATCACATGGTGGGATGGAACATACAAGGCGAAATGTGGATGTCTTGGCCTCTGCCTACTGAAAAAAAGGCGTCAGTTTATGTATGAATGTTATGCATAACTTTGAGCCGACATGTGTGCAACAGTGACAATGTAACTTAATTTCTCGAGACGCCTTGTAAGTCGTTAACAAATTGCCACTGCCACACATTGCCGTGCCACATCTCAACAAATTAAGTGGTAATAACATAATTATTACAACTATTGTACAATTTAAAATATTCCCACAGATAAGCACACGACAAATATACGTGTGTTCTATGGAGATAAATAAGGGCCTGTCCATTAAACAGTAGCCAGTAGGTACGTTACCTATGTCCTATATCAACCAAAAAAATTTATGAATTCAATGAAATCACCATAACCCCCTATCAACGGAATAGAGAACACATGTACTTTATAAAATAGCGCTAACAGGAAATGCAAATTTACAATGACAAAAAATAATCACCGCCGACCGTGAACACCCACATCGCATAAAGATTTGTAAAATTGTTGCTGGCTTTTACGTATGGATAGAATAAGAAAGGCATAGTTCAATATAACCTACAAAATAACACTAGATAGAAAGATTTTTTGTCCCTCTCTCAAACCCGCCACTGCAACTCCTGGAAATCCTGGTTTGCTCCTGAGCAACAGTGGCATGCATTTTGATGAAAACTCAATCAAAAAAAGACTTCTACTGAAACTGAAGCAGACAAGACTTGTGTATAACCAAATTAAAGTTCTTTCTCGGTGTCTAATTTAAAATACACAAGTATAATAAGAGATAGAGCTACTAAGGACCTACTGTATGAATTGGCCTACTTATAGGTAAATTACAGAAACCACCCATAGCGATTAGATGGACGGTTGTACACATTTTTTCTATATTTTTCATGATCATAATTATGGTGTACAATAAAGTAAGCAGAAAAGCTAATAATCCTTAATTTTACTTTAAGGCGTGAGTAATATAGAGTATAGACTAGTGGATCCGTGTTAAATACATACCTACATAAACTCACGCCTTTTTCCCAGAAAGGGTAGTAGGTTTCGCCGTGTATTTTCCGTCCCACGAAGTGATAGGGGGCGAGCCTATCGCCATATCGCCGTGTTAAATACTACCTATATTATAAACACTACCTATGGAATTACACGTCGCAAAAGGCCATGGTCATTGAATTAATTACTTTTACTCGAACTGTAACGTGACGCAAATTAATAGTGCTAGTTAATTGTTTCATGTTTTAGGACAACTCGCCTATTTATTGAATGAAAGACTGTTTATGTATAGCGTGTGTTGCGCAATCAGATTGAAACGAAACGAATAGAATCTACCGCGTGAATTAATCATGGTTTCGTCGTGTATTGTAAACTCTCTGCCAAAGTTTGATTTGTTCATATAAATATTTTCTACTGACGCAGTATTGCAAAACTGGCACGGGAATTCTTGTAATTTTATCTTCAATAAAATAGTAATGTATGGATAAATAAATCATTTCTGGATTATATCATAATTAGTTCGTTCAACCTTTACGAGTAAAATGAGAAAGAATAAGACAATAATAAATTAATGATGATCTTCTGGTAGAAGGAAAAATCCACTGAAGCCGAAACTTGATAAGAGTTGCTTTGTGGTTGGCCGACGTAATAGCCGTGACGGAGTCGATACTTGAGGGATTATAAATGATATGTTGCCATAATGACGGGAATGTTATTGACGTTCTTTACCACAGCAAATACATAAAATACATCCATCCATCAGCCAAAAGAAGTCCACTGCTGAACATAGGCCTCTCCCAATGATTTCCACAGTGACCTGTTGGAGGCAGCCTGCATCCAGCAACGTCCCGCGACCTTTACCAGGTCGTCTGACCACCTAGTGGGTGGACGTCCTACGCTGCGCTTTCCGCTTCGTGGCCTCCATTCGAGAACTTTTTGGCCCCATCGGCCATCAATTCTCCGTGCTATGTGCCCCGCCCATTGCCACTTCAACTTGCTAATCCGTTGGGCTATGTCGGTTACTTAGTTCTCCTACGGATCTCCTCATTATTTTTTTTCCCAGAAGAGGTAGGTAGAGGATTTCCTGGTGGAAACCAGGACACCCACATTTCGCCTTGTCTGTTCCGTCCCACATTGTGATAAGGGGCGAGCCTATCGCCATATTGGGCATAAATTCCTGACTCCGGGCTGGTAATTAATACAAAAATCCAATATCATTCCTATCCTTCCTATATATCTATATGGCCTAACCACTTTCAATCGATTCTTTCGATTGTAAAGTAGGCCCGTGCCCAGCAGTGGGACGTATATGGGCTGATAAAAAAAAAAGAAAAAATATCATTCCGCGATCCGGGGTTCGAACCCGTGACCTCAGCGTCGTAACCGTACCGTAATCCAACTACGCCACCGAGGCAGTCAGCTATTAGGTATTTTATCTTACTCACTTGTTTTTAATATATTAGGGAACCACAACAAACTAAAAAGAATATGTTTTATTAAAAATATTATGGATTCAAAATACCACTTAGGCACTTAAGATTTTCGTGCAGTATTGTAAAAATATAAATAATGTTTGTGAAAATTTCAAGAATCTCGTTTGTAAGCAGATATATTTACGTAAATTTATTTTTGTCTTATTGCGATATTGCTGTTCGAGTGCAGTATTTTCCACATCCATTGTCGACGGCCGTTTTTATTCGGCCCATCCGTTTTACATTAAAATGTTACATTTTTATCGGCAATATATCTTTGTAGTTCCGTTTGAAAGTTTATTTCAATCGTAAAACGTTCAAATGAACATTACAATTACTAAGAAGTATCAGGATATGGTATGGTATGGTATATGGTATTGGTACGAATATTATTTGACATCATTCGGATCATACAATAAATATTTAAGGTGGCACGGCGATTGAAGATTCTATAATATTTTTATATCAATATTCTTACACCAGTAATACATTCGTAATATTTGATCAGATGACGTATATTGTATACATATGTATGTAGGTAAATTTAAGACGCGTTTTCATTTTCTTGAAAGGACTGCGACATTACAGAACCGTTCCGGGGGATAGTTTTATTCGTTCGTTTTTGTTAGCCCAAATACGAGTAATATACTCGTAATGATACGATATATTGAAGTAGCTTGTTGCTATTGTTGAACAATCTCTTTAAACGTGGATCAATATATTTTTAAATAATACAATTTGTGTATGTAGTTATTAACTTAACGTTCATATGAAAAATATTGTCAGTAGTTGCAAATTACTCCACAAAATAACTACCTATTTGTTACTACAGTAATTTACTGAGTTATACGAGTAATTATAGTTGTGTGATGCGTCAACCCTCTAGCCTCATTTCATTTCGTTTTTACCGTATACAAACAAGCCGCTATTAATTGTTATTTAATGATTCATCGCACAATAATGGATAGTCTCTACACTCCAACAATATTATTAAATAGTATCAGGGTACAGGTACGTACTGTATACTTAGTGACAACTGACACATTTCAAAATATGCCATAATTTTACATTCATATTTTTAGACCACTTCAAAAAAAACGAGGAGGTTCTCAATTCGTCGAAATCTGTTTTTAAATGTATGTTCAATGATTACTCGAAGATGCCTGAACCGATTTGAAAATTTGTTGATTGTTGATTTGTTGGCTAGTAAAGTCAATAAGGAAACTAATCAACGCGTACAAAGTACAATGAAATAGATTTTATTTCTTATTTTGTTGTTTTTTATTTTTACTGTTTTTTACTTAATAGTGATTTTTAGAAGACGGTTTTAATTTTATTATTATATTAGAACAGATAAAAATATTAGTATCTTTAAATAACAATTTTTATAACTTTTATATCAAAATTAAATTCAGCTGATTGAAAATGTAAGAGCTCTATTTCTGAAACAACATATCGCATTTCAATTACATGTACCCCACATGTTTGTTTTCTATTATTTGTTCTGCTGTCCGCTGTTACCTTTCCATTGTGTGTTCATTGCACCCACAACACTATTGTATATTCTATTCGGAATATAGAACATGACAATTTCCATTGTTTTATTTAGTTTGTCTCTACGATGTGACTACACATCGCTTAATTATAAGGGTTATAAAATCTTGATCTCAATTGGAATCAGACAATATCCTTCCCATTCAACGCAATAATTTTGACAGCCTCCGTGGCGCAGTTGGTTAGACGCCGACTGGTTTCATCGAGGCTAGTCATGGCCCTTTTAGCCATCCCGATACGGCGTCCGATTTCTTTCTCGCAGTTACCACTGTTAGAGATCAGCGACCCCAAGTATATAAATTCCTCCACTTTCTCATAATCTTTGAGCGCATTTGATGAACTTAAAACTTGAGCACTGTCCACCGTCATCACCATAAGTAGTTGAATAATGCGCCATAAATATGAATGAGGAACCTTGCGGACTACATTTAATATTTATGTTCTTATTTTAAAATATAATGTAAAATCTGTTTTAGTCAACAACTGATCAATGACTTAAGTATCTAAAAGTCACTTCCAAAACAATAAGTCTTCGAAAATAAAGTTAAATAAATACTGGAGGGTTAGAAGGCAATAAGTTTCCGTCGAGGCGTCGCACGTGACCTCTGCGACCGTGGCGCCACCGGCAAGGTCATCGGATCAGTAAATCCCCGCAAGATAACACCCACCCCCTTTCAAAGGGGTTGCATTATTACCTGACAACGTAATTGAAGGGAAAAAAAGAATTCAGAGAAGCAGTAGGTTAAATTTGGTGGGTATGTCATTTTTTCATGTAAGTAGGCAGCGTGCCCAGTAAAATAAGAAGATACTTCATTACATTACGATCCCTGACGAAATTTTTGAAGTAAAACTTCTTTAGTCACGCTTGACTTGGGGGCGAAACTGGCGAATGCATGACGAAAGCTTTACGGAAATACTGTGACACGACGAAGACAACGGAATTTGAAAATTGTCAATAGAGATCCATGATTAATAATTGAAGGCGATTAACCAATTTGGTCTAAGTACGGACAAGAAATTCATAATGACTAAAAAATCAGGCTCATTTTTTTGGTTGATTTCCCATTTTATTTTCATTCTACACCATGGGAATAAGATTTGTAAGAAAAATAAGGACATATAATTTATTGTAAGCAATATTCATAATTGTCACCTGTCAAATCATTAGTATGAAGTATTTATTTATTTATTTATTTATGCTTTATATACAAAGTATAAAGGCGGACTTAATGCCTGAGGCATTCTCTGCCAGTCGACCTATTTAAGTATTTGTCAAACTTCGTGTATATTATGTGTAAGTGAAAAATTATTGACAAGTGACTTTTAACATAAAAATAAAGTGCATAGATATATAGATTTGAGGTTAATTGTCGGTACGTATTCATTTTTCTTGAACTTATTTATAAATATACATTTATAAACATACATGTGTTTGGTTAAAAAAAAATTGGTTTTGGTTAAAAATTATATATGGTGGTGAAGGATAGGCCATTGTAAAAATTCGTCATAAAAGTGAATTTTATCAATTATAATAATAATAATGTAATCCGACCGATTACGGCCATGGCGACCACTTCGACCCCTTATAGGGCTTGGCGCTGATGCGCCCGGAGATGGCTTATATAGCCGATTTTCGCAGCAAACTCCCTTGCACAAAGTGAGCATGTGAGCTTACCGCTATCATAATTAAAGTGAATGGCGGCGAGTGGACGGGCTTTAAACTCATCGCGCTTGGCGTCGAGGTCCTCAAATTCGCGGATTCGCTTCTTCACAATCTCGCGCCACTCCGGTCGTTGTGCTGCCAAACTCTCCCAGCGAGAGGGTTCTATATTGCATCTTTTCATGTGACGTTTCTGCACATCTTTATATCTGAGGAGTTGTCCGCCATGCTTTCGCTTGCCCTCCTCTAGCTCAGAGTAAAAGATGCGCTTCGCCACTCTCTCCTCCGCCATCCGTGATACGTGACCGCACCACCGTAGTTGCCGACGCATCAAATATGCCTCAATGCCACCAACATTGGCGCGTCTTAAAACTTCGGTATTACGCACCCGATCCGACCATCTGATCTAAATGATGGAGCGCAGGCATTTTAGGTGAAATCGATCGAGAGTGCGTAAATGGTGACGATACACACACCAGGTCTCGGAAGAATAGAGAAGGTTTGGCAGCACAATCGCCATGTAAACCGAGATCTTAGTAGCCAGTTTAAGGTCGTGCGAGCAGAAGACCTTATCAATTATATATATGGAGCTAAAGAAGTTTTACTTCAGTCGTGTGGTCCAAAGCACACTCGTTTTTTTGTATTTTTAAACGTTGTATACTACATGAACCTTGTAGAGACTAGGGGGAAATTCCGTGCTGTCCAGCGTTTTTGTCATACCTATTATTGGTATCTATTATAACAGCTCACATAATAGGTCCCATTTAAATGTAACAATGATTTGATCCGTGGTGCTTTACAGCTGGCTTCTCTGGCTGTAAAAGTCGTTATGCGAGGTTATTTACCTCTTTAGTCCATTGTTTTTGCCACCCGTTTTCTTAGGGAGGGAAGTGGACAATAACTTATTTCCAAGACAAGTTAGATATTCCCTGAGACTCGCTGAGCTTCAATCCTCGGTGTCATTACAATGCGTGCCCACTGTTGATCCTGGCCTACAGGAGTTGCAGTGGTGGATGTGAAGACGGACTGTCTCCTAAAAATACTTTTAAACGTTCTTTGTTGAAAGATCGTAGACCAATACCACTATGGTATCTATGGATCATCTGTGAAGGTAAAAATAACGAGATATCGGATTCAAAGTAATATCGACTTTGAAATGAGTTTTTGCCATCCAGATAAAGAAGAAATTATGTAACTGAGAAAACCGTTTGAATTTCAGTATAAATAATAATTATGAAATATAACTTTCTATTATCGAAAGAAAAATAAGGCAGCGGATTTTTTTACATAAAAACGTTTCTTAGTAAGTAAGAATCTAGACAAACATCAATATTTAATTATTTAGATTACTAAATAGTAAATACCTTGTTTTTTTCAAAATAACATTGAAAGGTGACTTATTTAGTTACAGCACATCAGACTAATTATAATTGATGGTAATTACTCAATAAGCAAATGTGTGAATTTACGGGACAAGTACAATTAATTAATGTGGTCGTAATAATTACGAACTACTTAATTACACAATAGCCTCGTGCCGTGATCATATATTTCTATAGGTATATCAAAAGATACATACTTATATACATATAGTCACGCCTTTTTTTCCAAAGGGCGTAGGCAGAAGTGCTACCAGGAATATGGCCGTCTATCTCTACTAATACTGTAAATGGGAAGGTGTGTCAATTGTTTTGAGCTTCTTTTACTTTACGACGTGAATTTGCATGGAATTAGAGATACTTTGTATATTTTTATTATGAAATACAAATGAGGATAATGAGATAAGCCACTTGATGGCAACAACGACCATATTCGTCCACAACTCCAGAGGACTCTTTGGTGTGTAGCCGGCACTCAAGCAAAATCTGGGCACTGAGCTCTTTTCTTAAAAGTCCCTAGTTTATATCGAAAAATTCACAGTTTTTGTGAGTAAAAGTTAGTAAAAATAACTACAATAGTACTCAGTTCCCGTCAATCAGAATTATTAATAGCTGTTCAACTTCACCTCCATGCCAAAAGCTTTTGTTACCAACACGTCGATCGAGTTACGTTCTTCTAAGAAAGCTTAAATTTAATTCATTAATGTCACCAAATTGAAGCGGAAGATCAGTGATATTTCCTTAGTATACCATAGAATTGTATTTTATTTAAGCACTAATATCTTGTTTTCACGGAATTGTGTTTACTCCATACCGATAAGGAGTAAGCATAAACAAGGATACTGATATTTGGCTTTTTTTGTAGACGATTTTTCCTTCGCCGTTTTGATCCGGTGATAGAATATTATACAGTGTATTTCCAGGTCAGGCACTCGCTTTTGTAAAATATTTTTATTATACAAAATCTCATAAGAGTTGCCCAGGAATAACAACGTAACATATAACAAGCTCGGTGAACTTTGAGTGAGAGTAAAGATACATCGACCCTCCCCTCAGAGATATACAGGTGTCAACTTACGTGCACGTATTTTCCTTTCCAAGGTTAAGGCACTCATCGCTTCAAAGCCTTTTTGCCACCTAACCTCTTGACTTAATAATGACAACACAGCAATAATTTACAAGATTAATGCCCAGAACGCGATCGGCATGGCACAAAAAGTTCCGAAGATTAATGACCGAAAGACAGCAGAGATAGCGCGTGTTCTGTGGCAAACGAGATTGTTCATCACTGGCTGGCTATTACTCTGAAGTTTGAATCGCTGATATATCCAATTTGATGGACAGCCATCATATTTTAGTTTCGGTTTCAGTTAGTTAGTACTTTACTTGATTGATGTTTTGCTGGTGTATGATTTTCATTCATACTTATTCTATTGATCTATTATCTATATATATAAATTTAAAATAATCTTAGGATGAAAATATAATCTTTTATTTTAAACATTTCTGTAGACTGTATATACATTAATGTTTATATATTTTAATAATACGTAAGCCATTGAATCGTAGCCTTGCGGATACAGGATACTGGAGCTTGTCACGTTGTGATTTGAAGCATACTGTATTATAAGCTATTCTAGTTCGTTACATCATGCTGGCATCCGAAATTAAGGACGTGGTTATACGAGTAAGATCCCGAGCAGAATCACAAAAGACATATCCAATTACGTAAAATTGCAGCGCGAGTAGAAATATGGTATTTATCATTCAGTGCAATATTATCTATGCATACCACTTTGTTTCATTTTTATAATTTAAAATAGTTAGGTGTCTATATTTTAACTTAAGAGTACAAAAAATCAATTTATTACAAAAAATCCTATAGAATTATATTTTTTTATGTTTTAACTAAAGTAAGTTTTTAAATATCGAACATGTATTAGGAAGAATTAACAACGTCCATTCAACTTCATAGCAAGGTGACCTTTACCACAGACAACACTACCAACTACACTTTTATCAAATCTATACATATTATTGTACGTGTAATATATACTGTATCAGCCCATATATACATCCCGCTGCAAGGCATGAGCCTCCTTTACAATCGAGAGTACGATTGAGAGGGGTTAGACCATATGGTCCAGCATGTTGGCCTAATGCGGGTTGGCCGTAATAATAGAATAATTTCTAAATATGTACAACCTAAAATAACTTAACTCGTTGATGTACTAAAATTATATAACCTATGCAAGCAACACGTATTCCTCTATATTAAGACGTGAGTACTGCATAAAATAAGAATAAAGACGGAATCATACTAAAACCTTGTGATACTCAGCAACATACCGCAAAGGCCACTCTAGTGATAAAACCATAACACTAAAGGATACAGTACTTCGATCTTACGTTGCGACAGGTCTCACCCCTAGATAACACCCTTCACCGAAGATAAATGATAATCCGGACCTCGCCTTATGAATATGTATTAATTGGGGCTGCAGGGTTTTCAACTAGGGGTAATTATCGCTGTTATGTTTCAACAAATAACATCTTAACAATATTAATTCAGATTTGAGATGTTTAGCCAACCCGCACTAAGCCAGCGTGGTGGACTATAATTTCAAATTAAGAAAGGGAAATTCATATTATGCATATCAAACCAAATATATTTTACATAATAGGAGTATATACTTACTATACTTTATGCTTCATGGTCATATTTTAAATATAGTTTAAATACATATATTCGAGAAATTATTTAACTTCATATTTGATAGTTTTACTTATTTTTATATTACTTTTTGGAACACATGTTTTGGGTTATAGTTATTGCCAATAATTTGTAAACATATGTTAGATGCTTACATGATTGTAACCTGTTTTGTGTTTAATAAATAAATAAATGATAAATCAGCGTTAAAACTATGTCATTTTGAACTATTTTTAGTAGTAAGTTTATTAACTAAATGTTGACTTGTTCTACACAAAAAATGATATATTACTGCGCGGTTTCTTTGTTTAACCCCCTACTCATGATTCAAATTAAATTATATGTTACTTAAATACAATTGTCATACACTTGCAATTAGAACTGTAGTCTGTAAAAGTAGAACTCCATCAGGGAAAACAAAAAGGAATCAAAATAAATTGATAATACAAAAAATGAATGAGATCGGAATTGAGTTGGAATTCTTTAAATGTTCCTTAATCTTCCTTAGAAATATGCGGGAAGAAATGTAAGGTATTTTCAACCTCACAGCACCACCAATTTAATTTGTTATACAAATGCACATTCCTTACGAACTCCACAATTTCAATATACATTATTTAATTTTATTGAACACCTTTACAATAGACCTTCACATATTGACAGACACGTGATCACTATCCTTTTAATTAATTCCAATGTCGATTTCATTTGATATTGCCTTGTCATCTATATAACTTGTAATAAACAAAAAGTAATAAGTTTTTAAATAACTGATCGATATCAAACTAACTGTATTGAATATATCCTTTTACATGTCGTTTCTTTATACTCGTAAACACTGCAAAAAACAAACAAACAAAACCAAAATGAGAAATTTTCTAATACGCTCTCAAATGCGTGGACATTACGATAGCAGCCTTGCAGTGGCGAAGGCTCCATATAACTCGATTCCCTGCGGCTTACCTTTTGTAATTTATCATTACACTATAAACAAGCAAATTTTTCAAAATTATTTATGTAATATCTAAACTCATTTTATTCAACGACATCTGTCGGCCACATAAGTAAATATTACTGCGGAGGCGCATATCAAACTCGTAATCAGATTGCGTCGCGTTGCGACCTCTGGCGAATTACTGCCAAAATTGTTCGGCTTATTGAATAACAATGGCGCGGCCCGTGCGCCGACCGTCCGCGTCGGCTGCATGTTACGCATTGGTGTGACATGGTTGTGTATTTTGCAACAAATCACGCAAAATTGTACCTTAAACTCATTATGATTTAAGGTTCAATTTCCGTTAAAAAAGCAGGAGGCATGCTGCGAATCTTCAGCATTTTGTGTGTTTATGTGTGTATTTGTGTAGATATCACTGCATGTGTAAGTGTTGTATTAACATTTTGACAGTATATGAGTATTAGCTGGTTCACGCATTTAGTTTTTAATGTTTTAATTTACAAAATGTACATAAATGTTAATAGTATTATTATGTTGTAATGGAAATTAATTCGATCTCGTAGGGAAACCCCGAGCATAGCCCTCTCCATAGCTCGTTGAGTGACTTTGAGCCTCCTAATAAGGCCCATAGTAAGAGGCCACGTCTCGGTGCCGCATGTCATCACTGGTAACACACAACTGGATGCAGGCTGCCTCCAACAGGTCACTGTGGAAATCATTGGGAGAGGCCTATGTTCAGCAGTGGACTTCCTTTGGCTGATGGATGATGATGATGAATGGAAATTAATAATCGTGAGGGACGTACATGTTTAGATTGTCAATTTCGGAAATAACGTTACTGTTTAGATTTTAGGAAGTGCTCGACTACTAATAATACAACTAATAAAAGCACGGCTAACGTACTTGTTAACATTGAATCTAGATCATTAATTTTTCTTTATTAATCTTATATTCACGTGCGGTTTACTTTTCTCATGATGACATTGCAACTTTTGTATATTGGAATTATTAAAATATAATTGACCGCAGTACGTAGATGCCATCATACGAAACGCAATCGTTTCGTTTGGTGAATGAGATTGTCGGAGGAATAATTTGCTGGCGGTTGGATATTCACAAACGTCCGGATATAAGGATACACGTACAAATTATGTAAATGTGTCGCGTTTCGGGCTAATTCTGTGAAGCATCTCACTATAAGTTGATCTACTCAATGTGGACTGCACTATGTTTACTATCAAGTATCAGTCGCATTGTCTTCCCTATGTAGGGCCAGTAGGTATAAACAAAATAAACACACTTATTTCGCGTATTGAGCTTCGGCTTCCCTTTTTAAAAAAATCACCCTTCGCCACTGCAGCCTTGTAGCCACAAATTAAAATGTTTCTGTAATTGAATGGACGCACGGAATGTTGTCCTGAATGAGTTTTGTGATTGTTTAAGTTCACGTAGATAATAGTCGGGTTTAATGGTCGGTTGGATGAAGGTGTTCGAGCTACCACTGCGCTATAGGGATGTGAATTGTGAGATTGACCGACAGATGGGCAAGGACAACGCCCGCGCATTGGGTTAGATTGCTACGACGCCCTGAGCAAGGTTGCTACAGTGCCGCATCCTGGGAAAATTGCTACGACGCCGTAGGCGAAATTACTACGACACCATGGACACAATAATTGCTACATTGTCCAGGGCAAGGTTGCTACGGCGTTGTGGTCGAGACTTTACCGCGCTTCCTATCGGCCGCATAAACTCTTGCGGCCTTATTCATAAACAGTTTTAAAGCCTATTTTAATTATAGAATATTATTGTCTTCTTCGCTCAAACTACATTCAAAAATCGTTCGAAAGAGAAAACATTCTTAACATTCGATAGCAGTGTTATAGCTCCCCGTTTTTTGATACTTGACGTGGTAGCAATTTTTAAATTGCCACGGATTTTTATTGAATTGCATTAAGGTAATAACCAGAATATCTATTATGTTAATAAAACCCATTGGATTGTTAGCTGGATAATACAGATTGAAGAGGCCAAATGTTTGTGTTCTGTTCAATAATATCGCATTATTTACTTATTCATAATATAGTATTTGTAACGATAAATATAATTAATATATCATGTTGGTAATAAAAACGTACAAAACAATTTTAATTTCAGCCAGAAAACATTTTCCGAGCCATGTGCCAAGTAATAAAAAGAAACGCAATACCCGCGATGATTCCGAAACTTGTTAGTTTTTATATCCAACGGACCTGACCTGACTAATTCATCTTTAAAAGTGAAACCTATCCAACATTAATAGCGTTTATTTCTATGATACTGAGTTTGAAGAATTAATATTTATTCTCAGAAGCCAACTTTGCATTAAATATAAATTGGTTTCATAGGTATATTACATGGCGTAGAAGAAGCCAATCTTATCCAACAAATGAATGGAAATCTGGGTATAAAATCTTGGCTGGATTGGTAACAAAAAAAAGTCAGGCGTTATTAGGCTAAGCGCGCACCACGAGCTTTTAACCGCGCTAAGAAAAAGCTGCGTAATGATCACGTATGTTTGACTTACAAATAGGCAATCTTATTACTGAACAAAACGCTTACATAAACGTGAGATATTAATGTACCAAATAGGTTTTTCCATTAGTTCTTATAATTGTTATAACTGTATTTTTATTAAATGCATCGGTAAAATGTGCGGTATCTTTGAAACGTGTTTAATAAATCATCTCCGGAGATAAATTGTGAAGTACTTGAAAAATCGATTGTGTAAACACATCACGCCTGTAAGGCATATTGAGGTCAGTATACCATCTCAGTAGCTGGCAGGACAAGGCCTTATAATGTCTTTTGTGTATAAATTTATACTCGTATGTATATCCTACACTTTTAAATTTTGAGGGAAACAATAATATGTATCTTTTTTTATTGCGATGAATGACGAGACGAGCATGCTATTCGCCTGATGGTAAGCGATACGACCACCCATGGTCAGTAGCAAAACCAAAAAACACTATGAATTACAAAGCAATGCTTGACGTTTCACTACACTCCCCATCCTGAGACATAAGATGTATAGACTCATTATGTGCAGTAGTTACTCTGGCTACAATGTCCTTTAAACCGGAAAACAACACTGAATTTATAGTTATACTGCTGTATGGCTGGAGAAATAGACATAGCGGTAGTACCTAGACAGGCGGCCTTCACATATGAGAGACCTACCACCAGTAAATAATTATAATGGTTATCTGTTATTAAAATATTTATAGGGAATGGTGAATCTTCAAGTAAAATTACCTACATACATAGAACATTTTTGAGTTTTTCCATGCAAAATACAATGGTCGACCAGTAAATATTACCGATAGCTACAATGATGAAATCGTACATGTGGGAAAGAAGAGTTTCTTATAAATACCAAATTTTAGTTTAATGAAAACAGCTCATGTTAAGTAATCTCACCATGTGCGACGCTTGTAAAAGCTTTTATAGCCTTCTACAAAACAAAATCAATTCTATTCAAATACCCCACATCAGCATACGAAAGCTGATTTAAGGAAAAGCAATGCCGTTCCCCGAATTTTCCGGTTAAGCATTAATTTTGCTTGACCATATACAAGTCAAACAATAAAATACGGAAAATTCTCTAGTAAATATTGCAAAACGCATAAAGCATTCCCCTTGTCTTGTTAATATTCTTGGGCGGCGATATCGCTTTATATTAAATTAAAGGGCGTCATGTTGGTTTTTCACTGCCTCGGTTACATAGTTGTACTACGGTACGATTACAACGCTGAGGTCTCGGGTTCGAATCTTGTCAACCAGGAGTCACGAATTTGTGCCCGATATGGCGATAGGCTCGCCTTTCACATCGTGGGACGAAACACATAAGATGAATTGTAGGTATCCTGGTTGCACCTCTGCCTACCCCTTCTGGGAAAAAAAGCGTGATGTTTATGTATTTATGTGTATTAGTTTTTCCCTTCATTAAGTTTTAAACTGTAGCAAGAAACTCTTTAGGGAGGTAAATATCATAGCTGCTATAATCTATCCACGTCTCAAACACACTATGTGTTAAGATAGTATAAAATTGGTGCGTGCCGTGATACTTCTGCCACGTGATTTTGATAGAAGTGTTACAATGTTCATGCGTGTAACGTGATTATGGTACGTATGTAGATTTTTTTTGCTGCCTTCGATTGCGCCTTCTTACACGTCGTTGAATGTAACCTTTAAAACAAAACGTTTCTAACTTTAATCCAAAAGAGTTCACGTTTTTATGGACGTACTAAGCATTTGACTTCGAGTAAACAAAAATGCGCGGATTTGTTATTCAGCCGGCGTAGAACCTTTTTTATCAAGCAAAACAGTCTTGTAGCATCCCTTATCAAACAGAAAATTTATATTAAAACTCCGAGCGCGTAATTGGTTGAAAGTTGAAAGACTACGCAGTGTCCGACTTCCGAGCCACCGTCAGTAGAAGTTGTAATGAAGTTAAATAGTGGAATAAAAGACTATCTGACCTTCGCCGTAGAATTTATACTAGTCGTTAGCGCACGGTATAGTGTAGCGGTAGTATTTTACAACAAGATCTTTTTATGTTTACAGATAATCACTACTATACACAGAATCTTATATAATAGGTAAAATCACAAGGAAAATTTATCAAATGAAAGTTTATACAATACGGGTTCAGGAGTACCCATGCCAAAGAATTCTTGTGTCAGAAAAGCAGCTGCGATTGTATATTACGCGTGTAAAATAATGATGTATTACAAAAAATATATCGTCGTTTGCATTAACATTAAGAGAAAATATTAAATTATGCAAGTTCATTAGCTTTTAGTTTCATTTAACATTATCGCAGAATGGGTCTTTAGGCGTCTTCTACTTTTTTCTGTTTGAAATATATTTCTTAATATATTAGTAAATAAA
The DNA here is from genome assembly GCA_033459515.1 of Theretra japonica. Lineage (NCBI taxonomy): Eukaryota > Metazoa > Arthropoda > Insecta > Lepidoptera > Sphingidae > Theretra > Theretra japonica. The sequence continues at coordinate 4,630,948 of CM065936.1, forward strand.
TTTTGAACTCGCATATTCATTTAAAACTAATTAAAGTCACTGATTCGTCTGTAAACGTGCTACAAAATAACTCCACGGTGCATTCATAGGCAGTCTGTTTAAGAAACTTGGAGCCCAATAAAAAATAAATTTTATGCGCTTCTTTTCTAAAGTAAATTAATTTATTATAAACTGACTGCTACGAGTATAAGTAAACCTTTTATCTACAATCGACGAACAAATACAAATTTCAAGAACAAATTGTACTACAGACCTTGGGACGACTTTCATGTATGTAAGAGAACTCGATCTACTACAAATGGAGGTGATTTGTATAACGAAAATCAAAATAACAAGAGAAGAAAAGGCACCCTCATTTATAATCATTTTTCAAGTATGTCTTGAAACATTTCGACATCAACCAAATTTCTCAGAAGTAAGTTTTGCGCAGTTATAATTTGTTTGCGTCATTACGCGGGTTTTCATATATAAGTTGCTTTTTGGAAAAAGTTTACTAAGCTATTGCATGATTCGGAGCCGCCCGGACTGCTAAATATAGAGATTTTGGATTCGATAATGCTCTAATATAATTCATAGATTCATAGATCTATTCATAGATCCGCACATGTTTCGAATATGTCTAAGTTTTCTTCGTATTCCATAGATATGTATTATTCACTTGAATATTAAAAATAAAACATAATAAGAAAGCCTACTATCCCGTGTTAGAAGTTTGTTGATAGCAAACGTTAATCTCTATCTCTTAATAAATCAACGTATATCGCATAATACAAAATAAGGTTCACCATTGAAAAAAATATTCCACGTTATCACAAAGGACGCAAAAGAAAATTAGCATTCCTCTCACGATTAAACAGGGTTTGCAGCTAATTGTCGCCATATTCCCTTTGTTTTCGGCTGACAAAAGCATTTTCACAATTCATTTACGAAAAATATGAATGGAAACAAAGAAATTATATTTCCTAAAATATAAGTAACTTGATTAACGTCTGTATGTTTTTAAACATTGTAACCAAGCAACCAATTGCTTTGCGAAGGCCTTTGGCGCAGGTAGTTTAGAGCAAATAAGGCATTATTAAAAAAAAACATATCACACGCATTACGAGTATATGTAGAAAAAATAACTTACGCAGTTTCATAATCTCAATAGAAATCCATAATTATTGTTTAATGAATCTATAATTGCGGGTATTAATTATATTCATTCATAAAGATCAAAAACTAAACTCATATAATGTTAATGAAAATTTCCTAAACAAACAAATCCATCATAACAAAGTGAATTTATTGTAAACAATAATTCTCGTGAAAGTTATATTTGCCACATTAATTCAGGGTATGGTCAACAAGTCACGCCTAACGATGGAACTCATCAAAACTGTACCACGCGCTACAATAAAACTTTTACAATGTCACAAACAAGTTCGCCCTGTACGCCTTGTTGAGTTTCCACGCAACCCTCATATGTTACCTACAATGACTGTGATCACATAAAAATAGGACAAGAATATACAAATACATACACATAACACAGCCACACTAATAGTCGTGACTGACTTAATCGCTATCACTTCAACAGTATGTGATTTACTTATTGCAATAATAATACATTTATATATGCACATAACCTATGTCAGAGTCAAAAAAATTATGTCAGAGTCTACTGAAAAAAAATCTAACGTTTTATAAGAAGACAGACAAGACATAAAAAGATAGATACATTGCTTAATTCAACTATTATCTTAGCTTCACCCATTTTTATCAATATTTTCATGCAAGAGAATGCGGTTCGAGATAGTACCCTGAGGGTACTTCCGACCTGACTTTTGTAGACTATTACAATAGACAAAATACTTTTAAATCTCTAGTAACCTAAATATTGCGTTATCAATTGTTACACGATACAAAAATCATGCAGAATACATGGTGTGTTTGTCCGTAAAACCTTTCTTATGTAAACACATAAAATTGCCAATAAGGGTACGGCCCAGTTACATTTTGTTTGTTCTAGTACGCGCACTACGTTGTTGGTTTAAATCAGAGTCGACATATATCCTGGTTTTATTGTTAAGAAACACTACGTAAAATTATAGGGCAAGATAAAAGGAGCTCTCTTGTTTAACAAAGTGAATCCAAAAACAGTCGGAAGTGTGACGTGTTTTATAAAAATGCAAAGTAAGTCTTGCCTTAAAATATCGTAGTATGCAATTATGTATAATAACTTATAAAAGCATTTCTGGTTTATTTATTGCGTACATAGCTCTGCTAATTTTCAATAACACTAATAAAGTTGGGTGCTTTGATCCACCATAGCTAATGTAAATGTAATAATTGATTCAATCCCATGTCACGTTTTGTCGCGCTAAAAATACGCTCTACCTATTGGCTATTATATGTATTTACATTTAGGTAATAATTATTTAAAATTCTTAATTATTCAAACCATAAGTGTGCCTGTTTAACATAGCAATTCCGTTAACACAAACTATCAAATCATGTACTAACAATTCCAACCCATAAATTAAACCATAGCCGTAATATCAAAACGTATGTCTTAACATAAGCATAAGCAATTAAACAGAATCGTGGCGGTCAAGAACGATAATATAACCATGATGTGTGTTTGTGCAAACGCTCTGCCGGCGCCAGTAGACGCTGTAAAATTTACGATCAAATGTGTCATGTGACCACCCAACACCATTTTACGTACGTCAGTTAATAATAATTTTATTAGAGTCATATTTGAAGTGGCAGTAATGATTAAAAACTGCTTAGCACCTATTTTAAGGAGTACTCGTAACCGACGACCGACGAGCGTGCACGAAGACATTAATGACGGTTGATGAGGCGGAAGAGGTGTGTTATGTGATTGAACCGTAGCACATGGCGCTATACAGTCTCTGCCTACACCAATGGAAAACAGACGTAATTATTTTTGTTTTCTCTGATCTTTCTGTGTCAAAATGTGGTAATTACTGAATAAAGGACTGCATTAACAATTCAATTGTCTAGGATCCAAGTGAAGTTAAGTGTGTAATCATGAATAAGTTGGTGTTTACAAGTTTACCAGATATCTAGATAACGAAATCTACGACTGTTAAAAGTAATAGTCGTAGAGTCGTTTTCTAGATATGATTAAAGAGTCATCTCTGATTTGTATGGTTTATATTGCGATCCTTGACCTTTGGCGAAAGGTACTTCTGAATCCCTTATATTCTTCAACTAGGGCGTAAGAGGTATTGCCTTATTTATTAAGGTATATTTATTTATTTGTATTTTGTACCGTGTAACATGGCATGGAATTGCCGCTGACACAATTTATTGTTCTCTCAGGAGTTACCAAGTACCAAGGCCACGCCGGTAATGCTCTGACGACAAAGATAAAGTACTTAACGGTTTTATAGTAGAAATCCAAGATTCCTAGATTCTGTATCTCGGATTTATCATTTTGGAACGTACTCATATTATAGCAACTTTGACAGCTTCCATGGCACAGTTGGTTAGACGCCGGCTGTGAAACGTGAGGCCACGGATTCGATCCCCGCACCGAGACAAATATTTGTGTGATTCACAGATATTTGTCTCGGATCTGGGTGTTTGTGTGACCGAAAAGTCTCTCGTGGTTCCTGATACCCACGACATAAGACTCGATCATAGTGTGGGGTCAGGACTATGTATGTGACTGTGGTGTATTTATTATTATTTCTTTATTTATTTGGCAAAAAGCAAATATAAATGAATATTTGGCGACTTAAGCATTTTTCAATAAACTGAAAGCTATTGCCGTTTGAAAACTTAAATAAATTTTGGCAGCATTTTAATTTTATCTATATTCTCAGACTGTTTTCAAAATTTAATTTTATGTCTTTTTTACCCATGCATCTGCACAAACTAACTGGCATAGTTTCCTATAATTCTAATCGTTAAACCTACATTTTATATCAGTAATTTGTTATAATAATCAACCTTAATAACTAGCCTCAAGTGCAATCTCACTGGGTCGCCTCGGATGATACAGCCGCATAATAGTTCAGAAGTAAGACATCGTTTAAATCGGCTTCGGGTCCCCTCCTGACGTTTATGATCGCTCCCGACCCTAATTAGTCTCCAGGGTACAGATATCTGTACTATTACTGTGATTGGCTCTTGGAAATATTGAACAAATATAAAGACTTTCGGGTGAATAAAAATTTTAACCGTTTCTAAATTGTATCTAAATGAAACAAAAAATAAACAAATAGTAATTATAACTACATATACCTAGCGCAGACAGAAAACAAGAACCGAACTTGTGATATTTAATTGGTAAATAAAAAACAGAACTAAATCACTCGAATAGTGTAGTGTAGCCAAATAACAGATGAATGAGAGGTAACAGCGTCATCATCGAGAGAAGTCATGCTCTACACTCGCCAACACACTTGCCAATCGCAGCCAGCACTAGTTAAGGAATAAAAATCTGTTGGTAAAGGTCTTTTTCAGCATTTTATTAATGACATTTGAAGATGATGATTATTAAATAAAAGTGATACCAAAAACAGGACATCGTTCATACAATCATGATTTAAGTTATTGAGGACGATCCTAATCAACAATTACGTACTGGTTAAGGTTGTAGGAAGCCGCTGCATGCAGGCCGCTTCAAACAGGTCAATGTGGAGATCCTTGGGGGAGGCCTATGTTCAGCAGTGGACTTCCTTTGGCTGAAGAGTGAGAGAGAGAATCGAAATTGTAACCTGGATGTTTGTTATCAGCAATCTGGATTACTATGCCGATAACCGATAATGCAAATTATTTCGTGATAACAGTCGCTTACACGTTAAGCATATAGTATTATGGATTCATGATGAAGAAGTGGTTTCAATTTTGATGGTGTTACTCGTCTTCAAAAGAAATTTGGTTTTTGATTAGATAAAGATTATTTTTCACATAGCCTATTTGGTTTTTTAAACTTTACAACAAATTAATTTTGCGTCAAACAAAAGCTCAAATTAAAATAACCTAATTATGACAAGAACTGACTACAAACACCCACATTTATTTACCAATATGTATTGTGATTTACACACTTGATATTAGTGTATATTATGTAAAGACTACCATTAATTTATTTTTTAAATTGGTTTGCCTGTAGTTAATTTCTCAGGTATCGTAAATATTTATTCAGACACCGGTTCCCGCGTCTGCGTATCGTAAGCTTCTATCAAGACACGAGAAACAATTTGGACCGTTTTTACCACTGCACATTATATATTTAAGAAAATACAGAGAAACGCATTTAAAAAAGTAATTCTGATTGTACTATTGTTTTTAATACTAATTATAAAGAAAAATAACAAAAACGCGGACTTAATTATGAGATTAAATATTTATTTATTTGCTATTATTTATTTAACGCCGACTGTGAAATGAGAGGCCGCGGGTTCGATCCCCGCACCAACACAAATGTTTGTGATGCCCACAAATATTTGTGTCCGGTCTGGGTGTTTGTGAGACCGAAAGGTCTCTCGTAGATTCTGATACCCACGACACAAGACTTAATTTATTTTAATATGGGTTCAGAACTATGTATGTGACTGTTGGGTGTATTTATTTATTTAATTCTAATGGAAAAAAAACAATAACAAAGTACAAATGGCGGTTTTATCGCTTTAAAGCAATTACTATTACTTATTTTCATAATGCTTATCAATTAATAAAATACTCATATATTACATTGAATGAGGAAAATTACAGAAAAATTACGACTTATATGACTTAAACTATTTATTTAAGTCATATAAGTCGAATGAACGTCATAGTTATTTGTATAAAAGAAAATATATGAAAAAGCTGCTAACGCACAACCGTAATGCCAAAAACAATAAATATATTTCTCTAATTACGCCATCGCCATAAGAAGCCTGAATTGATAATATGAATAAAAACACTTCAAAGGCTTACTTTTATAATTCGTTATTTTAACTTGGGATCATAAGAAAGATATAAAATTAACCGTATTTTTATTTTTGGATCTTCGTGTAAATTGATGAGTTCATACAACACGCTGGAACGTTTCCAAATCTTGTATGACAATTGTGTTTAATATGTTTTTAATTCTCAGGAATTTACCGCACTCTCAAACGTAATGTGCTATAAAATATACAGCCTAATTAAATATTTACGTAATAAATTCATGGTTAGATTCTGAATTGAAGGGAAAAAATAAACTTTTACAATAAAATAGAACGGAGAAAACGAGAAAAGAAATTGAAAATTTAGATTACAGTGTTTTTAAATGGCTTGCCCGAGATAGATTGTCTATAAAAAAAACTGCGGATTTAGGTTGAACTTTATCAAGCCTCCGAGTGAACACTCTTCACTCTATCAAATCTGTGATATAGGTTTGTACCTATTGATGATGAAAATATCATATTTTTAGTTGACTTTATACATTCCCTCGTACCACAACAATAAGGTAATGGCCATATTTTGTATAATGTAAGGATAAAGTATAAACAGTGCATGCATACCCAAATAATATCAGACAAAATACTATATGTATACAATCACAGTAAGTCGTTTATGAAATGAAAAGAAATTCGTTTATTGGTCACGTAGGCAATTTTATATAAGAAGAACTCAGTTGCAAGACTTGTATTTTTTTACAAGTTTTGTTTTTGATGGCATTGTATTAAAGTTAGAGAAAACAGATACTGCTAGCACTAAACCATCTATATCAAGTATTGCTGTTATTCTATATTTTAATGTAAAACTGGTGCATGTTGTTATTATTAAAATAGAATAATACATTACGTCTAACGGAAGTCATAAAAACGATAGTGAAATGAAAACGTCAGTAATTGAGTTCCACATTCTTGACCCGAATAATCAGATTAGATTTATTTATTACATCAACGCATTGCATTTTATGGTTTCTAACACCCGAACACATTTTGATAAAAGAACACGGTAACCCACTCAGACTTCTACTATAGGAAAACATTCTAGGTACACTTGACATTTATGTTATTTCATAAAGTTGTTGTGACAGCCCATATACGACCCACTGCAGGGCACGGGCCTCCTCTACAATCGAGAGTACGATTGAGAGTGGTTAGGCCATATAGTCCACCACGCTGGCCTAGTGCGGGTTGGCATTTCATAAAGTGCCTCGCCAGTAATTACGACTTGATTTAGTAAAACGTTTCTAAATAAAAGGGTAAATTTTACTATTTCTGAAATTCGATTCCTCTACATTTCATGGAGTACGAAACCCCAGCTACAATTGATAAATGAATGAAAAAAGAACATTGCATAAATCCAAAAAATCAACGATATTTTATCCGAACGTGAAGAAAATTTCTTTATATAAAACACTCTTGAGATATTTTTTGACGGATGAGAGAATCGCACCTCATTCCTGTTTTATCCGGTACAACTTAAAACATATTGAGGAAAAACAAGTGGAATTCCAACCTACATTCGCTGCGATCCCTTATATTTAATCGGAAAAATGACTCATTAGTACATGTCTCTTAAAAGCCGGAGACAAAGTTATATTGTAGAAACCGTTAATATAAACATACAGAATTACAAATTATCCCATATTTTATTTGAACATTAACTAACTAGGTATATGCTATTCAACTGTAAATCCTCGAGCTACAAATTAAACTTGGACTAGTAGTAAACTTTCCATGTATGATGCCAAAGAAAAAATATAAGAATGACTGAATCAAAATGGAGAACCATGATATGTACATAAAAGGATTTTAGCATTACAAATAATTTAATTTACTGTTGATCATTCTCCACACTAGGCAGAAAAGAAAAAAATAATAATGAAAAACACTACAAAGTAAGAAATAAAATCTATTTCATTGTACTTGAACACGTTGATTAGTTTACTTATTGACTTTTCTAGCCAGCAAATCAATATATATGCTTATTATATTGAAGGCGGGTGGCCAAGTACCAAACACGTAGGACCTATGCATTAATGCATTAATTAGCTATTAATACGAGTATATGTTTAATCACACGGTTCGCACCAGAATTGGAACGTCTTTCGTCACGTGACAACATTTGGCACGCAATGAATTTACAATTTCCAATATTTGGATTAAATTTATATTTAGCAGTTTGTCACCATTTCGTTTTATTAACACGTTTGCATCCAACATTGGCTGCAGAATACAGCGTATCGTTATTAAATGCAACTTATTTAAAGATTTTTATTGTTACTTTCCATCATGTAATGTATGATGTAATGATGTGTTTAATACGCAGAATGTAATGACTCCTTATAATATTCAGAGTTCTGGCAAATGGCAGAGTTCACGTAAGATCACAGGGTGTAAAACTACTTTCTGTACTACTTCCAGTTGTAAATAAAACAGTGCTTCACAGAACTGACCATTAAAATGTTCTCAAAAGCCATATCTACATAATTGATTGTTGAAATCAGATCCGTTATCATGTCTGCTGATGGTTGATAAACACAGGTCCGGCAACAAGCCTTTTAAGCTATATTGCTTCGATAAGTGACGTCACAGTGTGTATCACCTAATAATCTGTGTGACGTCATAGTAGTAGATCAGGACATTCACGCGGCTGATGTGTGAGCCCGGAGTCGTGTAATGATTTTATGAAATGTTACTACTAGGGTTACCGTTTGGCGGTCATATGTGCAATGTCATAGGAACTCGCACCTTCACGCTTATATTTTCTTGAATTATTCAGTTACAAATCTAGGACTAAAGAACATAATATACGAGAAAATAAATAAAGCTTATATTATGTCTAGTAACTGAAGCCTGAGCCACCAATGTCTTAATTTTCTGTCGTAACAGCAAATATTATCTCATACAAATGAAATTTATCTTTTTTTTTATTAAAATATTTATCGCCGGACACATAAACTATAAACTCATGATTATGTTTTGGCTGTCTCGATTTAATATATCAGCCTTGGGATCAACAACCGATTGTTAGACATTTAGTCGCTATCACACACAATTAACCGCGATATTCGGAATAATTTTTTTTGCCATTGCCTTGTAAATCATTCGAAAAGTTCTTTTTGGAGAAACCTCTTAGTTATTTTAACCATCATGTTTATTAGCCTACTTCAATAAAACGGGTCATTTGTTAATAATGTGAAATGCATAAAACATTTTTAAAAAGTGAAAAAATCGAATAAATCTATATATTTTAGAATGTTTTATCAAACCCAGCATTTATTTAGTAACTAGCTGCTTCAATTATAAAGATAATAACGACACACAAGAACTAAGAAGTAATAAACTTTGTTTAACTAAGTCAAAAAAGAACTATACTTACATTCCATAAGACTTTTGTAATCGTTTCTTTGATACTATAACTAAAAAGTATGACAATAGATTCAACGCTCAAAATAAAAGGAAATGGCTTATGTATTAAACTAAATATTTTCCTGAAAATGTAGATTTTTCTATGCCATTAAATAAAATATACATACGTAGCACTTAAGCTAAATACGGTCGAAATTGGTGTCGAATTCCGAGACCCTCAAATCCCTTGGCGCACATGAGCCATCCCACGCGTAGGAGCGGGACAACTTGGCCAAATTAACTGATATTACATTCTCGGGTTCCACATTAATAGGACTGTACAGATTTCTGAGAATGGCGTGTTTAGTTTCGAGACATATGTTTTTACTCTGTAAGACATGTGCGGTAGTCACAGCGGATAAGATGTTTTCCTAAGTTTGAAGCGGACAGGCGTCACATCGCTTGACCGTGATGAGCGAGTGCCAGGCATCTCAAAACCTAATAACTTGATCGCCACTCTCCTTAAAAACGCGGTAAACAAATCCTTATTTAACCACGCATTACTTCGTTATTTTCTGGACCTAATGACAAGATTCATACAGATGTAGTAATAATGCATTTGTATCAGCAAGAGTTGAATATGATTCGCTGGTCATAACGAACACATCGCACTGGTAGAAATAAATTTTGCCCTAGCGGATATGCTATAAGGTCATTAACTCTAAAGTGAGATTTACTATGAAATATAAATACTACAATAAACTCAACAATGCAGAATTAGGTACAAATTTAAGGTAAGACAGAAGTCCATTAAAGTTAATATCAAAGTATCGTCTTCGAATAATCGAATGAAACAACGTTTAGAATAAACAATAGTTTATTTTTTTAGCCAAACACACAGAACACACGCTGTAATATCTTTTAGCCACTAGTTAAAACATTAATTTATTAATGAAAGTATCCCTAATGGGGAAACAAGCAGTAAAAATGGAATGGTTTGTTAAGGTACCCATAAAATGTTGATGGAAGTATCAAACTTATTGTCCTTACAATTTTATAGCAAACTTGTTTACTCCACTACAAACAAATGTGCGATATTTCTCTTTACATTCTATAGATATTAATGTATAAGAATGAGAGCCATACGCCCAATACTCAAACGCCATTTAAATATTAAGTTCAATTACAATAAGTTCAGTAACAATAAGCGGGATAGTAACAAACAGTAAGTGGGATTTGCGTAGTTAAGTACAACATAATATTTAAGTAACGTTTGAGTATTCAAGTATGGAAATCGATTTGATTAGCCGCTAAGCAATATAAATCCATGTCAACAGTGGGGGAACAGACATGTCATATAGTCTTTTCTAAACCACTCGCCTACCAACTCATATTAGGCCGAAGAAGAAACCTCGACACGCAATAGAGCTGGGATGCTTAGCAGTGAGGCATATACGGACCGATCTGCTATTTTCCATTATCAATTATCATAATAATTATTAAATGAATTCATACAACGGAAATCTATGTTCGAAACAATAATTAATGTAGCACACTATAATATACGAGTACCTAGTTGTTATGGCGGTGTAGGGACTGAATATACACGATACAGCCATCGATGTTTGACTCACGGGAATGACTCATTATGGCTGGTTTATCCCTCAGTATGGTGTTCGTAAAACTCATAGCTTTTTAATCAACATTCCAAACTACTAGTTACATTGAGAAATTACAATACCTAATGCTTATAGTTTCGTCATAAGTATATGCAAATAAAATTATATTCGAAATATCAAATAACCATTTATTCATTCGATTTAATTTTGAAAACAAACCTTTCCAATTTAGTAACATTAAAACTTAATTCTAATATAATGTATTTATTACATAATAAAAGAGTAAAGGGGCACATGGTATATCTTTCTCAGAGACTACTCATACTCGTACATGTGTTAGTTCAGGCACAGTTGTCATTGTTGAGGTGACTAACATTAAATATTAGTTGTTAGGTATAATATCTGTATGGCCTAACCCCTCTCAATCGTACTCTCGATTGTAGAGGAGGCCCGTGCCCTGCAGTGGGACATATATGGGCTGAGACAGATACTGATACAGCCTACAGGTATCTACTTTAAATCAGTCACTTGTGATTTCAACCGCAACTACGCAATCCAATGTTCAACATGCACCTATAACATTTGTTTCTTATCAAACAATCACAAAAAATATATTTTAAGTTCCCGTAATCGTAAATGTAATTTAAATCTAAACACAAAAAATATGTACTACATTTTACTTCATATAAAATTTGGCCGATATAATAAAAAGTTATCGTACTTACACATTTTTTGTTACCTAATATAATATGGACATAAACATGAACTGCCCAAAATGATTCTAACATTCAAAACGAGATAATGTATAATTTATCTTTTTCTTACAATTTGTGCGAATTTAGCAAAATAATGCTGCTTAAAAACTAACAATATGACTACACAGTTAAAGAACACAATACAAAATTCAAAAATCAAGAAATAATCACAATAATATATTAGTAATTCGAACAATATCCTATGACAGTGCCTTGATTTAAAGGAGCTTCTTCCTTGACACTTTTATCCTTTTTGCACATATTGCAACATTTACAGCACAAAGACAGAGCAATGACGGTTCCCACCAACGCTGGCAGCCAAATGTACACTGGTACTCCAGTAGGCTTCATAGTTTTAGCGTATTCTTGTAAGAGAACACAAGGAACAGGTTTGCTCTCTTGAATAAAGGTTAGATTGTGCCATAGAACGCATTCCTGCTCCCTTGTTACCATTATTGGTGTGCCATTGTTTTGTAAAAATTGTTTGACGTCAATATGAGACGTTGTTACGTCAACGGTTTGTGACTCCGCATCGAGGTGCTTCGTATTCGCCACTTGATCCATAAACGAAGACATCATAAAGCAAGGAAACGTCGTCTCGTCGAATTGCGTGTGGTCGATCACTTGTAATGAACACTTTTCTTCTTTTCGCGGAACGTAGTAGTGGGAGGAATGCCATTGTTCGCTGGCAGATCTTCCGAGGTTGTAGAGAGCGAGACCAGCGAGTAAGTCGCCGAATCGGTTGCCAGACTCCTTATATTTGTAAACATAAGTGGGTGGGAGCGCATGGTACACTGGATACGAAGACGCAGCAGAACAATAGCGGCACGTGTACGATATATGAGTCGGCGGATGATACGAGAAGTAGGCGTGGTGAGCGTTCACGTGATGGTTAGTTTTCTGATGGTTATTGAAACGTCCATGCGGCCCTCGACTAATTTTCGCACTGACACACAATACATTAACAAGAAACAGAATTAATGGGCCGAGGAACTTCATGGTGCAACGCGAAGGGCGAGTCCCGGCGCGCGACTGCCGTAGTTATGAGGATGAGGCGGTTTGGCGCCATGACAGACCCAATGGCGCCAACCTGTCGCCCCATCCCGACCGACATGGCTAAATAAATGAATGGTCCGTACATTCACCCCGAGGGGTGGAAAACTGCATGTGTTATCGATTACATAGCTGTTGCGCATGTTGTTTTTCAGGAATGAACTTAGAGAAACATGTCAAGTAATAAATAATGGCTTCAACTCACGTAAGTGACTCAAAGAATATCACATTTGTAAATCTAATTTAAATCAAGGACCTCATGAAATGAACAGTTTCTTCTTACATTGAAAACAAAATGTAATAAACATTATGTATTTATTTAATAACTGTATCATCACCGTTCACCGTCTCGTGTCATAGTTAAACCTATATGCTCAGCATGGGACTGTTCTTCCATTCTAAAGGCTTCGACCCGAGTACGAATTGGTGAACCTCACATACCTTTGATATTTTTATGGATAACTGGAGTATGGAAGTTTTTCCAATACTTTTACAACAAACATATGCATACATACTTTAATGTTAAGCCCTGCGCTTAGACTTTCCACCACCATCTCGGTAATTCGATTGGGTAGTATCTAGACTCCCGCTATATCAGCCATCAGATTTGTGACATTTATATTTTATACAGTGATAATTCGACGTTACAGACGCGACGTAATAGCGGTCCGCTAGTGAAGACCGCGCCTCCGCATAAAGCGCTTGCTTCCTGTCAGATATCCAGATGGACAATTTCCTGAGTGTTTCTGTGCATTGTCACGGATATATTGTGATCATGCTGAAGGTCCTTGGGCATTTGAGCCACTTAACACGCTCATAGACGGAGGCGTGGTCGGTTGCCACTCAAACGAACATGACTAACCGATATTTTTAACCGACTTCAAAAAAGCGAAGGTTGTCAATTCGTCGGAATATTTTTATTTTTTTGTATGTTCACCGATTACTCGAAGACGCCTGAACCGATTTAGAAAATTCTTTTTTCGTTTCAAAACGTATACTTCACAGGTGGTCCCATAAAATATTGGTCAAGATCTGACGAATATCTTCGGACCTGGAGAGTAAACTCCTCAGAACTGAGTATGAATGTAAAGGTTATTTTTTGCATAAGGTTTATAGATATTTGTTGTAGCGAGCTGTTAAAAAATAAGTACGTAAATATATCACGTGGGAGTGATATTAATAATTTGCTGTCTTCACAAAGTTAACACGACTGTTTCGCCCGTGATAGACTGGTGTGTATGACTACATCTGGTCTACACGAATCATGCATATTTCTAGGTAAAAAATAATTTACGTCGCTTTCTGGTACATAACTGTCCGTATGCAAGACAGACAAACACACTTTCACAACATAAATAGATTTTATGAATAAAATAATAGACAATAGCCGATTGATTGAAGTAATGTTATGTTTAGATGTGTTGAAAACTTAACGATGATCGCAAACCAATGGGCGAACTGATGATTCACGTCTAATAGCAAACTGAGAAAACTAAATATTATAGGTAATTTCGAAATAAATTGTTTGAGCTGTCAATTTACAATGCGTATAAATACTATAAGCCGTGGAAATACAGTGAACATTTGTATAAAAATCAATCGTCATCGGCCATTACAGGATGTACAATTTGAATCGGAAAAAGAGAATACAGTAAAGTAACAGTGTACAGGCTGAGCACATTGACCTTATATTTTTTATATGGATTAAAAAATAAGTTCAATATCAGTCTTACGTCAAATTCATTAGGATTTACAATTGCCTGATACACCTTAAGGTCCTTCAAAGAATTAAGCTTACACTTTTTTTAAACTCTAGATCGCATCGACGATTGCTTCAGTGGTATCTATTGAAATATTTAGCGATTTCTTGCAGAATCTCTATCGTATAATTACAAATATATAAATTAAAACACTCAACAGTCACATATGTAGTACTGAGTACTGACCCCACACTAAAGTCGAATCTTGTGTCGTGGGTATCAGTCTACGAGAGACTTTTGGGTAACACAAACACCCAAAACCGAAATGAGTACCCGTGAATGTGCAACTTCGCCAGGGAGCCTGGCAATTATGTTATATCATATCATAAACAGAATTAAGATACCTATATATCTATTGTTGCCAAATTGATCAATCAACGTGTCAATAAGGTAAAATTAAATTATAAACGTTTTATACATAGTCAGCCCTTAAACCTATTTTAGTTATCGAATGGTTTGTCCCTCTCTAACGACTTTTGAATTCAGTTTGAGTGAAGAAGACATAAAATTCGAGAACTAAACTACGTTTAAAAACTGACTATGAATAAGGTTGTAAATTAACATTTTTTGCCAACACCACTATTAACACTATCAATATCTACTAGGTCTAATGATTACTCATACCTTCATGAACGATTACTTTATGAACATAGTACAGTCATTTTCTACATAATGTAAATTCTATTGGTGCAAACCAATTGCAGATGTTTTGCTTAATTTAACTCCCACCTTACTGTATCCACTGCACTGTGGCAGACGTTACTATTTCAAACAGTACACGCCCACGTGAAATTCTTAACAATAGTGTTAATAGTTTCCATGTAATTTTATTTTATAGTTTTACACCTTAATATAAACTCGTACTGGTTTCATGATCATATTTTATACATATGTAAATGTGTATATTGCATGTGTGCTCTTTGTAATTTTCTTTTACATGATGCGCTGTTTTATCACAAAAAATAATTTGTACCTTTGACTGTGTCGATAGTAAAATTATTTTTGCTTTGTCTAATTTTGTTGCCGTCTGTTGGCAGCTTACATGAACAGTGTTCCGCAATGTTCGGGGTTTGATTCCGGAGCTGGTAATTAAAGTTTTTGTGAGTATTTCGTCTAGAGAAATCTGAAACGAGTTGCCCAGGCCGGGGATTAGTATGGCATGAGGATAGGCTCGTCCCTATCACATTTAGAACAGAAATAGGCTCGGCAAAATGTGTGTGACAAAATTGATAAGTATCTTCGCTGCCCTAGCTTATTTCCTAATAGGCGCGTACATATACATACATACGAGTATATACGCATGTTTGTACAAATAAATGTTACAATTTCGTTAATGGACATACTTTCAATTAAGAAAATGGTTATAGCAAACAAATAAAACGCGCCTTCAGGAGTTTGTGTGGGTCTTTGACATTAGCAGGGCTGGTATACAGCCTCGAAGTTAATGGGTATACCCAAGCATTTCCGTTTAAACATTCCCTTCCAATTCGCATACATCCGAATGCAGATAAGATTACAACTGGTGGCGATTAAAAGCAGGCCCAAACCTACTAAAACCACCAGGTTTTAATTTTAAGGACTTTAAGGATCATAATTGCGTTGCCAATCGTTAATGGATGTAGAAAATAGAAAACAATTAATAAACGCCAGCCAAGTAACACCAAATGAAATTAATTCACGCTATTTCATGATAATGCATCCTACTAACGTGGTAGAGCCCTGCTCTTGTGGGTAGGCTAGCCCAGGATGGTATTTTTTTTTAATACACCCAATAGTCACATACATAGTTCTGACTCCACACTAGGATTGAGTCTTGTGTCGTGGGTATCAGAAACTACGAGAGACTTTTAGATCTCACAAACATTGTCCTAAAGAAAACCGACATGAGGCATCTGGTTTACTGCGGTGTTTAGTTCAATGTGAGATGGCTAAAAATCCTAGAGCTGGTCGTAAATATTGCGCGTTTCTGATTTGCGTTCTGATGTATGATCATTCGAATAAGACTGAAGTCTACATTACTGGAACACTAGCACTTTCATGAACTGTAAAATCGTTTTTATCTATCGACACACACTCTAATTATAATGTGACCTTTCCCGATGTTCTTTACTGCTACGTTGAATGTATTTTCACGTAATTACGTCATTTCCAAATGTAGGTGTTAATGAAAAATCGTTCAGGCCTAACCTAACCCGTAACCATATGTGCCCGATAAATAAACATTAGTAATTTATCGTGTTGATTGTTCGGAAACCGATGTTAATAGCATCTCACCATTAATAACTATTTTTACAACATCGTTAGTGCATACCACATGGACCTACTTCATACTATTATTTAGGGGTTTGAAAACAATACAAAAAATATAAATAAACAAACTCATTAATTATAAATTATGATTGTGAAATTACTGCGAGCTTAATGCACTTTTAAATTTAGGTTGTCTTTGATCAATATTTATGTCAGATTATAAAAGGGGATATTCGTCATGATGTAATGTTTGGGAATGCGTTATGAGAAAGCCATTGAATGTATTGTGAAATAAATATTTACAAAATACAACCCACAAACAGGTGGTACAGAACATTTAACAGAACTTGTGGGTGCTTAGATGATTTAAAATATATTATCATTTACTGGCTATTAAGTACTCAATCACATTTTCTTCATACACTCTTCCATTGTGCGTGGGTTTGGAGCAACATGATTTTAATACATACTACAGAATGTTTCAGCTTATGATTTTACGACCGGACATTTGCATGACGTCAGCACTCTATGGAAACTATCTGATTCCGACCAAATAATGTATATTTGTATCGAAAATCTTATACCACATAATTTGATCGAATTGAATATCTAAACCAAGCCTTATTTTATTGTAAAGGTACGGCACAAGAGCATAAGGTCCACCTGATCGTAAATAATTATTATCCTCTATAAACATCTACAATATATGGAATTATGGATTGTAGACGCGTTTCCAATTAAAGGGGAAGGAAAAGGGACGAAAGGAGGAAATCAATTTTAAGATTCCGGGACCAGCCATATAGTGAACCGTCTAGATAAGACTTTTGATTGGCAACCGAATAAAAAACGTGAATATTGTGATTATGAAAAAATACGTTCGAATATTTCCAGAGAATTTGCTATTACTTTATAACTTCAGAGAAAATAAAACTTGGGTTAATATAGTTTTTAATACAGAAAAGTGCACGTTGGCCTGTTGGTAAGGGACCAGATGCGGCTGCCATGTTCACTATGGTCTCGGGTTCAAATATAGGGCACACCTATGATTTTTCGACGTTATCTATGTATTTATAGTCAATCACTACGCACTCTATCGGCGAAGGAAAACATCGTGAGTAAATCTGCTTACCATAGCGATTTGTAAGAATTTTCATAGTATGTAAAGTCTGCTGACCCGCATGGGGCAGTTTGGTGGATTATATGGCCTAACCCATCTCAATCGTACTGTCGGTTTTAGCGAAGGCCCTTGCCCTGCAGTAGGACTTTTATGGGCTGATACATATAGTTTTCCAATTTCTGATAGTATTTAAAGTACTACATTTAAATTCTTATGAACATTTTCGTCGGGTAACTCGTTCAACTTTTAGAAGCAGGTAAACAGTATTCCGGTTTGTGGCTCATATTTTATTTTTAAATTATGCCCGAATAAAAACTTGGCGAATATGAGTAATTTGTAAACATTATTTTTGCATGGGGCATATCTCTAGAATTTAATAAACGCGTAGGTAACTTAAAATAATACACCTGTATTTAAAAAAAGCGATCTTCGATCGTTCATACTTAGATTTTCTTGGAAATTTATTTCAGATTTTAGAAGATTTGGTTAGATACTTTTACTAATTCGGATGGGTTAGAGTAAAGTAAGACTACTTACTACAGATAGAAGATACAGAATTACGTGGTGGCCTGTTGGTAATGAACCAGACGCGGCTGCCTACATGTTCACGGTGGTCGCGAGTTCAAATCCCAGGGCACACTTCTGACTTTTCGGAGTCATGTGTGTATTGATAGTCAATCACCACGCACTATAACGGTGAAGGAAAACATCGTGAGGAAACCTGCATACCGTAGCGATTTGTATAAATTTCTATGGTATGTAAAAGTCCGCCAACCCGCACTAGACCAGCGAGGTGGACTATATGGCCTAACCACTCTCAATCGTACCCTCGATTGTAGAGGAGGCCTGTGCCCTGCAGTGGGTCGTATATGGGCTGATACAATACTACAGATAAACAAAAACTTAATATAGAACTTTTGTAACTTGACCTCACTCAGGCATTTCTTTAACCTTATGAATATATATAATATACTTGTATATATAATTAAATAGAACTCTCACAAAACGGGGTACTCGACCTGTATGCTGTTCACGGTTCACAACCTGTGGACGCTGTTGTTACCTACACCAAAGTGACTTTTGTCTTTTTTAGCAACTTTTTTGGATCATAACTTTTTGTCAGTTAACAACTATACAGTTTAAAAGATAGCTTGGTGTAGCAGATGTTAAATTAATTAAACATTTGACTAATTACATAGGAAATAGGACGGTAAATCAAAAACCGCGAAGAAACTCCAAGTAGCGGTGGACTTGTTATAAATATAATCCGATCAGGTGACCACAAACACTTGTCCGCGTCGACGGAACTCGAAGGTTGACACACCAACGCAATGCACTAACAATGCTCCGAATGGAACTTATTTAAATAGTAACGTACAAAAGTTTAAAAATATTAAAAATATCAGAAATCCCTACCTTACCAAGATAATAAGAACCATTAAAAACATTAAATACATTGCATATTCAAAAAATATCTACGTTCAGTAATGTAGCTTTTCGGTATTTTATATTTCATTTCTTTCTTTAAAATAGTTAATCCTTTAAAAATTAAAACATCTCTAGAAGATATAATATACCGCAATATTTTTAAAACGAAGCTGCAGTAAATTGCAAACTTTAATTAAAACAAGGTTCCTTTGCCGTAGTCTAATGACTAACTAAACGATTATTTATTATTTTAAATGAAAACAAAAAATAAAAGTAAACAAGATGTCTGACTTACAACGAAATGGCTCTGGACTAATATTTTGGACTTTGCGTTCTAGTACATAAGCCTTCTATCACAAAAAAATCTGTAAGATGATAGATAACCAAATAATGCGTTGGGAGCCATTGATTACATTGAGAATAGAATTTCAATTAACCTATGACGTCAATTGATAGGAAGCCCTACATTTATGTCAACATGCAAATTACTAAACTAGCTAAATAATTGACCAGACGATTTGTGTACAAGTACAATGTATGCCATTTCAGTTATATTTTATGAATTTTCAATATTCTATTTTTATTTTGTACCTATATAGAAATTAATTACATGACCAATAAAATAAACTATGCAAAACAGTAAAACAAAAGGAAATTTTATATATAAATATGTACGTACGCTCCTTTTCATTGCTTTAAATTACTATAAAGAATACTGAGTAGTTGTAAGAAACAATTGTGAAGCTATTTTAACTAAAAAAGATATATTATAATGTAAAATGAATAAAAATATCTGATTCTTGGGAAACGGTGACGAGATTTCAGCAAATAATAAGGAACGAATGAATAGGAGATTTTTAAAAGTCTTGATTACTGATGAGGAAAGGGTTAGCTATTGAATATAGTTTTAAAAAATCCACGTAATAAATATAAATCGCCCAACAGTGCAATAAACGGAAGGAATTGTTGATCTTAAATATTATTTTAATGATGTGTGGCTATATTTAGATGCGTAAAAACATTGCAAAGTTTTAAATGCAACTTACACTGACACAAGGGTTCATAACGCCACAAAAAAATCCGTGAAAATCTTTTCCAATGCGTTAAATGCGGAATGTTTACGACTCCTGTTTGATTTATATTATACGACTGTACACTTGAATATAAACGATTGTAAATCGAATATACCATTATATTATTTGTCATCTTCTTATGATATTATTATAATGTGTTGATGGCTGATGCCCATTGTATTCAAATACTAATGACACCGAAGTGGCAATAAAATGAACATCTGAATTGACCTCTGCCACACGAGGATATCATAGATATTAAAAAAAGATTATAGATAGTAAAACAAGCTCGCTCATTTCGGGGGACATGTGACGGTTTCATTCCCAAAATTTAATACTAAACTTACCAATAGCTGTCCTGGTGCGCACATTCCTCGAATAGCACATGGGGTGAAGGATCGCCCAGTACCGGTCTACAGACACGGCCACCAAGCAGAAGATACTGATGGTGCAGAGCATCACCAGCAGCGACACGGTGAACAGGCACGCGTGCAGGTTCCTCGGCAAACCCACGGAAGCCAAAATCGCAAACGGTATTCCCAGAAGTCCGACTAGAAAATCTGCTGCTGCTAGAGACACGATGTAGTAGTTCGTACGCCGTCTCAACCTCCGATCACGGCGAAACACAAACATTACCATGGCATTGCCAATAACTGCCACTAAAGCCACCAAAATTTCGAAAGTCGTATACGCCGCGTGAAGTTCGGGTGTGGGCGACCGGTGAGGAGCCGACCCCGGCGTCGAGGAAACTACAAGATCTTCTGCCATATCCATTGCTTAAGATCTTCTTCGAGAGATACTCCGCACGTCGCATTGTAATTTACATTCTAAAACTGACCACATAACGAATTGTGTGAAACTTTACACTTTAATGGAATGTAGATAACGTGGAGCTCAATGCGTTGCAGGTACATTTATTCATATTGACGCTAAGGAATAGTACCTCAATTTTGCATGAGCGACTATCAAACTTTCGAATCCAAAACAATAGTATTATCGGTTATCCGAATTCGAATCACGAAGAGTAGCGGGTGAGGCGAGCGTGTCCCGCTCGTGAGGCGCGCTTCCCATCACTGCGGGCGCGAATTGGCGCGAAATAGCGACGACGGCACTCATCCAGGCGCATGCCCTACGCCGACGCGTTTGCCGCTTAGCACTTGTTGCGACTTACGGCCAGCGGGCCAGCTAGCCAGCGGCTTTTAGTGATGACTGATGGCCATTGTCGTTATCAAGGATAAGTGTCAACATACGGAAGTAATTTAGCATTTCATACAAAGGGTGATGAAACATAATCTTACTAAACTAGATTCTATATCATTGTTGCTATGGGTCAAGCACAATATTTTAATATTGCTAAATGTCACATCAACATTACATAAGCAAAATTTCAAACAAACTAAATGAAAAGGAATTAAACAGATACATCCAATGGCTATGCCGTTGAATATAGGTAAGCACCTACACAGGTCCTTAATATATGTTTGATGCACATACTCGTATACGAACCATTGTTATAATGTAGGAATGAAATTGTAGTTATATAAATATATTAGTAGGGGTTAGGCCATATAATCCACCACGCGGGCCTAGTGCGGTTCGGCGGATTTTATATACCGTACAAATCGCTACGGTATGCAGGTTTCCTCACTATGCTTTCATTCATCGTTATAGTACGTAGTGATTGACTATCAATACACACATGACTCCGAAAAGTCAGAGGTGTGCCCTGGGATTTGTACCCGCGACCACCGCGAACATGTCGGCAGCCGAGTCTAATCGGTTACCAACAGGCTACCATGCACTTCAATACCCACGATAAACACTAGTATCTTATTGTGGGATCTGGATCGATCGAAACTTCGGGATATTAAAAAATTTAAAAATTAAATCAAATTTAAGATAAAATCCATAAGAATTCATTTTATTTCAATATGTAACATTCGCATAAATCTAAGAAACCATTAATCTATTACTGATCCAAAATGAAACTTATAAGACTACCATTCATTTCGTAAGAAAAACTACTAAGAAATCTCCTTGCAAGCAGAAAATAATAAAAATGCGTTTGATGTGATCACCGAGCTAGACAACCTACCACATAAGAGCTCCGCTTCAATTGATGATCTACGTGGCGTAGTTGGTGAAACTAGCTTGGAAACGAAAAGAGGCGAGTTTGATCCCCACAGCGCGACAAACGTCTGTGTGGCCCGCACATATTTCAATTCATATCATTCGACAGCGTCCGTGGCGCAGATTATACGCCGGCTATGAAACGAGAGGCCGCGAATAAGATCCCTGCACTAAAAACAAATATTTGTGTGAACTACAGTTATTTGTTTTGGATCTGGGTGTTTATAAGACCGAAGTCTTTCGATGTTTTTGATACCCACGACACAAGACTGTATCTCAGTGTGGGGTCAGGACTATGTATGTGACGGTGGAGTGGGTGGGTGGCTATTAGGGTGAATCTTTTGTGAGACTTAAAAATGCCTCATAGTTGTTGTTCCTTCCCAGTTTTGAAAACTTTATTGAGCCAGGACCTGTTGACCTGTTGCCTGTGACCACAGAACAGTACCTTAATCAACATTCTGTGCGTGTGACTGTTGGGTGTGCCGTGTGTTATATATTTAATCGAGTATAGATTTATGAAGTTTCCAGGTGTAAATTGCAACTATACTAAATATTTTTATCGAACAGACATACATAAATGCCTGTTTACGTATGGTTCGTCGTCTAAAGTCAGGAGGGCAATATCGTGAGACTTTCGTGTAAAAAGATTTTATATGAACTATGAAGCTATTTAGGTGCAGTTATCCGATACACATGTCGAATTTCTTAGCAATTCCGGGTTATCGACGGGTGTTTTGCCTTAGAGATCCATAGTCTCTGCCTACTCCTATGGGATACAGGCGTGACGTTTATGGGTACAGAATGTTTTGCCTTTGTCAATAAAGTCCCGAATGGTTTATATAGATGGGGCAACATGTGATTGAAATATTGGAGATCAGTCATGTGGAGAGACGCGACGACGTACTGATTACACTGGTCAACACAAGTCTTGTTTCCTTTATTTTTTTTTTCTGTTATTGGGTATTTCTATGGCCCTGAGTATGAAAAAAATACTGGAAGATTGCTAACAGCTTCAGTTTTTGAAATATAGAGTTTTATTATTTTGATAAAAGAGTACAGAAAATTAATAAATGATGTTAACAAAATTTCTATTGAACACTATCAAATGATCTTTTATACGATTTTCTTGAATGAACGACTTTAGGTAGATCACGTTGCAAACTCCAGCAGTAGTCTGCCATCATATGTGAGTCCCACCGCCCCTGATACCGCTCTTCCATTGTTCGAAGATCCTGATGGAATCTTTCACCCTGCTTCTCACTAAAATCACCTAGATTTTGTGGAAATCGGTCTAAATGTGAGTGCAGGAAGTGGATTTTTATGCTCATGTTGCACCCTAACTCTTGCAAGTTCGATATCATGGACTCAATAAGCTCGACGTGGTCGTCAGATTTCTTTTTGCCTACGAAATTACTCATAACCAAAACGAATGACTTCCAAGCTTTGGATTCGACTTCAGTCATTGATTTGACAAAATTAGGATATTTCACGAGTTGCCTAATCTGTGGCCCATCAAAAATACCAGCTTTTAATTTTTCTGTACTTAATCCTGGAAACTTGCGTGAAAGAAAATTGAAACAATCGCCACTTTTGTCAAGCGCCTTCACAAACTGTTTCATTATGCCGAGTTTAATATGAAGTAGTGGAAGTATGATGCGATCTCGGCTAACTAAAGGCATATTTATAACATTTTTTGTACCAACTTTTAGCTCTTCCCGCACTGGCCAAACTTTTTGTGACCAATGGTGTTTTTTGTCACGATTGTCGCAGAGACACATGAAACAAGGGAACTTCGTGTATCCCCCTTGTTGACCTAAAAGAAAGTTAACCATTTTCAGATCGACACAAATGACCCATTTATAATCTTGATACTTAATTTTTTCCAGAACCTTAGAAATATTTGCGTATTCTTCTTTTAAAGTCACCGAATGTGCAATGGGTATAGATCCGTACTTATTACCGTTATGAAGCAAAACACACTTTAAACTTCTTTTGCTGCTATCTATGAAAAGACGCCAATCACTAGGTTGGTATTTTTTTATTCCCATCTGTTGCAAAATACCACCAACATCGTTACAAAAAACTAAATCCTTCTCTTGAGAATGTCCAATAAAAAACGCAACTATAAGTAAAAATAGTAATGAAGGGTAGTTAGCTGTAACTCAAAAACAAAAGCTGTGAGAGAAAAACTGTTACCATATTTAAAAAATAAGCGTTAGTTTGATATAGAAACAAAAAAAAATTAAAGGAAACAAACGATTTTATTTTTTTTGTTGACCAGTGTTATAAAAACTATAGAACAATAAAGTAATTATCATAATTTGGTTTTCAAGCAATAGTCACCAGGACACGTTGGTAGCGTGATGCTATCTGAACTTGAAATACTTATTCCAATCCAATCAATCCATCAGCCAAAGGAAGCCCACTGCTGAACATAGGCCTCTCCCAATGATTTCCATAGTGACCTGTTGGAGGCAGCCTGCATCCAGCGACGTCCCGCGACCTTTACCAAGTCTTCTGACCAATCTAATACTTATTAAATGGTGCAAAATTGTTCTGAATTCGGAAGATATACTTCATCGGTCTAGCTATAGGATACATGGGCTGTTACTAAGAATCGCTTAGTATAAAACCTTAATCCAAATCTTTTTTCAACATGCGCTTCTAAAGTGAAGCGTCAACGTGGCGCAATTAGAATTTTCGTTAAATATCTTTTAACGCTTTAGGGTACCAATTTGGTAACTGCAGCTATCAAATAGATGAAGTTTTGTGCAACTATCAAAAAGCGATTGTACCGCCAACAAACAGCGAATCAAGTAGCAAGTTATTTACAGCCATTTATATCGATCTTAACTACCACCTGAACAAGTCTGCCGGATTTAGCTACCCTCACTGTCTCCCTGCACTCACAATAGTGAATTTTATTTCAAAGGAATTAGAATACAATTGCTTTGGTGTCTGCCATACATTTGTCATTTTGGTAAACCAATAAAGATTGGTTCTTGATTGGCATTGCTCAATAATTTCAAAATAAACACCTCCGTTAGGCAGTTCGCGAGAAATTGGCAGTGAAACGAGATGGTATGAGGTCATGCCTTATCGAAAATAGTTCGAGTCTGGGCGGTGCCACTAGGGCGTATAGTATCTTTTAGTTGGTACAGGGTAGTCTGTGCCGGATGAACCATATAGGAGATGTAACATTGTTATGGCACCGACCTCGTCATCCAGGCCACAATAGGCTATGGTTGACAAAAGGGATCAGCTACAACAATTTCTAAATGTGTAGTTACAGAATCTAGTTACGAAATGCGTTTTTTTTTTGTGATTGTACAATGTATTTGTTTACAATCATTGTTATTTATTCTTTATCCTTGAAGTATGTTTAATATAGAGGAAGAGCTGGTACATCAAAAACGTAGATAAGAATGGTGGTGCCGGGCCACCTTTTTCTGCTCTCCTATTGACTGACATTTGACAAGTTGTCCAACATGCACAAATTATTTGAAAACTAGCGGCCCGACCCAGCTTCGCCTGGGTGCAGATATTTTTTGATTCCACTCTACACCTGATAAATGTTAATTTTCGTACAAACTCTTGTATATTAAAACTCGACGTAGCTATCCTACCGTCCCTTTTCTTCTCACCATGACCCAATCAATCCCGCTCAGTCCCGTCTGTACCGTCACTTCCCGCTCCATCCTGTCCTATCCCGTGCCGTACCGTCTCGTCCCATCTCGTCCCGTCACTTTTTATCCCTTCCCTTCCCGTTTCGTCCTCTCTCGTCGCATCCTATCCGCTCTCAACCCGTGCCTTTACATTTCGCCCTATCGCAATCTTTCAGCTACCCTAGTAATTTCGCCTATGAATTTAACTTTTTTTTATAGTCTTAAAACCTTCCGTGGACCTTAAGGAACATGCGAAAAGAAATTTAGCCGAATTGGTCCAGCCATTCTTGAGTTATGCGCTTACCAACATTCATTTTTATTTATATAAAAGACATATAAAAAAATAGTTAAGGTCTATTGAATTCCACTCAAACTGTTTTAGACGGATAATAACTAAATATACTTTCGGTTACCAACGGAATTTATAGCAAATTTATTTCAATTTTCACTTATATACAATTTAACCATTCTACCAATATTACGAACAAAGAAATATCTATGTTTTTTAAGACGTAAATGTATGACAGCGCTACCTCTATATTTTGTACAGGGTATATCAATTATCAAGACTGCTACTACCGAAAACGAAGCCAGGTGGTAGTTATAATGACTACAGTCACGATGCAACAAAAAACATTGCATTCTTTTTTTTTTTATTATTTTCGGTAGCAGTCTTGATATACCCTGTATACTCTAAGTCATTACCCTTATAGGGAAATCAAATAAGTTGTTAACACCGTTTGGACACAATTTATTAGTATAGAACAAACTGATTAGGCATCTATTAACGTCCTTACAGCCACAATAAAGATGGGTATTAAGTACTGCTCTATTATGCGATTAAAACGATACCTAGTACATAATTACAATCTATGATAACATTATCTTCGAATATGTTATATGATATACAATGCAGCAAGAGCACAAACAATTGATTTCTCTAATATTGAATTGAACGCAATTATCGCGATCCGTAAAGTTGATTCCTTGTTTATATTTAACAACTAACACTATTTTAATAACCGACTATGCACAATTACTATACAATTAACATCAATACACATATTTGAAAACTACAATGGGATGGTCAGCAACTATTGTTACTTGGTAAATTAAACACTTTTCATCTTCAATTATGTACTGTAAGAAATCAAAAATAGACAAATGTGTCGCGGTTAATTCTAATGCATAATACAACAGAAACAAAGTATATAGTTACTCTAAATATACATTATATTATAAAGGTATTTTAAAACTCACCATAATATTTACAAGGATTTTCGAGGCAAAAAATAGAAACAGAAAATTGATATGCAATATACCAATGTTTCTTTTAGTTGCTTACCATCACTAATCCGTACACTCAATTGAATATGAATTAATATGTATTAACACATGTATTTCTTGATTAGGAATATACAGAATTATCATCATAATTTACTAGTGCATATTTCAAATTGTGTAACTATGTATTGGTTTTATTTCTGTAATTAGTTTTAGTGTTTTGTATGTCTTATTTTGTTCAATAAAGTTTTATTATTTATTATTAATTGATTACACATTCACAGCTTATACTCTCGCTGAAGGATAGTAAAAAAAAAACCTCCGTTTACATAGTATGATTTATAAAAATAGGTTTTATATTGATGGTGGAAACTGGATTATCTCAAAGTCAAATATTAAGATATTTCTCCAAATCAAGTAACTTAACATGATTCAAAACTTGTAAAGTCGAATTTCACCAAGATAAGTTAATTATAAGCTGTACATATTCATGTACCATGCCCATGGCATTCCATGGTCTAAAAATTGTAACAAAATATTTAATATTTTAAGTAATTATGCATAATGTACTATTAATAGATGAAGCACAGTGATCTATTTATTGTGTCCTATTAAAATATTTTGATAGGTATATAAAAATAACAAAGTATGTTTCAGTAACACTATGTTTCAATGTGATAAAAGAGGAGTTGTATGTTATTAATGTAAATCTAAGAAACCCCTAAGTTGCTAAACATAAGTATGGTTTGAATATATGTCAAACTCAACAAAATTGGCCTGGGTCAACAAAATACATACATAGATAATGGTCACGCCTGTATCCCATACTTCTACTTTGCTCAATCCTGACATACTACTTTCGCTTCATCAACTTTCATCAATCTCTTCATGTATTCTCGTCCGTATAGAGTACTTTTGACATGACCTTATGAAAATATCATTGTAAAACACAAAAAAATCATAAATAAACATTATTTGAATTTTAAAAATTCAGAACACTAAAAAGGATATAACTTTTCAATATGGGTGTATCCTATCTACAAAATGTTGTGGTATACCCAAATTTACTAGGCTCTGTTTATTTATGTGCTCTATTCTAGGGTTAAATGACGTAATAGCTTCCCAGCATATTTCACTAAGCTTTGGTATGCATAACCAAACTTTATACAATATATTATTCCTACTTGTAGTATTGTCTTTGGGCTCAATGCCTCCAAAAATATACATGCACCCATATGATGTGACTGTTGAAGAATGGAAATACAAAGGATGTGGTAACACTGTCTTCTGCATAAGTGTCCATTTCAAGTCAGTCATGTTCAGTCTCCAGATGTCTTCAAAAACTGTTCGTCCATCTGACCCCCCTGCAACAAACACTTGCACACCATTTGGTGTATCAATTTGTACAGCGCTGTGGCATTTTCTTGGCAATGGTGCCACTGTATTCTTTTGACTATCATCAGCCTTTGCTGACAAAATGGACCATTTTTTAGTTTCAATGTTAAATGAAGGTATATCCATGAGATCAAATGCCCAATCTCCTGTACCTCCACCTATAATATAGAGCTTGTCTCCAACACGGGCCACCTCATGCCTGTATCTTCCAACAGGTTCACCATCTTGACCTGTTCCAACGTACACTGATTCCCACACAAATGACTGCAGGTCCAGTCTGCAAACAAATAACCTTTTTAGTGCTTGTGCATGTATTTAATGGTGTTTATATTATTCTAATGGACATAGGATATAGGACTTTGCATCAGAAAATATTATAGTAAACATAATTGTAAAATCAAATACTACATAAATAGCTATTCGAAAATATTGAGGATGCAAAAACATCTGAGTTTTACAACAGACAGAGAATTAGATAAATAACCTATACCAATTTATTGTACATAAACTTTAATGATAAGTGAAAGAAATTCCATTCTTACCACTATGGGCAATCACTTCCAAACAGCTGAATATTACTATTGAAAAGATTGGGCATAATTTATGTTAAAAGTTACACCAATCATTGTTTATTTAGATTGCGTACAGATTTTAATAGCAATTTATTCCAAAACATAAGCTCTAATACATTTAGTAGACTACCACATTGAATTATAATGTTAATTACTTATGCACTTAAACAGACAAAAGAAGAAAAAAATTGCTACTAACTACTAACATTAGTGCTATTAAGTACATATTGTGTGCGGTGGCCTGTTGGTAACAGACCAGATGCGGCTGCCTACATGTTCACGGTGGTTGCGGGTTCAAATCCCAGGGCACACCACTGACTTTTTGTAGTTGTGTTTATTGAAAGTCTATCACCACACACTATAATGGTAATGGAAAACATAGTGAAATCTGCATACCATAGCGATTTGTATAATACATTTCTATGATATATAAAAGTCCACCAACCCGCACTAGGCCAACATGGCCTAACCACTCTCAATTGTAGAAGAGGCCATGCTCTGCAGTGGAACTTATATGGACTAATACAGTACTAACATTAAGCCCTCTACAACTACAATAATTTTGTTTATGAATTCTAAATTAGGCAAGTAACTTGTATGCAAGTTGCAAATTTACATACAACTTAAACTAATCTGCATACAAGCTACAATGTGCATGTGGGTAATTTGAACTTGTAAACTTTTATTCAAGTGCCATGCAATATCAACCTGCACAGGCAAGTTGAACATTTGAAATTGTGAACAAATTACATTATTTTTTTCACTGTAACAATTGAAATTTAACAAATATTTCGGCGAGCAATGCCAACCACAGCAGCATGTCTTCCACCCATGCTTCACTACTAAATTTTGAATGTCTCCACTTGTATTCAAGTAAAACTTTCATGCAATTTCCACACTTTCAACAACATGTTTCCGATGTAAGCAACCTGTATACAAATTTGACATTATACTTGCATGCAAGACTTGCCAGATGTTATTGTGCCATTAATTGTTAGCAGTCAACTCACCTGTAAATATCGCAATTGTATGCAAATCCATTTGTGCCCCCTACAGTATAAAAGTAGCCATCATGACAGAGTACCGATTGTCCATACTGTCCAGGAGGCCTGGTACCAGTCACATTCAACACATTCAGTCTGGCTTCACAAGAGTGTGTTCGCCATACAAGCACGTCATTACTACATTTATTGCCGAAAGGAGCACCAGTCCCTCCGAATATCTACAATTAAACAAAAAAGGTATAAATTTTAAGCCACTTGTATGTTGGTTATTAATGAATTTATTTACCAACCATTAAATAGCACCCAGATATACACATAGCATTTGATGCCAGTTCGTCCGGCATATTCTCCACCACTCTGTTTAGTTTCCATCTTCGACTGACAAATGAAAAATTCCAAAGCTCTTTAAAAAGCGGTCGCGCTGGAGTCCACGTAGCATTCTCTCTTAAAACAGGTGGCATTGGCAAAGATGGATTGTAACCACCGAAACAATATATATTCGCATCGTCACATGCAATCCTGTGGCCGCTTCGAGGCCTCGGGTGTTCGAGACCGCGACATTTCACTTGGGTAACCTTAAAGGGCTCGAAAATAAATTCTTTCCTAGATGACTTCATGCTATTATCTTAGTACAACGCCATAAATTTTCTATAAAAGTTTATATAAGACATTCCATTTAAATTGAAAATATTTATACAGAACGTAAATCAATCCGATTTTAAACAAAGAATTTGACAGTTTTAGGAAATCTGCTATCACTTGACAGTTGGCATTTACGAAGATTGATACCAGTTATGTAGTTAAATGTAATAAAAAACTATAAAAAATAAAAAAATAAGAGTACATTATGTTTACAAGCCTACATAAATTATTCACAACTGAATATGGAGCAAATTCAATATCTGTAAAGACAAAAGTCTAATTAAAATATAACTTATTACAGCAATTTGATAGGCCTTCAGGGTAATTACCATAGATCTAGTATAAAACCTAAATCGGCAATGGAGCATTTTGAGTGAGATGTGTGCGTAAAGTTTGCATGTGTTCTTGACAGATCCCGCTGCGCCATGCACTGACGATTTTATTGAATCGATATCGATATAGCTGGCAGTCTAAAGCTAAGAAAAACATTTGTTAGGTGTAAGCGATAGTTTATTATATTGTATACTAGCGGCCCGGCCCAGCTTCGCCTGGGTGCTTAGATGTTTAGACTCCACTCCACACCAGAAATATCTTATTCCCGTTCAAACTTTTGTACTCCTGAACTCAACCTAAGTACCTACTATCCCTTTTCCTATCGTATCCCATCCTATCTCATCTGGCTCCTTTTCTTTTAGTTACATCCCGTCCCATTATTTCCCATCGAATGCAATCCGGTCCCGACCGGTCCCACTTTATCCCACTTCATCCCTTAATGCCTAAATAGGCATGTTGTCAATTTTTTGGAATTTCTTTTATTTTGTAGATAGGCTTTATATAAACACGAAAATACGACGAATATCATTTAAAAAATACGCAAACACAAATACTTTGCAAAATTCCTGCTAAAACTTTCCGCTCAGCCAAAATTCTGACTACGAAATTGATTTTTTGATGTAAAGTAAACTACTTATTGTCTATTACTACTTATTGTATATTGTCTCGGGTTCGAATCCCGGGTCGGGCAGTGATATTGGATTTTTCTATTCATTATCAGCCCGGAGTCAGGAATTTGTGCCCGATATGGCGATAGGCTCGCCCCCTATCACATCGTGGGACGGAATATATAATAAGGCGTGACGTGGGTGTTCTGGTAGCACCTCTGCCTGCCCCTTCTGGGAAAAAGGCGTGTGTTTATGTATGCATTACCTAAGATGTTTTTATAGTGCACATTATTTTTCGTTACTGGTGTCAAATTATAAGTTTTTATATCAATAGCTTTAGCGGTTTTGATTTTCCGTACAATATTTCTACCCTTATTTTACCCCCGTAATGATATTTTTCCAAAATTATTGTGAGCCATTATTTTTTGTTTATAATAAGGAGCTGAAATATATATTTTTATAGAAATAGCTTCAGCTGTTTCGATTTTGCATATAAAATTCCAACCCTTATTTTAACCCCTTTAGGGTTAATTTATATATTTGTATTTTTAAATGAGTGCCAAGTTTAACATCTTAACTTTAACGGTGTAGATTTTTCCATACATACTTTCATCCCTTATTTCAACCCCTTCAAGCTTTTTCTTCACAAAAAAAGTAGCCTATGTCCGTGTCCTGGCTCTAAGCTACCTCCTCACCAATTTTCAGCCATATCGGTAAAGCCGCTCTTGAGTTATAAATAGTGTAACAAACACGACTTTCTTTTATATATATAGATAAAAATATCTACATATTATATATAAATGATGACGTGTGTCAAGTTTTTCAATGTCACATTTTAAGGCAGCGATGATAAAATGGTGCATAGAAGTATCTATTTTTTTTAACTTTAATGTCTAATATACTAATGTTTTATTACATTTACAGCCTCCGTGACACAGTTAATTGATATATTAAATTACGCACCTGATTTTTTTATTACAAATATTTAGAAAATAAATAGTGTAAAAATAATGTAAAGTAATAACTAATAATTGATATTGTAGCATTAATATTATAATTCAAGACTATAAATTTGTAGCAAAATATGAATTGTCATCGACTATTTTTATCGACAACATATTGTTGATCTACGATCTCGTAAATTCTAAACTGTGAATCAATCCCTAGTGAATGTTGGTTGAAAATAATACAATTCGCGTATTTGATATTGTTTTTATAGGCAATTAATGCTTTCCGCGCATTTATATAATTAATTACTATATTATTTTCTACCGATGTGCATACAAGGTTTGTCTTTTAACTATACAATATTGCCACTAGTCTTAACAGCATTAAAAAAAAAGATCCTTAAGCCCCATTCTCACAGGAACTTAAGAAGCGTTATATACGTCAAAACTCGACGTTGACGCTTTTTTACCGTTCCCAATATTTGTGTTCATATGAACGCTAAAAAAACATTGTGAATCGTACTCGATGCGGTGTGCACTTAAATTATGGATTCAAATTATTTGTACCTACTACCCATTACCCAAGTATCTTAAATCGACGAGAATGCTTCAAGAGGTTGATGGAAGTGGGTGGTCTCGATCCTGACATATTGATTGCAAATTACATCAACTCGTCACAATGTTAAAAGAAAAACCATAGATTTAGCATGAAACATCCTTAATCACAATAAAAATATTTAAAAAAATTCAACCGACTTCAAAAGTGTAATAAAAAGAGAGAAATAAAACTAATATTTTAATAAATCTATAATACCTATATATACAAACAATTTTTGGATGTCGGTGCCAGCCGAGTATCGATGCCTCGCGGTTTTACCCGCATAGTTCGTAGCGTGATGTTATATAGCTTATAGTCGGCCAGCCGCGCCGTAGAAAGTGGAGGGCGAAGAAATTCTCTATCTCTGGATTTTGAGTTTTGAGCCTATTTACCTAAATAGTATCATTATATATTTCAACCAGCTGGATAGATTAGGGTGCCACGACAAAATAGTGAACATATATGTGCGCCGCGGATTGAAAAAAGTTGGGCACCCCTGCTCTATCTCAAAAACTACTGAACCGATTTCTATGAAACTTACACAGCTCCTAAGTTGGACTATGTCTAATCCAACGCAAAAAGAATTTTTGAAATCCGACCGATACTTTTTGAGATATGCGTGGACAAACATATAACTTGGCAAAAAAGAGTCTGGTGCCACGAAAATGGTAATAAAAAAAAAGTAATTGTGGCAACACTATTTTAAATGTCATTGCTGTCAAATAGCCGGTACCACAGACTAACGTAGTGATTATATACTCTTTGCCACAGACTAATAAACAAGATATGTCATCGTTGTGTGCGCTGCGCAATTATTTACAGATTTCGACAAATTCTCGTGTATTTGTTGCTTGTTTTGTGATTCAAAATGAATAAAACGATTATTAATATATTTATATTATTAAAATACTTATTATTTTATTCTTCAAATAGTTTCCTTTTAAGTCATTGATTAATATAAAATTAACAAGTACCTATCTAAACATTTTACGTCGTAGTATATCAGGTTGCTATATCAAAAAAATATATTCGATCGTGGCGCCCTCAATAAAAACAGACTTTTTTGCCAAGCTATACATACATCAAAGAGTATAATAATATATAGGAAAACATACATTTATGAAATTTTGCACGTGTTCAGACCAACATATCCAAAAATCGTGCATTCTGATAAAATTACATACATACACATTGAATTGATAATCTCCTTTTTTTGAAGTCGATTAAAAAACTAAGATTGTTTCTATTTTAAGGTGGAAAATAGTTGACACCTTATTTGTAATTATTGTAACGGCTTCGAGATTGTAACCAGTTTTGTGTAAAATAAAATAAAAATATAATAAATTAACACATTATTTGCCATCTTTTTTTTATTACATTCTTTGTACGCACAATAAATAAGTTGCACCGGATTACAAGGAATTCTACTATAGACGAAAACAAATTGCAATTTTAAACTGCAAATATAGTAACATAAAAGATGCTTTTTATTCTATTTTTTTCCTTTTGTAACAATACACTTTTTTCTCCACCAATAATTCATTAGCCAAGAGAGCAAAATATTGAAATTGCTAAGCTAAAAGCTAGACTTGAAAATATTCATTTGAAACAAAATAACAAACTGATAGAAATATATAGGATTGTAACATAATAGGATCTTATTTAAGGAACGAAATCAAGGCGCTCTTTGCATGCCAGTGGCAAACAGAACTTTATGCTTGGACTTTTTGTTTTTCTTGCCAGAAGGCGAAGGCGTGGCATGAAGGGCAGCTTCGATAGCATCACTAAGGCACAATGTGCGAGGACAGGAGCCTTCTTCCCCTTCTTCTTGAGGTGGTGGTGGCGGCGGTGGTGAAGCCATTTTACGAACGCGCCAAGTACCACTAGTACTCGCCATCTGCAATAATAAATTTATACAATTTTAATGTACAATAATATCTATCAAATCATGAATACACCTTAAAAGATTAGAATATAATCATTATAATAATAATCTATGCTGGTATGTTCACTGTTGTTAAACATATCTATAATCTGGCATTAATGGGAGATTGTGAGACCGAAAAGTCTCTCGTAGTTCCTGATACCCACTCACGACACAAGACTCGATGTCACATTGTCCTGACCCTGCACTAGCAGGGTTAGGACCATGTATGTAACTGTTGGGTGTATTTATTTATTTATGTTACCTTGGCAAATGAAGGGCCTGATGGTGGCGAGCCCACACTTGTTGAAGGTGTTTCGACGGCAGCAGTAGTTTGATTTGCTGTTTCAGGCATTAGTGGTGGATCGAGTGAGCTAGAAAACGAGTGCGGCGCTGGGGGGAACAGCACGTCTGAAGAGAAGTCCGGTTTAGGTGGTCCTTCCATGGCATGACGATACGCGCGCTCTCGACGTCTCTCATCGCGCTCGTTGCGTGCTCGAATACGAGCCCGACGGTATAACTCCTCTGAGAAATTGACGTATTTTTAATTATCTTATGGTTGTCACTTCATATTTCATTACATGATATACCGATAAAACAGTCCAATTTATAGTAGTAGTAGGTTATAGTAGGAAAATATCACCAATTTTTGGATAGGTATTTGAGGCAAGCTTGTCCCATACTTGTTCTCCTATTATACCCCAACAAAAAGCTGCAGACCTAGCTGGTGAGTAGTGGTGCTAGACCTTTAGGGGTAGTTTTTAAATATTATCATACTTTTTCCAACAATATTTTATTTTCATTAAATCCATCATATAAAAATTGCATGATGCTTCGTAACACATTTATAGAATTATAATTTTTTAAACTGCTCCTAAAGATCTGGCCCGCTACTCACCAGCCAGGTCGGCAGCTTCGAGTTGGGGTATAATAGGAGAGGTATGGGACAAGTTTTCAGCTTGCCTCAATAACCTACCCAAAAATTGGTGCCAGCTCACAGACAATTGTGTGATTTAAAAAATTGTAAATTACCTGAAAAATTTGCAAGTGCTGAAGATGTAACATAAGGTGGTTGCAAGTCCAATTCAACAATGTCAAATGAACAATAGAGTGGCAGATGAGCAGTATATGGCATGTGTTTTCTTGTCTGAAAATATAAAAAATAATTCACATATTTTATTTTATTTTATGTTTCATTGATATAAAACGCATTCTTACGGATTTTATCGCGAATTTGATTTCATTTATAATTTTTTAAACTTCCCGACGTTTCGATCACTTTACAGCTTTCGTGGTCAGGGGGCGAACTGAGGTAGTAGTCATCATTGTTAGTCATTGTAAATTAAAGGTAGTTAAATTGTTATAACTAATGGATAACAGATGAAGTCGCTAGCGGTACATGTACTGTTGCGAAAGTTTCAAACTTTTTGGGCTTAACGTCTGGTCCAATTATAATACCTCAATGTATTACTCCCTTATTATTTATTAATGGTAATTAATTTAAAAAATATAAACTGTAAAATAACCAGTAAAACCTTAGGAAAACAATATATCAGTGGCGTGCCTAGGGTTTTGGGGTAGGGCAAGCCCAATATTTTGTTTTATGTTTAATGCATATTGATTTAGAAGGAAAATATACTAAGAACAAAGAAAACGAATGTACGTCAGCAGACATAACACATAATCTATACAATATTAGGATTAATACAAATATAGATTACTTGTGGAAATGCAACCGTAATTGTTTATTGCAATAACTGCTGAGCACTTCATTTTTAATACCCGACATTCCGCTAGCACAACGATAGCTACTATGGTGCCGTGTTTGACTTCGCAGTTATCCGAAAATGCGGCATAAATTATTATTATTATTAATTCATTAACGTTAAATTTTTAAGAATTACAAGTAATAACATACTTTTTGAAAGAGCCACCTAATTTATTGCAATGTTTATATTTTATCAAACTATTCTAATACACAAATGTCGTTTGAAAAACATAATATGAAACATCATTATTTAATATCCTTTACAAAGGGAAGCATGTAGAAATCAAATTACGTAGTTTATTTAACTGAACTGATAAAATACCTCTCGTGATTTACCACGAATATAAGAAATACACAAAACCGGCGTTGTTTTCGCTCTAGTTTCTAATTCAATATAATTGAATTAAATTACCTTTATACCGGCAACGAACACTTTCATCATCACACTAAAACCATCACAGGAAACAATACAACTCATTTTAGTATCAAAAAGCTTCAATAACATAAAACAACTAATAATTAACCTATATTAGAACTATTTACAATAATTACACAATGTCAAAATACTTATGAAGTTAGTACGAATTCGTTCAGAATTGCGAAACGAAACGTAAATATAAACATTACTATAAATTACAAACTGCAATTATAATTTATTAAAAAGTACCGACATTACAGGCACATTTTTAATCATTTAATTAAAAATATTTTTAAAATTTACTAAACAACAATAACAAATAATAACGTGACAACCGTGAAATATTCACCACGAAGCCGGGCATTTCGTCTCGTACTGAGAGCTATACAAAAATAGCCATACCTATACATTCGTAGCGTCTTGTACACCATTTCACCCATACGTGGGCCGCGTTGCCAAAAGCCTCGTAAAAGCACACGAGAGAGAAAAAGATAGATATATGTGCGTTGTGCCGCCTTTTTAAGGGAGCGCGTGGAGCCACCGTTTTTTGAGTTTTAATATCATTGCCTATGGAATGAATTTCGCGCGGCGCTTTGGCGCTCCGTCTCAAGCGCTGTATTTAGACGCGCCGCGACAGGACGCGGTAAATTCAAAAATTGTAGATGTTTTCTAATAAATGAATGTATTGTATTTATTGTAATGGTTTATGTTCAGTATCGAGTATGTACGTATTAAGTAGGGCAAGCCGGGCTTTTGGGCTTGTATGGAAGTACCGCCACTGCAATATATGTATTTTATTTTATGTAAGAGACCTTAATCAAATTAGATTTTATAGAGGATAGAGTATAGACTATAATGTAAATGTAACTTTCAGTAAAAACAAAACAGATGTACCTGCTCGCTGAGTGGCAATGTCTCTCGGTGGAGGACATGACCAGTGATGACTGGTGGGGCAGCTGCCAGCGAACCCCACGACGCATTTAGAATGCGCACGTTCAAACTGTTTAAGAATATTTGCTGGCCGTCATCAGCTACAATAATAATAAAATTATTTTAGTCAGATTTACCTAAACAAAAATATTAAAGGCAGAATTAAATGTTGCATTAAAATTATAAATTTTTATATATTTTATGGCAAATTGTGTACATTTTCAAGATATTGCAAGACGTAAAAGTCTCATAATATACAATTCATATTATGTCGCAGTGGGCTTAGGACTGTATATAAAGAAATATAATTCTAAAAACACAATGTACCTTGATAGAAATAAAAGTATTTGGCTTGATTTTGTTTGTCAATATTGGTAACATCCGAGATATCTGTCGGATCTTCAGTGTCCACATTGGAACACTCAGCTCCCGTTAGCTCTTCATCAGGTAAGTTATTCTCACTAATAGTAAATACTGGTGCATCAGGATTAAGTTCTGATACATTAATGTTTAACTGTTCAAACTTATCATTAATTATGTCTGCACAAGCAGCACCTTGTTCATTTACATCAAACCAGTCAAGTTTGTTCTCATTCACATTCTGTTTTTCATAAATTATTGGAGGTGCATCTATATTTTCTTTCTCAATTATGACTTTTGAGTCTTCAATGAGATTTATGTTTTCTTCTTTTTGTTTGAGCATTTCTAACGCCTGCTCTAAGTAGACAATTTCAGTTGTGTCAATTTCAGCCAATATTTGAGTCTCAATTTCTTTTCTTTCCCTTTTCAAAATATCATACACCTGTAAATAAAATAATAGACTGTAAAAAGCCATGTTATCGTTTTTCATTTGAAATGTATCAAAGGGCTTTAATTAGAGATATTGAGAAAATATGGCAAGGTTCTTACCTGTTCTTTATTAGCAGCAAACAGTTTGCAAAATGGTGCATCATTGATTTTCTCTAAAGGCAAAACTGATTCAGGGTGTGTTTCTGTGAATTCACCTCGAGGGGGCGCAACCTCCACTGTAGTGGAGCCACGTAAACGACGTACAAGGCGCATGGTTACCTATTAAATAAATATAACAACATTTACTACTGTTATAGGAGTGAATTAAATATTAATGGTATGTTCAACTAATAATGTGATGCATATCACAAATGTGTACTCAATTTTATCTACACTTGTGTCAACCTAAATGTTTCTGCAAAATTATTATCATGTAATTTTAGGTAACACTATATTTGATTAGTCATCCTGATAATAA
This sequence comes from Theretra japonica, assembly GCA_033459515.1. Taxonomy (NCBI): domain Eukaryota; kingdom Metazoa; phylum Arthropoda; class Insecta; order Lepidoptera; family Sphingidae; genus Theretra; species Theretra japonica. Next base: position 4,670,781 of record CM065936.1, read on the forward strand.
AGTTTATTAATAGTTAACATAATATAATATAAGGTGTAGAGTTACTTCTTCTGCGGGGGCTGGCCATTGCAACATCCTAGTGGGTTTCATGTCGGTGACGTGCAGCGGCGTGGCGCACACGGGGCAGGGCGGCGGCTGCTTCTCGTGCGCGGCCGTGTAGTGCAGCACGCACGCCCAGCAGTACACGTGGCCGCAGTGCCCCACGCGACCCGCCACCGGACCGCCCAGGCATATTGGACACTCTGACCGCCCTGTGCTTCTTACAACCTGCATTACATTATTTTTATATATAGATTTGTTTCTGCATCTGTACCAGAGTCAAATTATTTTTATATTTAGAAGTACTAGGTAATCAAAAAACCTACAATCAACATAGAAAGCCAAAAGGAGTATATTACTGAATATAAGCCTCACCAAGATGCACAACACCAGAAAATATAATAACTTTTGTGTTTAGTTGATAATTTTTATACTTACAACTTCCTCAACTAAATCCCACTTGATAGGCACATCAGGATCCAGCAAATTCAATTTGTAATCTCCATCCTCTTTCACCACAAACTGACAACTGTTAACAAATAATGTTTGTTTATAACATACATAAATTTTGCTGTTAAACTCCTATTTTGTAATAAAACTGATATTCTAACATATTAAAAGATCTAACTGGTAATATGATAAGTGCGTGGTGGCCTGTTGGTAACAGACCAGACTCGGCTGCCTACATGTTCACGGTGGTCGCGCGTTCAAATCCCAGGGCACACCTCTGACTTTTCGGACTTATGTGTGTATTGATAGTCAATCACACACACGCACGCACACATATACAGTGATGGAAAACATCCATCCTCATCACAACATCATCAATTCCTGACTAATAATGAATAGAAAAATCCAATATCACTTTGCACAATCCGAGATTCGAACCCGAAACCTCAGTTTTGTAATCATACTGTAGTACAATTAAGCCACCCTGATAGTCAAGGCAGTCAGTTATTACAAAATCATGCCCTTGGAATTTCAACTTTTAAAATAAATGTTTGATAATCAACTTACATTGTAAATATCTTGCTAGGAAGTGTTATGTATCATTTATATATTACATATTTTACAATTTCAAAATTGGAAGTAAAAATGTAAGCAGTTACTTTCATAAACAGACTTATAAATATCTTATTTGAAGCTAAGTAAATAAAATATCTTACTAAGCTCGCAGATAAAGATCATGGTCATGACGATAGTTAGCGCGGTGTTGCAATTGACGACGTTGTATTTGTGGACCTCTGCGTTCAGAACGCTCAGTACCTCCACGGGACGGGTACATGAAGTTAAGCAAATGGTTCAAATTTTGCTTTTTGCTTCCAGGCACAAACACCGAGCCAATCTCAGGCTCGTCCTCATTGTCTAGCCTGTAATCATAAAAATATATATAGCACCATTATAAATAAACATAATGCTTATTATCTGAGGAGGAAATAATTATTTGGGTATTAAAATAGTTATTTATCACAATAAGCATTATGAAGATAATACATAAAAAGTATACCTCAAATCTTCATTAAAACCTAATTTTTCAGGAATAATTTGTATGTATAAGTATGTTTGCAGTTTTCTCTAGTAAAATTTCCAATAATGAGAATTTAATCCAAGGTATACCAATATTTTTAATATTGGTATGCATAAAAAAAATTACAATATAAACTACTTGGATTGTCATACTACATCATTAGAAAATTTCTATGCCGACCTGTAGTGTACAGTACATCTCTTGTCAATGGATACTCTAACCGGGTTTAATTTTATATTCACATTCACTTGCATATTTAATAAGTTGAGACAGAGTATGTATGTAAAGAATCCAGTCATCATGTACTATGTTGGTCTAATTTAACTTTAAGTCTTAATGACTGTCTCCATTACCAAATAGTAGCAAGAGTGATTAAGTGTATTATTGACCATTAGTTGCAATTAAAAACTTAATTTAGCCATTTTATATTGTTCCTGTTCATCCCTAGTATAAAGTTACATGGTAGTAATGTACAACAATATACATAAAATGTATTACAATAATCTAAGGCTCATCTTGAGAACAAAAATTGTAGCTGCCCATCTACATACATATATTGTTTATGACAATGGATATCTAATATATATAAATCTCGTGTCACAATGTTTGTCCTCAATGGACTCCTAAACTACTTAACCGATTATAATAAAATTTGCACACCATGTGCAGTTCGATCCAACTTGAGAGATAGGATAAATCTCAAATTATAGTCGCAATTTTAATTTATTGCTAATTATTTGTCTGTTATTATTTGACAGTCACAATCATCTGTTAACTCCAAATGATTCTAACAGATGTCGATACCTTTCGACTGGGTTGAGTAAGTAATCAATAGATGGCGCTGCTATGGTAAATCTACGAACGTGTCATATAAGCTACATTTTAACAGTATAATTACCACGTGTTGTTGACGCTATAAAATTAATTAAATTTATTTTGTAGTGAACGAAATACCGTATAATTCAATTATTTCAAATTTTTAAATTTTTGATGTTAATATAATAGAATTAATTAATTAAGATAATTAGATATTTTTGTAACCTCAGTGGGTGAAATAAAGGATTCTTACTAATATTATAAACTCGGAAAGTCTATGTATGTATGCTGGACCGATTTTGATGAAATTTGGTATGGGGACAGTTGATACTCTGGATCAACACAGGTTACTTTATCCCCAAAAAATGTAGTGTTCCCTTGGGATGAGTAAGGAGAATTCCTAATTTGAATAAAATTTAAATAATAAAATTTGAATAAATATCTATTTAAGTATTTGCTACTTTTCAAGTTCAAATGGATGGAACGGGACAGGATTGTATGCTTTTCGTCATGGGACAGAATGAGACGAGACAGAACAATATATAACGGGACGGGACGGGAAAAGCAATATAGTCTACGGCGGTCATATTTGATTCAAATATAAAACAGTTAGTAGGTACTCGAAATAATTCAATTCAAAAACTATCAACACCCGGGCGGAGCCGGGCCGGGTCGCTAGTTATTTAATAATTCAGGGCAGACTGCTAAAAATTAAAAAGGATTAGGCCTGTAGTGCTCTTCATTTCTAGTCCCTTGTGAGTTGCTCAAAATCTAACTCTACTATTTATTAGTAAAATAACTTTCTAAAACACTCAAAAGTAATTTCAATCACATACCCGGTGTTCTGTGCTCCACCCACAGGGAAATTAGCTGAACCTCGAGGACGTGGTCTCCGGTCCAGTTGGTTCTTGCCCCTCTGTGCTGGTACATTTTTACGATAAGGGTCATTCTTTGGAGTGCTATTGGGTCCTTCGCGTTTCTTATTGTTCCGTAGGCAAGGTTTATGCGCCGCTTCTACAAAACAAGATATCTAGCAATGTGATTTTGACTTGGTCCGACCGCTCATGGACAGTAGCAAAAGCAAACACCGTGAATTACATTTACAATTACAATTACATATCCTTCAAATTGGAACGGACTAATGTTTATGATTTCAAATAATATCAAAATACGAAACTGTTCTAGTGTTTACGTAATTTCCTGCACCCTAATGTTTTTATTATTATTGCGTCATGTGATTGAATTGCAACTTTGAATACAAAACAATCTTAAGTTGACATATTACGAAAAAATGACATGACCTTCAGGTACTCACCTGTGTTCTTTTTACAGTCGATGGCCGATGCCCTCGACTGTGATTGAGTAGATCGATTCAATATTTTCTTGTCCATCCTTGATTCCTCCAACATCCACAAAAGCTGAGCGGGATACTCCGCGAGGAGACAACGCAATTACGTACAGGGCCGACATTTTAGAAAGCCATGTTTATGATACTGAACAAAGAAAAAAACAATTTTTCCCTGTACAAATACTCTTTACCTGACGGTAAAAAACAAATATAACACACGGAATGGAATAAAGGGAGTATTAGTATACTCCCTTTCGTCGCTGACGACGAAAACTATAGGGAACCGAAAATATTGTAGCTCGCCAAAAATATGGCGACCAGCCGGCAGCCAGCCGATATGCTTGATGCGCACTTCCGTTATCGTAATACCATAAATAAAGCATATGCAATAATTTTATTGATAATTATTTTTATATTTTATTGTCATGTACTTATGAAGAGTAAATAATAAATACGAGAAGGGTAGAGTAATTTTTGATTATTATTACAGTTTAAGTTTGGCCTAAAAAGTATTTTTCATTTTTTACCTAATAAATATTATTATGATGACACGATGTAAGAAGTTAGGAAAAATATAGTCTGCTCTCCTTTACGATCTTATTTTAATATAATAAGTTGTGATATGATGTCGATTAAAGATATTTTCATGAAAATATTAACATTTAACTCAATTTTAGTTGGTTCCGGTTCTGCCTACCTGCAAAAGTATGGACAATAGAGTGAAGTGTATTGGCGCCAAATGGTACCTACGAAAAATTGTTGTTAGAGCGCGAAAGCAAATTGAATGTTTTGCGAAAAAATATGGAAACCGCTAATTTACCCACTCAAATAGCGCACGAGCCCACTGAAGCAGCAAAACAGGTTCGTAGTAGACATTTGAACATAGAATCCTTGTAATTTTGATATTATATTTCTTACACACACAGAGGAGACGATACTAGAAAAACTAAAAGGCCTAGAAGCACCGGGACGAAATGGCAAGAAATTTTGTCACCGCTCATCCACTTACACACTGTGACATTCACGCCAAAGTATGCATCGGCAGCACCTGCATTTACCACCGCTTGGACAATGGACTGTCTCGTACCGCGCCGTTTTACGGCGTCCTTCAGCGTGCCGTGGCGTATCGAAGTGCAGTGCGCCGCTGCATCCCGCCGGGGCCGGGAATCCCTTGGCGTGCCCTCCGATGCCGAGTCAAAAAATCCCTTTCGATGCCACCGCATAAATTTCAAACATTTGGATATATTATTGGTTTTATTTCTACCAGATAAATTTGAATATCTTTTGTAAGAAACAAAATCCCTTGTCATTCCGTCCCGGTGTGCGCAGGTCATAATGGCTAGCACAGACCTGGACGGCGCGGCATGACAAGGAATTTAATTTTCTACCAAAGGATATTCAAACTTATCTGGTAGGAATACGGCATAAATTTCAATGCTTAAATTGATGCCACGACATCGAAAGGGATTTTCCGATGCCGCGGCATCAATTTCAAACATGCCATGATGAAACTTGCTATGTCGTCGCGGTCTGCGCTAGCCCTAAAGGTCTGCTGTCGCACTGCGCAAGTGTGTTTTATGGACAAAATATACCCAACAATAATAATATCAAATGGCTATAATTCAATAAGTACCTTAATATTTTGCAGATCGACGGAGTCATGTTACCTCCCATAGATGGAACACGCACCAAAAAGCAAAATATCACCTTTGCTGAAAGTGTAGAAAATACATGTTCACAGACAAGCAGGTTATATTTTATTAATTTTATTTTTGGGTTAATATTTTCATTATAATAGTATATAGTATTTCTAATGTTTTGATTCGCATCAGCAATTAAAATATTGCACGCGATTTATACTTATATGTATTTTATTTCAACTGGTAATGAAAACAAAGTACAAAGTATTTTTTTCTATTTTGTATAATTAGTAAGTTTAAGAAGGACGGATTATCTAGCGAAGGATGCAGTAAGTAACTGGATGCAGTCCGCTTTTTACATGTCGCTGTGTAAAGCATTGGGAAGCCTATGTTCGGCAAGAAGCTTATAGTGGCTGACAATGATGATAATTTTATAGCCAAGCCCATCGTGTTCTGTAGTACAGGCAACATAGAACATTATTATATACAGGGTTATTTTGATGAGAGTAGCCAATTTTTAACAGTAGATTCAGATTCATAAATATAGTCCATTAGTAAAATAAAATGACATCTATATTTCTTTTTTCAAAATATTCCCTCGCTTTTATCCTCACTTAAGAAAATATTAGACAATACACACTAACTTAATAAGCCCATTCATAAATTACACACAAAAACGCGCGCGCGCATCAGCTGTGTCTAAAATGACCGGCGACCGTGCTTTGAGCAGATATTTAGTAAAATTTGAACATTAGTATGTAAGGATATTATGAAAGGAAATAAATTACTTATTACGTGTCAATTTCAATATTTTCCACCATAAATTATTCAGTATTGTTCTCTTGGGTTCAATAAAAAATTGGTCAGACTTTGAATTACTTCTCAAAGTATACTGTTAACTGTAGGTATAATAATAATAGAATATAACCTGCAGTAATTACAAAGAAGTCCTGAGTCAGCCTGCCCCGGGTCTGTCGCACCGGCAGAAGCTAGTGTGGCTGCAGACTCGGCGCACGCTCGGAATATGGGCGCAGTGCGAAGACTGTGAAAGTTGGCGATATTTGCCGAACCTTCTGGATAGTTCTGAACTGCCCAACAAGTGGTATTGTCGCATGAATTCGGGTATGTTATACACATAAAAATAATTGTCAACATTAATTATTAATTTGGTTATTAAATGAGTGTCAGTTTATATAAAATGGAATTTATTTTTATTATCGCTAATAATACTAAATAATCTAATTTATGCATACACAATTGAGGCTACAATGGACTACAATGAGTCTTTTTTTAGGCCATTAAAAAATTACGAAAAAAAATTCAATCCCACACATTGTTGACTAATTTCTATTAATTCCAGACAAATCTTTTGCGGATTGTACAGTCCCTGAAACACCTCTACATATTCGCGAAGAAGAAGATCTAATCCACAGCGACTATTCAGCAGGATCAGTGGTGTGGGCGCGCTTAAACGGCTGGCCATGGTGGCCCGCCATGGTCGACGACTGTCCCGACGTAGAACAGTTTTACTGGCTTGATGGATTTTCGGATATACCGGTAGGCTTTCCACCGTATTGTGAACATCATTGTTAATTTTGCATGAAACAAGAAGCTTTTGGGAAGCTCTATGTTTTCCAGTGGCTGAAGGTGATAATGGAATAAGAAAACGATTAATTAACACTCATTAAGAGAAATCTTGAGTACGTTACTGGCTCTAACATGTAGTGATGAAGAGATAGGCAAAGAGGATATAATAATACGATTACGGAACCTCCATGAACCCCTACCAACTGGTCGTGAAACAACACCAAAGTTTTAACGTTATGTCGATTTTCCGATTTTTCTTATTACGTATCATTTTGTTTGTTTTTTTTTATATTTAACTCGTAGATCCTATTTAATGTTTATTGAACTCCATCTCTGAATGATTGCTATATATGAAGCTGAGCTGTACTTAAAATCTAATTTGCTATTTCAGACCCATTACAACGTCGTATTTTTTGACTCCCACGAGGTGACTCGAGCGTGGGTTGCTCCAGAACAAATGCGACCTTACTCCACAGACAAATCTACACATAAAAACGTCAGGAATACAAAAAAATATTCGCATCGACTCCAAGCAGCGATCAATCAGGCCAACGATGCTGTAAGACTCACTCTTGTAGACCGCTTGGCAAAATATAGCTTCATAGCGAGATACAAAGGAAATATTACAAGTCCGAAAAGAGTTACAAAGGCAGAACTCATAAAATATCAAAGAATATTGAAAAGAAAATTCAATGTTGACTTTCCAATCGAGAGCTCATCTGACTCAGACGACAGTGAACCAATAAAGGTTCATAATAAGAAGATGACAGCCCCAAAGAAAGAAACACAAAGTGATGTGGTAAACAATATTAACAAGAAAGTTGTAAATGGCATGTCTGTAAAACGATTTCATAAAAATAATTATAAAAACGATAGGCAATTGAAAACTGATAATTATGAAAGAACTAATAATGAACCAGATTCAATTGCTGTTCAAGTAGGTAGTGATGGCAACCCGTCGTTTCCTACAATAATGGCATCAAATGATCATGGTTAGTATGAACATCTATATTACAGAGTGAATATACTAAATGGGCGTGAATGGCAAAATCCTAAATTATGAGGAACAGCGAAATATACTGAAAGGAGTCCCGCGCCCAATTTTAATGAAAACTAAAACTGCATACTTGGATTTTTGATAAATCACGCCACATTCATCCACTATCACGCCCATTTGAAAATTCACCTCAATATACATTTTTAGTAGTACTTAATAAAAGAATACAAACGTAGACAGTATTTCCTATCGGTTTGTGAATGTAATAGGGGCTGAAGAGTTTTGGACAAAATGTCTGTGGTAGCCGTTAGGCTTTCCACGCGGCCACCAATACAAATAATAACAGAATTATCTGCTCTAGTACTCTGTTATTTTCTAAAGTGCATAGAAATCTACCATTGACTTGTTCGATGGCAGGCAACGAGTACGAACTAAAAACCATAGATATAAAATATAATGATTGTTTTTTTTTCTAAATATTCTAAATAAGTAAAAAAAAACTTACATCATTTTTCATATACATCCACTTCTAACTTCACAGACGATACAACTTATGTTCCCGAAACGGAAACCGAGGAAACCATGGGGCTGGTGCGTGACCTAGAAGATAGGAGCGCCTCACCAACCAGTGACGATTTTGATTTCTTGTAATTAAATTTTATTAAAATAACATTAATGTAAGTTTAAAGTTATTTTACTTTATTGTTTGACCATAAGTGTGTAGGTACGTTTGCGATGTTAAATTCTACTCATATTAAAATTAAAATGAATTCTTGAAATGCATTTTTTTAATGTTCCCCTTTCAATTTGTTCTTTTGGTCTTCCTTTATTTACGTTGCGTGTGTATATAAAAGGCAGTTTTTAAATTTCTCTCTCTCTTCAGCCACAGGAAGTCCACTGCTGAATATAGGCTTCCCCCCAAGGATCTCCACATTGACCTGTTGGAAGCGACCTGGATCCAACGGATTCCTGCAACCTTAACCATCTTTTTACCATCATGTGATATTTGATAAATATTTTATTCTATCGATAATACCTACTAAATCTACACACATAGAATAAGAGTCTAATCTACATAGAAACCATAATTGGCAATAGATTCAAAAGCGGTCGTTTATTTCTAAGATTAATTAGTGAAGCTATAGTTTTATTCTGAGATTTAGTTGAAGAATAGTTTATGAACGTATTGTAGCTACTATATCATCATAGATAATAGATTGCTATTTTATTATCGAATGTCGCAGCACTACAAAATAATCGATATAGCCAATAGCAGTCAGGCAGGCGCTGCCCTACTTCAAGAAGTCGAAAAATAGGGAAAAAGTCCGGCGTGCTTGTATTTCAGAGGTCACCGGGAAAAACACTTTTAGGGCCTTACAGGGAGGGTAGGCGGATTGTAATTGGGTATTTTCACCTTTTGGGTGTAAATAACACATAAATTATGGCGTCTATATCGATTGTGAAAAGTTTGGTTAATCCAGGTAAAGTATCTCCGTAAATTGTATTATTTTCATATTGGGTTTGTGTTAGTTGTAATAAAACAATATTTAGTTCAAGTATTCATATATATAAGAAATACCGATGTTAGCAATTGGTTTAGTTTTCAGTAAGTTACCTTACATACACTTCTGGTTTATCAATAGATTATGTAAAAGGGTTTCAGTTTAGCCTGATAAGTCTTACTAAAATTTGTGTGGAAAAATGTTATCTACTTTAATTGATTTACTCATGACTTAAACATTACCCGTAATTCAATGTAAAACATTTACATTTTGTGATGTATCTTGCCATCTATATTTATCTTACATTTTTGAGGTTAAGTAATTGAAAATAAATGTTTGTAATATGCACAAATTTGGGGCTTTATACAACCTTTTAGTCATATAAATATGAATATTTTAAAATTATTTCTTAAGTATTTGTGTTTAACACAGTTCAATATAAAAATTGAGTTGTAAATTTGTATGTCTTCATGGAGTTGTTTCTAATGGTTTTATAATACAATTGTCTTATAGAACTAAACACATTTATGTATTTGTATTCCTTCCAGCTCTGAAATTAGTATTAAAACAAAGTCACTGCTCCCATATCAGAAATACAACAGTTTTGCCTGGATTGACACCTCTGAGCATTGTACTCCGAAGAACTTATGCAGAGAAACAAGTATTTGAAAGAACCAAGCCTCATTGCAACGTCGGCACTATTGGACATGTTGACCATGGAAAAACAACACTTACAGCTGCCATTACCAAAGGTAATCTTTCATAATTTAATTCTATATCCTGGATCTATATAGAAATATGAATGCATTTATTTTGATTTAGTCATTACAAGAACAGAAATCTGATTATAACAAAATTTCTTACAGTGATAATATACATCAAACTTGGATAAGTTTTAATTTAGTTTCTTTTATTTGCCAAAAATTATATACAAAAAAATTCTCATGAAAAATATGCTATTTTGCAGTATTATCAGACCTCAACTTAGCTCAGAAGAAGGGTTATTCAGACATTGACAATGCTCCAGAAGAAAAAGCCCGTGGTATCACTATCAATGTGGCTCATGTTGAATACCAAACCGAACAGAGGCATTATGGACACACTGATTGTCCTGGACATGCTGATTATATTAAGGTAAATATACAACATTGACTTTTAAATACCGTTCATTTGATATTGTAAAGATCTCTCAATTTTGGATATTTACTTATTTTGTTGGTTGCAAACATCCTGTTTTACAAGATTTAACCAAATTTGTAAGAGGAATTTGTGTTTATTTTGTACCAATAGGCAATTGCTTGCTACACAATTATTGTGTAAAACATACATCATGTGTGTTGCTCGTAGTGGTTGTTTTTGTTTATTGCATAGATCTGGCAAATGAGCAAACAGGTCATCTGATGGTAAGTCATCTCTCTCGCCCATAAACATCCCAAACGCTGGATCATGGATGTGTTACCGGCCTAATTGGGAGGGGAGCGGGAAGGAAAAAAGATGGGAAGAGGAAAGGGTATTGGGCATTCAGCAATCTGGCTCACCGAACAAAATGCAACAGCTGAGTTGTCGTTTCATGTTGATTTCCTATGACACTGTGGTACCACCCCAGATGATCCTGCGCTCATTCATGCTGAGTTATGACTGACTACCATGTGGTTCCACCTCTTTCAAATTTGTATTGGGTTGTATTAAGTATGTTTGAAATTAGATTTGACAAACACTCTTAATTCTGTTTTACATAAATTAATTTGTGATACTCTTGATTTACAGAACATGATCACAGGAACAGCTCAAATGGATGGTGCAATTCTTGTAGTAGCTGCTACTGATGGTGTTATGCCACAAACACGCGAACACTTGGTTCTTGCCAAGCAGATTGGTATTGAACATGTAGTAGTTTTCATCAACAAGGTTGATGCCGCTGATGAAGAGATGGTTGAGTTGGTAGAGATGGAAATCCGTGAGCTTATGAGTGAAATGGGTTATGATGGTGACAAAATCCCAGTTATTAAAGGTACATTGAATATAAGTTATACCTAATACCAAAACTTTTCTATAGATATTTTATAGGTAATGAACTAATTTTAAAATTTACGCCAACATTTTTTAAAAAGCTTGGATAAAAATTTTGAATAATAGTAAAATTACATCCATTTTTATAATTATGTTCACAAATAAATTTATTTCCATCATTTCTAGGATCCGCCTTATGTGCTCTGGAAGGCAAAAGCCCGGAGATCGGATCTGATGCTATCACCAAGCTGTTGCAGGAGGTAGACTCATTCATTCCCACCCCAGTTCGTGAATTGGACAAACCATTCCTCTTGCCTGTTGAATCTGTACACTCCATTCCTGGACGTGGTACTGTTGTAACTGGCCGCTTGTACAGAGGTAATATATAAATGTTTTCTGTTGGGAAATTTTCACTTGTTGAATTTTAAATATGATTCAAAAATTTCCTTTCAAAAATAATATCTTATGTTATTGTAGTGTTGAATAAAATATTGTATTTATTTAATAAATGATTAATATCTATGTTACTGCAAAGTGTAAAGTGCATTTTTAGTGACATGTTCTAAAAAATTTTTAGGTGTCCTGAAGAAGGGTACTGAGTGTGAAATTGTTGGTCACGGTAAAGTAATGAAGACAACTGTGACTGGAGTTGAAATGTTCCATAAAACCTTGGAGGAAGCTCAGGCTGGTGACCAACTGGGTGCTTTAGTCCGCTCCATTAAGAGAGAACAGATCAAGCGCGGCATGGTCATGGCAAAACCTGGCACCATCAAAGCCCATGACAATCTTGAAGCTGCTGTGTACATTTTAAGCAAAGAGGAGGGTGGCCGATCAAAGCCCTTCACATCTTACATTCAGCTGCAAATGTTCTCCATGACTTGGGACTGTGCAAGTCAAGTCACAATCCCTGATAAGGAAATGATTATGCCTGGTGAAGACGCTACGTAAGTACTTCAATAAGGTTTTCAGATATTAAAATTAAAAAAAGAAAGTTAATAAAAATCAAATACAATTACAATATGCAATTTTTGTAATTTTTTTGTAACAATGAACAATAGTAGTGAATAGTGTAACAATTTGCATTAATATAATATTATCATTATCCAAAGAGTATAATGGCAGGCAGGTTGCCTTTCAAAAAATCATAAGCAAAACATTGGACAATAAGAAAGTAAATATTGCATACCTATACAAGTACTTAATTTTATTTTTGTTTGCAGTTTGCAGTTGCGATTACTCAAGCCCATGGTGTGCATGGCGGGGCAAAGATTCACTCTTCGTCTTGGAGACATAACCCTTGGCACTGGAGTTATCACTAAGATCAACAATAACCTATCTGAAGAAGATAGAACAAAGTTGTTGGAAGGAAAGAAGGCACGAGAAAAGGCATCCGCCAAGAAGTGAACTTGTCTAGATTAACCGTTTTTAGGATAGTAGGTCATTATTATTGTATGCATTTAAAATGTTAAATCTGGCAAATAAATAACCAGCCCAATTTGTCTTTTTTATTATGAAAATCGTATGATGTGCTCAATCTCAGTCAAAGATTATTTGATACAATAGTAATATTATTTGAAACAGTTATGCCGGCATGGCGAGATAGGTAGGTACTTCTTTCCATGGAAATGAAAATAATTTATTGATTGCATAAAAATGTTCAACATTATTAAATTAGATTCAGTAATTTTCTGATCTACCACCAACCGGTTTGCAAATTGGTTTTCACTAGATAAGAACGAGCAAAAAAACTCTTAGTGTTGCTCTTTTCAAAACCAGTTTGCAATATAGTGCTCATTCCAGGGGATAAAACATTTTCGGGATAAGAAGTAGCCCATGCTTTAATCTACGTAGCTAATAAGCTACGTCCATATCAAAATTGGTCCAGCCGTGTGAGCGTGAAAAAGTGAAACACACAAACTTTCGTCTTTTTAATATTAGTAGGATTTATTTTTATATCTATCACCTACAAAACAATTTTGTTGAGAGGGTCAAATAGTCAGTTTTTCTAAAAATTTGAGGTGAATGAGGCTTTTTGGCCTAAACTTGTTTCGCGCTTGTAATACCTATTTTTATTTTCAGTGTCGAAGACATTCGCAGAAAGTTAATAATTTATTTAGAATTTAATTTACCTCAATGGTCCCGTTTTTTGGGATTAGGTTTTTGGTTCGAGTCGTTCGAGTACGTTTGGTTTGGGTGGGGCAAAGTAATACTGGGTTTTTCTATTTATTATCAGTCCGGAGTCCCAAGAACTTGTGCCCGATATGCTATCACCCCTATCACATCGTGGGACGGAAAATAAAAGGCGAAACATAGGTGTCTTGGTTGCACCTCTGCCTATCCCCTTCTGGGAAAAAAAAGCTCGAGTTTATGTATGTATAGATTTCCCCTGTAACCATAGTAAAGTAAATCAAATTATCTCTCTATTATTTTTCTCTCTTCGATTGAGACGCTTTTGTAGTTATCTATGTTAAACCAGCAATTCGTAGATTTCGTGGTGTGTAATAATTAACATTAATATATGGACGGGGCGAAGAGCGCGTAGTGTTCCAACCTAGTGGTCTGTTCTTTGGTATCGACGTAAGCGGTCTGTGGTGCCCGCAGAGCTCCAGTGCTTCTCAAGTGGAGCGTTATGATTTTATAAACGCTTGTTTGTATTTTGATAGTTTAGTAAAGTGACAATAACTTTTATTACAGTTAAAACAAAAGCTATTACAATAATAAAGTAAATTGATTATTTATTAAAGTATTTTTATTCATACGTAGTCATGAAAAAATCTAATAGATTGTACTATTTGACTGCCTCGGTGGCGTAGTGGTACTACGGTATGATTGCAAAGCTGAGGTCTCGGGTTCGAATCCCAGGTCGGGCAAAGTGATATTGGATTTTTCTATTCATTATCAGCCCAGAGTCAGGAATTTGTGCCCAATATGGCGATAGGCTCGCCCCTTATCACATCGTGGGACGTAATATACAAGGCGAAACGTGGGTGTTCTGGTAGCACTTCTGCCTACCCTTTCTGGGAAAAAGGCGTGTGTTTATGTATGTATGTTGTACTATTGGAAAATAATTTATTATTCATATTTATTCTCATTGTCGTCTTTTTTGTGATTGGTCCAATGATAGCTTGTGTGTGCTGTGAAGTGTGAACAGTAAGTTCCTAGGTTCGATTTGCATATTCCGAAATCCACTCAGAGGAAGTTTCCTATGGAATTTCCAGATAAAGGCGTGATCTTATGCATAAAATATTTGCAATGCCTCCTTCAAAAATATGACGATATGGTTAGTATTCTAAAGGTTTTTTCTGTCCTGGAAATAATGACGATAGCCATCATCTCAGTCGAAACAAGATATTTTGTGTATTTCCAGTAGTCATTGCGCCATATGAGCAAGCCAGGAAATAACACGTTAATTCAATGAGTCACTCCACTGATCCGGATAATGTACTTAAATAATAGATTGAACTTTTTATTTCTATGGAAAATAATTTTATAGCCAATAACAAAATCTAAATATATCATTTCACTCAATTGTTATGTTTATGCATTTTTATTTTTATTCCAATTAAGTTATAAGCAAATTATTTGCACGTTGCTACAGGAATTCTTAGGCACAATATTTCAAATAATTCCAAGGAAAACACTGATACCAAATTTTCTTAAATTTGAATTTTGTAACAAAAACTTAATAATTTTGGGCTAATTACATACCATAAATAAAAAGCGCTAATATTTTAATAACTTTATTAAAAAGTATCACCTCAATTTTACAGTGAATTATATTGTCAGTCATTGCTTGTAACAAAAAAAGACCAATATGAGCAGTTAAACAAAAACTTATGTACATGCTACATAATCACTTACAAATCAATTACAAAAGGAGTAACTATTTTACAAAGGATACACTTGAGTAAGAAAACATTGCAAGGACAGCATGTAGCATGACATGTGTTGGGCGATCAATGCAAGTACTTACGAATACATACAATTTGTTACAAGCTAACATTATCATCAATAATTATCATGTTTTCGAATTCCTAAAGTAATACTATAATTCAGATTTTGGTTTATACACTGCCACAATTTCCTCTACAAAATGCTTTATAATTAAACTATAAGGCAATTTCAGGTTATTATGCTACTTAGCGAGATAGGCTGTATTAAAAACAAATACATCTAAAATGCTTATACATATAAATTAAGTGAATGACGATTGAAGGTTAATAATTTAAATTTCACACAAATCTGACTCCTGTTAAACTGTTACCTAATGGAATGAAACATAATATTCAATGACTTGTGTTCATAGTACATGAGCACATGTTTGCATGATCCTCCAATCACAACAAGGGCACTGAGAATTTAAAAATCCTATATTTACAAGTCTTCATCCTCATCGGGGAGAGCCGTGTTCTTTGCATCTTCAAGATCCTTTTCGATTTGGTTCTGCCATGTGGGGTCCATAGTGACCTCTGGAGGTAGCAGAGCAGGCATGGCAACAAACTCGAGGTTACCATCACCAATCAATTTCCTAGCTAACCACAGGAAGGGTTTTTCGAAGTTGTAGTTAGACTTGGCTGAGATGTCGTAATACTGAAAATAAACAACACAGGTGAGACATTTCAAAAATTAACGGAAACTCAATTTTCACCATGTGTTCATATCAAAATATGTACTAACCTGGAGGTTCTTTTTCCTGTGGAATACAATAGTTTTGGCCTTGACTTTTCTGTCTTTGATGTCGACTTTGTTTCCGCACAGTACAATTGGAATGCCTTCACAAACTCGTACTAAATCCCTGTGCCAGTTCGGTACATTTTTGTAGGTGACTCTAGAGGTTACATCGAACATGATAATAGCGCATTGTCCTTGAATATAGTAACCGTCTCTCAATCCACCGAATTTCTCCTGACCAGCAGTGTCCCAAACGTTGAACCGAATAGGGCCCCGATTTGTGTGGAATACCAACGGATGCACTTCGACACCGAGAGTAGCGACGTATTTTTTCTCGAACTCTCCAGTCAAATGCCGTTTCACAAATGTAGTTTTGCCAGTACCACCATCACCGACGAGGACGCACTTGAATGTGGGCATATCATCTGCCATGATAGTGGATTTTGTGATTTCAATCTGAAATAATAACACAAATTTTAATTTTACACTCTCGGACAAATTAGTGACGTACCTTCTAGAAAAACACAATATAAATAGTTTATTATTATGTTAACCAGAAAACTATAGTAAAGAGAATTTAGAAGGTTTTATGAGTGAATAATAACACAAATAAACTGATTGAATGAAACTGACAACTTGAATTTGTATTAACTTTTCACCGAATGGCGCTCAATCACCCTCACAGGAATTTAGCTCAATGGCACCGAACACTAACACAAATAACACTCAAATTACTAAATTCATCACACAAATAATACTATAAAAATAAGTATCATTACTTATACAAGCGAATAACTGAAAATACAAATGTTAATTACCGGGATTGTATAAGAAAATAGAGATTAAACTCGTTGCAGGCACAAGTCGTTACGGCTCACAATGGCGTCACTTGACTAAACGGAAGATTTCCTTGACAATGACAAGCGCACTGACTAGCGGATCAATTGACTTTCTTATTAATATAATTATTGGTGAATCAAGAACAAAAAATAGACTAAAGAGATTTCTTAAAAAAATATTGTTTATTTTTGTCTTCTATTATGTTCTAATAATTTGTGTGAAGCATTATTTTTCAAAATAATATTAAATTAAAAACTCAATTGACTTCTCTTGCGGTACTGTTTTGCCGATAGAGATTATGACGTCACCAACGGGTAGGAACACTTACGCCATCTACAACTTTCCGCAATTTCAGACATGAGATGGTAGCGAAGTTTTGTTCGCTTCGTGTGTATCGATTTTTTGAGTGAAGTGAACGTAGTGTTCGTGTCCTTTAGTTTAGTGACGTTTGTTAGGAAAATATCTGTGAATGGGATTGTGTAACAAGATAAAACATTTATTTGGTGTGTGATTCTCTGTAAAGGATGACGAAGGACAGGTTTGCGGCGCTCCAAGCGGTAAGTTAGTTTTCATTAGTTTCCAAGCATTGGTATAACCAAAGGTCTCGCTGGTGACCTCGAATTTGTATAGAAATAGCATTGAAATCATGCTCCGCTTCAACCAAGTGTTGCCTATATGCTAAGCCCATTGTGTTTGGCGGAAGAAATTTTTCGAAGGAGCAATCATTTTCTAAGAGTTTTTATGTTCGTCGCCCCACCCCGGATTCAACACCACTGAATGATAGCTGTCATTGAAGCGAGACAATTTGTTGCGTTCTGCAGTTCAGCCGGATACCTAGTTTATCTGCATTGTGCCATTGTTTTTGGCTCGTCAACCTTGTAAGAATTTCACAGTTGGATAACCTCACAAGAGTTCTTGTTCCGCTGTCCCAAATACTCGCCAATTTCTCTTCTTACCAATAAGTGACAAAAGAAATAGTTAACTACACTGTTTCCTGTTAGAATACCAAAATGATATTCCAGTATTATAAAAATGCATAGTTACTGATAACATCTATTGTTCTCTTATCAACTAGTATGATTAAATATTATGTAGGTATCACAAAATTTAAATCATTGTGAGTCATTGAAATTTATACATATTTAACTCTACACCTCCTTGATAAATGGAGCAATGAAAAAATCTTTTTCTTCACATGTATGAGTTGTTAGTTGGGTAAATTAAAGTGTCTTGCTTTTTAACACAAAACAATGTACTTTTTAAAAGCTTGATGAATTAAAAATCCTATCGTTCCATGATAAAAATGTATAAAAATATAAACAGTGGATAAACTTCTTATAAGAATAAGATGTTAAACAACCTTTTTATACTTATTTTTCAACTGGGGTATAATTTATAACATATTACTACATATTGGGGTACTACATATTATTTATTGTATGTTCTTCTTGATTAAATTGTTCATGATTAAATATTAATTTAGTAAGGGATTGCTTTTCTTGCTAGTAACATATAACAGTAAAGTTAGTCGGTAAGGATTTGTCCAAAATTTAGAGCAGGCTCGGGCCTTGCAGCTGAATGTATATGTTCTAGATTATTTTGAAAAGAATGCTTTTAATATGTGATTATATTTTATTTATATGGATAAAAAAATTCATTTTATTTATTTCTGTTCAGAAAACCTCCACTTTGTTTCTTAAGAACTTATTAAAATGACCTTCCGGTCAGAACCATCTTAGTACAAAATAGCTTGATAATGACATGAGACAAGAGAACATACATAGTATGTACCTGTCAAATTGGCTGATAATAACCAGAGCCAGATATATAAACAGATACAGAGAATATAAAACTGATAACTTTTCATGATAAAACACATGTTGAATGTTAAACTACAATTTTCATGTTTCAAGTATAAGTATAACATTGGCTCGAGTTTTTTACATTTACTTAACTCTGTTTTCAGCCTAGATTTGATCTTATATAATTAGAGGGAACTATGATTTGGTTGGTGTCGTAAATATAAAACTCCGCCGTTTTCCCTTTATTGTCGTATTTTACGAGGAGTGTCAATGAAAATCTTAATTAAATCTTTGTGTTCATATTCCCAGCGTAAAACGTAAGTTTAGCTTTTTATATTGCATGTGCGCCCGCGGAAGAAATACAAAGGCGCCTGTGAAAAAACCACCGTTCGGAAGTTTCCTAAGATAAGAATTGTTCTTTTCATGTTTTGAATGCCAAGTTGAACTTTCCCGTTTTGTGACATAATCGTGCTATTTTCCTTGTGTTATTTTCGTGTGTGTTCATTTTTTAAAAGTATAAAGTTTATTAACCCATTTCCAAAATAAATGGCGTATCTTAACTCGAAATGATTTATTATGCTTATTGGTATTCTCTGTTAAACGATAATCGAGTTGAAAACCGGACCAGTCGAATGTGTAAAACGTGTTCCCCACAATGGAATTACGTCACACACGCAAATACATATTCGAACCGTAAAATGTGCACGATATTTCATTTCGTAAGTAAAAAAATATGAGTATGGATTTGCTGGCGGTTGAATTATATGCCCGGAAAATAAATTAAATTCTAACATAAACTGGTTCCTATAAGAATTATTACATACAACATTACTTTATTTCGGAAGCGTAATTTTAACTGTAAAAATTACATAATTTATATTCCACTGTATTTTTCGTACTTCCTGACTCGATAGCGCATTGAACATTCAGACTTTGAATAATTGTCATTAAACCGAGTGTTTCGAAATCGCTAAGATTTTGAAGTCCAGATGCATTATCGTGATGAAAACGTATCGGCTACACGAAGAGTTCCAATTTGCAACCTTCGTTTACCGTATCGTAGCATAAAATCTATTAAATATATTGCTTACTAGCTTCTATCTTCTATCTTCTATCGTGAGGAAACCTGCATACCGTAGCGGTTTTTAAAGAATTTCTACGGTATGTAAGTCCGCCAACCCGCACTAGGCCAGCGTGGTGGACTATATGGCCTAACCACTCTCAATCGTACTCTCGATTGTAGAGGAGGCCCGTGCCCTGCAGTGGGTTGTATATGGGCTGATACAATACAATACAATTACTAGCTTCTGCCTGCAACTCCGTATGCGTGGTTATCTTTATAAAAAAAATCCATCCCGTCCCATCCCGTTATATCTCCCCTTGTCCCGTCTCATTCCCACTCAAGATATGTAACCCAGTCCCATCCCCAGCCATTTGAGTACAAAAAAGTAACAAATATATCGGAATTTCTCCCTCATTCCACGGGAACACAATTTTGTGGTATAAAAAGTAGCCTAAGTGTTAATCCAGGGTGTCAGGCACCTCCATACCAAATTGCATTGAAATCCATTAAGCCGTTTTTGAGTTCATCGCGCACAACTGCACAGACAGACAAAAATTCTAAAAATCATTGTTTTTGGGTTCTATTCCGTTAATATAGTCCCCCATATCAGTTTTTCTCATTTATCTTCCATGTACAGACATCGTTCGGTTACAAATTTATTATGTGTATAGATGTAAGTTTAAACACGATGTATAAAACGACGTGGATATAATATGAAAGCGTTTAAAAAAGAATATAAATGGAAAATCATTTAGATTATTATGCAATGCAACAAATTCGACTTCACCGTTTGTGCTGCCCTCTGACTTTCTATCCGGTGACTAGATGCAGTAAACACTTCCGAGGCCAACAGCATTTAGTCGAGATAACTCTATTTATAGTTAACATTATCATTTTGCATCTAACAATACTTGTGTTTTGCAGACAATGCCTTCACAGTAGGAACTAGTAGAGAAAAATCTTCTTACCGTATGTGAAATAACATACTTACATTTTGTTCCTAACACAGTGTTTTTCGTACTCGTATGTCCAATAAGATACAAGTGTACAAATGTGACTGGCGCCGTCGGATACTCCATTGCCTATCGTAATTTAAATTTGTCCTTTTCCTTCCTTGATAAGCATGACAGTACATATTACAGAAATACATTGTAACACTCTATCGTTGTATTATTTGTAAACGTTTGTATGGATAACGTGCAGCCATGTGATCTCATGTGTACGCGATGATACAGTTAACCAAGTTAGCAAATGGTGTTATCAGCTGACGAGGCGGCATCCGGCGCTCGGCCTTCACAAAACTTGACTCATTGGTCCGCGCGGCTGTCAGATTCACATCGTAAATCATTTGATCATCATCGAATATGAATACGATGTGTATATGTCCAATTTACATATAATATTCAATTTGAATACAAAAATGATTGTAGTGTAATAGAGGCAAAAATGTACAGTCTTGTGCCAACTTTATACTAAGGAATTGTTGAATATACTTAGTGCCGGTTTCTGTCTCGTATATTATTTTATTAATTTTAATCGTAAAGAGATCCCGAAAATCTACGTTCAATGTGATTTTCCGAATTTATGTGATGAAATGCTTATAACACAAGTAATATTGTTCAACGTTTAAAATAATCAAATTGGTATAAAAACGATTCATCTCACGGACACAAAATTGTAGTGAATAGTACCTAACACTCAGGATAATGCTGCTTACTCGGTGAATTCCATCTAACCCGTTTTAAGACCCCTTTTCAGCTTCGTGAGAAGTTCTCAAACGGAAGTTCATTCCCACGCTACACGTCTTACTTTAAAAAACTCGGCTGTTTAGTTGTTGCAAGTATAGTCTATATTCGCTGCAAGACGCTTTTTTCCTACTTTCAATTTACGACCAGTGAGTAATACTTTATGCCGGTTGAAAAACTTAGAGCGGTATAAGTACGGCGCCTTGTAACGAGGTCCTACGTCAGTGGCATGCACTTGCAGCCAGCTGATTCACATCGTGCGTCGCGGTTTATTTTTAGACTTTGTATCACGTGGTTGTCGATGAATGAACTTCACTGATAATCGGATTCTAAATGTTAGTTTTATGATTGAAATCATGTTAGGATTTAATTTAGCTTACTATAATTTTAATGGTCATTTAAATTTACTTGTAATTAACAAGAGTTGCTTATTAATCAATTGAAAATATGCTTAACTTTACTGGGTTTGGATACATTCGGGGAACGATCGCATTTGCAAACTTAAATCGATAATATCCGAGTGAAATTCGATATCTTTCTACCAATGTGTATAGATACAGTATAATATATGAGGGTGTAAAGCCTTAAGGTCATGAAAAAGGAGATCTGACATTAGCACAAGCACTATAAGACGTGTCTTGTAAAGATTCGGTGTATTCCACACAAAAGGAGATAATTTCAACCGGTAATGTCTTTTTACACACAGCCTTGGGAAATAACGACGTGAAAGTAACATAAAAATTCACAACGACCCCTTGTATAACAAAAGGAAACCATTACGCAATAATATATTAAGGCGAGTACTTTAAGTGGGACTTTTGAAGAAGTCGAGCAAATATTCACAGAGAAAAGGGAACGTAGATGAAAGCGTATTTCATATTCTGTTTACGACTCCTGTATCTGTAATATTCGATTCAGTGCAGATTACGTCGTGTGCAGAATGCATAACTGGGTATTATTCAGGGCATTGTTTGAGTTGCTCACGTACTGCCGGTCAGCATGCAAATAACTTTAACTGGCTGACTTTTTTCGCAAAAGTGAATAAAACAATGCAAGCAACTTATTCAATCGTCGATGAGTGCCGCGCGCTCTTTTCCATGGCGCTATGCAGCGCAGTATTGATTAATATTTCACGAGCGTGTGTGGGTATGCCGTTTTTTTTACAAAGCAATAGTGGTTATGTTTTTATTTATCGGCAATATATAGGTCACAACTAACATTGTAGGTAATTATAGGTTTTAATGTGCATAGGTAGACGAGTGTAATTAGGTTGTTGAATGTAAAATAAGTATTTAATATTAGTGCGGAATTATGCATATGTCCCCTCAGTACTTAATTTTAAGGACATAATATTTCCATATTTTATATAAGCTCGCCATGGGTATAATTATACAAATATTTTAGGTAATATAAAAAAAAAACAAATGTCTTTGTATCTCCCAAAAGATAATTAGTATTCGTTGGGCGTCGACAGTAAAATTAAAATTATTTGTTTTTATGTTTAGCTTAATAATAATTATCAAAAGAAAATGTTATTTTTGTTCTAGTTAAGGGGAAACGTGACTTTGTTTCGAAAGTATAGCGCTCGTACATTAAATAGGACAGGAAATCAATTTATTGGATTCATAAAAGTGTTGTTGCAGAGGGTAATATGGCGTGAAATTAAATTTATTATTCCACTTACACTTGAAAGTGCTTTTCCCATATCGACATACAGGAATGTATATTATACAGCTTTATAAAATGCTGATATAGTGCTGTGACGCAATTTCTATGTTTTATTTTTTCTTAAGAAGCATTGAAGATCTTAGGAGCGTGGAGAAATATATATGAATTGTCGTAATTTGATATTTACCACAAAAACGCCACTATATTAATTTGGAGCATGTAGCAACAATAATATGTCCGTAAAAAGAGCATTGCACCTGAAAAATACATACTTACTGGGATTTTTTTATGCATAAATGACGGAAAAATATTCATGAAATGGAAATTATAAATAGCAATGAATTCCATATTTATAGTAATTCAATAGAGTGATTTTAGAGTAGAGTGCACCGCTTGAATCTAAAGTGGATTGGAAGGCTAGCATGTTTTTTAATGAAAAAGAAAATTGAAAAAGTGTTTTAAGGGTTTCTGACACGTCCAAGCGATCGGTGCTAAAAATAACCAGCATCGATTTCTGTGGCGACTAACTCTGGTGAAGTTTATTGGGCTTTCGAACCAAATGTCACGTGACTGAAGTACTTAGAGAATTAATAAAATAAATTACTGATCGCTGATTATTGACAGAGTATCGAATGGTATCAGACGGCTGTTTCATACCATTTGATACGATCATGCCGGCCAGATGAGATGCCTATTCACGCTACGGAAGGATCCAGGATAATAGGAAGGAGAGAACACGTGTGATGGCAAACCGTTCCATAGCTTGACTGTGCGGCAGAAAAAAGGATTGGAGAACCTTTTGGTTCACGCCGAGGCTCACAGGTAGAGTCTTGCCACGCCGGTCAATCGCCTCACCCCAGCGATGCAGGACAAACGCTAAAAGATTTTGTTATACTAGCACGGTAAAATGGCTACTATTCTACTATAATGACCAATGCAATACAGTATCGAACGGCGAGGTATGGTTGTCACTACAATGTTTTATTCCATATTCATACATATATTAGGCCTTCTGCCTCGGTGGCGCAGTTGTACTACGGTATGAATGCAAAACTGAGTTCTCGGGTACGAATCCCGGGTCGGGTAAAGTTATATTGGATTTTTCGATTCATTATCAGCCCGAAGTTAGGAATTTGTGCCCGATATGGCGATGGGCTCACCCCCTATCACATCGTGGGACGGAAAATACAAGGCGAAACGTGGGTGTCCTGGTTACACCACTGCCTACCCCTTCTGGGAAAAAGGCGTGAGTTTATGTATGTAATAGGTCCATTAAAAAATGGCCAACCGCATCTCTCTTGGGAACATGTGCAATATCGAATAAATATATTTTCGTGTCAAAAATCTTGCACAACCCGAATTGTTCCAATTGGGAAAAAGAAATCGAGATGTTCTAATATATATAGCAGCCTATGTATTGCGACTCGACTAAAAAGTATTTTATAACAAGTTTAATGTAAATATTAAATAATAAATGTAAGTACATTGTAGCACCAATAAAACACAAGTACCAGACGCTTCGTTGTTAATTTTCCGACGTTGACCCCATTCGGTTGCTGTTTTTACAATTAGCGTATCGCCAGTCTTATTACTACTGGCGATCATCCAAAAAAGCCTCCACTTTGAGTTTGTAGGCTGCTAGGCTGCTTCTGTATGCCAAACTATTTTATTTGACCTATCGATGTCCGGATATATTTGATAGATAGAACTTTGTGTAAAGTTTATTTCGACTGATATTTTTTTGGGTGTAATTATAAATGATAGTATTAAAGCGAGCGATAGTTCAGTTGGGCAGTGCTGACTTTTGAAAAAGAAGAAAAAGGCTTTGCTTCCGGTACTTCGGGGAGGTCGACAGGGGTGCTGGTGTCAGTTGTCACCGGTCTTCCAGTCCAATAAGTTTGCGGATGTCGCAGTCGGCCTAGAACCCCTATGAAGAATTATTTATACTTCCTCACTTGTTAATAATATGTATGATTTAAGTTTTTATGACGCTTAAAGTTAATCCTATAGGTACTGGGGTTCTGGTATTCCCCTGGATAGGGATAAATTAATAATTATAAAACTGTCACTGTGGTTTATACTTATGTCTTTTTCCGATATCAACAAATTATCAACAAATTAATTATTGTGTGTGGTGAGATTTTGTTGCTGAATGCCGCCACTTATGCAATTAAATCTTTACAGCTGGATTACATTTTAAATGAATGCTTGTTTTTCGTTTTATATTTAATTACCTCGCATTAAAGGTCTGCTAGCTTGATTGGTTAGTGCATTTTATATCATACCCTAAGATAGGAGACATCGATTCCAAATTTTAATCCAGCACGAAGAGTCATCACATTTTGTTACTTAAGATTAGAGCCTCTTTCCTATAAGGACTCCTCGGTCCAGTTGCTTTTAGAAACTCGCTAACTTGCATATTCTGAAAATTTATTGCTTAAAGTTACTGACCGTAGGATAGGCACCAACTAATGTTCATTGAAACAACTCCCAAGCCTTTCGCACGAGTTGCTTACAGTAGTACACGAACATAGCCCGCCTAGATCAGATTTATTTTACGTATTATGAAGTATAACATCAGTAATCACCCCAGGGTTGTACCGCTGTGGTGGAATTACCTAATGCAGTGTACAAACCACATTTTGCACTTATTATAATCGTCCCTTGGGCTTTGACGTCAGATGAGAGTCTGAACATACAAAGATTACAAAAAGTCGAAAATTCGTACTATTAGAGATATATTCTAAATTAATTTATTTACTAGCTTCTGCCCGCAACTCTGTTTGCGTGGTAATTTTTATAAAAAAGTCCCATCCCGTCTCGTCACGTTATATCCGTCTTGTCCTGTCTCATTCTCACTCAATATATGTAATTCAGTCCCATCGCATTTGAGTACAAAAAAGTAACAAATATATCGGAATTCCTCCCTAATCCCACGGGAACACTACATTTTTCGGGATAAAAAGTAGCCTATGTGTTAATCCAGGGTGTTACGTACCTCCATACCAAATTTCATAAAAATCCATTAAGCCGTTTCTGATTTCATCGCGCACAACCGCACAAACAGATACAGACCAAAAATCTTTTTAGTTTATCTTTCATGTACAGAAATCGATCGGTATGTATAGATATAGGTAAGACAGATATATACATATAACACTAAAGACATATTAAATACATGAAAACTCGAATGAAAATAGCTTTACGGCTCGCTAAAGCATAGGTAATCTTCTTTTCACGTCCATAATACATGTTCTACTTTAAAACATCGTATCCGTGAACTACAGGAATGCAGTATCGATTTTGAGTATACGATTTGCCATCCGCATGAATAAACACGCAAGCAAAACTCAATAATTGAAAATGGCGCATTGCAACGTGCGCATCCATAAATTACGCGTTTAAATTCAATTTTAACGCAGCCAAATATAACGTCAGACTTTTCTTTTAACTTGAAATATATTGGAATGGGAATAACTTGTGAATTCATGTGCATACGTATGTTATTACAGATGACGCCAGTCGCCTTATGACATAGTAAATTTCTTGGCTTTGAGTCTCAGACTTACTGCATGGATGCTGCATTAAAGACGAATCTCTTTATATGGCGACTAGGATATTACATAATAGTTAATACATGCCAAGCAAGCATGAGATGGAAGTAACCTCAATCGCATTCGAAGATGCTTTAGCTGGATTGAGTTATTTGTGTCCGAACACAATTTTAGAATGTTTTATTTTGCGTAATCCAACGTTTATGTCCGGTCATAATAAATTTATGACCATTCACAGACTGAAGATAACTTTCTCGGCTATCATAATCAAGCTGCCCATTTTCATATTTCCCAAATTCAACAATTCAATTACTCCTTTATGACATTTAAAATACTGACATTGTTTTAAAGTAATAAAAAGTAATACCAATGCCTCCTTTAAAATCAACGCGAAGTAAAAGATTTCCTGTTGTGTTTCATTCGGTTATTAATATAACCAGAAACTCCGTTATATTAACTTTCCCGGCTATTCTTCATCGTTGAAGAACAGCAACACATCTATAAACCTTAAAGGCTAAGGGTTAGGCTAATCACTTTTCAGCAGGTCGGCTATTGCG
The DNA here is from genome assembly GCA_033459515.1 of Theretra japonica. Classification (NCBI taxonomy): domain Eukaryota; kingdom Metazoa; phylum Arthropoda; class Insecta; order Lepidoptera; family Sphingidae; genus Theretra; species Theretra japonica. The sequence continues at coordinate 4,698,148 of CM065936.1, forward strand.
CTTATTAAAAATGAGCTATAAATCGAGGCGCACGCCATTCAAAGCACTATTAGCCTATCACTAGCTCAGTGAATTATTTATGTCTAATGCCATGGAACATTTCAATTAGTACACAAAAGAGCTCCACTAACAAGAAATTACGTATTGGGTTCCAATCTGTCCGATGATGAAAAATATTTATGAATAGAACCACTATAGTTCGAGTTGTTATTATGGCCGTCTAGGCTGGTCGTTAATTAACACTTTATGTAAACGAAGTGCTGTAATCAGGAAGGTTGATAGTGATTAAACGGTCGAATTGCGATTATGAATCAATATAAATGGGGAGATAATGACGTGTTTTCACTCATTTATCCGCTATATTCACACTTGCTAATTGAATTTTAGCGCGTTGCGGCTGTTTTGAAATTGCTAATTGTTTTGTATACTATTTGAAATTGTGCATTGAAATCATATTCGCATGATTTCGTTAGGTTGATTGCTTATTTCAATATTTTCATATAGTTATTATGACAGCCTCCGTGGCGTTCTTGATTAGACGCCGCCTGTGAAACGAGAGGCCGCGGGTTCGATTCCCGCTCCGAGACAAATGTTTGTGAGGCCCACAAGTATTTGTACCGGGCCTGGGTGTTTGTGAGACTGAAAAGTCTCTCGTAGCTTCTGATACTCACGACACAAGACTTAATCAATCTTAATGTGGGATCAGGACTATGTATGTGAGTTTTGGGTGTATTATTATTTATTTATTTATTATATTGCTTAACTACTGCAATAACCCAGACGTACCTATGGCTATAAAACGATATTATCTGCTTATTATCTCACTCCCATGAATCAATTTAAAAGACTAACCAATATAATTAATTACTTAAAGCGTTTCATAAGAACAGATATAGTCACATCTCGCCGCCGTAGTATCTGCACCGCGCTTATCAGATCCAATGTAGTGATTTTATCTTGCCGCGATGAGACTATATAAGGCTCCTTCAACCTCCGTGTCATCGCAGACTTAAATTAACAGGCTATCGATCAAAGAGGGTGGTTATCGATTAAATCCTCTCTTTGCACCTCACTACTTCACTCCCGTGTTGACGCAAGTAAATGGAAAAATTGCACTCCGCTATATCCGTGAGAGCTGTTTTATACGTGGTCTCGGTTTGTTTTCTTTGCGGTACAGAAAATCCATTCGTCAACAAACGCTGAACAAGTTTAATCTCAGACGATGGCTTTGACTGAGAATGACTCGTAAATGTTATCTATGTCGTAAGATAAACGAGGCTTGTAATAAAATGGGTTTTTGTCTTCGGTAATCTGTATTTGGTGTCATTATTTAGTATTGAATACAATTTTGTATTTATTTTGTTGTGATTATACTCGTAAAACTGAAAAGGGAATACAAGGTACCTACAAATGCAATTCATAAATGATTGCAAAGCGATTTAAGAGTATTATGTACAAAATCTTTATATTTGAAATATAAAATAAGACAATAAATACACTTCTTCAGAAGTACGAGTATATCTATGATAAACAATATAGAAGAAGATATGGATCATATTTTTTTATTATATCAAGCAATCCCGAGCAGACAAGATCGCCAATCATATGCGTCTCATCTCTTATTCTAATGTGGACGCCCACGTTATACGCGTTTTGTGTCAACAAAATATAGCATTGATGTAGTAATTACCTAAAGGCAAAGATAATTAATTTCGGACTTGACTGCTTTGTGTACGTACTTAACACAAACGTAAGCGATCTAAGGATTACGTTTGCACTCGAATCAACACCCATTAATAGAGATGACGCAATGACGCCCACTTAAACGTTAGAGAATTTTTTATCCTTGTAAAAGTCTCGCAGCCGTGATACCTAAATGATATGCTATTATTTTTCCCAACACGGTGGAACAAAGGCGTCGTGTTAGTTTTATACAACGAAGTTCTCGGAATTTAAATTGCGCATCCATTAATACTGGTCGCTGGGGAATTCGTTTGCTCGCAATTTGGAATGCAAGGGGTGCAGCGCCGGAAGCGTCTAAGATATCGTGGTTAAGCGGAAGCTAAGTTGCTTCTACTAATCTAGAGTATAGACTGCATTAAATCCAGGAAAATCGGAAGAGGATATCTTTGTAGAAATGCAATTCGCTCATGTTGGACCGAAAGATTATCCAACACACGATACTTCTGTTATGGCTTTTAATGGTGTTCCCATTGTCGTCCTTTTAAATAATAAAAAGAGCATAAACGTTTTGTCAAAAAACACTAATTACGTTCTAAATATTCTTAAATTCTCAAAGTAAGTTACTGTTATTGGTTTTCTCTACGTAATAAGCCTTTAGCTTTTGAATATAACAGAGGTAATGAGAACAGGACGCAGTTCGAAATAAATTCTACGAAATTGTTACAAACTGCCAGAATACAATGAAGACCTTCGTCAATTTGCGCCCAAGATAATTGATTTCAGAGTCACAATTTACTTTTGAAATAAGCGGAAGTTTTTATTGAAATTGTGACGAATTTCAAGATCACGGCCGCTGAACTTTCTTTTCTTTGCAATGCGGTGCGTCTTTCCGGTCCAAAAGAAATTGAAAGTCGAGTTGCGATGTACTTATGAAAATTGGGTTTTACTTCAACAGCTTTTGCACAAGTTTGTTTAAATATTTTATACTAATTACATACGTAAATTGTTTTGTAAATACGAACAACAGTTTTAAATACGGAGCATTGCGTGAATAGTTAACATTTTAAAGAGTTGTAACATATAAATGCTGCAGTCGATTTTTAAACACACTTTGCCACGATATCCGTTTTACGTTTCAAAGTGAATTGATTAATGGGCACGATTGACCACTCTCGCGATTTACCCGATGTATTTGCTTCAAAAACCCGACACAGCACTCTGTTGTTTTTATCTAGCTTGGTGACTAACAATAGTTTTATTTTCGTTGATAACGACATTGTTTGCCGTCGACAACTCCCACATATTACAAGTCTTGTATAGTGTGTGCTTACGTACCATGAAGTCTGCAATCATTAGCTTATATAATTCGCCATTCTTGTTGCGCTGCTCATTATGCATATCAGCTTGAGATAAATTTCACTTAGCTAATTACCTATTTTAAACGTAATTAACATGAAAATTATTTAGATTGCCTACAACATGAACTTAAATACAGCAATGTTTTTGTATATTGTACGAACGGTTATATTGTGAGAACAATAAAATGGCGCTATAAAAATGTTGCATTTTAAAGCAGTTTTACTTGAAACTTACAGAGCCTCAACTCGAAAAGGTTCGTGAATACACTCCATACAATTAGCAAGTGGAATGTCTCCGTACGTGTAAACAAACAGCTGAATAATATCGGCCCACACGTTATTACTAAACAATGCGTGAGGAATATGATTAGTTTAGTATGCCGTGACAATATACGTATCCCCTAGTAATTTAGTGTAAACAAGCCACCGCCCTACGCAGGGATCTTGGTGGCAGATTCGTGACGTTGTAACACGGATTGAATGCGAAAACAGGGCACGCTTGTTCCATTGTTATCGCCCAAATTATCTTACCACTCCGTGGCATTTTGAGTAGGTAATAACCCGCGGTTGGGTTTGAATTCAAAGCGGTTATCCCAAAAATTTCCAAAAGTTCTCGGTGGGTTTGTAAAATTGTAATCATTGAGTTTCACAGTTCGTCTGTTCGCCATCGGTTGTATTAGGAGTGCGGTGTCGCGCAAATATTGCCAGTGATTCGGTGTCCTCGTATAGGAACGAACCGTTGTTAGGGTCGAATGAATTTTGAGGGTCCCAGGTACGTGCGGCGGGCGGCGGCGGGGCCTTTACCGGCTCATTTGTCGCAGGTGACAAACTACACCGGATTACGTTTCGGATTGAATTGCTCGATGTACTCACGGATCTCGTTATTTATTCACTTGTCAGCTCTGCTTGTGTCTGCGTACTATGTTATATGTCGAAAGATCCCAATCATGTTTATTTTCAATACTATTATTTATTTATAATACACAGCGTATCTATTAATTTACCTATCGTAACGTGAATGAAAAAATAGATATTGATATAAAATTATTTAAGTCTACCGATCCCAAATACATTAATATATATATTCAACATCAGGATAGTAAATAATAATTAATTGGAGCTTCATTTATAGAATATAAATAGATATTCTGAATGGAGTGGGTACGACACAACCTTTGATCATAAACTCAAACAAAATAATCAATTCTCGATAGATCGTGGGCGGCGCTGCCCACGCGCTACATCGATATCATGTGTAACGGTTTACTGTGCTGTATCAGCCCATGTACGTCCCACTGCAGGGCACGAGCCTCCTATACAGTTGAGAGTATGATTGAGAGGGGTTTTGATTAGAAAACCTGTAACGGTTTATTGATAGACTATTAGCAGCTGTCTTACGGTCGACTGATGAATTTCGGCGAGCAGATATGCACATTGCAAATACGGCGGCGGGCGGCGGGTATCGGAAGTGTGAACGCGGGGTGCGGCGGAGGCGCGAGGGTGGTTACGTAAGATCTGCGGCATCGCTCGCTGCTGGATCCGGCCGTCAATGCACGCCGTGCCTATTGTACCCGCTCACACGGTTGCTTGCATTTTAGCTTAGCTTTTTTATTGCTTGTCGTCTCGTTGTTCGTCATTGTAATGAGGTTTTTATTGCGACGGCTGTATTTGATAGGTCATAGCTTGCTGCTATGCTAAGTATAGTTTTTGAGGTCAATTCACAAAACAGCAGACACTTGTGTTTTGTGTTATGTTCACTATAACGCTTATTGACTTTAGACAATGAGTGGTACTTAGTTCATAATTCATAATTTACGGACTATTATAAGTAATACAAAATTAAAATCGTTTACGTTTCTATAGCAAAATTAGTGCGTGACCAACAATACTACACTCGTAGTAATAATATGAACGGTTCGAGACTATGGGGCCGTAAATAAGCACAGCAATGTCAGCGGGCAGACCAACCGTCGGCTGTGGTTTACGGCCAGCCGTCTGTAAACTGGTGGAAACTGTGGCTTTTGATTTGCTACGATTAAATAGGTCAGGGAACGTAGTGCCAGCAAACTTTGCCACTTTACATTGCAATTTACTAGCTGTGCGTGAAATGAGTTTACCTTCGCATCGATGGACTAGGTTTTTTAGCCCACAAATACGGACAAAATGGAATTTGGCATGAATGTCGACGATTCGCATTACCTTAACAAGATTTTCAGTTTGGAATCAAAACACGACGTTTTGTTTGCGAAAGTTTAATTACTCCACAAAGACTTTGGTAGTCAGATTGTTGTATATTTTATGCATAAAGGTAAATTGCTATTTATATAATTCACGAACTGAATATAATAACTCATTGATTATTAATGATCCACATCATTGCGCTATTAATGAAATCGATCACCCGAATACCGTTTTGCTCGTTCATTTATTATTAAAAGGCTGTACAGGTGTGATGATTTGACCCAAAAATAGATCAATTACCTGACATCGAGGTAGAATGAAACCAATAATGGAACAACTTTTCCATTCAATAGTAGAATGGCTTTCCTGTTTGATGACTATCAGGTGCGAAATGTTGGCGTTATAAAAAGTTGTAGCGGTGCTGTATGTACTCTTTAGAAGTGTTTAGTCCGGTAATTTTAATGTTCTAAAAAGATATTTACAGGACACTTCCTTACGTTTATTTTTTTGTTCTTTTTTATAATCCCGAGTAATATACATACCTCCGTGGTTTTCGTACTGAATAACTGATGCCTTGTTCATCATTTTCCCCCCGTTCCTGCACTGGTTAATTTATGGAGTAAATCTCCATAAATACCCCTTCTGGGAAAAAGGCGTGTGGCTATGTATGTATCTCCAAATATATAAATATTACTTACGTGAATGAAAACGGAAAATATTTATAACATATTTTTATATCACTAAAACGTGTCAATTCAGAATTGTTCAAATGCATTATCTTAATTGCTTTTGGTAATTAATAAATTGGTAGTAATAATTTGGTTAACGTATTTTATGGGTAGTAGTAGCGGTCATTTTCTTTTATTCTTGACGGTAAATCATAGTTTACATATCCATAAACAAATCTGTATTTTGTAGATATTATATTTAAACTTATTTGTACCACAAACCTGCAGGTTTAGCTTCCAAAATTTATAACCGTGTACATGACATTCAAATACATAAATCACGTTTCTAGGTCATGGGATTTAGTCTAGAATAATTTCGAGTCACATTGGCATACATTATTCTTAGCCAGAGACTAGTCTCAGCTGAAAGCTAAGCCGGCACCTGGCGATGCTCTAAGCCGGCAGCGTGACTGCGATAAAGCTGCCTTGGAAAATCTTCACACGAGATAAAAGCGCCGCCTTGGGCTTTTAGGCAAATCAGCCGGTAGCAACCCTTAGCCAGTTTGTTGGACTAAATAGACGGCTCCCTTGAGGCGATAAATTTATCAGCTTTTCCGCTCGAACGTATATTCAGTTACGGCTAGCGGAAAACTTGAAATTTCATTCGCCAGCTAAAATCGCTTAGACAGCGATGCCTAACCTTCCATAATAAGACCTTGAATTAATTTTGCACGCATCGTTCAATTAGGAACTGTAATGCGAGTAGAGGTGATAATTACAACGTTATTGTGAACTGTTCTTCTAGGCGTAAAATTAACGTTGTTTTCGTCCTATTGTATTGCATCCATGTCTAGGCCATTGTCTGTGTCTAGCTTCGGAAAAACACTAATTTGTAAAGTGTTTCAACGGTAAGCAGTTGAATAGCTTCGTTCGAAATAATATTAAATTAAGTTTGTCGTAAATTAAATAAACTCCATAACTTTAGCTTATTTTCCCTAATTGGTTTCTTTAAACTCGGACTTGGGTAAACTTCGCCGAAGGTACTCCAAACTATGAGCGGTCCGACAAAAGCCATTCCTACAACGGGCCCACATAAATAACAGTATAAATATAAAAGTTTTATGCAAGTTCAAACGAAGCGAAGTTCACTTTTTTCCAACATAATTACGCTAAAATACTGCGGAAGCTGCGGGGAATCGGGTCAAAGACTTGTGAGTGGTGACTTGCGATCTCTGGATGCTTTACTACGCGTCAACAGCGTTGTAATTATGTGTCGAGATTTAGACTCGCCCCCGCCGCCATCAAATGACCCAGATGTTGCGGATCCTTTTCCACAGTTCAATCCTTCACGGGATTTTTACATGCGTTCCGCCAACCTTATTTTCATTAAAGGTTATGTTGTTGTAGCAATATCTATGTCGTTTTTGTTTACCTTGTACATTTACACTACAGTATAAAACAATAAATAGTTAAAGTAAAGTAAAATTTTTCTTATTTATAATTAAGTCATCTTAAACTTCCAGGTATGGGTGTATCGAGGCTGGGTTACACATTTTGATTGCGGTTTAGCTTTTTGAAATGGTCTAAACTTAGTTTTAATCATAATCAATCAGGCACAAAATGTAATAGTCTGTTTCCCCCAATTTTATGACTAGCACCGATATAGAAAACTACATAACTACGTCATATATTAATGTGATCATTGTGTAATCAATCAGTGACGCAGTCTTCAAGCCAATTTAAACTCCACCTCCGAATTAAATACAACAAAAATAAAGGAAAGAAAATATGAAAATACTCTCTCGTGATTCCAAAATGTTACAAATTAGCACATTTCATTTACACGTCACACAATGTATAAGGGAAATAACCGAGTCGGCCGTTCAATTAAATTGAAATACGCTTGGGTTTAACTGTTGTAACGGGGTTTTGGAGCTGTGGCCGAGTAATTCGGGCTGCCCTCGTGGTTCTCCCGTTGTTTAATTAAACCCCGCTAAATTATAAATGTGAACAGACACAATTAACGTTGGCTTTGTATATTTTTGGCCCAATTGATAGAATTATACTTAATGTTAATTAAAGGGCCCCTTTGATATGTGAGCCGAATTTAACATCAAAAGTACAGGTGGGACGAGCCTTCGTGTCTTTATTCAACACAGTTAATTGCGGCGAATAATTGATTAAACATAAATGTTCCTCGTTTGTTTGAATGTCATCTAAACAAAGTCTTTCCCGTCCGTATTTTAACTCCAGCTTAATATTTAAATGTGGGTTGGATTATAATTAATAAAGTTGAGCTATCAAAACCAGCGCAATGCGGATACTGAGTGTATTGGACTAAAGCGCTTACTCTCGGGAGTATTTTTTTTCCGAGATATAATTTATGGTACGACCGTGGCTCCGCCTAAGCGAGGTGAAATGTAAGTGAAAATTTAGCACAGGAGATGGCCGCAACCCATGCCGGGAAGCCAATACGGCTGACGTTATCAGAGTAGGGTTCGATTGAAATACGTGACGTGCCTCCCTGCTGCCTCCCGACTCCCGCACTCCATAATACGAAAATAGTACGAGCAGCGTGCGAGTTAATTAACTATTGGCAGATCGTTTGATTTATGTAATTCGTTGCATGTGCTGGCTTTGCACTTGTTATTTTTCAATAACTCAAAATAAATTCAATCGGGGTAGTTCGTTACGCGCGTGCTTTCTGTTATTTATTTTGTACATTGCGAAATTGTATTATGCTCGCAAGCGCTGGTTCCTGTTACAATACAACTCTATTGCACAATTGGCCTCTTTTTGTGTATATCTTTTAGGAAAACTCTCTTATTTTAAGCTAACAAAACTATCCTATACAAATATTAAAGTCGAAAATATTTTTTCAAAGTTTTAAGGGACAAAGTTTTCCCAATCCAAGGACGAACAAAAAGAATTAAATTGTTAGTACACTGGGATATGGTAATCGGCGGAGCCCTTTGTCTGGGCCAGCGGCTGTGACCGTGTCTAGGTCTGGAATTAACAGACTGCCTGGATACAAACAAAATGTTTCCAAGCAAATTGGATGAGTCCTTTTTATAGTACGGCCGTTGCGTATCAACGGAATTGCCTTTTTATCTCGATGTCGTCTTTTATAGCGACAACTGCGTAACAGCGATTTAATTTTAACTGTAATTGTTTATGGTACGATAGTGTCACTATTATAGGAATAACGAATGAAGTCGCTAAGTACTTTTTAAATCGAGCAATAAAATACATTTTTTTCAACACGCAAACGGTCGTTTTTGGTGTTATTTATTGCAGTTATATTTCACTTTACCGTATCGTATTAGGGTGTTACGTTTGATTGATTAATGTTTTGCGAAGTCTTAATAAAAATAAGTGTTAAACATTAAATATTGCCACACAAGTATGCTAATTGCATCATAATAATTTGCCTGCACTCTTTCATCGCGCAATAAAATGTATTTGTTGTAAAAACCCATTCATACACGCCTCCCCGCACGAAAAGCCAATTTAAAATATAACATCGCACATTTCCATTCCAACAAGTCAATAACAGTTTATTGTTGAGTCACAATTTAAACCGGGACCCTACTGCCTCCTGCCGGAAGTTTCATAAAAACAATCAGTCGTTTCGTTCCTATGCGATTAAGTTAAATCAGGATAACTGCGTGGGCGGCGGGGGTTCCAATAAACGTTATGCTTCCTGAATTCAATGCTTGTTTGCTCACGTTATCCTCTGTAATATAAGGCCGTATATATTTACGGCGCGGCGTCTATACACGTGTAACATAAAACTAAGCTTTTCTCGCCGTAAAATGTCAACTATAAATAAATGGTCTATAGACTACACAACATTCACACACGGATCAGAGAGCTGATTCAATGTATCGGCATTCGCCACCAAAATACCGCATGTTGAATTAATACTAATTGGGGCCTTGTTAATAATTAATGTTTCGATAATTCCATACCACTGAACAGCGACAATATCCCCTTAACAAATCAAAACAGTTAGAGCAGCTCGTCGACAATCTGTTTCATGAACATTAATGGCTAAAATGAGTTTAATTCTAATTGCCGATGATTCATCGCTCTGACCGCTGCATAAAGCTGCGACCCGCCGTCCGGCTTTTAATAGACGAGGTTTGCATACTTTCCTGCTCTTTCACACGCGAATAATGGCGCGGCTTTCATAATTTTACTACGAAACACGGCAGTAATTGGGTCAGCTAATGGACACATCGTAAAGCACTTTAATGTTCATAGGTGGTAAGACCTTTATTAGGTCACGAGGAAATTGAACGGTCCGACGCATCCTGATGCTGCTCCAGTACGATTGTCGATTATACGTACTCCCGAGAACTTGATATATTGACTTTTGCATTATGATAGGCATGTTCGATTATCTTTGCCCATATTACTTTAATATCAATCAGCTGGTATTGATAAGTTTTAACTATCTTATCGATTATCCCATTTTAGAAATAAGGAAATATTGTAATGCCTCATATTTGACCGATTGTTTATATATTATCTAAATAGATAACGAAGCTTGTAATTTATGTGCTAAGCAGTAATCTTAAGCTGAGATTATGTTTACTGTCGGCATTAATTGCTACCGTAGGCGTTCTCTTACCAATTACCTTCTGAATAATTACTATGTATATTGTGTTAGCTATTATAGCAAGGAATGGAGTTATTTCGGTAAAATTACCGCATGAATAATATTATTTCACACATCCCATGGCATCCCACATGGAGCGGACCTTTGTGCGTACACCGGCGGTCCTGCCTCCATAAATTGAATAATGGCCAGCTCGCCTCAACTAAGTGGATTCTATTTTGCTTTACGTGCTCTGTCCTATGTTGGCCTTTGCGAATTATGAAAGGAATCGCGTTTTCGGGATATTTTTATTTTATACCCTCACCGGATTTCGTTGCTAGCTTCGAAATACCACTCGGTGTTAGCATAACCTATTCTGAATTTACTTTCACGTGAAATATTTTTGTATGGAATTGCTTATATTTATTTAGCAATTTTTAAGTACACAAACTTCATATTTTATAATACTGAAATAACTGGTATGATGTTCTGATTATTCGGAAACCTTATTTGACCTTTACTCAATGTCATTTATATTTGATCTTTTATGTCTTCAGCCCTTATGCGTCCCATTACGCTCACATCTTTTCATACATTATTTACGAAAGTTCTAAGAATATGTAAAACACGATGGCCCGATATTTATTTTTGGACGGGAGGGTTGATTAGAATAATGATGATGTCGAGGACGGGGCGAGGGGCAGTTAGTTATCAAGGCGGCTGCAAAACGAGAGACTGGAGGTTCGATTCCGCAAAGAGACAAATGTTTGTGTTACCTGTAAATATTAGTTTCGGGTCTGAGGGTTGTGAGACCAAAAAGCATATCAGTTTCTGACCCTCATGATATAGGACTTGCTTCCTTTGTTTGTATCTCTCTTTGAAGTCAAGGCGTGTGCGTCTTGAGTAGAACGTATAATTCTTTATTAATATTTGTAGTTGGTAAAAAGCTGCATGAATACTAATTGTTGTTTTGTTTTCAGGCGCAAAGTGACGACGACGATGTCGGTCCGGACGATGTCAACGTCGCCGTCGAAGGCGGCTTCATGGATGAATTCTTCAGTGAGGTCAGTCATTTTATATTCTCCTTCAGCCACAACAAGTCGACTGCTAACTAAAGGTTTTCCCCAAACAATTTCTATAGCGAACTCTGTGAAGTGGCCTAGGTTTTGCAGTTTTTATATTACTATTAGAAAGTCATGATTGTTATACCTGAAATTAATTCAGTACCTATTGAAACTGCATTTATGATTTCAAAACATATTATCTATACCCGCAGGTTAAATTTTTTTATATTTAGCAGCTCTTAACAAAAAATATGATCATCCGACTGAAAACGACAATTGGTCTAGAAAAATATTTATTTTCCACTTATATCGGGTACAGAGAACATCTGTCTCGAAATTGAACACTGCTGTATCTATATAATATATAGGGTCACAGTTCTTATTGGTCATAGAAAATCGGTGAATGTTTAACAAATTAAATAGTGAAATACCTATTCTGTTTTGCTAGTAAACTTGCCAAAAACATAATATTGTATGTTAATGTAATGCGTAAAACTCCATGTTATTAACAGTACGCTCAAGTTGGGTCAAGACTCAAGAGACAGATGAGAGAAGGCATTGCTACTTGACACGGCGCGTATTGTAAGGAGGTTCTACACTTTAAAATCTTCATACTCGACGCCCTGGGCATTGGGTCTTGTCCTTATCCAGTCATAGGTATTTTATTTAGAGATGAATATAAATAGGTAAAACATATTAGTAAAAAGATATAACTGCGATAACAAGTCTTATATCACAGTCCAAAATAATTCCTAATGAACCGAGGTATTTCAAAATAAATTATGTCTTCTAATGTAGGCAACAAAACAGGGAAAATACTAAATAATATTCGTGAATGGTGAAATTCGGTAGACTCACACTCGGCTAGGTAAGTTTTATATCTGTCATGACGGACCCGAAATGGTGTACGATATGAGTACTTATTTTTTACAGCGCTCATGTTGCCGTCATATCACACTTTACACTATATTTTTGGTGTTGGTAATATAGAGAAAAACAAATACGAAATACCTTTTAGTCTGAGTGGTCGTATAGAATTCTACCTCTATTTTTTAACGAAAAATATAGAGAACAATGTTCCGAGATAGATTCGTAGCCAAAGGAAAGCTGAATAAATAAATAACTCGCATCGTTCAATTGCACCAAACCCGAGAGAAATTGCCGTTCCCATTCTCCATGCTACAATTTCTGGAGAGCAATATGTCGACCCTTTTTCTATAAACAAGCAGGCTCTCAGACAGATTTATGTCCAACTTAACCTATAAAATAAAATGTACCAGCGCCGCACGACTATTAATTACTCGTACTATCCTATATAGAATAGTGTAGTTGTATGAGTAGTGAATATATGGCTCGAACTCCCATGTTAGTGTCAATGTCCATGAAAAAGGAGGCGGATGACGTCAGCGGTATTGGGCGACCCGTCTCGACATAACGAGAGCGATGGCGGGCGCAGTGGGTGGCGACTGCCGGCCGGTGCTGTTCTCTTATTTACTCGAAACCAACTATCGATTGCATATTCGTGAACGTTAGTTTAAAAGCAATGATTTCAATATGGCTGGATGGCACGAACATTGGACCTTAAAAGACTAGCTTTAGGGCTGAATTTTCAATAAAAATATTTGTTGGATGGAAATTACAATACAACGTGAACATATTAAAAATGAGTTGTAGTAATAAAATAAGTAGTAATAATTATTGGATGGCTTTTTTTCATCCTACTTAAAAACTCTTCCCTTTAAATGTAAAGTTATACTTTCTCATTCACGGCAGAATATTGCGTCTGTAATTTTTTTCATATGCTAATTTTAGTTCAACACTTACTTAAACTATTAAAAAACTACAATTAGTTTAGTATTCAAATGTATGTAAGAACAAGATTATCGCGGCACCGGAGCTCTCGGCAACAATAGTTTGTAGAGATATAATTTTGTTACAAAGACAGTTTAGACAAGGAAGTTTAGTTTTCTGTGTCTCTCGAGCGCAGATGAAACTTTTGACATTCTACATCTAGTCCTTTGTGACATTTGTTCCAGTTTGACGTAACTTTGTGCCGTCGCAATAATAAAATCCACAGGCCGAGTCGGGACATGCCTCAGTCTACAATTTAACGTATTGTATTCAATTACTCGGATTGTTTGGGTACCTGTGTACCTGTGTCTGAGTCACGATTTCGTCATATACGGCGGAATCGATTGTGCACAACTCTCCTTTATATCTTGGCTACAAAACGTGCGATGTTTGCAGATATATTGTTAATTGTGAAACATGACCATAGATTTAATGAGATTTACAAATTGAGAAGTTATTGAAATGGAAACTAGATTAGTGTCGTATTAATAATCAAATGGAATTGTTTTATGAAACTTAAACGGCATGGCGATGTCTAGTGATGCAAACTTAGGTAACTCACTTTATTCTTAGAATGAACGCCTGCAACCGGGGACGATGCAATATAAATTACTGGGTATCGACTATCAAGCAGTGATCGTGTTTTTAAATTTTTTTAGACGTTAATTGCGAACAACTAATAATAATTATTTTACTTTTACGGTGTAGACAATTCCATGCTACTTACTTTGTGCGTGTACGTCAGGCCTAAACAAACCTGCCAGGCTACTTATCATTAAAGCATGTTTTATTCAGCCACTCGCGGCAACGCCACGTAAAAATAAATATTTTATACTCACTCGGTACCCGCCTTGGCTAGGAAATGTCGAATTTCGACCTACATTTATTCACTGGAAGATTTATCGCCAGATTTGGCGGTATCCCAACGGATTAAGCAGTGCAAAGCTCCCGTGGCATAAAATAGTGTAATTTTTTTCATTAAACTCATAAAACTCGGCGCTGGCTAAGTTATTAACATAAACATTTTTGCTTTTATAAAAGTCGGTGCGAGCGGCTTGGTGTAGTGTACACAGCTACAGACAGTAGACTCTAGTACTGGCCAGGTGAACATTAACGAGTAGCGGCTCGTTTCTATGACTTTTCCAATCTACACAGTCGCATAAAACTTTCAGTCTGTTGTTGCTCCGGTATTGTTTTCCCATTGTGTTACCTCCACTATTATGCCGCTGTGCTCTGACAAAATAGCACACTTTAATAGAATTTAATTGTGCTCTTACGGCCAATTAAATAATGAAGTAATGGGGCGACCTTTACAAGTCCTATATGCGAACGTAACGTGAATTGATGATGTTTGCTCTTGTGTGTTTTAAACAAGAAACGGAGCATGAGAAATGTACTGGCAATAAACTTGTATTAAATGTGTTACGAGAGTAAATGAATAAACATCTTTGTTTCAAGGATTGAGCAACCGAGTAAATAGTAAATAGTCACAGAAATTTCTTGATTATTTTCGGTCTGAGGCAAAAAATGATTCTATTATTAGATTCAATGCGGAAATCATTGAACAAACTATTTATGTTTACAAAGCCACAATAAACAATTCTAGAAAATAAATGAAGAGCGGGGAACCCCGCTATGTTTACAACTCGTGATGTGATTCTGATTAACATATTGCCTCCACTGAAGGGGAGGATTTGCATTTTGCACACACGTAGTAAAACTATTTTTAAATATTTATTAATGTCACTGCTGTTATGGTTTAGCAAAAGGATAAACGTTTAAACATATTCATGATGTATTTTTAGTTACGAGCACCTTGTAGCCGATATAATTATTTATTTTCCATGTTAACATTTCGCCGTGGGTAAGAAATACGAATTCTGAGCTTTTGAGTGTAGTAATATTATATGTAATATGAAAATATCTTATTAACATACCTGAAGAAATTCTTCTTTGTAACTTAATTGGAGTCCAATATTTTTTATATAAACTTTGTTTTTAGAGAATTTTATCTTGAACGATTTACTTTATATTCCAAGAATACTTGAAAATCGTGTTTCATCCTCAAGGGAAAGCTCGTATCCTTAATGGGGATCCTACGACACAAGAATATTTTACATCTAGATTTCATCCGGGACGAAAATGGGCCCATTATATTCAGAATAGATTTCGCTTTTGAAAATATTAACTTGATTTCAACAGAAATAAAGTCGAGCCAGTGTTGTATAAAATTCAAATGTATCGCATCAAAAGCAACGTTGTTTACGGAGCGTGTTTTACTCTCGTGTCGAATATTTTTCACATTTATGTCAGTGCCAGAACGTATGCATTATGATTTTTAGCCGCCGCCACGTAGAAATCGCGTTTCATTCTGTACAAGTTTAATATACCACAATGTTGTCTGCATTACGTCAACAGTCGTGAATTAATTGGGCGAAATGGACGAATTCATTTCTATAAGGGTCCAAGCTCGGAATTCTATTGCCAAATATAATAACACAGTACACGCCTCAATTAGGCAACGGGTGGGTTGAACCGCGACCCCGATCTCGAGGGGGTATTCATTCGTGGCTGTTATTATTCTGTGTTGGGATATGATTTATTCGACGGATAAGTTATTGCCTTAGGAGAAATAATCTAGTAAAAGTAAAAGGCTCTAGAGGCAAGACTAGTTATAATATTATTGTGATCGAGGCAATGGAATACGAAATTAAATTGATATCAAAAATAAAATAACAGTAATACACTTGATGAAAAACTATATTACGGTGCATTTTTAAATAACAATGCAGTTAAGTTAAAATAATAGAGTATAAAACACTTATTTCTCTTTACGATCTTGAGCCACTTCGTTAAAACTTAAAAGTTTCCGTAACGAAATCCATATTAAAGTTTAAAACCGTTAACAAAATCCTTGTAACTTTCTGCACGCATAAACTATAAATAAGCACTTGGTATTCCTCAAAACCGAGGGGGTTTGAAATAAAAGTTTAGCGGTGACGACAACGAAAAACGATTTAAAGTTTTCCTATCTACTCCGACCTATATCTGTCGCGTAGCAGGAGAGCCGTCCAGATGCAACACTGATGCGTAATATTGTTACGTAAAAATATTATTGATGTTAAATCTATTTCAAAGATATTGATTTTATTCTTGCTAGACTTCAAAATATATATTTATGTATAATTGTATAGTATATTTTATGGGATTGAAGCGATGTTGATATTAATATTTTGTATTTGGTCCTACATTTAAGGACTCGTCAAATTGCATGCAAAAGTCGTCATAGTAAACCAAATTGTATTTTTTTACTCTTCGTCTAAAATCAATCTCGAACTGCGTTATGATTTTAGCAGGATATACATTTTCACCGAATCGACGTTCACGAAAACGGGCATAGTCGGCAAATAGTGTATTACGCATTCATATATTCAAAAAGTATGCGGCGCATGATTGATTGAAATTTATTCATCCTTGTATTTAGCCAGTCTCACCTGGAGAATCGCTCCGGTCCATTTGCATCAAGTGTTTATATTAAAAAGCTCGGACTCAAGGCTTCACGCGGCTGAAGCGCACTGCCTCTCAGATATACTTAAGTGAGCGTAAAGTGGTGTCTTGTTAATGAATAAACACCTCATTTGCGTTCTTTATGAGGAATAGCTATTGTTAATTTAACACGAATAAGACTTTACTTAGTCGTAGTTCATTTATATTTTATAGCACGAGAAAAATAGACACAAAACATTTTGTAATTTGGTGTTTGATAAAGTATTTTGAAGGTTTTTTTAGCCTTTTGTTTGTTTAGACGGTCATGGGTGTCAGTGATCACTTAACATCATAAGGTGACCTGTTTGCTCGTTTGCTGGACCTATGCAATAAAAAAGGAAATCCGTTTCAAAATGTATTTTAGAATCAGCGTTAACAACTCCAGCCATAGGTAGTCCTTTACTGTCAGATACAGGCCTCTACCGTGAAATTTTGGCGTTGCCAATACGCGCCATACGCCAGGCATTTTCAGAGCATTAGAAGTCGTTTTTCATGGAAGTCTCATTCTTCTCATCAGCAGTTTGTTTGACCGCGACCTTTATTCTCTGCAATAGTTGACCCATCGATCACTCTTCACTAATCAGAATTTCATCCATTGGCCTGCAGACTGTATCGCGAGCAGTTGCAATTGGCTTGAACCATAAAGGTGATGTTCGGAGGTCACGCCCCGATTCACAATACTGTAGTTAACATTCATAATTCGATGTACTAGAGATAAAGTTTGAAAGTTACAAATAACAATAGCGCAGCTAAGTGAGACATGACACGAGGTGCAGCTTGAAATTTCCGAGCGCAACAACTATTTGCGCTATCTCGTAGTGTTTGCCTCGAGTGTAGTGCCATTAAACATAACATAATATTTAGCGTCCTTTAGCACGGGAAGTAGTAGTTTACGAGTCGAGACTGACTGAATACTCGGCGTATTGTTTCAACTATGGATATGTGGTATGCAAATGCCGTGCTAGTGTAAAATAAATATTTAAATGGTACCTACTCATTGATTTAAAAACGAGTAATTTTGGTAACGTTCCACTGGATATGCACTGGAGCACCGCACCACTTACGCCGGAATACTATGGAGCTTCAGCTCTGTCCAAATATGTATGTCATTGATGATTCTATACTCCGGAAAGATCACATAACACTATAATGAATAGTTCGGCATACTAGATACTGAAAAAAGTTCGAAAGTCCCAACAGCAGAAGAAAGTAATAGATTCTCCAATAGCTAGCTCCAATTTCAGCCTTAACATTGTTTAAAAAAAATTAAAAATGGCATGGAAAGTGGATTTGTTTATTTGTTCGATTCCACCAAGTGATCGGTGAAATGTAGATTGCGTGTATTACTGCAGTAACACCTAGGATAACTTTTATTTCATCAAATTTAGAGGTTATTAATAGAATTCATCACGCGTGTGAAATTTGTGAAAGTGGTAAATATTTAAAATAGAACACTTTCTTTGCTAACAGCGAGTGTCACGCGTACACACGTGTCCGCATGAGTACATACGAGCGGTTTATCCGCTACTTGACGACATACAGCATGCGCCCTCGACAAGTCACCAACCCCATTATTATGTAGATATTAAACTTTTTATAGCTAATGTCCTACTTTCCGGTACATATCGGTATCTCATAAAATAGTTATAAAACTTGCGGTGGCACTTCATACGTCGGGTTTTTTGGTAGATTCTTTGGTAATGGTCATAAACGTAAATATAACTGACCGCTGCGTCGTACAAATGACCTCAACTTATAAGTCACTTCCGTCCACCTGCTTCTTGGAAGAATCGTGGTTATTCATCGCATTTGCCTGTTGACTAATACGTGTTTCTGTTGCTAGATCATCTAATAATGTTTATAATCTGAAGTCTCCGTCCCTCGCTGAGCGTGTTAATCCGTGGGTCTCAGTTGTCGCCATTTGGCACTGACAGTAGTCGTTACGCCGCGCCGGGTAACTGGATAGCTCAAAAAGGTTGACACTATCGGCCTATATATAGTTAAAACTCATAACCTCCCGTCCCTGGTTAATATTTTAATGATTTTTCTAGGAAACTTTATTGTTATATGATTTTTATAATTTGACATCAAATAATTCGAAATATTAATTAGCTAAAGCTTATACAATGTCTATTTTTAAGATACTTTTCAGGTTGATTTTGTATCATATGGTTTTGTATGCCAATTAGTAAAGTCGCAGCTGTAGTAAGTATTTTAAAGTAAATGTTTATAGTAAAATTACTCCGCCTGGCCTAATTTATGTACGTTTTTACGCGTACACGCGTACTACGGCGAAACATAGGACATGTGCATGTATTTGTCCCGTCTCGGTTAATGATGAGTGATGTCGGTCGTTAGCTATCTGTGCAGCGTAATTTAACTAAGTACGAGTCAGCTGTGGAGCCTCCCATGTCGCTTTATCACAATGCCCGTGCATTTTCCGCTACCTTCTCTTTTATTCCGCTCCGGGCCGACCTCAACTATTAACCGAGTACTTGATTTAACTTCCCATTGTGCAGGGAAATCAATTTAAAGTCGCTGTGGGTTTTATGTATATGTCCGGGTAGAAACCTTGTTACACGATGATAGAAAATCCGTTATTGTAACACGCAAGTGTGTTCAGTTTCGGCTTCGACCTGTGTATCCCGATTCTATATTTGTGTCGGCCTTAAAAAAATAAACATCTAGTGCAGGTGTCTTTTTTACTTTATCTTGCTACTATAAGAAAAGTAATGTGTATAAACTAGTGAAACCACTTGTTTAAACTCACAAATATATTCATCGGAAACATTTACAAGGGCACAACAAAACTAAACGAACGGGGTGAATCTTCACGTGTGTCGGCGCCATCATCCTCCCGAGTCTAACATCGCGCCGGCGGGGTTCCTCCAATGAGCTTCTCGCGTGAACACCGTACCGCGCTCCGATTGGCGGAGCGCGCCTGGAGAGCCAATGGCAGGGAATGGCGCGAGTGAGTCGAGCGTGCCCGCGATATTTGAATCGAAATAGACCGCACTCGTTACAGCCTCCCCCTCTAGTCCAAACAATGCGCCCACGCGTTTGGAATAGCGCATTTTACACAAACACATTTACGAGGTTGCTGACATAATAAAAATAAAAAAAATACGCACACATCCTAAAAGGTCACTTTACACATTAACAGTTCTTACGTGGACGACCTCTCCTACGTTTACCGTGTACCGGGGTTTCCGACCGCCCTACGAATGGAGTAAGCTGTGAAACGTGATATTTCCCTAGAGTATCACCTTTGTCGTTATCTATGCGATAAGTAGTACTACTCAATACCTTTTTTACTACGTAAGGCCCGTCGCGTCGCGGTATGAATTTAGGAGTTTGACCACGAGCAGTATCGTTAGCCCCTTGAGTCTTTAGCAATACCAGGTCACCTACCTTGTAGTCGGGTGCAGGACGGCGTTTCTCGTCCGCATACCTCTTCTGGATTGCTTGCGTCTTTTCATGCGCATCCCTGGCATCTATTAAAACCGTTGTCAGACGTTTCAGATAGGGTGTGACGTTGGCTACAAACTTATCGCCATCCAGAATAGTGCGCATATCGTGCACGACGTCAGCAGGTGCGCGAATCTCTCGTCCGAACGTAAGCATAGCTGGGGAAAAAGACGTGCTATGTGTAACAGCGGAGTTCATAGCGAACCTAATAGCGGCCAAATGGGTATCCCAAGTGGAATGGTCTTGACTGACGTAAGCAGCGAGTTGTGGCTTTAGGTCGCGGTTTTTGCGTTCGACCGGATTAGCCTCAGGATGATAGTAAGGTGTCAGCGCCTGGTTGATCCCAAACGCAAAACATACCTGCTGCATCACCTCGCTGATAAACTGCACGCCATTATCACTGATAAGTCGGCGGGGAACTCCATAGCGAAGGAAAACTTCGTCGATTAACGTTTTGGCGCAAAGAAAACTCGTGGCGTTCTGCAACGGAAACAATTCCACCCACCTAGAACAAACATCTTCAGCTATAAGGATCCAGCGGTTGCCTGACTCCGTGGCGGGGAGTGGGCCGAACAGATCCACAGCGACCACCTCAAACCTTTGCGCTACAGCTGGGGACTGCACTAGTCCCGCTGGTTTACGCGTGTCAGCTTTGTAACGTTGACACGAAGTACACTCCTTCACATAATCAGAAATGTATGCCCGCATACCTGGCCAATAATAGCGCGTAGCGATGCGCTGCAGAGTGCGCTCGACTCCTAGGTGACCTGCGGTCGGAGCATCGTGGTATTCTAAAAGGATTTGGGATCTCTGACTTGCCGGGATGACGAGGCAGGCGGCTTCATCATCACTAGGCTCCGGGTTGTACCTATAAAGTACACCATCGGACATAATATAACCGCGGTCTACCCACGGTCTCCCCCTAAACGGTTCGTCCGCCGCTTCCAAATCTTCCACGATCTTCCTGACGTCAGGGTCTTCGAGTTGCAAGGCTCTGTAGTTGGCCACATTCTGTGACGGGACGTCAACTACTGCATGACATAGGTCGCAACAGTCGGTCTCGCCCGTGCAGGCAGGACGCGACAGTGTGTCGGCGATTACATTTGACTTACCGGGGGTATACTCAATGCGCAGGTCGAACTCCTGGAGAGTAAGCGCCCATCGGGTCAAACGACCGCTTGGAGACTTAACGCTCATCAACCATCTCAGCGGCTGATGGTCGGATTTGACGACAACCCGTGCTCCTTCGATATAACCGCGGAACTTATTGACGGCCCACACTACGGCTAGTGCTTCTCTCTCGGTCGTCGTGTAGTTCCGCTCAGCCTGAGTTAACAGGCGGCTAGCGTATTCTACGGGGCGCTCGTCGGGCCCCTCCCCCTGCATTAGGACTGCTCCGAGACAATAGGCGCTACTGTCAGTCCTAAGAGTATACGGCTGAGTTTGGTCGGCTTGCCGAAGTATAGGCGCGGACACTAAGAGTCGCTTCAGATGCTCAAATGCGGCCTGCTCCTGAACCGACCAACGCCAGAGACTGCCTTTCTTTAGCAACGCCGTCAACGGCCTAGCTATTTCTGCATAGTTGGGTATAAAACGTCTAAACCAACTAGATGTTTGCAAGAAGCATTTAAGATGCTTTAGATTCGTCGGCACTGCCATGTCATTGATAGCAGCTGTCTTTTCGGGGTCTACCTGGATACCACCTGGTACAATCAGGTGCCCAAGGAACTTGACAGAATCGCGAGCGAAGACGCTTTTGGCGCGGTTTACTCGCAAATTAAACAATTCTAGCCTATCAAAGACGGCTTGCAGGTCTTCCAAATGCTTGGTGAACGAATCGGAAAGGACGATGAGATCATCAAGATAACAAAGAAGAGTTGTGCCTTGCAGATTAGATTTAAATCTATCCATTAGGCGCTGGAAGGTAGCGCCGGAATTGCGGAGACCCATAGGCATCCGCTTGAACCTGAAGATCCCTAGCGGAGTGACGAACGCGGTTTTATCGCGATCTTCCTCTGCCACGGGCACCTGAAAATAGCCAGTTTGCAAATCAAGAGTTGTCATAAAACTTGTCGTTTTTGCAGCGTGCAGCACATCGTCCATGCGCGGTAGCGGGTACTTATCAGGCTCTGTGACGGCATTTAGCTTCCGATAGTCTATACAGAGCCGTGAGCTCCCATCCTTCTTTGGGACCAAGACGACGTTGGCTGCCCACGGGGACTCGCACTCCTCGATAACGTCGGCGCGCTGTAGCTTGTCCAACTCCTTCTCCAAAATAGCCACCTTCGCTGGCGACATACGGTATGGTGGAGAAGCTATGGGTTCATGTTTCTCATCTACCTTAATGCGATGCGTAATAAAACTCGTAGCCTCACCTTCTGCGACGAAGCGGTCAGCGCTCCTGGTGATCAGCTCATTCAGCTGAGTCCGTTGCCCCTCGGACAAGTGGGACCCTTCATCATGCCTCAAGGTCAAAGGCGAGACGTCTGTGCAAAGGAGATCCGTGTCTCCTGCAGACTTAACATGATACGACTGCACGAAATCGTATATGCGGTCGGGTGCAGAGGCAAAGGTCCAATTCCCTTCCAGTGGGTTGAGCACAATGCCAGCACGCTTGATAAAGTCGTAACCCAAAAGCGTTCTTGCGTCCGCCCCGGGGATCACAATGAACGTAGCAGGTACCTCTCGATACTGTAATTTAACTGTAACAGTATATAAGTAACAATTACGTAAAGTTTCGGTACCGTCGGCTAAGCGTATATTACGCTGCGACTCCGAAAACTGGACACCATTTCTCTGAAATAAGCGGTGTAGCAATGGACTAGCGATACAGTGCGTAGCACCCGTATCGATAATAGCGACACCGGGCTCCCCCAAAACACTAATACTTACCATGGGGTGATACTGGTCGCGGTCAACATTGTTATGCGATACCGAATGTTTCAATTCGATAATATCGGAAGGAACGGCGCTAAGGTATTCAGACGATCTTTTATCGTGCTCGGAAAACAGTTGTAAACTATCGCGAGAATTTATCGAAATAGTTTCATTGCAATTATTATAAGAAATGCATCTATCAGAATAAGCACGTTCATCAGAATAAGGCGCTTTGATCCGGACGGGCGACGATGTTTTGTGAATGTATGAATCATCGGATACAAAACTGTCCGAACAATTATCACTACATTTAATTACATTAAAAGACATAGGGTCTGTAAGAACTTTAGCGTTATCGTTGTTACATTTACGACATTTAGATTTGACTACGCCGGGTTGTCCACACCCGTAACAACGTATGGATTGGTCGCCACTAGAAAACTGTGTTTTATTGTTATTTTTATAGTTTCTACAATCATTTATATCATGACCATAGTTCCTACAATACGAACAGCGCTTACGTTGGGGTTTGGAGGCACTGTTTGAAACGGAGGGGGTATGCTTATCGGCCGGTTCGCAAGCACTATTACGGACATTATTATGCACTTTGGTAGATACTTTGGGCGTACTTACGGTTTTACTTTGACAATATACCTCTGCCATTGACTCCTCGACGCAACGTAGTCGCACGATTAATTGCTCGAACGTATTTACGGTTTCGCGGGGTAAACGTTTGCGTATTTTGCGATCTAACAAACCGTACACAATATCTACTCTAGCCGCGTCACACAAATCATACGGTAATTGGCTCATCAAGGCCCTAATCCTACGGGCGAACACTTCACTGCGCTCCGGTAATGCATGTTCATAGGCGAAAATCTCACGGAACAGTTTATACGCTGGTCTCACGATGCCGTACATCCCGCGGAGTCTCGCGACGGCGTCCTCCCAATCGTGGATGTCCTTCTTGATGCCTTGCCACCAGACTGCTGCGTCTCCGGCGAGGAGCATCGGCAGGCCTCGTACTGCGTTTTCGTCACTCACTCCGGCACACTCTTTGAACACAAGGACTGCGTCGATGAATGCTTCCAGCGTCTCGGCGTCTCTCGACGCTCCGTCGAAGCGGGCCGAACATTTGCTAAAGTTGCCCGTTGACGCCATTTTGTGGGCACCGCTGGAACCGGGTGAGGCCGCGGTTGAGGTCGCGAATATAGTTTCTACCAGCTTTTGATTCGTTTCTGCTTGTGACTTGGCGAAAAACTCCATGATTTTGAGTATATGTTCCGATGTTGGCGACGTCGCGGCCGGTAACGGCGCAGGCGGCGTCGGCGTCGATGCATGAGCCGACGGGTCGATGTCGACATACGTGATCTCTAGTTCCGAATCCGACGTAGTGGGCTGGGGGTCTTCCTTGTCGGCGACTTGTCCTTGGCCGCGGCGGGTGGCAACCCTCCTGCATGAAAGCGGCATGCTTTTCCAACAAATACTTCGGATGTCGAACGAACTTGTTATACTCGGCTACGTGATCGGGCCACAAGTTGAGCGCCACTATAAACTAGTGAAACCACTTGTTTAAACTCACAAATATATTCATCGGAAACATTTACAAGGGCACAACAAAACTAAACGAACGGGGTGAATCTTCACGTGTGTCGGCGCCATCATCCTCCCGAGTCTAACATCGCGCCGGCGGGGTTCCTCCAATGAGCTTCTCGCGTGAACACCGTACCGCGCTCCGATTGGCGGAGCGCGCCTGGAGAGCCAATGGCAGGGAATGGCGCGAGTGAGTCGAGCGTGCCCGCGATATTTGAATCGAAATAGACCGCACTCGTTACATGTGTTAATTTTCTTCCACAGCCTTACTGCCATTCAGTTTTAACTGTAATGTTTTCTACATCCAATATTCAGTTAATTGGTAATACATGGCTGACGTATAATCGTGCACACGTATGTAATTTACTCACAAACTCCCACATTATCATTCACAAAGACTTGAGGCATTACAGCGTCCATTAATACAACCGATATTATCGTGTATTGCACTTTAGATTAACTGTGGGAACGAACCTTATTGTGTTACTGTAATGTAAGGGAATCCTTCTGCTGCATGAGCATGTGACTTCACAGCAAACACTAGTGCATTGACACATTAGTTGTTGTATATTAAATTAGTCAAATTCCATGTCAAAAAATAAGATACACGTTGCGTCAGCAGCATCAAGTCGTGTCTTGAATTTTACATACATTTCCATTTAATCCGCAACACACTCACGAATATCATAAATATTCAGGCAGTGCTTGGTATTCATCATAATGGTAGGATTCATTTACATGTTATTATCGCGTGTGTAAGTGATGTACTCGAGTGGTGACACTCGGTAGTGGTGACGCGTAGTGGCGACCGATGGCGACCGTCACGAGAACACGCTAGGGCATCTCGCTTACGTCATACAATTATATGACATCAGTCGCGTAGACCACTTGAGCTGCTTTAAAAAGACTGCTTGAATGTAATTTCGTAGGCCTCCTCAGCATAATCGTGTTGGAGACTCGCAACGCCGGATTATCTGTTTTTACGCGCGAGTAGGTTTTTAATACGGAATTAGCTTAATTACAAAATAGGCTGCGTTCGAAATAAATATAAGTGAGTCAACGCCAATGAGCGTTGCTTGACATTCCTTAAGTTTCCTGTTGAAACATTTATTGCTATGAAACATAATGGAAGCAGTACATATTCTGATATTTCCATTTTACGAGCTTGCCTATTTATTACGGACTTTTCGTGGATAATACACTGATGCGTTAGCCTAGTCCAACTCTGAATTAATCGCGCGAAACTGACAATTTATCAGTGGCAGCGTATTGTATAGGAGTTATATTAAGTCGACGAGTCAAGCTCTGGGTCACAAAGGCACGGTGCTTGCGGACGCTGTAAGTCTATTGTTATTTCCCATCACATCCGCACAACAGTCTCCCGGCTACGTAATGTTCCGCACACCCCGAGTAGGATGCGGTTCGTGCCCCATTTGCATTATTCTACCCAGTAATTTTCAATATATTATGTAGATTCATGTGCAAACAATTTAACTTTGGAATCGTTCCATACATTCGCTTAATACGAGTCGGAAGAAACTGTCCTCGAATTTAGATAACAAATGAATTGAGGATGAAATATGATCAAAATCAAATGACGTCTGTAAATTACAATCGTCGAAAATAAGTTGAAAGTCAAATTAAGAATTTTGCAGAAAACGAAATAAAGTTCATTTTCAATACAGATAACAAAAGGAAATAATATGGTATAAATCTACGTATGCGCGGATTTACTCAGCACGTATGTACTGAAGTACAGCAAATGTCGCATTATTTCATTAGTACGCACATTTACTAAGCGCGTAATTTGATTAAACCACTATCTGGCGTACCGTAATGTGCGAGCGTAGCGCTGAGCCCGGCAACTGCATATGCATGCATAAATAAATACTAAGCAAACTACACTGCATGCTATGCACGATAATGTTATCAGGATGCTTCAGCTACGCAGGGTAACGGATGTTTGTATCATCACGCTGTAGGGCTAAGCTCTAACTGATGGGCGCGTGCATACCGTAGTTAGTTTAGAAACTGTTATTAATATCGGTGTGGTAAACGGACGGTTATCGGTTGGCGTGTTGCCGATATCGGTTATCGCGGTAATCTGATTAATTGGTGAGTCATGTGGAGTGTCGCGCAGCTCACGAGCCGATTTCAACGGTTTTGTATCGACCCAACCGAATTCCGACCGTGAACTTCACTTTCTGTCTGTAATCAACTCGATTGGCGAATGTCTATTGCTATCGCTTTCCAATATACCCGAATATGACACTCTGTTATCTTAATACTTATTATTGTGGATTACAAACCGGTTTTGGATTATTCATGTTGTTACTTTCTATGCCGAGTTTGAATATCTGGATTTAATTATTAATTTACACTTCATACAAATGATGTATAGGTGGACTTATTGCCTACAAATACTCGATTATTTAATGCACGATCGAATTATATTTGAATCCATATAAAATGTATGAACGCAATGCCCGTACATTTCCGTACGAAAAGAATAGAGGTAAAACATTTAGTATCTGATAACGTTACATAAGTGCATTATGGCCCCCGCTGTCATAGATAAACTCCGCAAACCATCCGAGCGAACACCTCCCCCTAATGATAAATGTAAATAAGTAAATTGCAAATATTTCAATGGTAATGTTATGCTCCATTGTTGTTTATACAAACGTTTTTCCCCGTGAATCACGCTGGTTTTTGACGTAGCATCATATCGCGACAGTTATGTACTCATATTTGAGCGTTATATGAATCAAACATGATATACATTATACAGGATATTTTTTATGCTATTTTATTAGCTATTTGTACGTACATTGTGATAAAATATTTCATTAAATATAATTTGTTTAACCGCGATACGAAATAGTAACATAAAGTTTAATTAAATGATTACTTGGTATTGTAAAAAAATTGTAGCGTATTGATAAACCGTTGTTGGTTCAACTGAGCGGCGTTTGTTCTGCGGTTGGACTGTTGCCAGTGATCCCTTAAACCGAGTTTAACGTCGGGTACAACTACAGAGAGGAAAGGCGGACTCATCTGTTGGCGGAATTAAACCACGGGGTTACTGGCGGAATAAATTTTGCAATCGAGGATTTGTTACGTTGCGTCTGTATGTACAATGTATGTTTTGTGGGAGCCACGTAATATCCTTTCTTTGTTGAAAGGATTATTTCACGTTTGATGACTCTCTGTGCGAAGGAAATGAAACAGTTCTGTTGTGAATTTGTAATGGCTGGCGGCTGGGGGGTTCCAACTTATATCCGAGATAATTTAGGTGCCTTACTTAATTTGCGCCGAATAGCTACCTATGTAATTGTGAATTACTAATACAATCAAAGAATTAAAAGCACTTGAAATTTAAGATTAATTTCGCTGTGAAATGCAAGCAAACAATAATATATACGTGGTTCTTTAATTTACTGGGTCGAAATAACATAATGGTAATTGTAATACTCGTAGATTTAAAACACTAGAAGCACTCGCAGGAAGCGGAAGTCGTGCAACGAAAAAATGTGTGTGAAACTCTAGAGTGAAGAAGTTTTCAGATAAGGCTGTCGGCCTTATTTTAAAGTTTCCTATAAAATGTGGCGAAGGCGGATTGTAGGTTATGCTGGCGGGTTGCCAGCTGCCGTCGCCGCGCGGCCTAGACTCCCCGGCGCTCTTTAACTCGAGCCCGATACAGAGATAAACGGCGTACGTACTGCACTGCAACGTAAAAAATTAAATAACATTAAAACGGATGATTAATTAACAGCCGAGCTAAGGGATGCCTGGTCAAGTTCTCAACTTGCTCGAATAATTAATGACTTCGCCTACAGCCGGCCGACGTTCGCCAGACACGCTGCCATATAAACTTTTAATAGGCATTTATCCCTATTCTGGTATTTCTGAAACTTAACCCTGTAATTATTAGTTTTCTAATTAACATATTGTATATCATGATATCTACACAAATAACGTGGATGGATTTTGCAAAAAATAACTTAAAGCATATTTGTTGACATAACTGAACTGTATCAGCCCATATACGTCCCACTGCTGGGCACGGGCCTTCTCTACAACCGAGAGTACGATTAAGAGTGGTTAAGCCATATAGTCCACCACGCTGGCCTAGTGCAGGTTGGCGGTCAGACATGACACTATCTGTTTATTTATAAAAACAACGTATAGGCTTCTTCGGCATATCGGCCTTAGAAAAAATAGTTTGAAATATTTGCTTATATGTATTACGTCTTATTTAAAAATAAATTTGTTTGTTGCACAGGTGGAAGAGATACGAGAGATGATAGATAAGATTCAGGCCAACGTGGAAGAAGTAAAGAAGAAGCATAGTGCCATCCTATCAGCACCGCAATCAGATGAAAGTGAGTACATGAAATAATAAACATATATGTATGTTAAGACATACAATGAATCGACGGATAAATAAGCTAAACTGACCATTTCACGTTAACAACTCGTAATATCGAAAAAACAGTTTGAAAAAAAAATCAGAGGATGAATAAGGTCCGACAAATGTAATCCATGTCTATTATTATCACTTAACGAATAATATAAGTTGATACAGTGATGCGTCAGAGTACTTATTATCGAAAGTGGTTCTAATGAGGCCTGTCACTTGCACAACTCAGTAGAAAAAAACCATGATGAAGTGACTCACGATAAGTTCCATACAGCATTTTTTGTATACATATTCTATGAGATATTGACATCTTGCAATGCAGTTCATTCAGGCTGTGCTTGAAGTGTGGCTATACAAATTGTTAAGCTGATAAACATTCTTCTGATAGACACGTATTCTAAATAAATAATTATTGGAACTAACTACTAATAAATAGCCTAAGTGTCAGAAGCATTCTGTTCGACGAAAGGATCTCAAAATAAGTGATAGTAAAGGTTCTGTTATTTTCGTAGCTGTAGTGTAGGAGCGCTTAGTAGCCACGAGATTGTTGCGTGACCTGTGAGAAAATAATTAATCTTACCAGCGACGGCAAATATGAAGAAAATGTTTCCTTATATAAAGCAGTAATTAAATTTCCACGCCCCTGCCTCGGCGCACAGGAAGTATGTTGAAAGCCATATAGCCATTTGCTCATTTCATTCTGAGAGCACTTTGGAACTATTGGTTTTGCTTTACGTAGATGATTGGGGTAATTCACATCCTGTTCGTAAGAATTGCCACTGGATATTTTTGTTCCCGCAAATGTCACTTATTTATATACCACGTAATTATAACGTAAATTAATTCCTTCCGACAAAGCGTTTCGAAGCCTCAATAAAAGCGTACTGAATCTTCCTATTTTGGTGATAATATTTACCTAAAAATATCCCGTGTCATCTTGGTGGGCCACGTTCATGGAAATTTATTGGTATTGGTGTCGCATGGCGTGGACAGCGTGGGCTGGTCCGACTTAGTTCGCAATATAACCCACACAGTAAATTGAAGGGCGAAGTTGGTGGCATTTACGTAGACGTGGGGGCGTCCGTCTGACTTTCACGATAATGTCTCGGGATATTGTTCCATCACTCGAATGTTCTATAGCAATAAAATTTTAATATATGGCAACAAGCAGAGATTACTCCTACACCAAATATATAAATATTTTTTTATTGTACTCGTATACTCATCTCTCAAACGACATCTAAGAAATGACGTGCGTATTTTCAAATTCCCAGATATTGTAAAAGCTCGTAACTTCAGATTGAATATAATATATATAAAATGCAAATGATAAATTTGTACTAGTTTATTTTTATTGCTCTTCTCTTAATTAAAATGTACAGCTTACATTTAATTAAGGTAAATTTCAGTCACGTTTGTTGTAAATATTTTCACGAAACCAACTAAGTGGCCACGCGTGGTCCGGGTTTCTGTGTACGTTTATATCGTTTCATTTTAAAAGTTGATGGTAAAACTCTGAAATATGACCGCGCTGTATTTGCAGGGGAACGAGTTATTAGCTAGCCTTGTTTGTAGTTGATTTTAACCCGAGATTAGTTCGAATTAACTGACCTAACGTCGCTGGGGTCGACGCGGCGCGGCCTCCTTGGACGCAACAAATGTTTTTTTTGCAGACCTTGTGTTACTTTTTATGGTATATTCTTTGTAAACTGTAAAGAGTATTTTCGTCGCTATGTTCATTTTGTTAATTCGAATATAGTAATACTTTGCTTTTTCAAATAGCTATGGATCAATTGTCGTTTTAGCAGTAGCCTGTTAGGTAATGTGATACATTTTGATCTTTATCCTCATTTAATAATGCTACGAGTAATCATTTTTCGAAATCTGTCTATCTATGAAAGTAAAATATATTAAAATGTTATCTTCAATATCATCAACAACGTATAATTAATTTTTCGGTTTATCACGCTCTTATATCTTGACATCTTGAAGATATATCAAAGTACATACAAAAGTGTAGTTAGTCAGCAACAACGTCACGAATGGTCGCGATTAGCGGTCGACCCGACCCAAATAGCTTCGAATAAGCCATCGTTTCAGTCGTTAATAGCGTACCGGCTCGTGATAACACTTTATTAACTCAAACAACTGCTTGCGCCCTTATAACACATTTTGTACATCATTACGTTTCAAGCGTTAGCACTTGAAAATATTCTTATTCTAAATGTTACGTGTTTGCCGCACGTCTATTTGTGAAAAATTTTACGTGACACGAAAAATAAACAACAAAGTTTACTTTCTCCCGGGAATAGGGCTTCGTTTATTTTGGGCCGCGGTGACAATAGGGGCATTCGCTTGGGTTTTGTACGCCCTAAAATCATATTACCGTGGTAACTTCAATTACATGTCATGGTATTGCGTAATAAGCCACGTAGTAATATTTAATATGAGATCATTTCTTTGTTGAGACCCAACATAACGTAATAAATATTACAAGGAAAATAATATATTCAACCTACTTGGGTTAATCATTTTATTGTATGTATAAGGAAAAGTGATGGTTCGTAATACGTTTCTTATTCCTAAAACATTATTTAACTTTGGATAATCCATATTGCTTGGTCCAAAATCATTATTTAATAGTCAATACTGAGTCAAACAAGAAAACCTCGTTAAACACCAGATAAATATATTTTGACTCACCAATAAGTTTACTTAGTTGAGAAATCAAACATAACATTAAAATTATCTCCAAGTTATAAGTTCCAAGAATAATGTATCTCCAAATAGCTTTCAACAATCGGCTAGGCAATGATTGATCGTGTTTTCACAGTCATGAATGAATCGTGTTCAATGAACAGTTTGAATTCGACGGACGGTGAAAGATGATTGGCTATGTGTAACGTAAAACGTTGAAGTTGCCTTTTCGTGACGTACTCTGTCGATGTGTAGCTTTCTATTCGTTTTCTCTGTACTTGTATAAGTTGGATGTGATTGGGTGTATGTGCATGTCATTAAAGTTTGCTCCTTATGAATCAATTCTAATATAGGTATAGCTCGCGGTACTAAAATAATATAAGGTTTTTTTATTTTTTTCTCGAACGTTAACAAAATATCTTTAATTTTTTTTTGTCGCGAAAGATTTGCTTACACATCATATAGTCACATGTTATTTAAGGCTATAAAAAGGTTCCGCATGCGTTATACATATCACATTAATTGTTTAATTTTCTTTTATTACATTTTTATTATCGCCGGCACGAATTCTCGAAATATTGATCAAAATGACACCCGCGTGATAATAGGAAGAAAGGGAGGTCGTTGGGGTGGCTTTTAACGAGGAAGTATAAGGGTTGGAAAGGAAATGTTATTGGACCCCGGGCAATTATAATTACCAAAGGAAACGCGATAACAAAGATGTTACTTCACGTGCGCCTGTTCTTAGTAAGACAGTGTTACTAGTCTGGTTTTACCCATTCACACTGTGCGAGTAATTAAGATTTGCTACAACATACGCAGCTAGCGGCGCTGCTAAATTTAACTAAATAAAAATTATTATGCATAGTATACTCGTAGGTATAAATATCTTAATTGTATAAAACTCTAATATCCAATCCAATCCAATCCAATCCAATCCATCAGCCAAAGGAAGTCCACTGCTGAAATAAAATATGAAATAACTTCATATTAATTGAGAGACAGTGTAATATTGTTTTAAATAAGTGCTAAATCTCTTGAATAGTACCCAAGAAATGTTAAAATCCATCTCGTTTTAGCGGCGCGGGCTTCTTTCATTTTGTTTGTATAGAGATATTCGATAAAAAAAATATTGATAAGATACCAAGAGCTTTTTCTTGAAAGTAATCAGACAGAAAGGATCAACTTTGAAAGAGCCTTGAAATTGATTTTTTTCCTCCTCTTGCCATCATTATACAATATTTTGATTAATTGTTTCCAAGAAAATTCCTTTGAATTGTAAGATACTTAACTGAATATTTATTAATATAATAATTTTAGCTCTATTATTAGGCCTTTGATCATTAACTTGTTGTTGTTTATAGTATTTTTTTCTGAAAACTTCCGAGTAATTGGTTTAAAGCAAAAATAGCGTAACATGGACTTTTTAATAAGAACCGATTTTTACAAAAAATAATTAATTTTCTTGTGAATCTGTTATCTTTTAGTGGCTTATAAAGCTTTAACAGACACGTTGGTAAGCGTGTCCAATGGGCTACGCAGAAATGTATTTTGTAACAATAACCTATTTCATAGCAATCTATTACATTTAAATAATATTAGTTCCAACTTACGGGAAATAAAATTAAGTTATTTTTATATATCCTGAACCACAAAACGACGAACATTAGCATTGTTAATGAAACATGTCGGTATCGCTAAATTTCAACCCCTATTTCAAAACATTATACTGTGGCTTATTGCTAACATAATTTTGTATGGTCCAATAAAGCTCATAAACAGGCGGCAATATGCAAATTTATTCAACTCGTAAATATACTGTGTGGCCACCATTAAACATTCGCCAATAAAAATGTTAAACGAAGTATTCGCGATACATACTTTTGATATTGTTTATGATTTAGGCATCACGTACTATTGTTTGACAACCGACATGATTGTTTAAGACGACCGTTCTAAAATATTTTTTTCGTCTCTTCTAGTTTCATAAACAAATATCACGATGTGCCACGAAAAAGGAGAATATTTTCAGTGAATATAAAATATCCGACGCTTCGTCTGTTCGCCTCGTACAGTTTTATATCTACATGTAAATTGTTATACGCACGAATTTCACGTTCTGTGAATCCTTTCAACATACACTCGTCGCGCATTAGGAGCGCAAACTGACTCGACCAGGCGTATGTAACTTTCAAAATTGGCCACACTAAGGCGATAATGGTGCCCTTGGGAGTGTCCTTTAAAATAACGGTGTCGGGGAAATGGTTTACTCACGCGACGTATGGCCTATGGCCCTCAAGGCGAAAATTTATCTACCTAGAGTGCTCACGTTCAACAAAGGAATTATTAAATTTTGCCTGGAATCGAGCATTTTTTATAATTAACCTTGGAAGATACAGGCTTAATATTTTTTGTTATGCGTCAAATAGTTATGATATTCCATATTGCCGCAAAATATAGTGGTACTTTGACTGAAATTATGATTCTATTTTGCATTTATTATGTCCCTGTTATGTGGAACGTTGTAGTTCTACAAAATATACATGTAATCATGAAACAAGCAATTTAAGTTTAGAAGAAAGCACAAATTCATATAAACGCCAGCGCTGGATATTCCCCGATGACAATATATGCGCGTGTTTGCTCGTAAACGAGACCAATAGTTTATGCAAATGTGTAGCGAGTCAAACTGGATGCAATGGCTCGAGCTGCACTGATGTGTATTGAAAGCGTACAAAATAGCCGGCGAATAGTTAGCTTCATTACACCAACTACGTTGGCAAACAGTTGTTCCGGCACACAATGTAACGAAACTAAGTTTGCGAAAATCGACTGGCGAACACCGAACACAGAGCAGCCGCAGTTAAATTATAAACTTTTCAAACTTTTTATGGACCCATGTATTTTCGAAAGACCATAAAAACTGCCACTGATTTTTCCGCAAATTTTCTGCCGTTGGCTCGTCTTGGGCTGTATTTATATAAGAATAAAGAAAGTGAAAAAGTTGCCATGTAATGTGACCGACTTCGGTGATCGAAATTCAACTGAGACTTTAAGATCGCCAATCTCGAACAAAAAAGGAAATTGCGTGATAGGAGTTGGCAATTTTCTTGGAGATAAAAACTTGATTATATAACTAAAAACGAATACATTCTCTATGTGTCTCTAGGTGGATTGTAATAGACACAGTTTTATACTTAATTGAAAAGTGAATGCCATCAGTTTCAATTATAAAGAACAAAAGATCTGAGGAACATAATTACGTTGTCATCATTTATAATGTGTGGAATAATATCACGTCGTAATTCTACAATATTACTACAGATCAGTATTCTAAATAAATCTGCGTTAGGAATAAACTGAAATCATCAAAAAGAAAGTTAATATAAAGCAAGTAAAGCCGCGAAACAAAAGTGAAAGTAAAATAGAATATTTATAAAAGCTCCTGCGTGGTAGGGAATCAGCGCAATCATGGGTTACTTTCAAATGCGGATAAGTTCGCAAATCTTTTATGAGACGTGCTCCTCCTTTCGGACCGAGAAGCCACACTTATCGGCAAAGCCGCGGAGATTTGCGCAAAGAGATGATTTTCCTTTCATCCGACGTCGTTGTCGATCAAAAACTCCACGTCGGCGATATTTCAGCTTGTTGAATATTCGTATTAATTACAAGCCGCCTGAATTTATATGCCGTAAGGATTTACGCAACAGTGACTTTTAGAATTTGTCAAAAGAGAAAAATTATGAAATAGTAAAGAGAGTTGCGTAGGTCAGTAGTTTAAAACTTTGTGAGACCAACGAGAACAGAAAACTTAATGATTGGTGAAATTAGTGAACGGATATCATTAGCTACACAAAGGATGTTCACACCGTTAGAAGTCATTACTCTGGAAGTTTAATGAACGGAAATAAATGAATGGAAGACAAATCTCATGTGTCTTATATGCCAACTCTGGCAACGTATACTCATACGTATAACAAAGTTACTTGTAATTGTTCAATAAGACTTGTGTAACAGGGAAGCATTGTGCCTTCATTAACACGATTACTTGTTGCGGAGTAAGTTTCGGTCATGTACACGAAAGCTGTGAGGACGCCGCCTAGTTCTGACGTAATGGCGTAAGTTTTTGTTTCTGCCGCGCTGTTGGATGTTATCTATTGATGGAACTCTGTTCATTATTACATATTACTGATGGAACGGATAAGTGTATTTCATTTATATGTCTCTTGGTTCTTTCATAAAGTTATGATTAGGATCACTTAGGTACATTAGAAGCACATTTTGTGATTTATTTTTCGCCAAATAGTACGTTTTTCGATGTCAATAAATCTTAAATAAAAATAAATAACGATGATAAAGCAATAAATAATCACAAAATGTCCTGAATGTTTAATAACTGTACAACTAACTCCCCATGTCTATTATCGTAGAGTAAAATTACTTTATAAAATAAACGTAGTTTATTATTACAAAAAGATAATTTTATTTTGCATTTGTTCCATCCTCGCGGGAATGAGTTCTCGAAAACAACTTTACAAAGTTAAACCAATGTTGGAACGTGCCTTTTCTGATTGTATTTATAATATCGCGCGCGTTTTGTGGAAACTCTTTGTGAAACATTTATGTTTACAATAAATAATGTGTTCATATACTCAATAAACATTTGTTGTTTTCAGAAACAAAGCATGAATTAGAAGATCTCATGGCTGACGTCAAGAAAACTGCCAACAAAGTTAGAGGAAAATTAAAACGTAAGTCAATATATCTACAACTTACGCAATTACTAACTCATTACGCAATTACCTTTCTATCAAATAGTGGAACTCACATTAATCGTAACATTTCTCATAAATCCGCAGACATAGAGCAGAACATCGAACAAGAAGAGCACTCGAACAAATCATCGGCGGACCTGAGGATAAGAAAGACACAGCATTCGACGCTGTCGCGCAAGTTCGTCGAGGTGATGACAGAGTACAACCGGACGCAGACGGACTACCGGGACCGCTGCAAAAGCAGGATACAGCGGCAGCTCGAGATCACGGGCCGCGCCACCACCGACGACGAGCTCGAGGAGATGCTGGAACAGGGCAACTCCGCTGTATTCACTCAGGGGGTCAGTGTCGCTTGTGTATATTGACTTAAGTACTTCTGTGGTAGCAACTACTCGGCTGCATCGATTAAGTATGACGATAATTTTTAATTTTCCATTGACAATGCCGTAGGTTTGATATGTCAAATATATGACATCGTTAAAATCGAAGGTATCATTAAAGATAACTGATGCGACGGAGTCAACATCGTTTTAGCAACCCTTAGTCAAAGGTGAAAACCATCTAAAAGTAGAAAAATATTCTCATCTCTTAATTAGAAATATGTTTGGTACGGTGATAGAAAATGCAACCCTAATGTCTGGCAGATTTATATTTATGACCTAAATGTATGAAGCTGCCGGTTGATGAAATCACGCAATCGACTGTAATATTTAATTTAATTTAATATCAAATTTTATTTTATTCATCCAGTTTTTAGCCATCGTTTTTTGTACTCGAGAGCCGTCCTCCACAACGTTTTTGCTTAATTACAATTTCTCTCCAACGAATACACTCTCACAGCTAGTTGGCAGATACGTTTTTGCAATAAATTAACTCTCATATTGCAAGAACCTTCCTGTACTAACTATGTAGTGAGTACGGAGTTAGCGGCGCGCACATGTAATGACATTCCCGCTGTTTTGATTATACAAAGCAATGCTTACGGTATTAATCCGTTAATTAAAACAGCTCGGCGTGTACTATTTTTATACCACGCTGTTGCCGGTGAAGTTGGAATGAAAAATATTTGTTTACATTTTGCTCGACGGGTTGTTCCGTTGTGATGAGTGGATTTACAGCAAAAAATAATGAAGAGGTGCAGATTGTTTTCATAAGCTTCGTGTTATTTATCGAATCCCTTGTACAGATTCATATTTGAAGTTACATTTTGTTTTATCGTTCATTTGAGGGGTATGGTTAATTGGTTATTGGTTATGCTAAGAATTTGAAAAGTTTCTGCTAATTATTTTTAGAATTTTACTGTAAAAATTTAACTTAAAATAATTATTAATTAGCAAATTCCAAATGGTTTTATGTTACAATATTCTTATGTGAAACACAAACCTTACTATGTATTTATTACTTCTAAGTTAGAACGATGCGATCTCACATAAAAATGAATAAATGAATAAGTATTTTTTTTTAAGTTCTGGTATTTACTGTGAATAAATGACATAAAAGATGCCACAGTCGATAACCACATGAATAATATATTTCGACAATATGAATAAAAAAGTTCCAAAATATGGAACTGAAAAATGTTATCAATGAAACCTTTGTTACAATGTTGCTTGTTCAATATTGTTTGAAAAAACGTTGGGTCAGAAAAAAAAAAATATACAATAGTAAATGAAGATCCGTATGATTGCAGATTATAATGGAGACGCAGCAGGCCAAGCAGACGCTAGCGGACATCGAGGCGCGGCACGCCGACATCATCAAGCTCGAGACATCCATCCGCGAGCTGCACGACATGTTCATGGACATGGCGATGCTCGTCGAGAGCCAGGTCAACACACGCTACACGCATTACCCCCCTCTATATCTCTCTCACTTTAACTACCCGTACCGGCCAACAACTGATGGTAGCAGTACCTCTCTAACAGTAAATAGAGGCCCAGTCTGTGTCACTAAATCTCTTCCTATGGATACAGGGTGAAATGATCGACCGCATTGAATATCATGTAGAACATGCCGTGGACTATGTCCAAACCGCCACACAAGACACAAAGAAGGCCCTAAAATATCAGAGCAAAGCTCGACGGGTGAGTTATCATTCCGATGTCGATTCATTCATTATTAATCTGTGTTTTGTTTTCTTTGTCCTCGCCCGAACTCCGTCCGTGTACCCGTCCCGCCGCCTTCCCGTTCCCTCCCCCCGTCTCACTTTATGTTGTGAATGATTTAATTCGATCAATTTTATTTATGCATTTGTCCATGTCGATTATCCGGTGATTGGTTCACACTATGTTTTGTTGTTTGTTTTACTCCTTGTATGTACTAACACGAATACGCTTTGACTGTTGTGTTCTTACTGTTCATAATGCTCAAACTAACACTGGGTCGTAACGGGCTTCTGAACCTAACGTTTTGATTGTGTTTCACTTATTTATGAATTACTTGGTGTGTGCGTAATTTGCCTTTTAACTATCGCATATATTGGTTTTCATATGTTATTTTGTAACAAATGTCTTGGTGTATTATGTATTACGTATTATGAACTGTGATATATATATATACGAGTGGTGTACTAATATTAACACTGAATGTCAATCACGTGTGTCGGTTTGCTGTTTATTTTGTATATGTAATCATTAGGAAACTTGTTGTGGCTATTTTAATTTGCGGTTTTCGTGTTCAATCTCCTCGTAACCATCTAACCTTCCACTTCAGCCTCTATTCCGTCGGCTCCTGTAACATATATCGCTGTGGGGTTTTTGTGTCAAAAATCGTATGAACCAATCGGCGGTAAGCACCGGTGTGTGGTCCAATCGTGGTCCTGCTCCCTCCCAGCGTCGTTGCCCTTAGCCGAACAGGGCGAGCTGATAGACCGCATCGAGTACCACGTGACGCAGACCGGCGACTACGTGGGCAGCGGCCGCCAAGAGATCAGTAAAGCCCGCCAATATATGATCAAGGCGCGAAAGGTAAACTACGCCTCCGGCCGCACTTATTCAGTTTACTACCAAATTAATACATACTTAACACGATGGTTTTGAGGCGGTATACAAACTTCTACTCAGCAGCAGACGAATAACAGCATCTACATCACTACAAAATTTCCAAAATAATACAATTAATGTGAGATCCCGTCAGAGAGGCTCATGATTATTTTCTATAAACTCTTCTACTGCACTGACTTCTTCGCATTCATTCTTGAGAAAGCACGTTGCATGGGTCTTGAAACGGCTGAAAAATACTTCATCTATACAATGAAAATCTCTTGGAAATGTACGTCGTATGATTCCTGAGGTGGTTCCGAATGTCTGTCACAAAGCTTTTGTGCTGTAGACAAAGTATACTGATCAACGAATATGAGTTATATCAAAAGTAATGAAAAATAATAATTCAAAGCTTCTTGAACACATAGTTTATCGCTAATGTTATTCAGATTGATGTCATGTAAAATTATATCAAATTTCGTTTATCAGAATACATCACTTTCACTATATTACGCTATATTCGTTTCATTATTAAGTCATTCAAAAATCTTTTTTACCATACATATATTTAAAAATA
Organism: Theretra japonica; assembly: GCA_033459515.1. Taxonomy (NCBI): domain Eukaryota; kingdom Metazoa; phylum Arthropoda; class Insecta; order Lepidoptera; family Sphingidae; genus Theretra; species Theretra japonica. The sequence goes on from CM065936.1 coordinate 4,738,493, forward strand.
AAAGATACCGACGAATCGAGATCGTCCTCCTTTTTTTTTGTCTGTTGAAAATAATATTGATTGACTGGCTATAATAATGGAACGAAATATAATTAATACACATTTGCATACAGCTCCATAGCGTTTTGTGCTTTTGTGCACTACATGTGTTAGATGCTGTTTGTGATGGCATGGTGGTGGCAATATCGCTTTTAAATACAGCTGTACATTATACTATAACACTTAGAGTGCTGGAAAACTTTGAATGTGTAAACGTTATTATTATCCCTTAAGTTGTCCAGATGACAGTTATTTCTTACTCGAAAATCTGTTTATAAATTTATAATTTTATAATGTTCTGTTTTAAATAATATTCAGTACTCAAACCTTATTTCCATAAAAGAAAAGATTTTGATTTAAAAACTGTTTTAAGTTGTCTCTAATTCATACGCATTTTTTTTATTACGACAGTCGATATTAAATTATTTTGTTCATTTTACATCGACTGTGCAAAGCCCAATCACATGGCAAAGATTTTATTTTTTTTATTTTTCTTTTGTCATTGCAGAAAAAAATCTTCATCATAATATGCCTGTCTGTTACGCTGATAATATTAATAATAGTTCTCGCGATCGTGCTGTCCTAAGCGACGGGAGCAGCCGCCTAGTGACGTCACCTCATCACCCCACCATGGACAATGCGTATGGAAATATGAATTCAGTTGGTTTCTCATAACAAGCATCCAACATTGATATTCGTTTGTATAACATCCAGTCCAATTTTAATATTATGTATCTGAATGTAATTGCTTGCGTTCGCATAATTACGACAAACGATTAATGTTAACCATCCATTACTGGTTCCGTGGCGGCGTCAACTACTTATGCCTGTGTTTTTCTGCAATACAAAAAACGTCGACCACGAACCATTATACCGACTTGTATGACATCTTTGTCTTAGGGTTGAAGTGGCGGTTAACTAAATTCAGCCTATTTTACACTAGTCTACAGAGAAATGTCACGCAAGTCTAATGGATGTCGTCATAACTTTTAGCACAAATCAGTTTTGTTTATAAATATTTCCCCGATTCATATGTTTAAGTCTATTTCTATACCGTCATGGTAAAGTTTAAAGACAATATGTGTAAAGTGCAATAAAATGGATTGTGCTTTAGGTTAGTAAGATAATTAATATACAATTTAGCTTCGCTGGTGTTACCAGGTATAAAAAACCAAAATGTATGTACATAATAATATTTAAACTGAATGTGTATTTAAAATTTCGAATAGGATTAAAAAAAAATAAAGCTATGGAAGGATTCTGTCTCTTATTAGAGTCTATTACATTAAATATTATGTGCTAACTTGATACGACTAAACTGACAACACTGTTAGAAATTAGTTTTATTATCTGTTACTTTAATAGGCAGTTGCTCATATAATTAATGAAAAACATTTAATGAAAACAAAACGGTTTTTTGATCTGACCAACTCTAATTATTACATGAATTCTTCAGTAGGGAAATTAAACTGCCCTGTGAGCAACCGCCTTTATTTGCAGTACAACCTTTTGCGCAATACTTTTCAAATGTGAAGCGTTAAACACTAAACAGTATTTACGTAGCGTAATTTTAATTCTTACTTTAATATGCTGTCTTTGGTTCTGTGTTAGTATTGGTATGTATATTATGTTCAGTTTCAAATAAATCTGCGCTCGGCAGCATATTAGCTTCGTCGTGCTTTTGTAACAATGTCTTACTAATTTCAAATACACTTTTTATATATTCCTTAAATCTGAAATATTATTAAACAATTTATATTACATTTTGGAATGTTGTAAAAGGTTTTTATGTCACTTATCAGTGGGGCTCCAAATTAATTATTTAAAATAATATCTCGACGCTAGTAATATTTCTGTAAAGTGGGTTTACAAACTACAATGTTATTTGCACAAACAATAATATTTATCCTCGTTTTGAACGGCGCTGAGAGACTGTTTCTACGGCGATGCGTCAACCGGTGGTCCAAAACAAATATTACATTAGTGTTTCGCCTGTATCGATTATAAAAGTTGATGCAATTAGTGCTTTTAGCTCATATCGATCTAGTGTCCTAATTTCTACAGGGTGGTGGAGGCACGGTAATATCAATTTAAACATTGTATGGGGTCTCGTCAACAGTGTGTACGCCAAATTCAATATAGCCACATAATATGTAATTAATCATTGGATATTTTTATTTTTGCCATGATTTTCATACAGTTCGTGGGTTTTAAATTGCTTTTGTATTGATTTCAGTTTTATGGTGGACGTGTTGCGATCGTGTTTTTGTTTACTAACGTCATGTTTTCACCACCCTGTATATTAGTGTATGTATAATAATTTATTCCAGTTGCTGGTATTATTTCATCTGTACACACACAAAATGGTTGTATAACAACACTGAGTACTATATCACAATTTAAATGATTGTTATTTTATTAGTTAGTTTACCCCGTAAACTTAATGTTATTTAATATTTCACTACGATTTTATATTTATTATATTCGTAAAAATACGAATGATTAGAATAATATGAATGGATATTGTCACGTTTACTATATTGCAAAATTTGCGTAATGTATGATTACAAATAACTCTCACAAAAAAATTCTTGTAGCTGTTGATGTTACCAGATTTAAAAGATATGGCTCTTATTGTATACATTTGCATTTAAATAAGCATTTTTCACATATTGATCTAGTAATAGATTATGAAATCACTGTTCGCCGTATATATGCTGTATTGAATTGTGTTATTTGATGTAAAAGTTTGATTAATATCGCTGTTTATGTACCCTAAGATATCGCACTCGTGTATTTAATCAAAAGACTGTGAGACATAAATTTATTGCCATCGTCATCATAGTCAGTGGTGACATATTACTTAATTATGTTAATGTTCTAATAGAAGTTATGTTTTCATTTTCATAAATTTTAATGTAAGTAATTTAGTTACCCTCACAACGAAGGGCGCAGTTGAGTTGTTGTTTTTATTAATCGTGTAAATGAAAAAAATCTACTCATGTTGTAAATATGTTTATAATTTGAAAATTACATTTATTTATTTTATTTCAGTTTTTTTTTTCTTTTGTTACCCATAACGAGTGTTGATGGCAAATGACGCACCCACTAAGTACGCAAGGAAGCCGGAAGTACCGTCACCTGATCATCATTCATATATGTATACTGTAACCGTAAGAGTTGAGAGTGTTGAGGAATGCAAGTGATGCGGGAGTGGCCGACGAGATGTGTATAGCGAACTGTTGCATGGTCGGCGCCGTGCGCGTCCACAGAAGAAGATCATGATCCTAGTGTGTCTGCTCATACTGGGGCTGGTCATCGTGGGCTACGTGTCGAGCACCTTTATGTGAGCGGCTCGCGCTCTCTCTTCGCCAAATGCTCAAAGGTAAATGCGTCGCGACGCGGCGGGCGGCGCCGGTGTCGCATGTCGCGGCGCCTCAGTGTCGCCACAGAGTCGCCACGGTGTCGCGACAGGCCGAGGCCGCGCTCGCCCGCCGGTTGTTTTGCTCCCACTAATTCCTGTTGTGTTTGTCCAATGTGCAGAAGAAGATAATGATAATGCTGTGCCTGCTCGTGCTCGGCCTCATTGCGACCGGCTACGTGTATAGCACTTTCTTCTAAACGGTTCATGGGGGCAGGTTTGACGCGCATACTTTCTGATCGCAATAGACAGCATCCATAGCTAGAACTTTAACGTCGAAATATTAAGTAGGCATTATGTCTTGCTGCCAATCAGCTCATTAGACAATAGTCATTCGGACAAAAATATGATGCCAACGTTGGGCCCAGACTTTGAAGTCGGGCCCGACAATGTGTAATTGGGGTTTCAAATTTGCATGGTTGAATTGCAGAAAATCAATAGAAAAAATATATTTTGCGAATTAATAACAATAGTAAAAGAGAAGTCTTATAAATTAGAAATGCGCTTTAACAGAACCTGATCTCCGGCGCACTACACATATTTATAATATTTATAAGACATCTATTTCACATTATAGAACTTGCTTGCCCACATTAACAGTCAAACAAACCTTATTAGTTTTTCAGATTTATTTTTATTTTTTCCTTATATAAACATTAGCGAGTACATTAGTCATTTGCCTAAAATATTTAATGAAAAATATTTATTAACAATGCTATAATCATTTTATACTAAGAACCCTACACGTAAACGATTACTGGACGATACTGAACTACTTGTTTCCCAAAGGTAAACCCTTGGGTAATATCGGCTCGTCTGGAAAATAGGATATAGGCAGTGTTATTGTTTCTGGTAGTAAGAACCTATCAGGCTTTTCGTCAAACTCTCAAATTTTAATTAGGAAAAATCTAATAAGATTGGGGTGGTACCTGTAGTCCTTTTGACATTTTCATACATATTATTGGAGTCTTGACACTTCACAAATTGTCCAAATTCATCTCTGTCCACAAAATTATTATTAAACAAAAGAAGGATTTAAAATCATTGATGGAAAATATTAAATTCAAAAAACTGGGAAAAATTGGGGTCGCGGACACAGCATATCCGTTTTCTTGTGCCGGTGTGTTAAATCTAGTTCTGTTGTGGTTTTCTGCCATGGCGAAAAATTCAGCAATATCGATACTCATACTGCATGACAAAAGCACACACATACATATTCGCTTACGCAGGAACTCATGTCAGTAACAGTTTAAATATTATCCACAATTTTAAAAATCCTCGCACTTTCTTTAATTTTGCACCTTTCTGATTATGATTTTAGTCTCTTTGATTTTAGTTTACACATACAGATTTTTTCTATATTATAAATTAGCGTATTTGAAAATGAATTGATTACAAAATAAAATATTCTTTAGAAAATACATTTAGATGGAGATTTCAGGAACCATTAGTAATACATATTATCCATATATTCTAGCAATATATAGTACAAATATTACTAAACATATGTATGTAGTGATTTAATGTGTAAAGTATTATGGTGCAACTCAAAACATCAATATATTTTACTCGTTTCGTTGCTTTACTACATAATAGCATAAAATGTGTTGATAAGCAAGCTCATGTAAGTTTGTGGTTTCCAGAACCGTCACGCAGAAAGAAGTCGCGTATATTTTGGTGCCTGCATCCCGCCTGGCAACAACCGACATGAAGCAATGGAGCGAATCATCTATGTACACCAACACATTATACTCATCATTAGAACATTGTCTCAGGCGTTCAAACTGTTCTCAAATATCCCCCAAACGCAATCGATGCTCTCAGGCAAATGTTTCTAAATACAATTATACTGTTAATTTGAATATAATCAAAGCATTAGCTGGAAGGTAGTCGTATTTAGCCATCAGCAAATATCGTAACTGGTTTATTGAATAATGTGTAAAATATCTATTCTCACATATGAAACAGAACTAGTGAGCAATAATCTATAAACATTAGTTAAATGATACATTATAAATAGTATCTTCGTGCATTTGCAATATTTAAGCTGTCTTATTAAAATATACTTCATTACCATTGGAACATTTCTACTTACATGTATATGCAATGCCTAAACACGATCACCTGTGTTTAAACTATAAGAATCATTGTTTCAAATCACGGTGTGGTATCGATGTGATCCATAGCTGTGATCGTAGCTGTAATACTTAAGTGAACCGAGACTAGAAACCCAAAATGATCAGTGCCCAGGCCGAGTGGACACAACTGTTAGCTCGCAACACCTACGTCACTCCACTGCATTGTGTTTTTAGTTTCTAGTCTCGCATTAATCATAATATTTCAACACGATTCTCCCTTTCATATTAACGTTCTTTAAACTATAATTATTCCACTATACAATTTAGCTTGGAACTTGTTGTGATTTTATATTTTGTTGACATACCCTCAATTACGTTAGGTAATATTTTAAAAACGTTAATAAGTAAGTAAGGATTGGTGGTGTGTACCTTATATAGGCGACGCGACGTAGCGATCAGCGAAGTCGAAACGGTTTACAATCAGTATTTTGGACCTGAATATGTTATAGGCATTCGGTTCTACCTCACAACTACATGAGCTACTATAGCGAGTGTGAAGTAAGTACCCTCACGCTATAATAAATCGAATTCTGGTACTCGGTTGTGGAGTACTCAAGTGTAGCGAACTGAGATGGTGTGGGTGCATTTGCGGGTCTTTGGTCGCCTAAACAGCCCCAAAATATGTTTGAAAAGGAAATGATTCGTATTATTCATACATCACATCAATTTTGGAATCCGGGGGCTGTGAAAACACCGCACTGAACAAACAAATAAAGTCCTTGTCCCGCGGAGAGGTGAGTTGTGAGGTAGGTCGAGATGGCGAGGTCGGGAATAGCTTCGCTTTGTGTAGCGACATGCGAGCGGCGCCGCCCTCGCGGAGCATATCGTGCCGGCGCACCGTCGCCGAAGCAATAATAAAGTTCGATTTACAATTGTAAAATTGTTTTAAACTTTCGAATGTGTGATAGTAGATGCAGTTGTTGTTTAGTTAACTTTATAATAATGATAAATTGTTATCGTGAGTGTAACTTTTAAATAGTAAGAGTACTTTTCAATATAATAGTGTAAACGAGACATACAACAAAGAAATTGGCGCTTTTTCGATCAGATTTATGATTGCGTGAATGTTGACATTTAATTTGATACCATTAAGACGTTCTTCGTTGTACAGTAATACATAATGTAGCCATCTTAGCTAGGTTAACTTTTTTAATAAATTTGAAGTACCGAGTCTTCAGCAATATAAGAATAGATCAGTATTTTCAGTTTGTAATTTAAATTGTAGTGAATATTCACGTGAAAATTTGAGCACCAACATATATTAGCATTTTTCCTGTAAGAGAATTATAATTAAAATGATATTTAAGAATTGTGTCGTCGTCGATATATTGTCGAGGAGTGGGTATGGAGAAGTGAGGCGCGAGTGGATAACGGCACTAAGTACCAGCCCCGCGGCGAGTCCCGCTGCCCCGCCTGCCTCCCCTGCCCTCGTGTGTTGTACTCGTTCTCTTGGTGGCAGTCGAGTATGTAAGAACATGAAGCAATGTTAATTTTAACAATTTATAGCATAATTAGATTTTTATCCTTAAGAGTAGGAGTTCATCTAGTTGCCTTCGTAACGGTAGAGAAATTAGGTGATACCTTTTCTCTCAGTAGCTTCATTATCGAAATTCCCATTGCCCTTGCATGCCCACATACGCCAGAGATCTATCTCGCTTGTGTTCCCGCGAGCGGTCGTTCCCATTATCATCCGCCTGCAACAGTCGCGCATCATCGCGCATACTCATCGCGCTGACTCTAGCTAGATGCATCTTGGCTCATTTAAATGTAAGTAAATTAATTGGTCTCTCGAGGCGAGGCCGCGTACCTGACACCAATGTAACGTTAATAGTAGTGACTGGCAGTGCTCCGCGTCGTACTGTCACCCACGGGAGCACATTAGCACAAGTGACGCGCCGCGCGGCCGCGGGCGAAGTTCCTCGAACCTCGCCCGCCGGCCCGCGCTCTATACTAAGTCCTTAGAGTAGGTGTAACCGAACTTCTAGTCAGCTTTTAATGATCTCTGTTCAAATATCAGTCTTTATATCTCGATGGTCGTTTCCGTTACTAGTGTACATATAAGTGATGTTCACGTGTTCAAGCGCAGCGCGCTGCACTACCGCGGAGGTGCGCCACCGCACCTGCGTCCTGTTATAACTCCATGATATCGTATTATCGTATGGAACATAGATATTTTCATAATCAATAGTATGCATATTGTTGATTGGATTGCTAATTTTGTATAAGTACACAATTAGTATAGTTTATATACTTATGTGTCAATTCTTATAGCGTTTTATTACATAAACAGACGATAGCTAGTAAGTGTTAAAAATAATCCAAAACTAATCGCATTGCTGTTTCATTAAGCTTATTCGATATTTTTTTCATTCACTAATGAATGAATGTAAATTTATAAACTCTCATAACGTTCAATTTAATATTCTCTGTGTAACCGTATACCACATAAGAAAACGCATATACTATTGGACAATTTCAGACATCCCAGTAAGTAGTTCTGGTGTAGTTTAAATAACTGTATAAACCACTCGCTGATACGATTCAATTGATTATTGTCTCGGTGAATTTATGGAACAACGAACATTCGAAATGTAATTATAAGAATCTCAAAGATCTAAAATTGAAACAATAATTTACATCTGTTTTACATCGTACTGTTTTGACGATCAAACAATCTTGAATCGTAGATTCTTAACAATAGATTTTTATTAAAAACATTGCGCTCTTTTGAAAATATTATGTAGTGTATACCGGCACTTTGTGTCATGTTTATTAATAGCCGACTTTGCATATTACAATAATTAAAGTTCCGGTTGTTTACTTAGACACAGCACATAATATTTGTAAGTAAAGGAGTTTGCATCTCACAATAGACCCCATAAATACTTTTCTCTCCACTGTACACTGCGTATTTCCATTTCCCAGTACGATAGACCGCCGTACTTGGTGAGTGATACTAACAAGTAACAAGTAACAAGTGAAAACCCCACTGATTACTCTAACGTTCTAAACTTACTATTGTTTATGAGTAGAGTCGCTAGACTTCGATTTGTAGATAAATGTTCGTAATTTATCAAATTTCCACAATTCGTGCTTTGTTCTTTCGGACTCTTTGATGTTGCTTGCCGTTAAATAATATGAAATATACACTAGAGTTTTTAATTTATTTTAAATCATGTTAATTTTTACCGTTTAGTTTAGGCGAAAATGTTGAAATACATAGTTTAGTGCCGTTCTATTAAAAATCTTATACCCATAAATGTTTCATAATTTATATTAAAAATTGTATTCCCTCTATATTAAATTGTCTTGTAATCTTCTTGTAAAGGAACATTGATTACATACAACCATTGTTATGCTAATATATACTTATATTATTGATTACAGTGAGATTCTGGACACATTGTATAATTGAAGTTAGGTTGGTTTTATAGTCATATTCTATATGTAGGTTATCAATCTGAAATTCTCTCATAATTATAAAATAAACGGTGTTTTCTGCTGTAATTGTTTTTTATTTCCTTGATTTTAATAAAGCCAATAATTATAACCAGGCATATTATGTTTTCAGGGTGCCAACGATCTTTGCTTTTAATAAATAAAGAAATACCATATCAATCAACATTCGGTCTCACAAACACCCAGACCCAAGACAAATTGGTATCTACTGGTGGATTGCACAAAGTTTTATGACAGCGTGGGGCTCGAACCCGCGGCGTCATTTCACAGCCGGCGTGTAACCAACTGCGCCACAGAGGCTGTCTTTTACCCCAAAAACGCACCTAAATAAAAAAAAACAGTCAGTTATCTAGTTACTTACCTACTTAGATGAATAATCTACATATTCAATATGCTGTATCTCCGGAGGAAAACCGAAAAGGCGTAGGTAGAGGTGTCATCTACAATTCGTCGAGTTTGTTTTCGTCATATCTGGCACAAATTCCGATCATGTGCCGCCATAAAATATATTGAATTTAAACAAATATGGATTGGTCACAGGCACTGAGATACTACACCTGGCCATTACACAGTGGTTTCTTTAGGATCACAGTCCACACAACTAGATCAATGAGGCCACTATGCAGTATTAATTTTAATTAAATTTCTATTTTTCTTTTCAGTTTAATTTAATAAATGCTATTTAATTTATCGCCTTAGATTGACTGCCTGGGTGGCGTAGTTATACTACGATACGATTAAATCACTGAGGTTTCGGGATCGAATCCTGGCTCGGGCAAAGTGATTGAATTTTTCTATTCATTAACAGCCTGGAATCAGGAATTTGTGCTCGATATAAGGATGAGCGATGGACTAGCCCCATATCACATCGTGGGACGGAACAGACAAGGCGAAACTAGGATGTCTTTTCGACACCTTTACCCTACCTTTCTGGGAAAAAGGAGTGAATTTATGTATGTATGTAAATCGATTTCATCGATTGTAATGGGTTGTATCGTTCGCTGTGCAATAATTGGATCCTTCAATTATTGGAGAGCATGTATGTATCATCCCATATTCGTCTCACTGCAAGGCACGGGCCTACTAGTGATTAAGATTGAGAGGGGTTAGACTATATAGCAGATGTTAAATAGTATCTAGTGTCTATCTACATTAACAATAAACGAATTTCATTTCATCTAGTATGGATGTTTTCTCACGATATTTTTCTTGATTGTCATAGTGAGTGGTGATTAACTAGCTATCAATACACACATGACTCCCTGGGATTTCAACCCGTGACCACTGTGAACATATTGGCATTTGGCAGTCGTATCTAGTCCGTAACCAACAAGTGATCACGGACTCTGTCACCAATACCAGTAGCAATTAGCGGATGCTGGAATGTATACCTATTCTTTTTCACCCACTTTATCAATATAGGCTAGTAGTGTTTCCGTGGGATGAGCGAAGACATCAAATATACTTGCTACTCATTCGGATACGAAGGAAGGGATGGGATAGAGTATAAGACGGATGAAAGGGGACAGAAGAGGTTAAGATATTATGTACTGGTTTAACGAGATGGGATGTAACAGGGCGGAAGAATTAGTATAGATTATAGAGGACGGCAGTAACTTTAAAACAGTATGCAAAATATTATATTTCAGATGTTGACTGGACTAAAAAAGTATTTAGAGCCGAGCGGGCCGCTAAAACTACTTTATTGTGATTGAAATAATAATACTTTAAAACTGATTTTACTACTATAATCTTTCGCTCCAGCTGCAGCAAGTACACCTGTAGATGTAGAAATTTCACAAGGATTTACTTATAATTAGACTGAAATTTTAATAAACTAAACGTGAAAAAAAGAAATGTATTTACGACCTAAGTGTAAAATTACTTCAGTTCAAGTACCTGGTATACATTGGAATCAACCAATAATTATAGAAATCAATCAATCAACCATAGAGTAAGTAATCTTAGCTAGAGAATCAACCTTAAAAAAAATGGAATGGAATATAATGTCATCCCTCATGTCTATTATTTCAAAATTCTATACGCTATGCTATGCTTTTGCTTTTTATAGTCTGTGGTTAGAAGTTTGTGTTATGACTTGAGAATTGTGTTGGTTAGCTTTTTTGGTGTTTCAGATCATTAAATACAAATTACTTGTGTACATATTTTATTTGGACAGCATTAAAATAAAAATCTTAGCAAAATGAACGCACCGCCCACATTTGAATCATTCTTACTATACGATGGGGAGAAAAAGTAAGTGTTGTGGTATTTTCAAATTTCATGTTGTGTGTTTGGAAAAAGTTTAATTACATTTGTCATTTATTCTACAGAGTTCAGAAAGAAGATGACACGAAAGTAACTAATGCGGCAATATTTACAGTTAACAAAGAGGACCATACGCTTGGAAACATGATCAGACAGTAGGTATAGATTGCGAATACCTATGGTCAGCATTGTTGTGATTAAGGTTGATTAGGATATAAATCAATATAGCTATACATGGATCCCAAGTAGTTCTTGATCCACAAGTAAATTGCATTCGCATGCTCATCAATATTGCAAAAAGTTATTACATATTGATTTTAATATTATCAAACGCTGTGCAAAATATGTTCTTTTGTCTGTAGTATTGATAAACACATTTTTGAAGTTTACCAGGTCAGATACAAATAAAGAGATATGAATTAGGATATATAGAGTACAATGACTATTTGTCTCTTAGGAAAATTCTATTTTTCATTCCAGCCAACTATTAAAGGACCCCAAAGTGCTTTTCGCCGGTTATAAATTACCGCATCCTTTGGAACATAAGTTTGTTTTGCGCATTCAAACAACATCAGATTATACTCCGCAGGAAGCTTTCATGAATGCTATCACAGATCTTACTTCAGAGTTGTCACTGTTTGAGGAGAGATTTAAAGTAAGTATAATATTTTATTATGTAAGGAAACAAAAGTAGCAATAAAGAATATTAGGCCTATGTTGGCTATGGGAACAAATTAATCAAATCTTTTTTTTTTCATCGTGTCATATACTTCTGTGAAATTATTTATTCGTTCTCACACTAAGTATTTTATGAACGGGCAGTTTGGCAGTTAACATTTTTTTGGTAAATTGCTATGTGGTGAAAATGTAGATATTTACATACATAAACATCACACCTTTTTCCCAGAAGGGGTAGGCAGAGGTGCAACCTGGACACCCACATTTCGCCCTGTGTGTTCTGTCCCATGATCTGATCCCTCTTGTGGGCTGAGCCCAAGGTCCTTACCAAATGTACTATAAACTTACTATGTAGGATCCACGAAGCAAACAAAGTAATATATGCAATGTTATTTTGTTTCAGGAGGCAATCAAAGAAAAGAAGGAAGGTTTAGATTAGATTACCCAAATGTTACTGGAATTATGTAAGATTTTTATAAAATACCTTAGTCTAAGAAATAAACTATTGCATATTACTTGATCTTGTTTCTTTTTCTTTGAAAAAAAAAGGCTTTAGAAATATTGAAAGTGCAAAAGGAAAAATATAATATAGTAAATAGTATAACAATATACTTTATCTGCCTAGCTAGTTATAATAATAAACAAATCATTTTATTAAGACAAATAATAATAAACCGATTGTGTTATCATTATTCCTCTATTCTTTTCCAACATCATGTACATTCTTCATACAAGTGCTCACTACACACAACAGGCATATTTTAAAGCCTACAAAGTTTACTCTTGAACAATGACAGTGTAATACATCTTCCAACTCGGTCATCCTTCACATCCGCCGTTGACAACCCCCTTCTGTATTCAAATCCTTATTCTATTCTTCTTAATATAACTGCCAGCAACATCGTCATGCATTTAGCATGACAATGTTGCAATATTTAGATTGCTCTACTCATTGCTTATAATAATCACCTGTTACAATTTAATTTGGTTACAAAGATATGCATTGTATATGTGTGTATACTGGACACTGACTGCTCTTCAAATTTATATTCTACTAAATTTCTCTCTGGTAACAGGTATTTAACATACCATATTCCTGCTGTAAGAACTATTAAGGTTGCATCAGAAATAAAAAACGATAGTTATCCAATTAATTTATTGTTTATAAAACTGTTATATTTTGGTGTTTATTTATTTAGTTAATTAATACATGTTGCAATAAAAGATGTTTAAAATCATGATTGTGATGGAAATTAATCAATTTGTGCCATAAAAGAAGTGATTTCTCAATTATGCATTATATCCAGATAATGCAAATGAAAAATTGATAGCATTCACCTAATTTATTGATAAAAATAACGTGCAATATTGACTTACTCAATAGAAAAGAGAACAAATAGTACTTATTTACATATATTTGCCTAAGAATTGGACTACTAAACAAGTGATACCATATACATGGTAAACAATAATAAATAATACCCAGGCAAAACGACAACAACAATAACGGTAACATTAAAATAAAATTAACAATAAATAGGCATTAAAATGTTTCTTCTTCATCACAGTTCTCAGTAGCATGTCCAAACACTGTAACAAATAAAAATTCAAGTTAATGTAAGTAAGATGGGTAGAAGATCTTTATTGTATGTGGTCATTGCTGAAAATGGATTTTAACCCTTTGACCGCCATGGGTCGCGCAGCGAAAGTGCCCACTGTACGTCAAGTCCTTTTTTACTACAGAGTCACGTGTTGAGGTACAACTCGGGTATTAACAAATATCGATATAATTATAATTCATAATAACTAATATAATAATATTATATTGATTTTATATTGATAAGCTTTTAACATTGATTATTTATTACATAAAAGTTGTTATGGTTTTCAATGTTTTCAAAGGTTAATATAACTCCAGATGGTATGCACCTACAAATGTGAATTCATAATTTATGTTGCAATTAATATAATGTCTAGCTACTATCAGTGTACCTTCACAAATGTCGCAGTAGGGTCGTGGCGCGGGCGGCGCGCGCTTGTTGTGCGTGGCGGGCGGCGCGTCTTGCTCGGCGGCCTGGCGCGGACACTCCTCCGTGTCGTGCGCGTCGAACACGTCGCAGATATCGCAGAACAACCGCGGGGCCACCGCGCGACTCTTGCGACCGTTGCTGCTAAATTATAACAATAATATTATTTATCTATTTGACTTCACCGCGTCGATGGCGCAATTGTACCAAGGTACAGTTATAGCGCTGAGTAATGGTGTTTTGGGTTTACGCGAATGTTACACATTAAAATAAAACGAATTCTTAGGCATTTTATCGCGAATTTAATTTAGTATTACCCTACAACATCGTGAGACGAAACAAGGGTGTTCAACAAACTTCGAATCATCCATAAAGATTCCAGGAAGATAATTGGCTAAAATGCCATATTCATTTTTTTTACATTTCGTTACGAGATAGAGAGATGCTAGTGTTCCTAAGAGACTTGTCAAACTTCATAGTTCGGTGTCAATTGTTTCTATGTAATAAAATTGTTGATCTTGACTACCAGGGTTTGTAAGTCTCTAGAAAATATCTCTGTATCAGCTCATATACGTCCCGCTGCAGGGCACGAGCCTCCTGTACAATTGAGAGTGGTTAGGCCACACAGTCCACAACGCTGGCCTAGTGCGGGTTGGCGGACTTTACATATCACAGAAAATATTAGAAATCGCTATGGTGTGCAGATTTCCTCACGATGATTTCCTTCAATACGGTACGTGGTAAAATTGACTATCAATACACACATGACTCCGAGAAGTCAGAGGTGTGGTCTGAGATTTGAACAAGCGACCGCCTTGAACATGTTGGCAGCCGGGTCTGGTCCGTTTACAAATACCACGCACTAAGAAAACGTAATTATTTCTAAATGTGATCGTTTGTTACTTACAAAAGCGGGGGTTCACTGACGACAGAACTGCCTTCAAGCGCCTGGACTCGCGCCATTAGCTGCTCGTTCTTCCGCTGCATGTCCACGATCACAGAATTCAGGAAGCTCACTTGACCATCTAACATTTCTTTTTCTTCTAACGTTCTATAAAACAATAAAGCAAGTTGACTATTAAAAGTAACAAATTCAAATTTTCTATATTTAGTTTTCATATTATGTACGCCATTTTATCTACAGATTCTATATCTGCCTTTATAGTTGAATATACACTTACTTTTGTGACGCAGAATCTCCTTGTCCCAAAATACCCATCGCGTTATTGTCATTTTTGTCCTTCACGTCTTTACCTTTCGCCATTTCTTTTTGTAAAATAAGCTTTTCTCTTTCTGCTATTTCTACTTTGGCTTTTTGGTTCTAAAAATATAAAAAATATAAATAAATATTTCAAAGATATGTAGAAATTAGATAAGCGTTAGAAATAACATAATAACTTACATTTACTTCTTCTTGCAACTTGGTTAGTAAATCATCTTTATGCTTCAAATCTTTTATTTTGCGTTCAATGTCAGCCTTAAGGTTATTTACTAATATTTCATTATTTTTTACATGCTCTGCTAAAGATTGTCGAGACGATTGTAATTCAATCGATAGCTTCTCTAATTTGGTATCTTTTTCTACGTCAGAACTCTGCTGGACTACGATTAACTCTAATTTCTGAGACAATTCTGATATCGTATTTTCAGCGTCACTTAATTTTTGTTGCAATTCCCCTTGCTTATCTGTTTCTGTTTTGATTTTATCTTTAGATGCCTGAATTTCTTTTTCATAGTCGCTTAACTTAGCTTTCAATTCATGTTTAACTCGTTTACTTTCCTTCTTATACTCATCAAACTGACTCTGTAATTGTTTATTTAAATCTTCGTAATTTACTTTTTGTGCTTCATTAATATTAGTCAATTGCTTTATGTCTTGATCTGATTTCTGCAATAATTGCTGCAATTCAGACACTTTTTCTTTAGATAATTTTAATTCTTCAAATTCTTTCTCACTGTTCGCTATTTGGCTTTGTAGTGTTTTAATAGTATTATTTAGAGATTCAGTTTCTCTCTTATATTTCTCATTTAATTCATTATATTTTGTATGAGCTTCCGCCACTATGTGTTGCATATCATTAGAGCCTGTCTGTAGTGTATCGTTTAATGTTTTTATTTGGGACTCTTTTTCTTGTAATGCTGTTTCCTTCGTATTAATTTGCTCTTTCAAGTGAACCATTTCTTCTTCTAGTACTTTTAATTTGTTTAATTCAGTCTTATTTATCTCGCTTTGAGATTTTACCATATTTTCTTTATCATCTAACATTTTTTTAAGTTCATCATTAATTCGAATATTTTCATTTAACTTTTGCAAAGTTTGGTCGTGTTCATCTTTTAATTTATTGAATTCTCCTAATAGTTCACTACATTTTGTTTCTAAAGATAAATTTTCTTGAGATAAAACTGTGGCTTCTTTTCTTAAAGTTTCAAATTGATTGAGTTGTTCTTTTAGTAGCGATTCTTCAGCGGAAGAATTGGCTATAAGACTCTCATATTTTTGCTTTAAACTTGAGATCTCTAACTGCGCGTTGTTAAACGTTTCTTCTAAGTGCTTCCGACTTTCGACGGTTTTGACGAGTTCCTCATTTACTTGTGAAATTTGGCGGTCTTTTTCATTGACTATTTCTGTATTAGATTTTAAATCTACTTCTAGCATTTCTAGTTTTAAGGTTAAATCCTTAATAAGGTTTTGTTTTTCTTCAAGTAAGCTATTTAATCTTATTTCTTCTTCTTTTTGTCTACTTGTTTCTTCATTTCCAGAGGACAACTGTGCCTTAATTTGTGCTAACTCTATCTCATGTTGACTTTTTTGGTTATTTAATTGCGCTGTCATATCTTCTAATATCTTTTGTAGAGAATCTTCATGTTTTCTGGCTTCTTCAAGCTTGTTATTTAAATCATTTTGCGCTTCAGTTAGTTGATCTACTTTTTCCATCAGTTTAACCTCCGACGTAGCACCTTCTGCTTTTAAAAGAGATATTTCTTCTTTGTATTTATCAATATCTATTTCAAGTTTTTTACATCTTGATTCATATTCATTGGCCAAATCTTGCTCTTTTACTTTTAGCGTTTCAATTTCTTTTTTCAAAACTGTATTCTCATCAACTAAACTATCATTCGTTACTTGGGCGTCTCTTAATCGATTATTTATTTCTAAAGCTTGTGTTTCAAACTCTTTGATTTTATTTTCTGCTTCTTGAAGTTTTACAATATTTTCATTAACGGAACGAACAAGTTGACTCTGTTCTAAGGAGGAATCTTCTTGCAATTTAAACAGTTTTTGTTTTATCTCTTGTTCTGTTCTCGCATAATTGTTTATTGTTTCTCTGTGTTTATCTTTAAAGTCTTGGAGTTCTTTTTCAGTTTCTTTTAAGTGTTGTGATAGTTTATTAAATTGCTCGTTGGAATCTGTAGTTTGTCCAGTAAGATTTAAATATTCCGCTTCTACTTTTTCCTTTGACTTTTGTAGCTCCTCACATTTTTCAACAACACTATCGTGTTGACGTTTTAATTCACCTATCTCTAGTTCCATGGCCGAGATTTTTGTTTTTAAGTTATTATTATCTTCAGTTAATTTACTTACTAATTGTTTCAATTGTTCATTTTCCTCTTTTAAAACTTTTAATTCGTCGATATTTAAATTAAATTGGGAGTTCAGTTTATCTAACTCAATTTTGTTTTGATCAAGATTTTGTTTGTGATTTTCAATTTCTTTAAGAAGTTGTTCAATTTTGGTATTACGTTCATCAATTTCTTTTTTATGTTCTTCTGCAATTTTACTGTGTTTAATGTTGAAGTTGGCCGTAGCTTGTTCATAATCATCTTTTAACTTTATTATTTCTTTATCCCTCTCATGAATAGTTTCTTTATACTCATTTACAAGTTTCTCAGTGGAACTTGTACTTGTACTGGAATCGGCAAGTAATTTTTCATAGTCTTTTATTTTTGCCGACAGATTTTGTTGCAGTTCTAAAATCTCGGACTTACTCTTTTCATTTTGTTGAGTTACTTCATTTAATAAACTTTCATATTCATTAACTTTAGTGGAATATTCCTCCTTAACCCGCGTGATTTCGTCTTGCAAGTTTTTGCAGGCCGATTCTTGTTTTCGTTTCGAATCTTCCAGTTGCTCATAGTCCAAGACTTTGGCACTGAGTTCCATTTTTAGCTTAGTAATTTCCTTATTTAGGTTCACTTCATGTTCCTTATTAACTGCAATAGCTAAAACAAAAAAAGTATTATGAATCCATTGTTATCTCACAAGTTTGAAACCATAATTTAATATACTTACTTTTATTTAACTCTAGAGTTTTGTCATCCACTGTGGCTTGCAGCTGGGTCAATTTGGTATTAAGATCGATAATTGTTTGACTATTTTCTTTGTTTGTTCTTTCCAATGTTTGCTTTTCCGTTTCCAACTTGGACTCGGCTAGCTGCAACTTGGCAGTCAATACTGATATCTGAGTTTCGAATTCCGTTTGTGCTATAGCCAATTTAGTCTTGGTTTCATTTAAGGCCCTTTCCGATTCTGTCTTGACTCGTGCTAGTTCTTCTGACATGCTTTTGCCCAGTGAATCCTTTTCGTTTTCCTTTTCTTTGAGCAGAGCGTAAGCTTCATCCAGAAGCTTTTGTAGTTCTGAAGACAACGCTAAAAAGTTACATGCAATTAAAGTTCCGTCAGTTTGTAATTGTAAGTTTGATAGTGAGGATGCGTACTGTGAGCTGCTGTGAGTTCTTCCTTGTGTTGTTCGGCCGCCGCAGCAGCTTCAGCGCTGCGTTGTTCCTCGAGGGCTCGCAGCGCGGCCGCCGTGGCGTCAGCTCGCGCCGCCTGCAGCGCTGTCTCCGCTTCCAGCTCGCGAATACGTTGCTCCCGAATAACCTTCTCGGCCTGGAATAATTATAGTTTACTAATATATGCTTGTTACTCAGATGTCTCGGTAAAATTTATGTTTCAATAATTGTGTCCAAAATTCTAATTCTTAGCAAACGAAGCAGGTGCATCTGTTACGTTTGTATTTCCAAAGGCCATAATCGATTTTACTCTCCACTCACCTCCATTGCTTCTTTGTATTTCTGAAAAAAAAAAAAAAATTTTATAATTAGAAAATTTAACAAAATGTTCTACTCAAAATATAGAAAAATCAATAAAACAATACCGTACATTATAATCCTCCTTGTTAATATTTTCCTCTTCATTCCTGAACATAAGATCTTCCACTTTTTGTCTCTCATCATCCAACAACTTATTGAGTTTGTCGAGCTCCGCTTTAAGTTTGACATTTTCATTGTTAGCCTGTAAATTATGATATTATAATTTAGTAACTATTATTACATTGCTTTCGCATTGTCCTTGAAGTACATCCGGCAATTTCCAAGGCCTCTATTAATCGCCTTTTATACCATGGTGGAATTTTATCGCTATTTGTAACAGAGTAAATCATTGCCTGTACCCTATAAAGTTAATAAGTCTATTGGACTCGCATGAATTATTGCAAATATCGAATTATCATGCTGTATCTCTCCCTAACACGGATATAAGCATTATTATCTAAAATAGGTAATGTAGCAGATTTCATATTACAGTTGAAACGTACTTGTGTGGCCTCCTTCTTAAGTTGTGTCAATGCGCTTTCAGCTCTGTCGGCTTGTAGAGATATCTTGGCCACTTCAGCGCGTTCCAGTTCGCGCTCGCGCATCAACCGCTCCAAGTGCTGTTGCTTCTCCCTCAGTAACTCCTGGTTTACACAGTTTACTTACATTATTACAACATTTATCATAGAGCATGGCCTGCGCTTTACAATTAACAAGTATGAACAGGGAGTTACTCTATGATCCGAAACCAACCTCGAATGCTCAGACGTCGCACGTAAAACTGTACGAATGTGCCTAGGTTCTCCACAAAATGTTCGAATCGTCTATCGTACGTCCTGACTATAAACTTAATTCAGAGTAAATGATAAATATCATAGAGAATAGTGTTGATTTTTAGAAATGGAAATCTTATAACTTGCTTCAGACGTCGAACGTCCGAACATTCGAGTTTCGTTTCGGATCATAAAGTAACCCTTCAGACGCGGAAGTGTGAGGGAGATGAAGCGGAATTACGGTCAAAATCTTCTCGATATTGGCTGCATTATCGCTTTATCCCTATTAAGAATGGTCAATTTTGTAAAAATTGCGCAGTTCACGCTCTATTGAATCCTACATCCATAGAATTTATATATGTTTTACATTTATCTATGGCTAAGGCCGTATTACATTTATTTCTTTCTGCATACATCATACGACGAAACATGTTCCTCAATACACCAGTTTACGTAATAAGCATTTTTTATTTTTTATCAATAATGTCATTAAATACCTTACATGTTTTATTTTATTTCATTATATTATGTAGACGCACATTATAACTTTATTTTAGTAATCATTTATATAAAGTTGCAATTATTTCATCCATAATATTACAATTTATTTATAGTCATTTTTATTACCATAAGCGCAGCGTATACACATTATTTGAGCAAGCAACACAAAATATATAAAATTAGGTATTATTACATTGACAAAGGCTTTCAATACCTAGGCCCTAGGATACTTTAAAAAAATGCAGTTTATAGCAACTGCATTAGATTTTATTACAACAGTAGTTTAGGTAAAATAAGTATGAGAACTATCGTAATTAATACACAGTGATAAATCAAAGCTATCGAGTAAGTAATAAGCCGAACGACAGGACCTATCTTTGCATTTAAGACTTGAACTAAAATAAAATAGACAGACACTAGACATCCATAGAGATTGTAGTGTGTGCAATCTGATGTTTCGTAGGTAGGTTATTTTTTGTTTTACCTTGGTACCTGATAGGTAAGTATACCTAATGCGCTTATTAGTACGCGTCTTTCGTACCGTACCGTACAACCTAAGGTCACAACGTAATTTATAGCCTAAAACCTACACCGCCTTCCCGCACAATAGCATTTGTCAAAGATAAGGCAAAGGAAGTAAATAAGTGAGCCATGCGGGGCGCGTCGCCGATGCGTATCAACTTTAGCATAATTAGACCATTAAGCACATCCACAAGGGTTTTATCACTCCTTTACCTACATTATCATGAGCACCAAAGCGTAAATTAGGTGCTTTCAGGCGGTACTGTACCGACCTTTTATGAAATTATACCTAAGGTTATTTATAGCCCTATCGAGAATTACGTAGGTACCTAATTGCGCTAAGGGGCAGTTGGGTCATATTTTATTTACCATGACATATATTACACCTTTAAACAAATTAGTCTGTGTTTGTCTATAACCTTTATGAAACGGGTATAATTTACATAATAAAGATTGTTTAATGATGGGCGTCGCATATTGCACATCTACTGAGTACCTATTCTTATTCCATACTTTCATGGTGTCGGTAGGTTTTTTTTTTAATTATGCTTGTGGATTAGACTTGACCTCTTCGACTGGCAGCTTAGCCTCTTTATCGTCAAATGTACACATAACGGAGTGTTTAGACTTCATTATCGAATTTAGAACCACATGGTTCACCCGTGTTGTGCGCTATTCTAATACTTTTTCCTATTAATAAAACTAGTCCGAATCAATTTTACGTAGCTATTAAAAAGATAACATCATTAATAACCCTGAAATTTGCGAAATTATTATGCGAAAACATCGCAATAGGAAACGAAAATGTGTAGCATCTTTATAATATCTATAACATCCCACTTTCGTAATGTTAACTACTTAATTTTATTTAGTTGAGATCCTTGTCTAGAATTATTATAAAATATTCATTGAAAAACAAACCTAATTCCTCACGATTTATAATAACCATTATGATACCCTGAATAGATTAGACTGTGATATATCTTGTTAAGCAACCGCTAATTAAAAAACCAAAACGACAACGTACAAAAATATTTTCATCTATTTACATTTCAGAGCTCTTACATTTTTTTTATCTTCGAGAGTTTTAGAGTTAAAGTACATTTTTATGTAGATTAAGGATTTCATTAAACTAAGCATTGTTGATTTTAATATAATTAAAAGATTAAGACTAAAGCTATTCGGACTCGAGAGAAGACTCTTTAGTACAAAGCCTAAAGTATTGCATGGGCAACATGGTTGCGCAATTAGTGAAATTTAATAAAGGAAAACTTGAATAGGTCAAATGAGGTCACGCGACTCATTAAAATTCCTAAGTTACTGAAAATATACAAAAATGCTTCTGGCTTATTTTGGGACATTCATTTAAATCTTTTCATCGTGATCGGGATTAACATATTTTATTACTGTCTACATAAAATTCCTCTTATCTTGTAAAAAATGTATAATCTCCAAACGTCTCTGGGTTCATGAAGAGATTAATTTCAGTCGAGGACTGCACTCCAACATGCGAGGTTTAAGTTTATATCAGCCTCTATATACTATACTACGTTAATATTTAATGCTCCTGTCTGTTGAATCCTATAATATATAATATTAGAGATTGAATCTTAACCAGTTTACGTTGAATTATTTGGCGTAGTCATTAATTATATTGCAAAAATATGTAGCTTTTAAATGAACGTCAACTTTATTTAAACATTAAGTTATCGCTGGACGGTTTTATAATTTTATTAAACATCGACAATAGAGGAATATACTGCTCGAACGTCTGCCTTTGGTTTTATTTTTACAGCGCTATTCATTGCGTTATATTTCGAAGCTTTGAAGCGTTCATCCAATAGAGTACACAGCTGCAGTCTTGAAAATATCCCAAGTTCCCATTTCCATATTTACATCTGGCATGCTCTCACCGTCACCTCATTGCAGTCCAAACAAATTGTCCGCAGTGCGACACTTACCTCTGTACCAAGTAGAATATACAATTCCATACCATTTCCATTTTGTAGAATTGTGACTATATGAAACTACGTCAGAATATTTCATGATGACGTATCTTGCGTAAAAGCCAAATATGGCTTTTATTAATTAATTAGGGTAATAGGGAATTAGAATGATGGTATACACTGAGCAGCGACAGTGAAACAGCAAAATTAAAAGCTATGCTAGGAGTAGTTTTTTAAGGGACAAAACACCAGACACGCGGAGGTGACAAATAATCGGGGCTGATTATAATAATTGTATATATTTTGTTTCTTAGAAATGCATTCGGATTAAGCAAATTTGTTTTGCATATTTTGAAATACAGTTCAAGCAGCATTTGCCCTATGGTTTATACCTACTTAACATATACGGTCGAGTGTATCTCAAATACTCGATGATAAATTATTTATACTCTATTTGCATAACTAACGTAACCAAGTTATTCAATTTGCTCAACACTTTAAAATATATTTATGTAATTACGAATGTGTGTCAATATCAACGTCCTCCTCCGAGTTCGTTGACGTTTCACTGCTGCCAATAAAACGCGAAAGGAGCTCAGCATGAAATAAATTGAATTTTTTGCGCCCACTTTTTTATATCTTTCGATAAAGCAATAAAGGTGACGCCATCTGTTACAAAGGGACTGAGAATATTAAAGGAGCAATAAGGAAGTGGGATGAGGTGAAGACAATTCATTATTCAAAGGGCTTATCCGTCGGGTGTAATGAAAGGCATATTGTGGAAGTTCCGTAGTTTCATATTAGCCACAAGTCACACTCCATGCGGATCTAACATGCATCGCGCAAGCTTAAGTACAGCATCAATAACGCAATAAAACAACATGTTAATTGTAAAATTTATTGACAGGATGCAAGGGGACAATAATAAACTTCCAATACAACACATTTTTATTTATATTCATATCCTGCTATATTAATGTACCATACGTACAAATACAACAATTAGCGTCTATTCTATACCTATGTTATACTAGATTAATATGAAATTACGTGATAATAACCTACAGGAATGCTCGTGACGAGTGAGTCTTTATTTTAATGAATATCATCAACACTTACAGGCACTGGTTGTTTAAAATTAAACATTCAAACGAACAAAAATGATTTCGACAATCAAATAGAATGAAACAATATCACAGTCTCGCTGACAACTAAGCTTGTACTGGTGTATCGTCGGAACATGTTCGTGTATGGGAAAATAAACTGACGTTGTACTATTAAGTGCGTTATTATCGACAATTATTATTGTCTGTTAATAAAATTACGTACAAACACACGATTTACGAAAACATTAACATGGACAAAACTCTGTCAAGTTTAGTTTGTTACATTTCAATGTAAAAAAAAACATAAAACATTCGTTGTTTGTTTCCATTAGTAAAAAAATCTTATGCTAAGCTGCTTGATGTTTTTAAATAATGGATGACCCGATATCGCGGGCGGCAGTAGAGTAACACTAGCTCCGCACGTGTGCTAAACTTCAAAATTATATTTCAACGTTACAAACATGTATATAATCTGTATCATTATGAGAGAATATCGATATATGAAAAATTAAAATTGTAATAATCCCTGTAAAAGGTGTATCAGGAATTCAGATTTTTAAATTAATTTGGATTTTATGGTAAGATCAGTATGATCCAGATAAAGCATCTGCAACAAACCTTTGCGAAGCTTCAATACTTATACCAAAGTTACTACCGTCAGTCCATCGAAATTCTCCCATAAACAGCAACACGTTTGTAAAGTGGAAGGTGTATTTTGAGGCATAGCCCACGCGTGGGGTGGCGTGGGGTCTACCGCGCCGCGATAGTGGGGTACTGTACCTGCAGGGCGTTCTTCGCGGATACTGGCGTGGACGAGGCGCGCGGACCACCGACACGCTGCCGCCGTGCCGTTAGTGACAGTGCGAATGCGCAACGAACAAAAAGGGAAAACACGCGTTATTGCAAACTTATTCCGCTATATGGTACAATATTGGACATCGACTATCGATAGGGTGCATCGATTAAATAATGAATAATCGATTAATCGTTAAAGGAACTTTAAATGGCAAATGACGTCGTTTTTAAATGGTTTTATTTTGGGCATCAATATCGATAATCGATTATCGATAACGACTTTTGGATGCTTGTTTTTAAATTTTAATCCTTTATGTTACAGATAATATATTTTTATGTGATTCAAGTATGAGATCAAGTATTTGGCATTAATTAAACTCTGTAAATATATTTTCTGCAACAAATGAGATTTTTTTATATTGATATTCTATTTATATGTATGCAACTTTACTTTTGGTAAAGTTCCTAGTCCCATCTAGCGGAATATTAGTTACAACAGATTACTTATGACGTCATCTGTCACAACTGCAAAAAAATGTAAGCTAAAAACTCCAAAACTAAAACGTCAAGCTATGCTATTATGTACGTGTGTGTTGTGAATAATGATGAAAATCTATACATCGGTTGCAAAGTGCCTCTTGCAAAATAAGACTTGAACGTATTGTTATTGAATTTTTAAATTATTTCTTTTGCCATAGTGATCTGGCATTTGGCGCTCTATCGTCTCTGTCTATGCCAAGTATGAAAAGCTCAGCCAGTGTATTTCATTCCGTCCCATCAACGTGACTAGGCTTTTTACTTCAATGAATAAGTACTAACTAGTTACTAATTACGTAGGACTACTATGAGCTAAACAGGTTCAGTCAAACTCTCGAATGTAGAGGAGTCTTGTTCTAAGCAGTGAGCTGCTACGGGGCTGATACATGGTTATAGACAAGGCTAGAACTTTGCAACTGTTGTATCAATTCTTTCAAAATTAACTATAGGCAATATTTTTTGTAAAATACAAAAATCTAATCAAATTTCAAATATACTTTTTTTATTATTTTGTGCGTCGCAAGGGTTCAAAAGAGACGTGACATGCTAGCCGTAGTCCGTATCTGGACAAGTTTGTCGACTTATATACCGCGACGGGCGTGTCAGGAATCCCAAGGCCACGGGTTTGATTCCCGCATTGGTAACATTACACGTTTTATTTACGAACTAGAGATCTATGTTTTATTTATTACTGCTGCAAACAAAAAAAAATTATACGCAACATTTTAAGGGCAAATTATATTTTACAAAAAATATTGCGCGATAAATAATAGTGTCAATACTTGTTTTACTGCTCTTGATAAAAAATATGATCAAAATTATTGTGGTCTCACCATGGTAGTGTGTAAAGTAAAGTAAGAGTGTCATATTTTTGAACAGAATGTATTCAAAATAATATTTAATGTATTAATGTAATAAATAAAATTATAGCACCATGCCTGATGAAATAAAACGGCATAATATAATATGATAAAATAAAGTATTAGTATGCGTAAAACGAAACAAGTGTTAATCTCCACAAAACACATCGCTTGAATCTGGTCAGTCCTACAAGGAGTGTATCTTAGAAAATAATATCACAGTATAAAATACATCATAGATACCACCACTATTGCAGTCTTCAGAAAATATACGAAACTAAATGAGGATACAAGCATCTAACAGCCGATACCTTGATGAGGTGAACAAAACAACCATTCACTAAGTGGTCAATGTAATAAAAATAAATGTGAATGGCCAACACAATCGATAGAAACTAAACAATATTATATAAATATATACATATAAAAACACAAGGGCCAAACCAAGGGGTGCCAGCTACAGACAAATATAAAACTCAAACTCATGCACACGATAAGCTTTCTACAAAAGGCACCATCGCTTTTGCTGTCACACTTCAGTTCCACACAGTACGTGCATGTGCCACAGCGTATAAAACTACTACAGTACATACTCTTAGTATAGGACGATAAAAATATTACGATAATATGATCATTAATCTGAATGGTAAATGCTTAGAATCTACAGATATTGAGTGCGTACACGCCGCATCAAGTCAAAATAAATATCACAAGACATATGTACGTATGCGTCAGATACGATAGGAACATTCAGATGTACACCACATACGGGTACGTGAACTGGAAGGGTGACACGCAAGAGAAGTGGTAGCTCTTCCCGAAGCCCGAGAAGTGAGTGCGCGGCGGCGGCATCTCAACGTATATGTCGGTAGGTGGCGCGACCCCGGGGCTGGCGCGCGTCACGGCGGCCGGTCGCCCCGCCCACCGCACCACCTCCCCGCCCGCGCCCCGCGCCCCCGCGACGCACCCGCTGCCGCTGCTGCCGCTCGACTCGCTGCGCCGAGACCGCTCCGACCGAGCCCCCGACCCACCCCCGGACAGAGCCCCCGACACGCAGCGGCTCTCGAAGCTCAACACGCTCTCCGAGCAGCGCCACGACTTGGGCAGCGTCTCGCTCGCCCAGCGCCGCGGGTTGAGCTCTTTGCATTTAGAGTCGGAGCGGAACACGATATCGTAATAGACGCGCGGCTGCGGCAGAGCGATGATGGCGCAGCGGTCGTACTCGACGTGTTTGACGAGCAGCGTCTTGTCGAGCAAGCTGGGCGCGCTGCGGTGCGGGCGGCGCGGGGGCGCGCGTGGCGCGGGCGGCGAGCGGCGCGGGGAGCGGGGCGAGGCGGAGCGCGCGCGCGGCTAGCCTACCTGAGCGCCCAGCGACGTGACCCCGAGCCTCACCCCCGCGCGAGACGACGCGATCGACGTGCCCAGGGAGGTGAGCGACTCGCGAGAGTTGGAGCGGCGCAGCGGCGTCATCCGCCCGTTGCTGTGGATGGCGCACGCGCCCGGCTTGCGGTTCGACGGCGACCGCGACACTTTTGATACGGGCGCGAATAAGCCGAAGCGAGGCGCGCACTCAAAGTATCTGAAAACCGAATCGAGTTGTTTAGTTCCTGGTACACAAAACATCATGGCCATTACCCTGCACCGTCTGTTACCTCTTCCCGTCGACAGATCCGTCATTTTTGCCGAGCGGATCGTCGAGCTCCACTCCGGCCCAAACGCCGGGTGCGAAGTCGGTCGGACCGACAAATCGAAGAGTTCCCGCTTTGCTACCGCGACTGCTCGAAACGATAACGCGATCACCCGTGCGAACTTCTCCATTAGTTGTGGTTGATATTGAAGCATCTAAAACCAAATCTCATTTTCAATACCCAATCCGAAATAAGTAAGATTTAAAGGTATGAAGTGGGCCTTACTCATCTTACTGCTGACGATGCTGCGGATACTGCCGTTGGGTGACAGGGTTCGCCTGGGCCTGGCGGCGCCAGACGGCGGTCGTTCGAACACGCTGCCCGCGTCGGATACGGGGGAGGCATCGTGCGCGCTGGGCGAGATGAGCGGCACTCGCGTCAGTCGAGTCAGGCGAGAAAACACGCCGCGCTTTTCAGGACACTGAAAATATCGCACTCCCGCTACGGATCCGTCGTTTTTACCTGCAAAGATTATCGAAGGAACCGATTGTTATTCATATGCAACACCTTATGCATAATAAATTATGACAGATGAAGATGGTTGCTACACATATCTCATAGAATATGATAGATATTATATAGCGGCGCGGGTCTTACCAATAGGTTCGTCGAGCACAATGCCCGCCCATTCTCCAGGAGCGAACTGTGTTTCTCCGATGTAGGCGATTTGGCCGGGCTTGGTGCCGCCCACCCAAACGCGCTCGCCGATTATGAAACTGTCAGTGTCTTCTGTCAACACGACACTGTGGTCTGGAATTACAAGGTATACCATTAGTAATCATCAAACTGTATTGGACTATTTCATTAAAATAATTAAATTTTGAGTTTATTCTTTCGGATTTACATATAAAATATTTATTATCTTGCATCAGGGTGTTAGTGAAACTTGCTAGTGGGTCTTTGCCCACATGTAAACAATGGCCAAAGTGACACGGACGTGTAACTTAAAATTTTAAAGACCAATTCTATTCAAAATATGTAGTTATTTAAATAAAAAATAGAAATATGCAAAACATAACATCGATTGTTATGGCTGTCGTGAAAATATCTTAAGAAAGTGCAACGAAGGGGACACAAGTTTCAAGACATTTGAATATGCATCGAGCCGTCACATTTCCTATTCTGCGCGCACGACGTGCGTGCAAACACATGAATATGTACCGTTATATGCAAGTGCAACGGCCATCGAGGAGGCGATCCCGTATGCATATCACTGTGTTACATCGGAATTATTAACTTTCGCTTCAACAAACTGCATTTGACTTCCGACAATAACTGTAATAAAGGATAACATTCAAGCAAGTCATGCTTTCCACCAGTGCACAAGCGCCAACAAGCACGCCTACTGATGCCGGTACAACTAGACCAAGTGGGTACGTGCTGCTCGGAGTAGCTGGCCGAGTGACGGCAGTAGGGTGATACATTCAAGTGTTTATACAGCACTGCATCCACACTAAAGTTACTAATACACTGCACGATACAAATAAAATATACTGAAAATTAAGTCACGATCTCGGATCAAACGAACATTTGTTTTGTTTATTTGTTGCGATATTAATAATGAAATTAATTACATAGATGTAAGTGACTTTAAGGTGGAGTGCAGTCGTTGGGATGGTGCGCGTTACCTGAGGACCTGCGCAGGCCGGCCTCGCTGAGGCGGCGCGGGTGTTTCTCCCACAGTACGTCCATGGAGGTGCCGCTGTAGTTGCTGCTAGCTGTGACCACACAAAAAGCGACACACACGCACATTAGCCACCAACACAAGCAACACTACTCGGACGTAACTAACTTTCGTGCTCGCTACTTAATTTTTTACGGTTTAGTTCACGTTTCACTGGCCGTGTTTCCGACTGCCGTGGAATCGCGCCAACTCCAGTTATGATTCACAATTAACTTTTACCGACTTCTATGGTTATGGCATTACTTTACGAAATAATTATATGCCCACTGATATTAATGTAACATTTAATAACATCGGTTAGGTTGTCAATGATTTAGTGCTTGCGTACATTCTCATGCAAATAGAATTCATTGACATTCTATTTGGCACGCTCATATTACGCCTTCTTGTGTCTATAATAATTATCTCACAGAAAAGCGAGTACTTGTGAATAGACTGCGTTTATTGAGACAACACAAAAAGAGCAAAACAATACCTCATAATTACGAGTCGTTCTATAGACAATATATCTAATTAGTCGTAGGCGAATGTTTATTGACATGCATTTTTATTGATTACGATTACATCCTGCTAGCGTAGTCAGTTTGTAATAATAAAAGCGAAATTTAAAAATGGCAACATCGATATATTTTCCTTGATATTAATCGGATTACATGCTTCTATAATTACACCGTCGACTAATAAAGCTGTATCGTGTTATTATTGTTATACCGCGTTAATAAATCACTTTCGGTCATGCTCCAAAATACGTAGTTTTCTCACAGCACAGTTAAAAAGTTGCATCATTACGTTACATATTAGACGAATTACATTTTTCTCACGTTAGAGCATTCATCGTAGTAGGTTGCTTTTAGTGGCTTGCGATATGTGACCATCACCCGATGACTTAGTTTCTACGTGGACCTCCACCATTACCATATAACTAATTTATGTTTTTACATCGCCTTAAGGAATGATAGACTTACTGGACGCCTTGCGATAGGTTCGCGGCTTGTCCGGCTGACTGCTAGTCACCTCGTCTTCCTCGGCTTCGATTAAATCTGCTCCGTGAGATCGTACAAGAACGACAAACATTATGAACAAGTGATTGTGCGCACGATTAGCAACAAATAGGTGATTCTGATTGCAATGTAGAGATAGCGCGTGCATTACTAGGGATAACAAGAAGCACGTCGCATGCTCGCTCTTTCCTTACATGCGGATGTCGAGATATGGAAACACTCACCAGACAAATGTTTTCTGGACAAGTCGTCACTGAGCTTTCTCAGCGTGTCCGAGGAGCTGCCGTCTACGACAACAAAAACATGACACGTAAAGCAAAAAATAAAGAAAGAAACATGCCGACAAAATCAACATATACTTAGAACTGTGTTGATACAGATGGACACATTCATTCGTATGAAAATACAGAAATAATGAACGAATGAATATTACACGTTTCAGATTGTTTGCAATTCTTGGTAGAGAACAATAAAATTACTAAAATATTTTAAGATACTCGTCGTTACTTCAAGTACGCACATAGAACACACAGACATAATTTAAATACCGTCAAATATTTTTAAACGTTGCACAATTACAAACGACAAGCACTTATGATCTATTCAATCAATTAACCTTATTGGCAATAAAGAGTAATTAAGTGCAAACCGCGAGGGAAACAAGACAACCAATTGCATTAACGACTTGTACCGAGGCACTCACAGCACTAGTTAACACGAGATACAAATTGATCGGTTTGTGGAAGACGTGCGGAGGTCGGCGATGGCTGCCGGCTAATACAACTCATAGCATGTCCGGCACTCTGACCGGGGCCTGATTAATCATCAAAGTGTGTGACAACTGCGCAGCTAGCCGGCCTTGCCGTCGCGCGTGGGTCTACACATCATAATTCAAGTTCTACGAAGAATTTCACGCAAATCCCGCCACACCTACACGTGGAATATCGTTTAAAATCGACATCTATGTAGACATTTTTTGTTAATGATACGTGCTTGCGCTATTGTTAAATGTTATTGTTCGTGTATCGAAATTATTTTTATATTTCTAGATTTTTTTGATGAATAATAGGTAGCATATTAATCGCTACTCATTAAACGTATCCCGATAAAATTTATAAACAACAATGTAGGTGACCTGTATCGAGCGGCCAGCTACTATCGCAAAAGAAATAAAACGTAGCATTGCAGTGCAATGTCAAGTAATTATTAACAATAATGTATGAAGTCACAGTCACATACATAGGTATAGCAATAAAAATACTGTATGATCGCACTGCTTCGCTAATGGCAATGAAGATTTTCCGCGTAGGTTACATTTATGATGTCTTACTTATATAAACGACCACTTCGCATCATAAAATAATCTTTGACAAAGCCATCATGATTATTACGACGTGTAATTATTATTGATCATGATTGGAGACAAACGACGAAACAAATTAAAACCATTATTCGAATAATTGTGAACAGTCGCGAATAAATTACCTAATAACTATCTAATAAATGACTGGCTGCAAAAAACGACGTCTATTGATTGAGCTCGCAGCTGCGATGTTCCATTATTATTTCATACTACTCGTAATAAAGGCCTTATATGCCGCAATTAGCTATGTGACTCGCTTATTATTCAAAAAATCGAACGTCCTCTAGCTTTGTTATGCGGAAGCTAGAAACTTCGTCATATTATTCTTAAACAGAATTCTATATCCATTAGAAAAACCAACCAGTGTTGGATATGTCGCTTTAATGGCATACCTCTATTGTCATGTCAAAAACTATTTATCATATTTATGAACACTCTTTATGCTCACAAGATGTTTTTGGCTTCACTGGCGAAGACAAATTACAACTATCAAATAATACAATACCAAAGATGACTCGCAATGGCTAAAATAATATGCAAAGAGATAACCTTAGTGATAATGAATTGGAAACACAGAACGTATATTATGTTACAACAGGTGTCGCACAATGAAACGAGTAGAAATCCCACGCCAATAACACTGATCTGCTCTCGTCATATATCAAGTGTGTGGGGGCGATCGAATAGTTCCGAGAACTGCCCCTTTAATCATGAACCAATTAATACATTGTTTGAACGTGCATCTGAACGATTACCAACGGATATGGAACATGAGCCATGTACTGTTAAAGCATATTATATGTGTTTCAGAATGTCTTTGTACAAAGCTCAGCTGTGGATCGTATTATCGTTGAATGAAATTCATTACATTGTTTTGTAAAACTGATTACTGTCCATTGTCTACTCTATACTATGTATCTAGTTTAGAGACTTGTAAATGTAAAGATCAGTAATGGACCTGAACAATTAAACTAGAAACGATTGAAATTTAACCGTATTATGTCCTTTTTCATTCGTCATAGTGATATGGAAAAACATACTGAGAGCGGAGAGGACCAAAACGATAGTGGGGCTCTTAGCCGATGGTCCATATTTTGGTAAACTCCGAATATCTTATGGGTTCTTTCCTGACTTGTTGTAAAATTGTGGATATCATAATTCATATTTCGTACCACACGCCTTTGCTTGCTCTATTTCAGTTGTCACAACTCCACCCATATTGACACGATTTTTAATCACAATAAGGAAAATTACCAAAAAATGTTGAGGCGACCGGTGACGAGAAAAATATCACGATTCGCAAATATTATGTAATTGAACAACAAACACGAACATTGTTTGTCCATTTTATTAACGCATGACGGCGGATGCTTGGCAACGGACCGTGGATAAAGAATTTTTAATGACATTGCTTTTTGTGGTCAAGTTCAAGTACTACAGAGAGCACGTTCGGATTTTTTCACATTTCGATGAAAAATAAGTCGGTACATTGAACGTAAACGATGCGTTTCAATTGGAACTAGTAATGAGGTATCACACTTTCCCAGCCCCAACACTAATTCTTCAATTAAGGGCAATTTTGCGGACCGCTCTCGTGTTATGCGAGTAATTGATGCAACGAACACATGTTGCAAGTCAGATGCAATTCTCAATGGCTATTATACAGTTTATTTAATAGTACTGGTGAATCCAGCTTCGTTAAATGATTTTACAGCAATTATGGTTACCGAGATATAGCGTGAAGTTCCGAGTTTCCTACAACGTGTTCCGCGCATTTTATTGATTGGATAAGCTTTTTTGTCGTAAGAGATTAATCACTGTGCATAAGAGATTACGCGAGAACTGGAGGCGTGAAATAATTTTATGCAAAAAAGTTAGTTCCTTAATTTAAAATGTGTTAAAAGTGTGAAGGCATAGACCTAATTTAAAGTGCTAATAATGGCCAGTCATGAGGAAGTGGTACGAA
This sequence comes from Theretra japonica, assembly GCA_033459515.1. Classification (NCBI taxonomy): domain Eukaryota; kingdom Metazoa; phylum Arthropoda; class Insecta; order Lepidoptera; family Sphingidae; genus Theretra; species Theretra japonica. The sequence continues at coordinate 4,772,356 of CM065936.1, forward strand.
GTGTTGTACTGAAAGTTTATATAGAAATAGCTTGACCGAGTTGGCGTCCGCGTCAGCTGCTCTACACAACGATAACAAGTATAAGCCAGATGATCGTCTACAAAACATCAATGATTCACTGATCTCATATTTCAAGCAATCACTTGTCGAAACATTATCATAAGTGAAATATTGATGAGTGTACACCAAAATGATTGCGTACAACTTGTTTATTGATATGCATGAGTCACATGTATGTATGAGGACGATTTTTTTGCAGCCTTATAATAACATGCCATGTGACCTGAAAGACGCTATATGGCAATTTGTATTCCCCCGCAAATGACAATAAAGACCTACCGAACCGTATAAGGAATATTTAAGTCAAAAACGCGTATTAAACAGTTCTCAAGCAGGTGACCAAACAAGCGAATGATAAATTATGCCAGTAAGTGCTCTCTTGATTATTACACATTGGATACAAGATTTATATGCCATTGTTTCATTTATTATAACTGCTAATGATGAAGACACACACGTCGAACGATAGTTACTAATTAACACTGCAAAAAATCACACAGAGGTCTCAGCTGAATTCATGCTTGCCAAACGGGACAGTTGATTCAATTAATAACCTTGACATTGGTGTAACAAACTTAGCCAAAAACGACTTGGATCCATGCTGTTTGACACAGTTGAGAGAACCATTCACGTTCCAAATTAATAAAACAGGCTCAACAGTAGCTAATAACATTATTGTAAATGTTCATAGTCATAAAAACAGTTATGATCTAATAACAACCAAGATAGTGTTATTAATGAATTTGTAATTAGTTAAGGGCAACATGTGACGTCGGAGCCAATACAATATAACGAATGGATGAATAATTCAATGATAGCGATTGGTCGGACAACGCCGCCCTGCAGGGCTGCATATGGTATGAAATTTGTTTGGTAATCAGGACACGTTCGCTCCCGCTACGATAATCGGTCCTAATGAGCCTTGCCAACACTACAATCGGAATGCTAATTACAGGTCAACACATACTCTAAAGGCTTATAATTGATCCGAAAGAAGCGCACAGTGCATGCCGAACAATAGTGAAGATCGAGCCATAACTTTCCAATTACAACTTATAGAAAGTATCATCACTCGCAAATTGTATGTGAGTTCGGCATTCACATAACAGAAACAATCAGATAATTGTATTCGAAACTTTATAATACTACTTGCTAAAGTAGAAGATAAATTGCTGCGCAATCGCCATTGAAATTTGATGCAACGAAAAATAATATCATAATTCGCAGTTTGAGCCGAGTAAAGAAAAAAGATGTTATATGATGTGATATGATGTCAAAGTTGTTATCCACTAAAACAGAATGAATAAATTGTTACACAATTTAAATAATGTTTATTTGAAAAAAAAAAAAAAAAAAACATGACAATCCGGATATGTAGCAGGTCAATGCTTGAATAAAATATTATGTTTTGGCAAATAAGCTGATTAAATCAAAACGTATTCTTTGCTACTTTTGCTACACATTTTTTTTTATTCTAAGTATATTCATGTTTTGAGAGAAGTGACGGCTTCGCTGCTAATGAAAAACGACAACATCGCTGTCGTTAAATATGTATGAAAATAAATTTGCAAGATTTTTTTGTTTGTACAATGTAATACTTTTTAGTTGTATCTGCACACGACGGATTGAAAAAAAAACCTCTGCTTAGTGATATTGGCAACAGTTGAAAAACTGGTGGCATTATCAAAAACGATAATACTAAATTGACATTGACATTACAAGGAGAACTGTTAGAGGGGGAGCCAGTCACGAAGCTAAAACTGCAGAATGCTGAGTGTTTGCTGTTTCATTGCTACTTGCATTTCAGATTGCTATCAGTGATGAATGCAGTCTGTAATGTGGTTAACCGGCTACTTGAACAGCAGGTGGTAGTAGTAACGGTGTTAGGTTAAGCACATACGTCAAGGTTTAAATCCGGACTTAGATACTAAAATGGATTTCACTATATAAAAGCCTATGAATAATATTAGTCACATCACAAAACTAGAAACCGTATCGTATATCCAAAAACAAGCCTAAAGCGTTACCAATTCTAACGTGGTTGTATATTCACTAAATTATTCCACAGAGGCGGGCCTTACAAATGGAACTCACAGAATCTATTCCACCTGCATATTTTATCACAAACACGTTAATGATCACAACGGGCGGACACAATATAGAGTCAAGTCTACTAATGGCTATTCGAGATGATGACATCAACATTGCAAAGACGTGATGAAAACGCGTACAGATTCTGGGGCAAGCCCTTTAAGCGCCTACCGCGTACATAGTCAAGTAAACAAGGTGATTCAGCGGTGTTGCACATGATCTTGGTATGGTCACTTGCTTGTATGGGCCAACTGTGTACACTGCATACATAGCGTGGCATTTCCTACAACATCACGATCACTACGAAAATATTTACGATAGGTATATCTGAACTGCTAAGTCTAGATTAATTTAACGTTACAAGTACTTAATATTAATATGTATTATTGTGCTTTAAATAACCACCCTTATGAATATAAGTAAAAGCCTGTCAGTCAGCACTTATCGCGTAGAAACAAAAGGGTCTTAGTACGAATTCCGTCGTAAAAGATTATATCGAATAACAACTATTCTAAGTTATACAGCAGCATCGCCTTGAACTTGAGTGACTAAAACAAACTAACACCGACTACTGACGCAAGTGTTTTGTCAATAAATCAATTTACACTGTCCCGACTAGCGACTACTGCCTACATTATTGTCTAAAACATGGCAACTTTTAGACAATTATAATGCAAATAATATCTAATGAATTTTGCACAACTACTTAATAAGTATTCTACATTTAATTACGTATTTCGCTTACGTACTTAGTAATGAATATGTATAACACTTTTTGTTGACATGTGTATGCAATTCTAACTACCATCCAGCGAGCTAATGAATAACTTATAACTTCAGCGTTAAAATGAATATATTAGGACTTTAAATATGCATTGTAATTATTTCTAATGTATTTCTGTTCTTAAGCGATACTGTGAAAAATGTCAGTCTCGAGTCTTTATTATTACTGGCATTAATAGTTTTAGGAATGTTATAAACAACGTCAGTGATTCAGAATATTTTCAAAGTAATACAGGTAATCATAAAATAGCATACCATAAAAATATTGCAATACGAGTAATAAAGAATGACTATATCTATATTTTCTAGGATACGATATGTATCAAAAATAAAGATAAGCATTAGTATGGTACTTAATGGATATTATCAACAAACTAAATATCGATCGCGACAACGTCTACCTAATCATGTTATTTATACAACTGCGAAGGATAACAAAATTTTGCAGAAAACACAAGACAACCCCATTAGATTATCATTCAACACCAATTTATTTGAGGTCGAACAACAAGAAGTATAAAAACACAATATAAATATTTATGCAAATTGTTTTCCTTGGGCTGGTGACTAAACAGGACAGAAATTGATATAAATATTTATGAACAAAAGTACCGTAAACGACCTAATATCCATGTAATCAAACCAAGATCTAATGAGGACTATTTGGTAGAAATTTTCTTATCAACAGTCAGAATCTCATACCAGATTCCTATAATAGGGTATTATATCTCGATCTGCTACGAGTATTAAAGCAGCTATCGCATACTATGTTATACGAGTAGAAGAAAATAAACGTTAACTGGGAAACGTCCCTGACTTGGCAAACTGGATATTACTTATCAGCCTTCGGAATTAACAACACTGGAAAAGCCGAGGGTGAACAAACTGATTATTATTGATAGTGCAAGCTAGTAAATGAGATTTTGGAATGGTGCCAGCTGTAATGTAATCTCTTTGTTAAACATTACTTGTGCAATATCATCCCATATACGTTCAACTGAGGGGCAAAGACCTTCTTTCATATGAAAATAATTTGCGCCACTAGCGAGAGGTCAGACTGCTGATAGAATATTAACTCAATTATAGTGCCTATCAAGTCTTAAGTACTTTTATCGTCTGGCTAGAAACTATACCGATAGGTAGGCAAGTTGTATGAAGTACAGAAGCTCGAGTTATTGATCCCTCGATATTTGCCGTCGAAGTTACGACTTCATTAAACACTTGTACTTAATCCAACGAAGAACATAGGTATGTACTCAGTGATCTACGAACTTTTATTTTGGTAGTGTTTGATGATAAATACAGCTATGGCAAAGATAAACACGGGCTGATCTGTTGAAGTGAAGGAAGAGAACTGGCGTGGGTGAGCTATCACGTGTTATAAATGGTCATGGAGCTGAGCTGAGGTGATCGTGTGCACTATTAGATGTTGACAGAGCATAATAATAAGGCGATAACGCCTCTGCGTTCAAATCACACGCAAGAACGGTATCGGTCACTTTCCGCCGGTGTACATCGTTATATTAGGTAAAACTAGTTTCATCGGGTTTGTGGAAATACTTAAATGATAAATATGTAGAGAATAATCGTCGAAACGGTTAAAGCTTTTGTTCGCTTGTGTTTTACAAAGTCAGCTGAGTTCGATGCCTTTTTTATTGATTATACAATTTTTAAATTTTGTAGGAAAATAATAAGCAAACAAAATATGGAAACTAATGGCATTTTAATTTTTTTTTATTAACTTTGTACACGGACCTTTGCGCAATAATCGACATTTTGTATATTTTTTCGTGGTTGTAGACAATAAAAAGTTTTAATATCGTTTTTATAATTGATTTTATCGTGTAAAATACATATTATTTTTTGTACAAAGCCTTCAAGAATTCAACATGGAGCTTATCGCTTAAACGTATTTAAAGATCCCTTTTAATTAATACGTTAAACTCTCGATCAATTCGAAGTACAAAAACTACAAACGTTAAGTGGGTAAAACCTTTAAAAATAATCCAACCGACTTCGTTATTAAACATAAAAAATCGGAGAGCACAATTTGTTTTTAATGATTTCGATTCCACCAATAACATCTCGTGTTCTCATCTCGGTTTTACGCTTATCGCAGTGTTCTCGTTTGATCGTCATAAAACTGATAATTACCGTTACTGGCAATCAGCACAGCCCTAGATAATGAAAGGGCTCACGAGTACAGTGAAGGCGTTATAAATCTCACCAGATAGCGTTTTACTTTGACACTATTGGGTTATCGTTTGTTGAGTAGGACTTAAGAGTTAAAACGAGAAAGCAACTAAATTGCTAAATGAAAGCTGGAAGCTTAACAGATGCGAGTAAATCAACGATAATGGCGGCATTTCAAGGTATCGAAGTAAACTGTTTGTTCCAGCACGCGGGGTGCAAGCAGGAAGCGGGCGGGTCAAAGGGAATCACTCAATAAGCGTCGTGGTCTAGACGAGACGGCGCCGACGCCGACAGCTATAAATAGTGAAACGTCTCCGACCTACTCGTGCACCCGTCTACTATTAAGTCTTGAAATCCAACCGTATTTGGCTATAATCCAGGCATTATGCTATGTTAAAACACGCAATACAGATTACGCTTACAATAAAAATGCAATTAGTAATCACGCATAAATAAAATAAGTAGACCGAAAACTCTATTTTCCTAAGAAATGTTGAAATGTAAAGTTCACACGAAAAAAATAATATAATGATTTCAATTGGCACGGCAAATAGTGCGCAAAAACAATGTTGCGTTATGTAAGAGAGTAATCAAAGTTGTAGCTACACGAAATCGGACTTCGTGACCACACTAAAATTGCAATAAAATCTTAGAATTCTCCAGCCCGTAAGAGTCGACCGGTCAGGAGGAAAGATAAACAGCGAACCGGACGTGACTTCGCATAGGCCGCCGCGGCTGAGGAATAGACGTGCTTGGGATAAGCAACTCTCGATAAACTACTGCGATATCCTTCAGTATGCAAATACCTAGATTTATTTACCGCAAAGATAATCAAGCATATCAGGAAATTTATATTTTAAATTTAAATCGTAACTATAAATAAGTTGTTCGCGTAATCATTGCGTATGACTAAGTTAGGCAACTTATTAAATGGCGCCGCGCGAGAGCAAAAACTGGTCGAATGATTGACGCGCGTACGCTCCCAGTTGAAGTAATTTAAAATAGCCTACGTTGCTTTTATGTACAGGTGTACCGCACAGATTGCCACGTGAGATATATGAGAATGGGAAACATCTAGCGATTAGAGCTCGGTGGATTGTCTTCGAGATACACCGTCATGACATGGAGCGTCTTTGTGTGCTTAGATTAAATCCTAAGATTAAGGGCGCACGACTAAGTGCATGCACGTATGTACACGTATAATAGCGAATATATATATGTACATGATACGTGCAATTCCGTCGGGGAATTATTTGTCATCCGCCACATCGGCAGTGGGCGTGAGCGGCACCTCCGGATTCGATCGAGTGCGATTAAAGTTACATCTCAATTTTGTAATAAAAATAGCTTGTAAGACAAGCTGCCGACTGACGATTGATTACCTAGACATGTTTGGTTCGGTCTGATACGCTCGAGAAGAATCGCTATCGACGTGAAATCGAAACCGTGGTTCAAGGTGCCGCTGTAATTAATGATTTATTGTTGTTACAAAAACGCGTCTTATACGGATTGGATTACAAGAGGATAACAAAAAGCCAAACTAATTGTTTTAAGTGCAAACGTAGTCAGATGATGCATTTGTTTATGTGCAAGGAAGTCACGTAAAACTTGCCACAGGTCGCATCTGTTCTGTAATTTCGCCACGGTTGACCGACAACAATGCCAACTCGAGTAATTGAGCAATTCTAACTGAAGAGCACATATCCGATAAGGATAACAGGCGGGAAGTTGTCATGGCGGCTTCTATTCTTACTCGCATCCTCAACGAGCGGAACTAGCGGGACCTTACGCAAACAGCGACATGTAGCAACAGGATAGATAAATTACATAAAACATGTAAGTGATAATCTCAAAATACCAGTGGAATATTCGAGAAAAGTACATTCGATACGTATGATGCTCTCCGTCACAGCGCGACAATAACAACTCGAGTGACAACGTGCACTGTAAAAAATAAACAGAACGTAAAACTACTTTTTGTTGTTTCTTTGGTTTTCAGTTGTTATGGAAGGTGACCTTGAGTGGCGTGTTGGTAATATTTTCATCGCAGCTCGCGGTTAATAATTTAATAGCAGTAGGTAAAACACAGTGACTATTTATTACTCTGTGTTAGACTTGCGTGACGTGTGTCACGCTACGAAGTATGGAATACAATAAAGAAGCAGAATTATTACGCAACTAAGCACTGCTAACTAGCGGCTTTGTAAATACACACTGGATATACATAACATAGGCTATCGTTTACCTACAAATTTGCCTAACAAAAGCTAGCGTGTTGTTGATACGTTAAAACACACGCGTAGTAATATGTTTTTTGTTCGCGTATTAACGTAGTTCAGGTAAATGGAATTATCAGTATACGTGTGTGCGTTAGTCCATTTGTATGGGGGCCTCATCAAGGCCAGGATGCACTTATGGTTTGCGATGTGCCATGTCATATTGAACCAAACAAGGCTAAGTGCGTTGAGCGCGGTAATGGTCGGGACATTACGTGGTTAAGGAATACGCAAGTGCAGCGGCCCCCGAGGGTCACGGCGAACCTGTCACGATAAAATGGCTCGGAGAACTAATGTCGGCCACCAACATCGATCTAATAATAAAAAGTCAATAATCTGAGCGTGCATTAGCGTGCTAATACGGCAGTGTTAGTTTTACACGCGGACGATGAATAAATGAATTTTAACACGGTTATAAATTGAATTGTGCGCGTAAGAAAGTTCTCACAGCGTAGTATTTCAGGGAGGGTGTTGCGGGGGCGGGCAGGGGCTCCATGGGGAGACACCGCCTCGGGCGGGCAGGGTAATTTGCTAGGGAAGCCATGCGATTATTTTCTTATGTATATGTTGTTGCGCAATTCGCCTAATCGAATCTAATATAATGCATCTCTCTCCAAAGCTGCATCGAAGCAGCGTATTTTTATCCTGGCAATGCCGTCCAGAAAGAGTATCGTTTAGGGGAAAACGAATATGGTATTTCACTTTCCAACACTAATATTTCGCCTTGCTCCTTTGTTTTTTACGCTACACAAGGACCAGTTATTAAAGGTGGGAGGGAGCAAGTTATACATTCATAACAATAATAATCGTAAAAAAAAAGAATATTTAAAATAAAGCGAAATAATTGTAAAATATTCAGAGTCTAGTTCGTGCAGTCCTAGTTTTAAAGAAGCATGTATGTTTACAAGCACTTAAACAAACTTTACTAGATCACGCGACAGTCACGAACCGAGTCTATATTTATACATGAAATGACAATTGCGACTGTGTCCATACAAAATCGTCCACTTGTTCGATTTCTGAAATAGAATGAGGAGACGTCACCGTGACCGCAGATCAATGGAAATGATTTCATACAAGGCTTCCCATGACCATACTATGCATCATTGGGGTAAATGGAAAAAAATGTTTTGGATACATAAAAATAAACATGTATCACGCGCGGTCATATTTTTAACTAAAGCCATGTATGGGTTTTCCTTCCATACGCATACAAATCAGTTTCGTCGCACTTTCTCGATGTTTGCACTTGTAGGTTATCAGGCTCGGTATTATCTCATACTATATCTCGGCAGTATCAGATTTAGGCGCTCAAATGTGTATTCTGTAAATACTACGAAACAATTTATTTAAAAAAAAAATCAAAGACTGCCAGTGCCATTGGTATTATAAGATTGATTCTAGTCACCCCTCGCAAATGCTTTTGAACAACTTTAGGAACCCTCATTGCCCCTTGTATAAAATCGATAGGCTTAACTTACTTCCCCAAAGGAGGGATGTAGAGGAGGAACCTTTCGAGTACCTAGTCTTAGGAAACACTTCACGATTTAATATATCGTTTGTTGAAAAAGATCAATAGGACACTAACTTTCCTATAGAAAATGGCGTTGGATGTCTTTAAGTTATATTGTCAATTAATATCGAAAATAACAACAGTATTATCACAAAACGTTCCGTGTTAATGTACTGTGTTGGACAATAACAAAAACATAATTATATTTCATTAACTGCGACATAATGGTTTCTGAGAGACGTACCTAAGTATGATAAATCGACTTCTGTTTGGCAATTATAATAGCATACATCGCAAAAAGGAAAATGGCTTCACATGAATTGCTATATTATAGAAAACATATTTTTTATGACAAATTATTAAAACGCCCTATAAATGTTTAAAGGTATTTTTGTTGACTATTTACGTGACTTATTATTAATAAACATGGCGTATGATTCGGTATAACTTAACTAAATACTAGTAAGAATGTTCTCGATTCTTCGTCATTTGGTAGAGGCACTGAAGTACTAGGCATTGGTAAGTATAGAACAACACTAACAACAAAAGTTTATTGACACTTTTAATTTACTAAAAATTCAGTTATAATACAAATATTTTGTAAATAATAATATAATTAATCAGGGCACTTATTGATTCCAAGAAAGCCGAGAAATCAATAAATCTAATGGATGCATAATTGTAATAAACTCAATAATTATTGATATTAATAATTATCGGTGCTTATAATGTAGGCTATCAACGTAGATTGTTGAAATACGACTCATTTAATTGTATGAAAATTGTACATTTGTTTAAACTGGCGCGACACATTTTCGCCACAATAATACGCTTTATTAGCAATACTCGATGGTAATGTAAACAAGTGTAGAATATATGCAGAATATAGCAAATTTTGTTAACACAAAAACATTATATCTGTATAAGGTTTTTGTTGTTATCGTACATCTAGACTTCTAGAGCATTTAACATGTCTGACGTGTTAGCACATATGCTTCAACTTGTTAACACTAGACTTCAAATTGGAACTAGAACCTAAATACTATGTTAATACCCATATTTGCATATAATGCATTCAAACGCAAGTGATACACTATGTTACTATAGGATGACTAAATATTAAACTGGTTGGAAATTTCTAGCAGTCTCCGTAAGCTCCCATTTATCAGTCTGTTTTGAAATAAATATATTTCTTACACCATTTTAAATAATACTAAAACAATGATTCACATGAAATAGTAAAGGAAAATGTCTATTGTTCGTGATATCGTGTTATCTCTAAAACCTATATTTAACATGAATCATGAGAACAAACACACTTGCAAATAACTTAGTAAACACTTCAGTTAAATTAATTTTAAACTGTTTTCTTAATAAAAAAAAATGACGCGCTTAAAATGGAATTGTAACTGAGGGTTTGTACTCACCAGAGAAGCTAATTTTTGTCTCGACCGGCATCTTAATAAGTTCCACAAACGACTAAATATCCTCTAAAAATAACTGCAATAGCTCTCGATCGTGATACAGGAACTGTTTGGTTCGGGATAGTGGAATGCGTAATAGGGAACTAGCGTGTTGCAGATGCACGGTTGTTGGAACGCGCGATTGAGTCGCTCGCCGGACGTGCACTGAGGGCGCCGGGCGGCCGCGGCGGTGGCGGCAGTGTCGGCCGGCGAGCGGCGGGCGGCGACGGCGCTGCGGCGTGCCCGCGCCTCCGCCCTCGGCCCACGCCAGGCCCGCGATAAGGCTCTACTTTGTTTTTGTTTTGTTGGCGCGGGGTGGCCGCCACCCCGGCCCTAGGCGGACTCGTACGTCGTCAAATTCTAAATTACGCTCTCTCTTTGACGTTACAGTGTTATCTACGTATAATCCGCAAAGCTCATCCTAATTAACCAACCAGCGTCTGGCCCAATTTTATTAAAATTTATTTAAAAATATACATTTTTATTAATACGCGGTAAAACCTCTCGGAAGTGAGTACTTATACATTTTTAATTAAGTATAAGTTCTAACTAAATCTAACTGCAATTTCTTCTACATTATTTCAATCGATACTGGGGTTGAAACAAATTGCTTTCCAATGTCACGTTATGCTTAGACAAATGTTGCATTTCTCACGGTTTTTCCTAAAAGCCGTTGCTTCTTTAATCGTCTTACCTCGGCTGCACTATTTACCGGGCAATAAACTTAGCAGCTTAAAACATACAACGCAAATGTTGTTAAGAAATTATTTGCGCTTGAAGAAGCATATAGTCCGACGTTATCCCTTATATGTGTACTGTATACTGTGTAGTTTTGAAGACACATTGACATCACTTAGTTGACTTAACTTATCTGTAAAACAAGGGACAATGAATTCACTTGTCTATTCTATAAATAGTGATAAGACAGCAGTGATAAGGAATGCGTACCGCAAATTCTTCCATCGTAGGGCCGACTTGAGCGTTTTTAAGGCATTATGTAAAACATTAAATACGGCAAATTAATACGTGTATCTGGCTTCGTGACGCCGACAACTGTCATGGTTGAACGGGGCACGACTCCTAAACCGGTCAAAGAAAGCGAGTTGTAGTGTATCGTTTTAAAATGCGAGTGACTCACATCGCCGTATCCTCATGCGAAATGTATTTCCAGACTACTTTTTGTCCGTATTAGCTCACATTCTTTACGTCCTAAAAGGGCAGACTCCCCAGCGGGAAATCTTTTGGCATTATATTTGGAAATAAATGGTATGCGAGATATTATTCCGAAGATATACGAATATACTCATGGCCTTTTCCTTGGCTGTTAAAACATGTTGTATGATAGATAATAGCCTCGAAAAACTGGGCGAGATAATATTTTTTTCTTATGCATTCTGGCACGAACACGTGTTTGTGTCAACGAGGAAATTATACAGCTGGCAGGCATTTCGTGGTTTACAAGACACTTGTCGGAAACAATTGAATGTGACAATCTAGTGAACAAGAGTCTCGAGCACCTTTCACTCCAGGCTACAAGTGACCTAACAATAAGCTAATTTACAAACGGAAAGTGAGCTTGGACACTTGAGGAACAAAAACCCATGTTTTAGTTCCGATCGGTCAGCGTGCTTATGCAACGGCGGACAATAAAGTTCAAGCTTCCTTTCACTAAGGTGCGTCTATTTCATGTGAATTCCAAGCTAGTGAAGCATCTCCCATATACGCGAAAATGTTTGCTTATAAGCTTGTTGTGAATGTATTGGTATTCCGGGTTTACAATACTGTAATATACAAGGGAAAGTGAGTTTGTCATACTGTATGTTACCCTCTTATGCTTAACATACCAAGCGGATGCATCCACAAATTGTAATAAGCATAAGACAATCTTCTGAATCTATTCAATGTTGCCGTGCCCGTCAGGGTGCATGATTTTATACCCATCATATTTGTAAAACCTATATTTTAACAATAGTGAAGTTCAATAGTTTGATTTGATTCGAACCAAATTTAATAACATTACACACACAAAGTTAAAGTTACTTTGTTTCATAAACGTTTTCGTTTTCACGTATATATTTTATATTCCATTCATAGCATTTAAAACTAGCATCCAATATGTAACTAAGACAAATTTGTGATAAACAACAGCATTATATGCATACATCATTTCTAATCAATTGCGTCTGTTGTTCGTAAACATTATTATCGTTTACAAATATTTGAAACAGAATGATCCTAATTAAAATTTTGGGCGCCGAAATATTGGGAGTAAAATTTTCAATGTGGCGCTGGTGAATTGACACGAAAGGCAATAAATTACATAAGTTGCGGTTACTGAGCTAGGTACATTTCCGTTTGTAGGAACTATAAATAGTTCGACGATAAATTTTCTTTCGGTTTATTCGCTCGGAGATGTTTCCGATGTTGAATTTAGTTTTATTGGTATTCCTTAAAACTCTTACTGTAGACCCGTGGCATATTCTTTTTTACGTATTATAGTATTTTAACATCGATGTACGAGATTGGCTATGGTTAATATAGTATTATCTGTAATCGTAATATCTACTAACAGAAAAGAATATGAATAAAAAATTTAAATACTATTTCTACATAAATAATTTTCATTACATTTGACTGTTACTGTTTGATTGGAGCGTTTGCCACTTGTCTAGCCTCTTTGGTATTTTGTAAGTCGGTAATTAAGAACGTGAAATGGGTATTAGGATTTGTACTATTCGTTTTACTTGCATACAATCTGTAAAATAGCGCAGTAAGTACTTTTTGTGAGACTATAAGTGATGTTCCCGAGGAACTAACAAAACGCGCGGAAAACCACGAGTAACAATAGATCGTTGAAAAAAAAACATTTCCCTACTTGCAACAACTAGATTTCTAGTTTCTACTCATGTCTTATGTAAAAATACCGGTGCATTAATTAATAATTATCGACAAGTGATTGAATAAGCTTAATTTTTTGCACAGTTTTTTGTTGTTCCTATATAATGTGTTATTTTCATTCTTAGCTGAAATGCTAACATAAATTACATATTATTAATGACATTATGTTGAGAACTGATGATTGATAAGACCGAAATACACTTGAAGCATATGATGAGGAGTGATCTTTCCATATAGTCACATATCGAATCGAAGGAATGGTAGATTTTGTTAACAAAAAGACTCCTGTGTGGAACACGAGTCTGTGCATTGGAGAGAAAATGAAATATTCGGACTATTTTGTTAAGCCGCGTCATAAAACTTAATGGTTGGCTTTATTTTACTTTACCTGGTGTAACAAAATTCCTTCTACTAACCCTCGCTAAGCCAGTCGGCGGATAAAAGCACAAACATTAAGGTAGTACACGTTTACATACGAGTACAAGGTATTTGATATTATTTAGATGTATTATGCAAAGGTATTATAAAATCAAAATTTCAAGCATTAAATGTAATTAAGATAAAAAATACAATTAGACTGTAAACACCTTATCTCTTAATTTACTTTTTCTATCACGCTGGTTGTGTACGGCAGATGAAGTAGACAACCAAACAAAAAAAAAGAATCTTGGGCGGTCTATCAGTGTTACATAGAAACTACCAACATTTTAATGATGTAATTTAATTTTGCTTCGATAATTACCATTCGATATATACTTTTTACATTTAGAATACGACCCCACTTCCTATGAGCTACATAAGAACCTACTTCAAACACTGTTCTTTCTAATATTCCAAATAGTCAATACCACGACATGGGGTTCAATTTATATTCGATATTTTATCGACAGGCAAAGGAATTCGGAGGCAGGAGGAAATTGCGCTCCGCGTATGTACGTTCCCGGATGCGGAAAATCAATATCTGTATACCCGACATTCTATACAGGTGTTGATATACGGAGTTCTAGTATACATTTGGGTATTTTTAGAATGAAAGCGTTTTATAACAAGCGAGAAATATGTTGAAATGAGATAATACCTGGTGAAAATAATAACTAACAAAAATAAAAAATAATTGTTATCGCTCATGAACTTAAATTGTCATAGTAATGTTCGCAGTCTTAACTTAAGGATAGAGAGGAAGAAGAAAGTTTCTTAAAGTAACTGACATAAAAAGCTGTCTGATTAAACGAATAACTATTAGATGTCGAGATGATCTTTATTTTCTGGGAGAAAATAGTACTCTTGCTTAACAAAAATCAAAACTGGCCGTAGAATGACAGTCATACACGTATATTTTCAATTGTAAATATAAAATATAAATAGTAAAAAATAAATTATCATCCTAAGAATACTCGTATAATCCCGATGTATTTATTACTCCATGCCATTTCATTGTTCTCATATCACAGTCGAACAGCGGTGGTGCGGCGGTTCATACATACATTAGTAGGTACTGGGTACGCTTCCCGGCCGCATCTGAGCGGGAAAGCTGAATCAACTGAAGTCAACCGTTCCGCAACTCGACCCTCGGGCACGTAGGCGGCAGGGCGCGCTTTTGAAAATTCCACTCCACTTCAAAGACCGAATGGGGGCACTTTGAATGAGATCGTTTTATACCCTGCAGTCGTAGTGGGGGCGCCATTTTGGCGTGCGAATGTAATTTTCATATTTAGTTCGGATGCTGTGAACTTATTTGTTGCTGCGACATAGGATGTGAAATAGCTGGGATATAGTTTTGTTTTTGGACTGTGTTTTTAGCATGGATTGTCAAAGGCTCCTCAAGGAAAATGTAGACAGTGGATGAAAATCGTGCTCTTCATTCTAATTTCCAATACGGTAATAAAATTTGTTTTTGATAGTCAGAACATGAACACGTGAACTACAGTGTTATTCGTATGAGTGCGTAATAAAAACAAAGTTATAAATAATTGTGACTCATGAGACAAAACAACGTTTTTCATAAGTGCCTAATACATTCTATTTAACACAAACATGAAGTATATGCAACATATACTTCATGCAGAGCAAAATTCACACCATAAAACCCATTTGAAAGAACTCGTCAGTGTATTCTAGTAGGCAGTAGCAGCATCATAACTTCGTATAGTTATTATTATCTCGCATTTAGTCACACCTCAGCTGAAAGTGGAAATTACACTTAATGCCCAGTTTGTGCGAAACACAGACAAAGAATTGCCGTGACCATTTTGCAATGCTCTTGTGAAAGCTCACCGTGTTAAATACTATGTTATGATCACCGTTCGCATATAAATCAAATTCATTTTGCATTGCGCAATGTTTCGCGGCAGTGAGAATTTGTGTATGTGCAGTTTCAGACCCATTTATGGTTTTAAGACATTGCGCAATAACCATCTATGAGGTATAAAGATACAATCTCCATGTTAATAATTTTATGAATGCGGTTTCACCTGTAAAAAAAAATTTAAAATCACAATTCACATGATAGTACAGTTATCACGGCCGCAAGACATTTAGTATAAAATTCATTCTTAGTATTTTTTTACATATTACTGGCTTCCCACGACTTAAAACCGCGACCCGCTTTGATAATACTGTCGAATATAACATGTTACTGCCATTTGCATATATTGCGATGATTAGAATTATGTGAATGTACAAATTACATCAAACTTTAAATATAGCTACTATCTATTTTTTATTTACCGTATTTCTGTTTCCTAATTAATAATATAAGAATTAAATAAAGGGGGACGTAAAAGTAACTGAATATACAAAATGTTGCTTGACAAATAGAATCTCACAAAATATTATTATAAGGCTAAAATAAGTATTTGATTGGCATTTTACTCTCGTCTTTATTATAACCTTGTTACACAATTGACATTACCACGAATCCTTCGACAAATTGCAATACTTTTTTCCTCATAGGCAATTTTTTTTACTGACTAATTTTCGAATGTTAAAGCATGATACAAAATTATTTCCCTAATGAAGTTTCCTGGAATATTGACGATGCTATATGCCGACACATTCAAAATTCGAAAAAGACAATTGTTACAAGCATGCATAAACAATAATATTCTGAATGCGTTCCTATCACTAAACATTGAGTGATGTAATCACGCGGCTCCATTCAAAACATTTACAAATTCAAGTAAATATTTACATTGATGCGTGTGTGGAAGGAACCATTAGCATCTTATATCGTCATTAGGCGGCAAAGCACACATCAGCTACTTTTTTATTTATTTTTGTAATACCTTTGAAACGTTTATTATTTTATCTTTATTCCACAGGTTATTTTATTTTATTTAGGTCTTCTTCAAAATTCGATTGGAGGCTTCATAAGAAAACCAACAACGGACGTCTATCCAAAAGGCGAAGACACTATTTCATCGCCCTGCTCATAACCGTCTTAATCGCAGCAGACTCGCGTTGATCAGTATTCAATATGATCTTTCTAAAAGCTAGTACGGTGATTACCACCCAGGTTACAAATATACGAAGCGGAAAGCGCAGCGTGGGACGTCCACCCACTAGGTGGTCAGACGACCTGGTGAACGTCGCGGGACGTCGCTGGATGCAGGCTGCCTCCAAAAGGTCACCGTGGAAATCATTAGGAGAGGCCTATGTTCAGCAGTGGACTCCCTTTGGCTGATGGATTGGATTGGTTCCGAATATGCGACCACCAGATTTGTGTTTCCAGCAATATCCGATGGTAGGACTATTGTCTGGTCTCATAGTGACGCTTCTCTTTAGGACGCCTTATCTAACTTACCGACTAACCGCTACCGGCCGCTTATAACAAATTATCGCCGCATAATATTAAGATTAATTACTCTTACCTACCGCACCGCTTCCTATACTTCGTGCTATAACCGCTTCAAAGTTACGCACACGCCATTAATCATTTGAATGACAAGGGGCTTTCCTCACGATCATTTCCTGGTTCGTGAGAACTCAAATGCGTGCTTCAATTTTGCAAAATTCTTTGATGTGTTTATTTAAGCTCGTACTTTTGCTGGAAGGTTTCGCGTCTTAAATCAATGGGGTCTAAGAGCCCTTTTGTATTATGTATTTCATATACATTTTGGTGTATATGTTAATGTATACGTGTACATACATAGTTTACACATCGAGTAATATAGGGGTATAAAGTCTAGGGGTCTAATTCCTGCATTTCATTAATTTAATAGTTTGAAGAATTCCAAACTCTACGGTTCTGCATTTTCTTTGCTACTTTAATCTGTTTTCAATATTTCCTTAGTGTAAATATATTTAGATAAAACGCAAATCATATATGCCAGCCAATATGACGACTTTAATATCTGTTATTGTATTATTAAAAAATCTACAACACAACAAAATCACTAATATTACTACAATGCGACACGAAAAATATAACAAATTGACGCTAAAAACAAAACAGCCAAAATATTGCTGGAATTTAGAACAATAATTGCTTCATGATCCCAGTACAGTAGCATGTCGAAACAAAACGTAATGAAAACAGTCCCCGATTCACGAGCAGAGTTTACAACTGAAGGCACGTATTTTCGTGCCGCTGCAGCCACCAACATTGATTTATGTGATGGAAGCATTTTAAAACATGCTAAATATAGTACACATCGTGAGTAATCCATCCACATCAAACTTTAAGACCATACTATTATTAAATGGGAATTGAATAGTTTGTCTGTGTGAGTGAAAATGCAAAGCGATTGTAATTCGTAATTAAATCGTGTGCGAATGTACGGACATCTTAGTATCAGCAGCAACGCCTAATATACTTAGTAGATGACTTAAGATTTGAATTTTCGTGTTATCTTTTTTATTTTGACATGGGAGCCAAAAATCCATCAACTCTTGTATATTTCAATATAACCAATCAACAAAAATTGTCGTTTACGTTGTTGTTTTTACCATAGATCAGATTGCAGTTGCAGTATTTATGTGAAAATATAGCTAACAATAGATTAATATGAAGCATATGCAATGTAATTATTCTTGCATAGCAAATTTCTTTAGATCAACTTATTTTTGGTCACAGTAAAAAATACAAGAAAGTATACGTTGGTTGGCGAAACTATCGGTCAAATAGATAGACATTCAACTTCGACAAACTCTGTAGCAACAGACTAAATTACTACTCCATTCCATTATATTACATTGAGTAATCTTTTAAATAGAACATGCTCGATATAGGCCACGTCAGTTAATATTAGCACATCGTCATCCACATACAATAAATCATCATTCCAAATTAAACATCACGCAGAAACTGATTGCTCTTTAAAATGATTGTGTGGTGGTACAAGTAATTACAGTCATCTAAGAAGCAATTTCGTAATTACTATTTAATCAAGCAATACAAACTAGTAATTATTAGGACCTTGAACAATATTAAAATGCAAATGTTAATAATTGTCTAGATATAAAACTTGTCTGCGATGAGTATTTGTAATTAATTATAGCAAACAAGGTCGTAAGTCATGTTAATTTTGATACAACAGTTAACCAATAAAAAATCAGCGGGATAATTAGTGTGAGTACTGCTTACTTTACAGCAGCTGATCCGATCGATATTGGGCAAATAGAATTAGGTTAAAAATGTGGACAGACAATTTTTACTCATTGTAAATGCATGATTACAGCAGGATCGATCATAAGCTTGTTTTTACGGGAAGGAAATTGCAAGTTAGTTCAACATAAAAAATAAAAATGGACAAAGGAGAAAGGTGCCGAATGCCGAAACGTCCACGCCATTCAGACTTGCACAGGAGTATGTCTATCGAACTAAGAAAGTACAGTTCGGAATGTCCAAGTTCCAAGAAAAAGGTCAATGGGAAAATCCAACGCAGCTGGCTATTGTGAAGGTATCTACGATATCTTCGCATTCAGAACGAGATAACTTAATGACGAACTTAAGAAGTTAAATTCCGTTACACAGACAGATGGTTTTTCTGTGTAGGTGTGGATTATTATAGATTTACGACATACGTAACAAAGTTGAATCTATAAAAAATCATCATAACATGTGCGAAACGCTCGTGCTTGTAGCATGATGTATATAAGCCGACGATACATTTTAGGTACTGGTAAAATTGCCACGGTGGAATAATATTAGTGATTTGTAGATTTAGCTATTTAAGTGTTCAATTTAGAACGGTTTACGACCTGCATCTAACAACCGTGAGTTCTTATCAATCCCAAACATCAGTGAATGTTAAGTTATTCGAAGCAACGAATTATATAACCGAGATAAAATATAGCAAATGACTCATAAACAAACACTAATCGAAAAGCAAAGATCTTGTTACCGAGGTATTGGGCACAGATATTCGTTATGTCTCGACATTCGAGCACGGCCCAGTGAAGTGTGACCGGTATCCTGTTCTATTCACGGTCACAAATGTTATTTTGCCAACTTGGTGCATTCGTACACAAAACTAATTATATGTTAATTAAAAACTGTTTTGATAATTTCCTCGTTTAATTTTAAAAACGAATTACAAGATACGTTCCAATGTCTGCCGTTAGTCTTGAACCTTGAGCTGTTGTGACCTTTTTATTGCCATTTAAGGACAGGTCTAGATTGAATGGAAGGAAAATAGCAAGCAATCACGCACAAATTGCTTACAATACGTTTTAACTTGAGAAGATTTAAACATTTATAATTCTAATGATTATATACGATGTAAAACTTAGACACGTTTTGTATTCTGCGGAATCAGAATCAATACGCGTCTGTGACTGACAGCGGCTATTTATATTCCTTATCTTCGGGGAATATATTGAAAACATGCGCATACAAAGTGTGCAATAAAGCACATTGTAAAATAAAACATGATATGAAAAGTCGCGATTTTTCCACAGCTGCGCAGATGCGGCAGACCGAAACACTTTCCAGTAATGATTTCAACATGCTCGCGTTACAGGAATATCGGATCACAAGGCAGGTAACACTCGGGTGAAAGACCAGGATGTTAGCAACGTATACGCAGAGTTGAGTTACCTCAGAACGTCATTTATATCGACTATTGGTTCCTTTAAAAATAGCTTTTTATTCCATTATGCTGTTGAAGAAGTTGTATAATATCCGGCCCAGATTATTATATCCTTAAAAAGAAGAAACAAAAAAACTAATGTATTACGGAAATCTATTACTTTCGTCACATCCTACATCCTAATAGAAACACTCTTACTTCGATGAAACTATAAAAGAGACCGTTGAGAGCTCACAAGCAATTTCGACTGTGAAAATTGCCACAAAGAGCGGCCAGTGAACGGAGTATTTGTACGGTTTCCTTATTATCTTTCCTATGTCATTGTATTTTTCTATTCAGACCAATCTTTTCAAGAACAGTGTCGTCTGTATACACAATAACTGCATTTCGCAACCGTATCCGTCTAGAAAGTTCGTTGGCTTTGAAAACGACAAAGTTATCGTAAACGGGAACACACACGCCGGCGGGGAATTCCATACCTAGCCACTCGACATTATAAATGTAGGAGCGAAACTCTTTGTTCGCGTACGTGGGATATCAACAATATAAGGGTGGAAACCTGACAAGCGTCTACACCGTCATTGTAGGGAGGTAGACAGGAAACCGCGTAATGGTTTTCTGTGCTATACGTAGCTGAAGTGTTACTTATCATGGTATAAGACTAGAAACAGGACACCTAAAACAGTTCGTGTTGAGCTCACGTTAAAAGCTTTTAGCAGACGCATTTCCCTCTCAAATAAGAAATGTTTCGATACTTATGCAAAAACAGAAGGAAATCCGCCTGATCTAAGCATTGGACAAACCTATGCGGATATATTTCGTAACAGTAACAATTATATTATACTTTAATCAGACATCCGTTATTTCAATATTAGTTTTACACATCCTAAACCAAGATGCCAGATGGTTTGAACCTAACCCCTCCATAGCTATAGATTGGTATACAAGACTGTGTTTTGATGAAATCAATTACATTATTTTTATTAGGTTACTAACAATCAAACACAACACTTTTTAGCCCGACAAAAGAGTTAATCTATCTTTCAATTACATCTAGAAAAACAACATGTTCTACATATCTCAGGTTACACGTTACAATACTCTTTAATCTGTGTAGATAACGGTAAATATTTTAGTATTGCAGTAGTTGTGTCTGACCTTCTCTTAATGGAAACTAGGGTCAGGTTAAATCACGATCGTTAGTAGGCTTGCCACCTAAAGCACCAGTTCTATTAGAATTCCTTCGAATAGGAAGCGATTGGCCAATAATAGAATGTTAAGTATACTAAGTAAATTATTTATGAGGAATAAAAGCCATTAGATTGATCGATGGTATTATGTGCAGTAAATGATTATTGTAATCGTCGAAATAGAATAGTTGACAGAAACATAATTGAAAATTAAAATAGCTTTGAGTCATGCTGCAGTAAAAATAACTATTTTACGGTGTTTGTGTTAATATCTGCAATATGAACACTCATGTGGGTTTAGGGCTATGTATGTTAATACGCTATTAAGTTGCGAAATCTGAGAAATAATATTAATTCAAGACCAAACTGTGTTATTGGCCTAATTTTGCTGTTATTTTATTATTATGTTCTGTGAATGTTGTATTCAGTGTAGGTACGAGAATGATATCACTAGCGGACATTAATAATGCAACAGCGACCTTGAATTGTTGAGAGCAACCTACGTCACGATTTTCTTTAACTGAACTTTAGTAACCCATCTACCTACGGGTAATTACGCGAAACAGCTCATTGTGGCAACTTCAAGGATAAACTTGCATTTATCATTTTAATAACATTCAAGCGACGTGGTTCTCTACAGACACGCATGAAAAAATAAAACAAATGAATACAGAACACAATGCATACACTTCGGAATTGCATTGTATCAGCAAAAATCATCAGGCGCTGCGGACATACTCATACAAAATGTAAACAGACTACATATGAGATAGCATCTTCATTTTTATTTTCATTAACAATGCCAAGCGCGTTGAGTGAGACTATTCGCGAAACGAAAACAAAATGTAATACAAAATAATTTATAGTAGTATCAGTATAACAAATATAATAATAATAAATAATAAATTTTTATTGTGAAAAATCTCCAAGAAAATACAATGTACACATTCACATTTTACAGTCATTTGTTTATTAAATATGTGGGTCCCAAAGTAGGCAAGCCCGTGTCTTGGGCACCCATCCTGATATAAGTACTGATATACATACATACATCAGCTTCGACTGTCCCACTGCAGGGCAAAGGCCTCTCTACCCTCCTACCATTCGTCTCGGTTCAGGGCTCGATCGAGCCAGTCTCTCTTCCACCTATCCAACTCATCTCGCCATCTTTTTCTGGGACTATCGCCACGTTTCAGCGTAGTAATAGTATAACAAATACACATCGTGAAAATCAATCAATTGTAATAGGTATGATGAAAAAGTAGGAAAATGTTTGTTTACATTCAGATTTTCCTTCCCGTAATGTGAAGTAGGTATCTTTGTTCCCGTAGTATTAGTAACTACTACATAATATATACTACTATAAATGAGAGAATGAGGATATATAGTATTTATAATGGTAACTGTTCAGTGTTCAGTATTACTTAAAATTATTTATCACTTATGAATGGATAGAATTACGAAACAGGTGTCAGGGAAACATGCATTATTTCCATTCTGCAAACAATTTAACCAGAAAAATAACTGTCGAGAAATTAATTCAGGAATACTTTAATCAATAATATAAACCATGTATAATTAAAACCAATACCATTTGAAACTAATATGATTATTAATCGATCAGTTTTTCCATCGCCATAACTATGTTACGCGTGGTCCTTGTAATGATTTTCTATATTTAAAAATCTTGATAACATTAGTCATTCGCTTCATTAGGTCAAATTATGCCAACGTTGCCATTACGTATCAAGTTCATAATTGTTTATTCAATTAAGCAACACAATTCACACTAAACACGCGGCAAATGTCGAAATTGTGCCACAGTTGTGATATCACCTTGTTGTTTCTGCTTAAATTTGCCCCACACTGCATCAGTAATCTCGATTGGGAGTAACAGCTGTGACGGCACTTATGTAATAATTATCTTATGACTTCATTACGACCGCACTATTAGAGATAAAATAGATATTTGAACGCGGCTCGAAAGTGCCTTTTACTAACAGAGTGGTTATTATTTGTTATCATTATTAATGAGGTAACAACGTTGATAAGTGATTGGACACGAGCGGAGTAATATTGTAATATCTATATCGGCACTTAAGGACTTATTACATTGTAGTTTCTGAACTTTTGAAATTTTGATTGATATGCTGTGGACAATGTGATGATATGATTGCACTTGGATGATCTGAACGTTAAAACGTAATAGGCAACTATTAAGTTTTGTGGAAAAGCCTCTCCATGACTACATGGGGCCTATCTCTCCTGATTTTGCCATTTGGAAATTAGCCGAGTCAAGAACATGGTAAAATATATCTAAATTTTAAGGACCAGCAGCAGTAGCAATAAGACTTAGGAGGGTGACCAGAGCGCTTTGTAAGACTTATTAACATCATTTACCTACTACAAAACTGAATTCTAGGAACAGATATTCCAAGATAATGCACATAAATATCCATATTAAAAAACCTTTAACACATTTGAGGTTACTTCGCAAACAACCTTTGAAAACTAGAATAATAATATACAGAGTTTCTATTTAAACGACGATTTAAAACAATATAGAGGCGGTGGCACGTAACCAAACGATTTGTTCAACTACGGCAGGAATATTATATTGACATTTTGTTAAAACGTCGTGTGTAAACGTTTTCCGATCACAACTTAGAATGTTTACGATACTAGCAAGGCCGGCAACCTGTTGCAGGATCCATTGCGAGACACTGTGCCGTGTTTTAAGATATATTTAGTATTACAGACCAGTACTTATTATACTGAAATGCTTAAAGATATTATACTATCTGTCATAGGGGATCTTTCACATAAAGCGGACGGGGAAAAGAGTGTACGTTTTGCGATTTCATTTAGTCAGATCCGTTTGTTGTATTCTTGTGTTTAAATAAGTATTATTATAAGTTTAAAACCGAAATTCTGGGATGTTATTCTCGGGAGGGACATTTAAGACATAATTTGCTCGGGACTATACGCCGTCGGGATAATGATTTTTAAAATCATATGCGTAATCTTTACATGCGTCTTAATCAAGTTAATGTTGTGCTGAAACTACAAAATTGGGGGAAGGGACAAGTAGAAGTTATCCCAATGTATGATCTCTACCTTTTACATTTAACCTGTGTGACAACCTATGTATACTAATGTTCCAGAATTTATAATGCAGAGATGCTCACCCGCATATCAAGCAGGATGTATGACAGTCGGTTGTGGCCGACCGATGTCACTCACAATAAGATTTGGGAAGTCCCGCTGAATCAGTTGGGTTTGTACTGTTGGCTCCTTTAACTCATAATTAGAATCATTGTTGAAGCATATTTAACCAATAATTAAAAGGAAGGAATAGCCAAAAAATGTGCAAGGAAGTAAAGAACAAATTCTCATTGATTAACTTCTTAGTTCATTCATTTATCAAAAATTCAGGATAATTCTTCCTCTTTGGATATTGCTATGCCAAAAATAACTATGAGTAGCTCTTGAAAGCAATTCGTAATTCTTTACTGTACAAGGAAGAATCTCACTTCTCTAGAATCCTGAGGAACTTTAACAAATTTTATTAATATTAATTAGTTCCAGTTATAACTGGAATATATTACTAAATGTCAAACATATTACAGATATTTGTCTGCGGGGATATTCGACTACACAACCTTTTTACCTCTATAGTAAAATTCTTAGCCCCTCCAACGGTCAGTCATCATCTTTCCAACGATTAAATGTGCCACGATGATGCTTATCGTAAAGGTTTAATTGCAACGTTCACCGCTACGCCGTTTGAATACAATGAAGCCCAAATGAATACAGCGCAATCGCGAACAATATATTAAACTAATTCATTATTAATAAGCTATATGAAATAATTATCGCTCCATATAAACAACATGATTTATGGATTGGAATACCCCCTATTGTAATTTGATATTTGGATATTAGATAATTTTTTGCGCAACTTTTAGAGAATTATGGTAAAATCACCCAACCCACATCAGTCCTCAAACAGAAATAATTAAATCTTAATGTACTTATCGCACGATAAGTGCAACAGAAATAAGTCATTAATAATTTAATGACAAATGTAAAAAAAAGGATATATAAAAATGTTAAATAGCACAATAAATGTATCAGTCCATATACGTTCTCTACTCAGCACTCGTCTTCTCTATGGTGAAGAGGGGCTTAATCCTTATTCAACCACCCTGACCAGTGATCCAGTATGAGTTGATAGACCAAGTAATTCAAAATGATTACTTGTCCTTTTGGCAAGATTCTCAATGTCTTCAGTCCAGCAGGCGTCACGTCGTGACGCAGTGTTTATTTTCATTCATTCGAGTCCCCACGATGAGCACACTTTATTATTGTCTCTTTATTTTCTTAGCAATGACTACATTTAAACCACGAGTGTTGATTAAATCCGTACCTACAACAACAGGCCTTGATTCAACAATACTTGACCACGGTTTTGTTTTTAAACCTAGTTATTTCTTATACGTAATAAGTAACCGTCATACAGGATAAAGCGCCTGTTTTATAATAAACAATAAACAAATAGTAATAATAGTTATCAAAATATCACTACTGCAGTCTATGGACCTTCTGTACCAAGAATTATTTTAGGAAGATACATCGTCAAAGATTTTGCTTGAAGGAATTAACAGCTTCTCTATTTGAAATTTACAACTCTATTACAATGAAATGTGTCACACTTTTTCCATATCCCTTGCATAAATAACAAATTAAATCTATTAAGGTTTAGAAAACGCTGCAACCTTACACAAAATTTCACTCACGAATCAACCTACAGAAACATATAGAGATTACGAATTTCGACATCGGATATATTTCCTCAAACTGTTCACGACTGGTGCAACCACCAAACACAATACTTTTACAAACACATCGAGTTTCGTGCAGACTTTCGAATATCTCATTGTAACTGCAATCTAACAGTTGACAAACTTAAATGCAACGGCAATAAATCGTGGAACGTGATTGATTGCACGCTAAAAGAGTTAACTTTTACTCACAAACGGAATGTGTTTTCATCACGCACTTTGCATCGACGGCACAATAACGCAAATGGTCGGCCGACCTGACCCTCAAATGTCAGTCACGTGAATTGATTGATGCGGCGACTACAGTTTGGGAACGAAAGGGAATTAAGAATGATACGCTGAGAAAAAGTTACAAAGCCACTCGTAGGACTATTGTGTTGAGCTGACGTGGGTTTAATGGATAAGATTTTACATCAATCTTGGAGATTTTATGACACCTTTGATCGTAGTTTTTTTTAAATATAACCAAGTTTTGTAGCACGGCAATCATACACTAGTATTATGTGAGTGTGATCCTGGGCCCATCAGAGGAACAAATCTGAGCAAGCCGAGATAAATGCTGTGAAACGAATATTAAAATTCATAGTTATGAAACAACCCAATCCAGAGAGTTAAGTTGCTTTCGACGAGATGATGTTGAGATTAGATTATTGAAAGCGTGCAGTGATAATATAAGAATGTTATTTATAAAGTAAGTGACACGCGATGTATTTATCTATATAGATACGACATGACGCAATAAATACACAACTGCAATTTATCGAACACAAGTTCTTTCACATTACTCCAGTTTATGTTTTCTTTCCTTATCTTATGACATGTTCGAGAATTGCCTTAAAATTTTGCATATGCGTGTTTATCATCAATTCCGTGAGGAATTGAGGTGGGTGTCGAGCAATTTTCACCGCTATTTATTCAAACCATAGGTGCTGAACTTGCCATTGGGTTGGGCCTAAATTGCACGCTTGGAAATTGTCATTCCATCGTACGTGGGTATCAATCGTCATTACGATCACCATTTGAACCAGTTGTACGATCTTTTATGACTGTGAATCGATGGAATGCCAAAAAGTCATTATGCAACAGTTATGTCATAATTAATAAACAAACTTAACTTTAATGAGAATGTCTTATCAATATTTACGTAAGTAATGAAAGGCCCATTGACATATTGTTGGAGCCCCCACTTTCTCATACTGCAACGTAATTACTAGTACGAGTATAGGATAAGCTGCTATCTGTTTATTTAATGACACGATTAAGCGATGAAAGTAGATGATTCAATTAATGTTTGCGACCATTAGCGTTTAATCACATTTTGCGGATAAGTGCAATAAATTACGAAGCTATAAAGGATGGTATCATGATAATTACCTCATAAACGGACAAAATTGTAAATTAGCAAACTGCCCCACGCAATGGCCCGTGGTCACGGGACACGAATGAGGTCACAAAGCTAACGGGACCGGCTCCATAGAGGAAATGTCAGTTTAAATGGATCGTCGATGAATCTATATGGTGTAAGGACTATTTATTACGACTGTAGCGTACCATAGACAAATTCAATGTTTTTCTGAGGATTAAACGTAAGTTTAGTTCGATTACGAAGCCATTCAAGGACTAAGCCCAGGCGCGACTAGACAACAGCTTAGACGTCATATTAACAGTATTACACGTAGATATTATTAGACATTACTAACGTGAACAATCCCGTAAAACTGTTCATATCTTCGAGGAAAAAGCATTTAATTGTACGTTTCATAATTTCGAAAGCAAGAAAAGAATTGCCCATCATAAAAAATAATAGCTACGCTCTTCTATGGCCGTGGCAGTCGTTATTTTGTGTTCCTTTGAAGAAATCATTACAGAGTACAGACGGTTTTAATGGTCGGTGCGGAATAGATAGACCGGTGGCGCCAAAACCGCGGGCGCACGTCACGCGCGCTTTACAGAGAAAGTGAATGGTTAACAATGGCATATGATTTGTTGGCCCAAAAACATAACACGAAAATGCCATTTAAGACACTAATGAATACTATATTAGGAATGGTGTTGTAACAAGCTCCTTTGAAACGTTGAAGGAAATTGCTTAGCACTTAATTAGGTACGAATACTGCGTAACTAATTCTTGTAATCGTTGCTAAATTAATAACGTCTTCCTGTAACATTTTAATAATTATATTGAAATACCTAGTCACATTAGAATTGAATAAATCACGTTGCTCGGCACTTCCGATCATCCTTTGCAGCTGTTTTAAATAATGTTGAGATCGGAACTATGATAAAGGTAGACTTGTGGTTATTCTCACAATGTAACTAATAATAATGTATTGCTGAAATATATTTTTATTGTTGCGCATCAGTTCTAATAAAAATACATTGAGACTAACAATAAACCGTAAATCTTAATGGCAATTAATTGAGTTTTTTTCCGAAATGCAGCTCTATATTCGCATCCTCTTCTTTCCCATTGATTTGTGAAGGCCAAGAAACAATTGCATCGCAGCTATGCGGAAATTGCCAGTTAAAATGGAGAGACTGCGCGAGCGGTGCATGGCGAGCACGGATTGCGAAACCTAAAGGAAAACACAAATCTACGTGAATATATTCCAAAGATTACGTGTTGATAAAGCCAAATCCGGTTAGGGGTATTTATTATGCGTATGGCACACAACAATTATATCTACATAGATTTTAAAATCAAGGCTCTCTTCTATTTGAATTGTAACATTTGCATATTATTTGTTCAGGCCAAATCAATGTTATATTTTTGAATTTTAGAAGACTAGCATTCTTGGCTATGTCACATTTGTCCATTATAATTTCAACATAAATATAGATTAAGTGTTAGGCCTAGTTTATCCGTACGAAAAATTGACAACGATTAATCGCTTTGATAAAGTAAAGGCATGTCGTTTCAATTTCAAATAGTTCTACTCGAAGGTCGTTTAAGAACCGGTATACAACGTAATGAAATAACAGGAACCACCTTTTTTGCCGGCGCTATGTTCCACTTGCAAAAACAATAAACACTGTTTACTTTTCAAAACTGGATCTTGTCATGAGTTTTTGTGAGATGAGGTGCCGACTTGCCTACACAGTTCGCGTCTAAAGATGTCAGGGTCAACAATAGCTCATCTGATAAGAGATAACGCATATCTAAGATGTTGGATGGGCACACACGTTTTGCAATGTTGTCAAACAGAACGCATGTGTGTTTAACACAGGCTTGTAACCTTACACAGCAATAAGCAAGTATAGGATACCGCCCGTTCGACAACTTTTCCTTTTGTCACAAGTCACAACTACCGCGTTTAACGTCGTGACTGAAATAACATTAGCTATTTACATCACAATTGAATACTTTTAAAATATTCTGCATTATTCTTGCGTCAGTACGTCAAAAGTGTTCACATACATCATTTGACTACGGATTCAACATCTTCTAAATACTAAGAAATATTTGTATAATTGAGCACATATTGTTCGTCATCACACATCATATACTGCGTGCAATAAATTATTACTTTAAGCAGCTAACGCGGAGAGATCTGCACGCGTGCATCAAAATAGACGAGTGATCATTCAACGGAGAGCATTTGATAAAATCGAGTTGATTTTTAGCTGAACATAAACTTGTGTGGAACCTTAAATGTGCTAGTTCACTCACGATAATGTGAAAACGCTGATCATTTCAATAAATCCGACAGTAAAGTCGAATAGTTCAAAGTCACGACACAAACGAACGCAAATTAGAAACAGTTTCAGGTGAAACTAGTCTAAAGTAGCAGAATAAAAGTAAAGAATACGGCAAAACGATAAACTTACTTTCATTCGAAACGCTTCAACGTTTCCGTAACACAAATAAAATATTACCAAACAAAATGATACAAATCAAGCCGCAAAAGCGCAAACGAATGATAAAGATTGTTCGACCAAAATTTTAACGTAATTTTGAGGCGTGCAGACCGGTTTGATTAAACAAATATCGAAGGTCTGAATTTTTGTTGAATATTCACTGGCAGATAATCCAATAAAATGGAGGAGCCGGTCTGAGGTCACCCGTGTTGTGCACCTCATCGATATAATAAGCCGCGATGACCTAACGCGCCGCGTATATTACTACAATTGCGTAGTTACTTTCCTTATCTTCAAAATATGTTAAATAATAGTAGAATGTGATATTTAGTATGCTAAGTATAACGCGGTCGGCCGTACATTTGCAGTCTTTATACGATAATGACGTCATGTTTTGCAAATCTATCGCAACTTTCGCACATTCGTTCCAAGATCCAATTTTATGTATGCAACATTTTTGTAGTAAGACATGTTTCTTTATGAGCATTTTAGTTATTTTTCTACAGTACACAAAACAATATTGAAAAACATAACATCCGTTTGTGTGTGGTAATCTCAATAACGCAATAGACTTTCGAAATATTACGCTAACAGTAGTGCTTAATTAATTGCACCATAGACTAGATAAATGCTAAAGGGATTGATATATGCATTTATAAAATTCATAAAAATGTTCAATGCTTAGATATGAAGAAAGTATTGGTAAAAGAGGCATTACAAACAAACAGGAATTCATTAAACAAGAATAATTGATATGAAAGTATGAATGCACGCAATAGTAATCTAAGAATAGTTTACGCTGCATCATAACATGTTCAGATACATCTGTTGAAACTCGGACATTCTGCAAAACAATCAACAAACATATGTGTGTGCAAACATTCTCACAATCAGTTTTTGTTGGCCTTGAAGCGAACCTAGTTCAAACAGTCGGTCTAATATACATTTCTAAAATTATCAATATATGATAAAGTGAAAAGAAGTGAATATTCCAATATAAATACAGAGAGATTGATAATACAAAGTTAATGCACAGACATGTGCAAAGCTTGAGAAATTATTTTAACAGAAAAATATGTTTTACCAAGTATCTCCATTGCAAACAATCTAAACATGAGATGACAGAAATGCATATAATATTCAACATGATGATTTAGACAGTAATACATGTAGCACAACAATGTAGCTAATACAAAATATAAGGTTTTTCCAAAAAACAGTTTGAAAAGTGTATGAAAAACACTAGCTGAGACAACATATAAAATCAAGTGCAGTTTGTTTTTTCCATAAAATATCCTATTAGGAACAGTTTCAATTAGTGGAATAAAACTGA
The DNA here is from genome assembly GCA_033459515.1 of Theretra japonica. NCBI lineage: Eukaryota > Metazoa > Arthropoda > Insecta > Lepidoptera > Sphingidae > Theretra > Theretra japonica. Next base: position 4,803,889 of record CM065936.1, read on the forward strand.
TACTCTATTATCCCTGGATATTAAAACTATTATGAATAAGAAAGAGACCTATTCAGATATATTAAGAAAAGTAATGACAAAGTACTCACCAGTTCTAGGAGAGATGGGCACAGCTGGCTTTGGTGCAGAGTTGGAACATAGTCTTCCAATCTTTGTTGGGGGTTTGAGCCCTGAAGGCTTCGGAAGAGAGGAGGGCCGAGTGGAGTCAGCCTTGTTTGTGGTTGCTGTGCTGGCTGTTGAGGTGGTGTCCGACGACGCGACTGACGCCGGAGCAGGGGGCGGAGCTCCGGAATCCGGCACATCTTGAGTCTCACTCATTTTCAATTCACTTTTTATAACACTTAAAAACCGTAACGTCCCGAACTTTCTTACATATTTATACCGAAAAACGCTCTTTTGACCGTGTATATTCAACGACGCCTCTCAAATCATCGCACGACTAATAGCGTACGAAAATATCTCAAGTTCCCGCGCAATAACACTTCGGGAAATCTGGATCACGGCCAGTTCGTGTTATTATTGTGGATGAAGATAAACAAAAAAAATTGCAACAAAAGTCGCGCTTATCTAAATCGCTTTTTTTAATCACATGTGAAATTAACACATGTAAGTCTCCATTTTTACGTATAAAAAAACGAATGTAGTTAGTTGAACAAGCGTGTCATAATGCAACATTTAACGGCATACCTTGAAGAAATAGAGCACGAAAAGTGCTGCTTCAAAGAAAAACTCGAGAGATTTTTACCGCTCGTTGGTACCAGCTGAGCTTGACCGTTGACGTTATCACTATCACTGCACACGTATTAGATATAATACTAAAAATTATATTTGAACACAATAACAATTAAAATGATACGATAAAAGATGCACAGCAAAATAATTAGACCGCAATTACGAATGAAATAGAAAACAATCACAAATACACAAGAAACTGGAAGTCGACCGTCCTCTCATTACGTTCAAAACTTCAAAATTGCGTTTGGTTTCTTTAGTAGCTTCTTTTATTTTTCATGGCGTTTATAAATAAAAATATTTTTTATTTGATAAAAATGTTCTACAAATACATACAAATAAATTTTTTTTTAGATTAACACTAATTTCATATCTTTAAATTCAAAAGAATCAAGAGTACATTAAAGGTATTAAAAAAAACATTTTTAATTTACGTATACCATACGGCATTAGATTGCTGTGGATTCATGTATATCTCCTAACTTTTTGAGCTCAACTCACAAGATACTATTTATTTAATTAATTAAATGATGGTACATTAAATCTACTTAGCCGTTAGCAACATTTAATAAAATAAAAACAATAAAAGTGCATTGAATAAAATAATATATCCTACTTACTATCCTGTCATAGTATCCTATCCTACTAATATTATAAAGGCGTAAGTTTGTGTGTTTGTTACTTCTTCACGCTCAAACGGCTGGACCAAATTTGACGTGGACGTAGCTGATATCCTGTATTAACGCATTGGCCACTTTTTATACCAAAAACATAGTGTTTCCGTTGGATAAGCAAGGAATACAAATATATATTATACATATAATAATAATGTTTAAACATACTGAATTATTCTTTTTTTTTTTTTTTTTTTTTTTTTTTTTTTTTTTTTTTTTTTTTTTTTTTTTTTTAAGAATACTAACATGTTCAATGCTCTAGGACTATATTTTTAATTTGACTCATCTTTACATACATACTTTTGAATTTCAATGGTTTTAAATGATGTAGTTAAGCACACGGATCCTGGGGGAAGAGACTATGTGATAGAATAATGAGGGATAAGATTAATAGATGGCGCTGATATTATATTTGTATGACTTATGTCATTAGTTGTCACTTGTCTTGCGCATAAGTCACTTAAATGAAAAAAAAAAGCGCGGGAAACTTTGTACTTGGTGGACGTGTTTTTTCTATTGATTATTTAAATACTTCTATCAGTGGAGTATATTGTATATATTTGTAGTATAGTTCATTTCATAGTAGTAGTAGATACATTTTCATCGTTTTAGGTAAGTGTTTGTAAATAATTAAAGCCGTTTAGTCCATAATGAATGATCCGCCTGATCCGGGGGGATTTGTCCCCCCGGCGGGCAGCTTCGTAACAATTACTTCAGAACCATGCTTGCCTAAAGAAAGTTCATATGCCTCTGAGTCGGGCATGGACACAGATGGCTCTTCATCAACTCGGCCGCTAAAAAGAAGTCGCCGACACGTTTGTAAGCTCTGCAATAAAAGGCGGAGAAAACAAGGCGCTAGTGATACTTTTTTTGTATGCGGATGTACTGACACTGTTCCTTCGAGTTCATTGTCGGTGCAGGCGCAACCAGTCATTGAAAATGTCAATAAGACATCTGATTCATCGACATCAAAAATTCCCGCGCAAACGGTGGGAAGGAAATCTTATGACAAGAGTGATATCGCGCCTTTTATAGTTCACGTGCAAAAGAACATTTCGTCTGAAAATGATCCTGCTATTTTGCATCCGCTAGCATTCGGAAAGTTCTTAAAACAGAATAATATTAAAAATATTGTTAATGGGAGCGTAAAAAGAATTGGGCGAAACAAAATATCTTTAGCCTTTACCTCTCCAATGGATGCTAATTCTTTCATTTGCAATGAAAACCTGATTAAAAATAATTTTAAAGCTTTCATTCCTACTTTTAATGTCACAAGGATGGGCTTAGTAAGAGGAATTCCTGCTGAGTGGTCTCCTGAGGAAGTCATTGAGAACATGTCAGTCCCTGTAGGTTGTGGTCCCATTTTAAAAATTCGTAGATTAAATTTTAAAGCTTATGAAGAAGGTTCAGTTACATGGAAGCCCTCCCAGACAGTTGTGGTGACTTTTGATGGACAAATACTCCCAAAAAGAATTTTTATATGTTACAATGCACTACCAGTAGACTTATATATATATCCCACAATTCAATGCTTTAATTGTTGTCGGTTTGGACATACAAAAGTACAGTGCCGATCTAAACCTAGATGTTACAAGTGTGGGCAAAACCATGCTGGGGAACTATGTGACATAGAGGAGTCTAATGGATTGTGTTGCTTATGTTCAGGGCATCATTATGCTATCAGTAAATTTTGTCCCGAATTTTCGAGACAAAAACAAATAAAAACTCATATGGCCCAAAGTGCGATATCATACATGGAGGCGTCCAAGCTGCTACCACCTGTCACTAAATCTTATGCCGATGTATTAACTTCCCCCAAATCCCCATATATTAATTCCCCAACTTCACCAACTAAGTCAAATTATAAAAAAACTGTATTTTTGAAGCCCCGTTCTGCTCCTACCGTATCCAAAGGATACAATCAACAAGCTCACAATAAGCTTATCAATGAATATTCACTGCCTGAACCATCAAATGGTTGTGCTCTTTCTCCCAAGAAGGATGGAAATAAAAAAGAAACATTTGATATTAAAGACTTTATACTATCACTATTTAATCTGTTAACAAAATACAATATATCACCGTCCCACGTTGCCTCTATTCTTGACTATTCTATTCCCACACACAATGGACAATCAGTCCAAAATAATTCAATGGAACTGTCGCAGCATAACTAACAAAAAATCGGATTTAATTTATTTAATTAACAAATATCAGCCTTTTGTATTTGCTTTGTCAGAAACATGGCTAAAACATGGTCATGTTTTGAAAATACTAAAGTACATCACTGTAAGAGAAGACAGACCTGATGGGTATGGTGGTGTTGCCTTACTCATTAGAGACTCTGTCCCTTTCTCCTTTATTTCTTTACCTTCCCATAGCGATCAAATCTCCATTGTAGCTGTAAGTGTAAATAATATTTGTATAGTTTCTATTTATATTTCTCATCCCTCCTCTTCTATTCTCAATGAATTCAATAACCTCCTGAAATTTCTTCCTAGACCTATACTTATTCTTGGTGATCTTAACTGTCACCATCAATCTTGGGGTAGTTCATTATCTAATTCATATGGTGAAGCTCTATTAGATATATTAGATTCACAAAACTTATGTACATTAAATACAGGTGCCCCTACTCGTCGAAATGACCCCATCCATTCTAATCAAAGTGCTGTGGATCTATCTATATGTTCTGCTAATTTGGCATCCTCTCTTTCCTGGTCTCCTCTTTCCTCTTCTTTTGGCAGTGATCATTTCCCTATTAAAATATCTTATTCATTCTTGCATAATATCCCTTTCCAATCTCACAAAAAACCTTATTTGAAATACAAAATACCATCAAGATCTAGTACTCTTTGGGATAATTTTAGAGAAAAGGTAGACAGTCTGATTCAGTCTCTTCCTATTGTAACTGAGGGTGATGAACATGTTTGTGCTGAGGCTTATTCTCATGTATTAACATCAGCAGCTGACAACATCTTTCCTCCCAAAAAAACATCAGCACATAGAAAAATACCCTTACCTCCCTGGTGGGACTCTGAGTGTTTGGAGGCTGTTAAAAAGCGAAAGAAAGCTGAGCAGATATACAATCATAACATGTCTCCAGAAAATTTTGCTTCTCTTTCATTAATAATTGCTCAAACCCGAAAATTATTTAAAAGAAAGAAAACTGAAGGTTGGCATAACTTCTGCTCTACTATTTCACCAAACACCCATCCTTCAACTGTTTGGCGCAACATCAGACGTTTCAGGTCTTCTCTTTCTCACGTGCCATCTCCTCAAATTTCTCAATCTGTAGCTTGCATCTTTATGGATAAACTTGCTCCACCTTGGGTACCACATAATCCTCTTCACCTCCCTCCTCCCTTAATTTCTGAAAATTTAAAATCAATTCATGAATCCCACTCATTGTTAAATCTCCCTTTCACAATATTTGAATTAAAAGGTATCATAATGAATATAACGGATTCAGCCCCTGGTATAGACGGCTTTCCTTACTCTTTCTTTTCTCATATGAGTGACAATTCTCTTATGTACTTTTTAAATATTATTAACTCCATAATGTGCACAGGAAATATTCCACCAGAATGGAAACGCCAAATAGTGTTGCCAATTCTCAAACCTAATAAAATCCCATCTGATCCTTCTTCATATCGCCCGATAGTTTTATCTTCCGTTCTAATAAAATTATCAGAACACTTAATAAAAAATCGCTTAGAGTGGTATGTGGAAAATCAAAATTTATTATCAAATTCACAATATGGCTTTCGTAAAGGCAAAAGTACTTTAGATTGCCTAAGTATCTTTACTTCGGACATAAGATTATCTTTCTCGAAAAATTTAAGTACTGTTGCTGTTTTCTTAGACATCAAATCTGCGTATGATAATGTACAAATATCAATTCTACAAAGCAAGTTGTATGGTCTTAAAGTTCCTATAAAACTAAGTAATTTTATTCTCAATATTTTACATGAAAGGACGATTCTATTGTTATCTCCGGAGAATAACTATTTATCTCGGGTGGTATGGAGAGGTCTGCCGCAAGGTTCGGTGCTTAGTCCCCTACTTTATAATATTTACACTTGCGATTTGGCCTCTTGTATTAATAAAGAAACTCAGATTTTACAATATGCAGATGACATTCTTTTATACTGTTCTTCTCCTTCTGTTACAAATTCTTGTTGTGCACTTAATACTTCTTTACATTCCCTCAAATCATGGCTTTATACTAATGGTTTAGACCTTTCCCCATCTAAAAGTGTAGCAATGATATTTTCGCGTGCTAGAAATCCCCCTGTTATAAATATTTTGTACGATGACGTTCAGATTCCAAATAAAAATAACTTCAATTATTTGGGTGTTATTTTGGACTCCAATCTTTCTGGAGTACCTCATTGTGAACATGTAGTAAATAAAGTCGAGCGACAAATAAATATGTTACGATGTTTATCTGGTGTTTGGTGGGGAAGTCATCCTTGGTCACTAAAGCTTGTTTATAATGCCATAATCAAAAGTATTTTTGATTATGGTACCTTTCTCTTAGAGCCTGGTAATGTTAATGCTTTTCGAAAATTAGACCGGCTGCAATCTAAAGCATTGCGTATCATTTCAGGGGCTATGAAGTCCAGCCCTATAAATGCCCTACAAGTAGAATGTGGTGAAGCTCCACTTTTCCTTAGGAGACAGTTTCTTTCCGACAGATATTTGTTTAGAATTATCCAATTCTCAAATCATCCACTCATTCCATTACTTGAGTCCTTCCAAACACAAGTTAACTCCGGCTATTGTAACTTTAAATCTCTTCCTTGTCTCATAAAAAGTTACCAAAAATTTCAATCCCTGTCTGCTCCCACTCATCGCTCTGGTACTCTCCCTTTATTTAGTAATACTTATGAATCCTTAACTTATTCTCCTGAAATTATATTCCATTGTGTTGATAAACACTCTCCAAATATTAGAGTTTCTTTTAATTCCTTTCTTGCTGGCTTTGAGGGCTTCCATTATTTGTACTCAGATGCTTCTAAATTATCTCCTTCTCAATGTGTTGGGATCGGTGTTTTCCATTCCCAGTATAACATTGTACAAAAAATAAGACTTCCTCCGGAAGCATCAGTATTTACTGGTGAATGCCTTGGTATTCTAAAGGCCATTGAATACATTCTAACTTTTAAACTCAAAAAAGCAATTATTTTCTCGGATTCTTTAAGTGCACTTCAGGCCATTGCAAGATTTCCTTTTAAAAATAATACTATGCTTCCGATTATTTTCCAAATTAGGGAATTAGCATTCAAGTGTATATCCATGGACTACTCACTAGTTTTTGGATGGATTCCTAGTCATACGGGAATTCATGGTAATGATGCTGCCGATAAACTTGCCAAGGAAGCGGTACACTGTGGGGATTTGTTTCCTTTTAAAAACTTCAGTATTGATCTTTTATCTTTGCCGAAAACATTTCTTCGGGATTCATGGACTGCAGCTTGGTGTTCTAGTGCACAGACTAAGGGCCGCTATTACTTTTGCATTCAGCCAGATATTCCAACAAAACCTTGGTTTTGTAAGGCCAAGTTTGGGAAACTGGAAACCTCCATATTGATAAGATCTAGACTTGGTCACACTTGTTCTCCCGCTCATCTTGCAAAACTTAATATAATAAATAGTTTCATGTGTTCTTGTGAATCTGATGTCGGCGACTTAAATCACATACTGTTTGCATGTACAAAATATGATCGTTCATCCTTTATTAAATCTCTTGTTCGTCTTCGTATTCCTTTTCCATGTTCCATCACCACTCTTCTTAGTAGTAATGACATTCCTGTATATAAATGTATAGCATTATTTTTCATTAGCAATAATATAAAAATTTAATTTTATATTCTTTTATTTTATCTTTAATATGGTATTATTACTTTTTATTTTCTTTTTGTCTTGTTAAATTGACATATATTGTCTATTTATTGCGTAGACACATTTATCGTTTTTTCCTTTTCTCCATCCTTTTTCATAAAAACTCTCCTGATAGATACTTAATCCACATTCCTTTCCGTTTATCTTAAATCAAATAGTTTCCCTACCTTTACCTTTTCCGTAAACCTTTGAGTCCAATAAGCTTGTCAATATCGCTATACTCGACATTGGCTATATGTACAAGAAGTGCGAAGCCAAAAACAGAAGAAAAAAAAAAAAAAAGTCACTTAAATGTCACTTTTTATGTTTTAACACATGTCAATTGTCACGGGAAAATACGCTCAAAACGGCGACCAAATGTTTTCCGTCTTATGACAAATTGTGATTCTTATAAATTTCTTCCCTGGATTATAAAGCAATGGAACAAGATTAAATTACAAAACTACCAAAAATGAAGCTGCTTTCTAAAAGTATTGAGAAGGATGGTTGCGGGTAAGTATATAATTGCAAAGTATTTACATTTTTTGGCGATATGTTACATGATATTTTGTTGTTAGGAGCATTGGGCTTATCCCGGAGGAGCCGGAGGACATGTGGCATGCATACAACCTGATTGCGGAAGGAGATGTGGTGACTGCATCGACAGTTCGTAAGGTTCAAACAGAATCTTCCACTGGTTCATCAACTAGTAATAGAGTGAGAACTACTCTTACAGTCAGGGTTGAGAATATCGATTTTGACACGCAAGCATGTATGCTGCGGTTAAAAGGCCGTAATATTGAGGAGAACCAGTATGTGAAGGTAACAATGTTTGATTATTTACCTCAATATAAATAGTGTACATGATTATGTTATAATACATCAGATTGTGAAAAAAGTTCAAATACGATTAAAGTTTAAAGTTGTCTAGTGCAGGATTCAACATATTGCATTGATTTATTTTATTCGCAAAACTTTAAGTGAACAATCTCATTAATCAAGTCATCTAGAATATCATTAATACACTACAATGTAAACACATTGGCTTATCTAGCTTGAAAAATAATTCACAAAGTATTAAGTTAACATAACAAAATGATACAAATTATTAACATATTGCAGATGGGAGCATATCACACATTAGATCTGGGATTAAATAGAAAATTCAAATTACAAAAGATCTTATGGGATTCTGTGGCACTTGAGAGGGTTGACACTGCATGTGATCCAGCTGCCAATGCAGATGTAGCTGCCGTGGTGATGCAGGAAGGTCTGGCCCATGTCTGTTTGATCACACCGTCAATGACTTTAGTAAAGTCTAAGATTGATGTAAACATCCCAAGGAAACGCAAAGGATTTGTGCAGCAACATGAAAAAGTAATTATATTTAATGTCTCACCAAACACCATTAATCATATTTGTTAAAAATTGGACCCAAGAATGTATATTCCAAATTGTATAGTATATTATGGGGATTACTTGTATTAAGTCATGGGCTCATTGAAAATTAACTAATTCACTAATTTTGTTTACATTTCATGCATATTGAGATAATTCTTTGAGTAATAGCATTGTTGCAAACGTAACATGAGTCCAATAGGCAATATGATAGATATTAATATGTATTATCTGGTTTCAAATAATGGACTGTTGCTGTTATATTGATATCCATTTAAGGACTTTAAATTGTCATTGTAGCTACTATAAAATAATCTGTTATTGAACTACTTCATTACTATTTCTCATTTGTTACTCTTCAGGGCTTGAACAAATTCTATGAAGCAGTAATGCAAGGAATTCAGAGGCATGTGGATTTCAATGTTGTAAAATGTGTTATTATTGCATCACCCGGCTTTGTGAAGGACCAGTTCTTTGACTACATGATCCAGCAGGCTATCAAGATGGACATCAAAGTACTGTTGGATAACAGAGGGAAGTTTTTACTGGTCAAGGCAGCATCAGGGTTTAAACACTCTTTAAAAGGTATTCTTGATTGTTAATGGATTTCATAAAAACAAATTGTTAAGTAGTAGCTTTGGTCTTGTATTTAATTCAGTGAAAAATCTTAGTCTCTGGTAGGACATGCATATTCACCCAGATAATGTTTCTTATGAAGGAAGAGTAAATCATTATTTTTTCTTATAACATTAGCTGCATTCAATTACTGGATTACTCAATATTTAACTTTTTTTTTCTTTTTCAGAGGTTTTGCAAGAACCAGCTGTGCTGAGTAAGATTTCAGATACAAAAGCAGCTAGTGAAGTTAAATTATTAGAAAGTTTCTATACAATGTTACAGTTGGAACCCGCTAAGGCTTTTTATGGTAAAAAGCATGTGGAGAAAGCCAACGAGGCTCTAGCCATTGAGACTCTAATGATTTCTGATAAATTGTTCAGGTAAAGATCTAAACTGTCATATCAGTCAATTTAAGCATTTGATTTGTACCTTTTAAAATTAATCCATGCAATTTCACATATTCTGATGGGCAGTTCCAGATAGAGTCATGGAAAAATCCCTTCTTTATTTAAAACTTTATCTAAACAAAAGAAACAATTTAATTTCAAACTATCATACTGTTTTTCAGATGTCAAGATATCCTGAAAAGGAAAGAATATGTGGCCATTGTTGATTCAGTGAGAGAGAATGGTGGTGATGTCCGTATTTTCTCGAGTATGCATGTGTCTGGTGAACGTAAGTTCTAATTTATATGTTTGTTTATTTTGTTAAATTTAAAATGGTCCTTTATATTTTTTTGTTATTGAGAAATCCTTATATGACAATCATCACACACTTAATGTTAACGTGAAACATTGTCTACAACATGCATACCATAGCAATTTGCAAGAATTTCTACCGCACATTTAAACCCGCACTAGGTCATGTGTGGACTATATGGCCTAACCTCCCTCAATCATATTCTCGATTGTAGAGGAGGCTCGTGCCCTACAGTGGGATGTATCTGGGCTGGTACAGTACAGCAAGATGAATCTTTTGATTAACAAAATAAATGATGTATAATACAATGTTTTTCTACTTGTAGAATTGGACCAGCTTACTGGGATTGCAGCTATTCTGCGGTTTCCTATGCCAGAATTAGAAGACAGTGACGCCGAAGACGGGGACAGTGAAAGTGATTCCGATTAGAAAATATATGCCATAAATGACACTATAGGTCCATATATTCATAGCTAATTTGTAATTGTTATTTATTACATTGTTATTCTCAATGCTGTACCACAAGGATGGTTATGTTAAAAGTTTAACTAGCAATTATTATTATATTTTTGATAATTTTTATGTAGAAGTTAATTTACATTACATATTAAGTGACATTTATAAATTCACACTTAATTCACATTTGACTTAATGCAGATACTGAACTATATTTTTTGTTGTAGTGTTCTTTTCAGTTTAATGTTTTGTAATATGTATTTGTTACAATTTTGTAAATATCACATGTATTCAATAGCTCAAATAAAATTACTATTTTGTTACAAATTTTATTTATCATTAAGCAGAAGCTGCTTCTAATGCTTGCTTCTTCTGCTTTCGTTTTTCTGACTTCTTGTCCTCTTTGACCTTTTCGTCGTGGAGACGCCTCTTCTTCCTGAGCAGCCAGATTTCCTTTTTGCGTTGTTCCTGGCCTGCCTTCATGCTCTTGTATAATTTCTTGTGTTTCTTACGTACCAACTTTTCACGCAATCTAAATGCTTGCTTATCTTCGATCTCCTTTTGATACGGATGTTCCTTGAATGTTACACCACTTGTGACCGCCATTGCCTTTTTCTAGAAAATTAAGAAAATGTGTTATCAGAAAGTTTTGAATAAACATTTATTACAAAATATCATTTGATTTAATTTAAACTGACTTTTATACTGAATATTATATAACTGGATATCTAATCTTTTACGGTCTTATTCATACAGTTTTCAAACCTATATTATCAAATGTTTTGTCCCCAAAGAAGATAAAACATTTGATAACTAAAATAGATTTTATTTACCTTTTCCTTTGCTATTTTCTTCTTTTCAGGGTCCATATCATCATCATCAGATTCGCCTGAAGGTGAGTCTTCAGCCACCTCTTGTCGGTACTGCTTGGCGAGCGCCTCTTCAGCATCACCTTCAGATTCTTCATCACTTTTCTCTTCCTGGTCTTCATCACTCGCCTCCTCTATATCAGTTCCCGATTGGTCGTCATCTGTAACAACATATACAGAAAGTGTGATTGATATCTTATTTGTAGTTACTATCACTTCTGGATACATTAATATATAAGAACATATTGATGCATAATTTTCAGTCATATGTATATTGTTGAACGTAAACCAAGGAATCTCACAAAAACCAGTTGGAAGTTCCCTGTATCCAATGACTTCCTTCAACTTTAAGTTGTCTGTCTATTTGGATTTCAAAATCAGATACAGCTGGCTAATATTATAACATTTGACTTTTCCTTGAATTTAATATACTAGAAGCATTCTTTTAAAACACTATATCACTGTACTCACCAAGAGGTTTGAAATCAGGATTGTTAAGTTCCTTTTCTTCAGGCGGTATGTAGACTTGATCTTTAATTTTGTCCACAAATGGTGATAGATGAGGTGGCAGCACTGCACCCATTAGGTACTTATTGATGGGTAGAAGTGTTCTAGCATTCACACTGTCAAACACCCACTGTGGCTGCACATAATACCGTGACAGGTACTGTTTCTCCATGCTAGGCCTGTCTACAATCTGATATGAAATTGTCTCATCAGATTCATCAAAAGTAGCTCCCACAAAGTGGTCCTTGTCCCAGGAGCATTCACCACCAAAACAACGAATAATGAACACCATTGGTTCTCTTGGCACTTCTCTATTTATGAAGAATTTTAGGCCTTTGAAAAGTGTTTTCAATTTTTTAACCTTCTCTGCTTCAAGTTTAGCTTCCTCCAGTTTTTGTGGGTCTTCATCTTCTGTGGGGAACAAATCAATCTCTGGCAGCTCCTCAGCTTCATTGGCACCTTCAATACGAGCTGGAGACAAGTTCATGGCCGCTATTCTTTCAGATACATAAGCATGCTCATCAATCAGGTCCTTGTCTTTGTCCGTTGAGAAACTAGCTGGCAGTTTTGGTGGGTATGTAAGATTCAGTGTGTGAAATAGTTTGAAATTCACAAAACCCAACATCATTGTGTAGAATTCCACAAATGTTGACATGATTTTGAAATCCACTTCATTTTTGCTTTGTGGCTAAAATAAAGACAAAATTAATTTTAGTTTAGATGTAATTTAAAAAATATCAGTTCAATGTAGTTTAGAAAATATACCTATTTGTAAACTATTAAGTCTTATTTATGATAAGTACTATTATCTTAAGAATTTACCTGGAATGAGAAATGATGTGGCACAATCCATGTTACTGTTTGTCCCTCCAATTCAACTTGATAGTAATATCCTTTGACTGACACAAATACTTTACGTAGTGCTTTTGCTGCAATTACTGCATGCATGAACTCAACAGTGAGACGCCTACACAACATAGACTGATCTCTTGGCACCCTTTTTAGTGATGGGAATGTGCTAAACAAAAAGCAAAGGGTCAGACAGTCATCAAGGTCTCGAAGTGCATCGACAAATGTAGGGTATCTCTCTTTGACAATATGGTCTATGTTGATGTCTGGGTAGTCTCGGAAATATTTTCTCATCTTTCCATATTCTTTCATGGCGCGTGCACGCCGAATTTTTTGTTGGAATACCTGGAATGAAAATGTTATGAAATACCATGGAGATTATTTTTATTTCTATAATAGCATAATGTTTCTATTCAATTTAAGTATCTCACAATATCGAATAGTTTTAATATAGATCTGTTCAAAAGTTCTACCATTTTAAAATGAAGTTGTTGGTACAATTTATTAGGTATAACAGGAGAAATCACTGCAATATGATAGAATCAGTTTACCTTCAATTCCCGTAGTTTCCATATTATAGGTTCGTGTAGTAGGAACTTTATATCTTTAGTGTGATACAAAGTTTTGATACCACCAGCTCCCTTTTGCGCTCTTTTACGGTTTCGCGGCTCACGGGGGTATATTCCTTTCAAAATGCAAATACGTCTGAAATCTTTCAAAGATAGCTGCAATTTTTTCAACGCAGCCTTTCTCGTCATAAACTGGGCTCCTTCTCCGGACGAATACTATGGACAAAAATTTGGTTATAACCAAACGTAAACACGTGTTGTATATTAATGTGTCATTTGCTATACATACCTTCTTCTTCTTTTTGGAAACCATTTTGTGTTATTATAATTCACTAGTTTGAATTAAAACAATGTATGCAATTCTGTTTATAATCATAAAATTGAAATTTTAAAACGCAAAAGAAACAGGCATGTTACACGGCCGTCATTTTGACAATTGAAGGAATATTTGACATTTTGATTCAGTGTTGCCAATAATAGCGCGTTGTTCTTTTTATACTGTTATATCTTTGAATTATAGAGAATGTCAAGCCTAGTTTTTCTGTCTAACTCTATTATAATTGCATAGATGGCGTCAGGCGTATCACCAAGTATCTAAGTATTTCCAAAGGGAATTGTGGAAACCGCCTCAATGCATGCGTATCGTTTTCTATAATACGTATCAGTCTCACTGCAGAGAACGTACTTCGTCTACAATTAATTGGGGTTAGAGTTTAGACTTTATAGTCCACCACCCTGGCCTAGTGCGGGGTGGCGGACTTTACCTACATTCCATAGGAATTCTTACAAATCGTTATGGTATGCAGGTTTCCTCAGAATGTTTTCTTTCGCCGATATAGCGCGTGCTTGACTTTCAATACCATTGATGTAAATCTATGAACACATGACTCCAAAAAGTTGAAGGAGTATCCTGAGATTTGAACCCGAAACCAACGCGAACAGGTCAACACGCACTTCTTTAATTTATAATTATTTTGTAGTACCGAGAAAATATAATTAAACAAACACGAATAAAGTGTAGTTAGCAATGCGTTTAATTGATTTAGATAATTACAATAAATAAATAACTTAATTAATCAATGTTACGTAGCTGAAGTACTATGAAAAAGATTATGCAGTATCATTATTGGAATTTGAGTTTGTGGTAGATGGCGTAGTTTGGCTCTGAGCCCATGCACTAGGATCTACCATTACATACATGGGGTAACTGTATGGTGACCACATGGGCGACGTTTGGGACATCACAGAGCTGGCTGTGTCGTCGCTGAGGCCTGCCTCTTTGAGTATACTCATGGCGTTTGCGTAAGCAGACATAATTTGTGGATAGAAGTATTGGAATGGGTATTGTGGAATGTTGGCCTTAGCTGGATCCATGGTGCACGTAGTGGCAGAGCTTTCCGACGAACTTGACGACATCGCCGTAGTGGGTAGGGCGTAAGGGTAAGTAGACATTGCGGCGCCTTCACTGCTTGAGGGTACAGGGAGCGCGTAAGCGTATTGCACTGGAGGAGTCACTACTGCGCGTTTTTGATTCACACTCTCTTCGTGCGGGTATCCAGTGAACGGGACGGGAAGAGCAGCTTGTTGCGGTTGAGTAGCTGCTGTCACCGGCAAAAAGTTCACTGGCTGGTCGGTTAGCCATTGAGACTTGACTCCGCTGTCTTCAGTCGCTGCTACGTACAAATCTCCAGTTGCTCCGTCAGATGATGGTTTCACAAAAAGTCCATGAACTGGGTGAAGTTGGTTAGGCGTGTTCCAATGCGCTACATGGCTATGAACTTTTGTTACCAGGTAAATGAAGGTAAATATACTCGTTATTTTTGACATGGTTGAAAACTTTGGATGTCGAATGATGATTTTTGTTGCATTTTTTTCATTTTATACTTTCTAATTGCACTGTAAAACTAAGAAGAGATAAGGTGCATCTACCGATAAAGTTAGTATTTACTGTTTTGGAGTAAAGATCACGTTTTGACGTTCGGAAATTTATCTGTACCTATATCAGCTAGTATCATTTGGGTACATGTCCAAAAACTGATACTTGGATCGATAAATGCATTCCAACGTAGTGATTACATTTATCTCTGAGGAACTGTACTGGGGTTCACTTGAACTAGTATCGCTAAACTTAGTGGTATCGACTTGCGTAATATCTTAAAAGTCACGTCATTTTGATATGTTACTTTTTTATTTAATTACTTAATTTCGATAGTTCTAAAGAATATGTGTCTCATTAAATTTTGTAGATGTTGAATAGTATCTAAATATAATTATCTTTGAACACGCATGACATGTTTTTAATGCACATATTTGTGAATTTTTACATTAATTAGTTCGTCCTTACCTGCCTTGATTGATATATTATTTCGGTGGATTGAATGATTACAAATATTAGAGTAAAACAACAATAACATAGCGATTTATTTCTCACTCTTATTATATTGTATGCTGCAAATTTCTATTCGAATATAAATTGGAAAGTAAACAAGTTTTATTATTCACAGGTACGAAATCGTAAAATGTACTTACATATGTATCGTGTTTTTTAGTGTAATGCTCGATGCTTCAATAAATATGCATTGGCTTTGTGCTTTATTACTGTTTGTGCACAAGGTCGTGGATTACAGAACATCGATGTGTTTAAGAGATCACGAGCAGTTTTCCCTTTGTGGTTGGAAGTGTCCTGCTACTTGTGTCAATTTAAGAATTTTGACTGCTGGTGAGATTACTAATGCTTTACAGATTACTTGTAAAACATATATAGATATCACGTGAAAGCCTGGTGGAATAACAATTAGATATCATAACACAAAACTAAGCCTGGTGTTTTTTTGGATCGGCACAAATTCGTCTACTACAGAGTATCAACCAAGTACAAAATAATCGTTACAGGACATTAGATATCTACGGCACTAGTTTTTGAATTACCTATGCGTACCCATATACGTAATTCTAATGATTTACATAATACTAGTCGATTTGAAATATGTATGGTAAGACTGCAAATCTTAAAAATTACTGAGAATCTAACTAAGAGATAAGTGCGTGGTGGCCTGTTGGTAAACGGACCAGACGAGGCTGCCAACATGTTCACGGTGGTCCCGGTTTCAAATCGTTAGGTACACCTCTGACTTTTAGGAGTTATGTGGCTACTTATAGTCAATGACCATGCACTATAACGGTGAAGGAAAACATCGTGAGGAAACCTGTATACCATGGCGATTTGCAAGAATTGCTAATGTATGTAAGGTCCACCAATCAGCACTAGGCCAGCGTGGTGGACTATATGGCCTAACCCCTCTCGATTGTAGAGGAGGCTCGTGTAGTGGGACATATATGGGCTGATACAGTATAGTACAGTAACTAAGGGATTATGTAGTTATAGTCGACAAATCATTGCGTACTCATGATATGAACTCAGTAATATTGTATTTGTGGAAGAAAAACGTATTCTTATCTTATATTATTGTGCCTATTGTCTTGTATTATTTTGAAATGTCATCACATTTGTATAATTGTTTACAAAGTCTAAATTATGAAGCGATACTTAAATTGATTACAGTGTAAATATGCAAGATAATAAATACATGGGTATTGGGTATGTTCTTTAAAATAAAATATAAAAATACCTTATCTATGTAAGTAATTGTGTTTTTTGGAAGATTTGTGAAACGAACAGATTATTGGGAAATATACACATATAGAGCCCAATATGTGAATATATCAATAGCTTCTGTTTATAGTCTACGCTATCGAATCTATATTTGACATCAACAATTTATTTTCTGTTAATAGGCGCCAACGCGCCTCTTCACCGTTTCTGATTCCATCTGCATCAAGTTTCTTGCTAGCTATATACTCGTAATGCACGTAGTTATACTGGAGTTAGTGTGAGCATCGGGATAATGTCAGACGGTTCCAAGCTGATTATACTCGTACATAGGCTGAACCGCTAACGTTATCATTTGCGTAGATCATCACAAAAAGTTTTTCACAATTGTTTTCGATAATAGCTAATCCCTGTCTAGGCAGATACGAATGTCTTACCATCAACAAAGAACATGTTCGGTTATAGGGAGTTTAAACTAGCACTACCTTCAGTTTTGATATCTTTATGTAATAAGAACTTACAATTTTTGTTCCAGGCAAGGTGCGTTGCCCGGCGCTGTGGGAATGTCGTGTGGGGTGTAGATGTGCGGCTGGGTACATCAGAGATGAATACTCTAAGAGATGTGTTTTAGTTCCGATGTGTCCGGGTAAGAAAAAAATATTATTAGCCCTTTGTCCTGCCGGGATAAAATACTTTAAAACTGTTATATTAGATGTCACATCAAAGTACAAAAATCAATATATTCCAAAATCATTCAACTACTTCATATAACTTACTTGAATAAAGTGGATATGCCTTTGCATATATTTTAACATTTTTAATTTCTGCACAGACTGCTGACGCGAAAATCTCTGATTGGTTCTAATTAATGGTATCATGTCTTCACCACCCTGTGTACTACACAATATATTGATTTTAGTATTTTGATGTGACATCCAATGGGAGTGATCTGTGAATCCAATATGACATTTTTATAGTATTTTATCCTAGCACGACAAAGTGATAATAATACACCTGGTAGTAAGTGCATTAATACTCTGATAAAAAAATAAACTATCTGCCTTAACATGCCGGGCGATATAATTGGATTTTGATGATTAGTATGTGGTTCATAACTGGACGAGAACTTGTTACGTAGCATATACGTCGCATATTTTTACTTTTGAATTGTAAACGACAGCTTAATCCTATACATTTTCGGATCAATTTTGATCTTAGCTAAAGTCGTGATAAATCTATGATTTTTAGGGAGATAAAAATGTCTGTGGTCTTATCCATCTGTCGAGATAATCAAATGGCGTCAAGTAGAGTCCGAACACAGGCCACTTAGCGTAGATTGTTTATAACATTTTAGCATTTTATAAAGTGCACGATAGCGGTATTGGACTGGATTGATGAATCAGTGGACCTAGGTTCGAGCGCAAGGCGTACCTTTAATATTTCGCAGTTATGAGTTTAAAAATAATTATTGCCAACAACGCGACGGCGAGAAAAAACATATAGTTAGCGACATAAAATATTTGAAGCCTGGGATGGAAAAAAGTTTATCTAAGTTTTGACAGCCTCCGTGGCGCAGTTGGTTGGACGCCGGGTGTGAAACGGGAGGCCACGGGTTCGATCCCCGCATCGACAAAAATGTTGTGTGAACCACAAGTATTTGTTTCGAGTCTGGGTGTTTGTGAGACCGAAAAGTCTCTCGTAGCTCCTGATATCCACGACACAAGACTCGATCTTAAGAATTTACAACAATTTCTATGATATGTAGGGTCCACCAACCCGCACTAGTCCAGCGTTGTGGACTATATAGTCCTAAGTCCATATGGCCTAACTTTTCTAAATCGTACTCTCGATTGTACAGGACGCCCGTATATATGGGCAGATACTACACAGTACAGCGCTGTCTACGGTGATTGTAATCCAGTCGGGTGTAACTATCCCCCATGGCAGTTTAGTCTTAGTTGCCGACGTGAATACGAAGTTATAAAATCATGTCTTGTAACATGTAAGCAGATTATTGATTGTTGTTCTTGTTTAGTAAGCAATGTCACGACTTATACACGTGTCATTGTAGTTTTTGTATGTTAATCGTCGCTTTATTATTTTCATAAGACTAATTTTGATTGCCTGTGCATAGTTTCGCAAACTCGCACGAATCGAATTTTCCGAACAGGAAATTAGACGGAAATCCTCATGAACTTCACTTTCACCAAAACGATAGTTTATAAAAAGAATATAACTGTATTTTGGCCCATAAATGACCTTCAGCTGAGCTTGCTCAACATTAAGTGGGAAATGTGCCTTAGTGCGTCTATTTTCTACAAGAATTTGGCAAGTTTGTGCAGTCTATGAAGTACCAATTCGTACAAAGGTCGTCTGGTTGGCAAAGTATAACTTCTCCTTACAATAATAACGATGCCTGTGCCCAGTATTAGGCTAGATCTGTAAAAATGTTCTGGTATTATTGCTTACCTAAATATTATCATTTAATGTGTAATGAATGTCTTAAATTCATACATTTTATGAACTGTGTAACACGGAACAATAATTTTATACGTGAAAATATTCAATTGTTCATATTGATGAGTACAGTCATCAATTCAATACGCATGCTTCAATGAGTTTTCTGACTAATTCCGTGCTCGTTTCAATATTTACGAAATGTGACTCAACTCAATCTAAAAATGATTCTGATCTGAGAAGATTAGCCTTTACGAGGCTAAGCTTCATCAGCTTGCACTACACATAAAGTGAGGCCAGCGGGGTTGACTATGGCCTAACCCTTCTCAACCGTACTTTAAATTGTAGAGGAGGGTCGTGCCCTGCAATGGGACGTATATGGGCTGATACAATACAATGCTCATAAAATTAACAATTTTGTAACCGATTGCCGGCTTGACATGACATTTTTATTGACTTGACTTAACGTTTGGTGTATCACGCTTGATAGCCTCTATGGCGCAGTTGGTTAGACGCCGGCTGTGAAATTAGCGGTCCCGAATTCGATCTTCGCACTAAGACAAATGTTTTTGAACTTAAAGTATTTATTTCGCATCTCGGTGTTTGTTAGACTAAAAAGTCTCCCGTAGTTCCTGATACCCACAACACAAGACTTGTATCTAAGTGTGGGGTCAGGACTATTAGTGTGATTTGGGAGTATTTATTATTATTTATTTACTATGTAAACATCCTATTTTTTACAGCACACATTGTTATCACAGACAAAACAATCTCCAATTTTCCAACGATACCTAATCACATTATTTTTTTCTTTATTTACGAATAAATAAAAAACACTTCTTTTATCCAGATTATTTATCTGCGTTGCATAATATACTATTTTACGTTTGAAACGATAAGATAAAATTCTTAAAATAATGTTTTAAAAACACCTAAGACTAGCTTTCATAAAAAGGATCACATGCAATTAATGTTTTTTTGAATAGAAATTGTAATGAGTAGGATTCGACAAAAATGTACGTATGTAACTAAATTACCACTTTATATCTTACACAGATGAACATAAGACTATTGATTAATACACTTTTATTACTACTTAATTCGATACTAAGATATGAATTCGGTTTTATCGACATCAAGTTTTTTTTCTATAGGTATCAAAGTTCAAATATATATTCCCGATTACGTATACGAGTATTTATTATGATTTACATTAGTAAATACGTAAAATGAAAGGTGTTGTGTGATCAAAGTTTTATACTAAATAAACTAGCTTGTTTATATCACCAGTAGGTATTCCGATGCATTCTCATGGCGTTTGGTACATTATACAATTAATTGGAATTGAGTTAAATCTGTATCAGCCCATATACGTCCTACTGCATGGCACGGGACTCCCCTACAATCAAGAATACGATTGAGAGGGGTTACTCCGTACAGTCCACGACACTAGCCTAGTGCGGGTTGGCGGACCTTTTAATACCATAAAATATCTTTCGAATCGCTGTGGTACGCAGGTTTCCTCACGATGTTTTCCTTCACCGTTATAGTGCGTGGTGATTGATTATCAGTACTTCGAAACGTTGGAGGCGTACCTTGGGATTTAACACGCGACCTCCGCAAACATGTTAGCAGCCGCGTCTGGTCCGTTACCAACAGGCCACCAAGCACTTTTCACAATTAAGTCAAATACACGTGAAAAATATATCACTATATGGCTATGTAGATCAACATGTAGGTCATTCGTTTTAAATATATTTTATGATATTGAATGCGCAGATTCACCAGAGTTTGCAGAATTTAGTGGGTCAAGTTCCGTTTTAATAAAATGTAGGTTTGCAACATCAGTGTTTACTGTTGGAAATGAATGCAATTGCAACATTCGTATAAATAATATTGTTTGTTAATTGTGTTTAGCAGTTTAGTTAATTATTTGTGATGAAGGCGGTAACATCGTGTATGTTCGCGGCTTTGGCTGTGGTGTACTCGGCGCCGACGGACCATGAAGCCGAGGTGAAGAAGCAACTGGACTACCTCCGGGACAAGCGGTCTCAGTACGGCGTGCAGTATGTGTCTCCATGCGCCGCCGCCTCCGCGCCCATACCAGCCTTCGCACCGTCCTACCACTACGACGTGGCACCCCACGGAAGTTACATCGTCCCTCACGTCCCTCACTACGCCTACGGAGGGCCACATTACCGATCATTGGATCCTTTGGAATCTGATCAAGAGTTATTGGGATTCTCGGACATGAACCACGTTATGGAAGAGCACATGCCGATGGCAAGGTATGGATATGCGCCGGCCCACACTGGAGGTCATATAGTAATGCCACATGGAATACCTGCCCCTCCTTCTGCATTAGGGGTGTTCCCTAACGCAAACTCTGGTGGGTGCAACGTCCCGCTACTCTTCAGCTGCTCTCCTTCGATAGTCCAGGGTCGGATGGTGGACCCACAGCCGCACGGTTTCGCAGTACCCGTCAACTCGTACCGGGACGTCGTCGACCATCACTTGGAGGCCCATGAAGATGCCACATCCCATGACCACCATTCAACGCATGAGCCCAGTCATATAAGTTTAAATAAACCATAGTTTCCGTGTAGTTTTAAGACGATTTTGTTATTATAAGTATTAAATTATTTCTTAACTGAAACTTTCGTTTTATTTTATTCCATTACACATATTTCATTTATTATGTCGTAATAGAGTTTAGATTATAAAAACTAAATTATAGAATGTTTAATTTAAACTGTCAAGATCCTTTTGTATAATTTTTTTATTGTTTTACACAACAATAGAGCTCTATTGTTCCTGTTTGCGTTAGTAAAGTGTTGGACATACTTTTTTGTAGATATACTTTTTTTTCCAAATAATGGCCTGGTTTTGTTTACATATTTCACATATTTTGCGCACTACATTTTGCTTTTGTGTATGATATATTGAATCAACGCAAGTGGTTTTTACGTTAATTGATAAAATAATTATGACCGCAATGTTTACATAATGGGCTTCCTGTGGGAAATTATACGATGATTGTTGATAAATTACTTAAAATATTTTTGTCTGAGTTATTTCATTGAGGAAAGCGGAAGGAAGCACTTCAAGAAAAGGTAGGTAGTGCCCTTGCGCTTCGCTGTCGTCTTGGCGGGGGCACTACCGTGCCCCCAGATGACTACATAAACTCATGTTGTCTCTGAAAAAATAAAGACGGGACTATAGTAGTATGTACCCATGTAGAACACAAAGTAAACTATCGGAACAATTCACTAGCGATATTTAATCATTTTGTTTCCGCGGGGAAAAAAGATTTATCGCTATCGTCTCCTGGGGTGATGTTGGTTTCACTCAACGTTGAGCTACCCGGGAAAGATGTGACCATCCGGGCGACCGTTGAGTCGAGACACTACCAAATTCCTACACTGGCATACCAACCAAAATTGTCAAGGTGGTCTTCTATAGCGTATTGGAGTGGTTCCGGGATCTTAGGCAAAGCGCCATAGCCTCGCCGGAGCCGACCTTGTGCGATGCTGCACTACGGCCCATTCCACGTATCTACGCCTCGTAGTCATTTTTGATGGCGCTAGGCAGCCCCCCGGCGTGTGCCCGCCACTACAATTACCCACACTAGACGCCTCTTACGACAGGCAGGGGATACCGTGGTGGAATTCAAAAAATAGCCCCTAGTCCACACGGCAGAAGATATAATGCCTGATTCAAACGATATACAGACTATACTTACATGCTGCTAGTAGACTAATGCCTAATATTAATTAATTTATTTATTTATACTCTTTGTTGTACGAGTACGTATCAAGTTAGATAGGAATTAGATAACAAATAAAAATTAAAATGTTACAATGATACCATGTCGCATTAAGCGATTTCTTCCTGGCAACCTTTGGATGAACAGGAATTGTTGGATTGACAAATTGGGCTTGACGTGCAACAAGAGTGATATCAAAAAAATAAACTTATTTTTCGTATTGAATTTCATTACGTGTATTGGCGTTATAAAATATATACATATTATAATAATTAATTGCCGTGACTATTACTCATAATTTTTATTTCGTTCAAATGAGTCTTTGCAGATTGTTTGATGGTTAAACTGCTAAAGTACGTGAGTTACGGAATACAACGTTGTGAGTTTGATTCCCAGGGCCTATTAGAATATATTAGACTATTGGGGCATTATAATGCGCTCTACACATCAAACCCGCCGGCCCGGCGACACAGCCCGCCGGCACAGCCCGGCGGCCTTTTATGAAAAGCATCATGTCGGCGGCAAAGGCCCACACGTGTTACCCGCCGACATGACATTTCTACAACGCAAGCGAACTGCGACGTCAACGTCATAAAATGTTCCATATTTTCGTCGAGCCGCTGCCATGTCGATGTCAAAGTTTTCCAACTTACAATGGCTGAAGCTACCGGCTCGTCGGCATGTCTTGGTATGTGAAACGAAAAGTTATCATTTAAACAAATAAATAAATATACCCAACAGTCACATACACAGTCCTGACCCCACATAAAGATCAATTAAATCTTGTGTCGTCGGTATCAGAAACTACGAGAGACGTTTCGGTCTCACAAACACTCAGACCCGAGACAAATACTTGTGAGCTTCACAAATATTTGTCTCGATGCGGGGTTCGAACCCGCGGCCTCTCGTTTCACAGCTGACGTCTAACCAACTGCCCCACGGAAGCTGCCGCTTTATAGAACGCTATCTACATTGGAAGATGATTATAGTTTATACAAAATTTTACTTGATTCAGTGCATATAATAGTAATAGTGCATATTATATAAGTGCGTGGTGGCCTGTTGGTAACGGACCAGACGTGGCTGCCTACATGTTCACGGTGGTCGCGGGTTCAAATCCCAGGGCACACCTCTGACTTTTCGGAGTCATGTGTGTATTGATAGTCAATCACTACGCACTATAACGGTGAAGGAAAACATCGTGAGAAAACCTGCATACCATAGCGATTTGTATAAATTTCTATGGTATGTAAAAGTCTGCCAACCCGCACTGGGCCAGCGTGGTGGACTATATGGCCTAACCACTCTCAATCGTACTCTCGATTGTAGAGGAGGCTCGTGCCCTGCAGTGGGTCGTGTATGGGCTGATACAGTGCATATAATAGAACTAAACAAATCGCGTATCAAGTCGTCTTATACATAATAGCTTTAGGTAAATCATCCAAAACAAATAAAATAAATAGAGAAGACTAGAATTCATAGGCACACTTGGTGCAACATGCATATGGGCCTCGGTGGCATAGTTATACTACGGTACGATTATAACGCTGAGGTCTCGGGTTCGAATCTCGGGTCGGGCAAATTGATGTTGGATTTTTCTATTCAATATCAGCCCGGTGTCTGGAATTAGTGCCCAATTTGGTGATAGGCTCGCCTCTATCATATCGTGGGCCAGAACACATAAGGCGAAACGTGGGTGTCCTGGTAGCACCTCTTTCAAGTCCTGGAAAAAAGGTGGGAGTTTATGTATGTATGTATGTATGCATAACCGACAGATATGCTCTGTTAAGAAGATCATATAGGGGTAGTTAACAGGTATGTTCCCATAGTGGATATTTTTTTAGAAGGAATATTTTTGTGGAAGCAACAGGACGATCGCTACTAGTCAACGATAATTTTTAAAATTACTAGGTTAGGTGGCACATAATATAATAAAACAATAACAATTTCAATCAAAATAAATGAGAAAGTTATTTATATTATAATAGTAGCTGAGCATGTATGCAAAAACCTATGAATATATGCAGTTGGTTGGACGCCGGCTGTGAAAAGAGAGGCCGCGGGTTCGATCCCCGCACCGAAACTAATATTTGTGTGAACCACTGCTGGTAGGTCTCTCATATGTGAGAGGCCGCCTGGGTAGGTGCCACCGCAATCTCTATTTCTTCCGCCAAACAGCAGTGTAAACGCGTTGTTGTGTTCCCGTTTGAAGGACATTGTAGCCAGCGTAACTACTGGGTATATCGCGACTTAACACCTTATTTTTCAGGATGGCGAGCGCAGTGTAATGCCAAGCATTGCTTTGTTATTCATGGCGTTGTATGATTTTACTACTATCTATGAGCGGTCGTATCGCTTCACATCAGGCGAATGGCATTCACTGCAATAAAAAAAATGTTTCGGGTCTGGGAGTTTGTGAGATCGCAAATTCTCTCGTAGTTTCTGATAGCCACGACACAAGTGACAAGATCTTAGTATGGGGTAAGGACTATGTATGTTACTGGTTGGGTGTATTTCATGTGTTTTGATGTAATAAAATATTTTACGGGGCTATAAGCGTGCTTTATATTTAATAACAAACATTAGAGGATTTTATTTAAAATGTTTAGAAAACTATTTTATTATTGAAATCAAAATAAACCCTTTTCAATCGTACAGGAAGCCCGTTATCCATCAGTGAAATGTACATATTATGTTTTATGTTGTCCCACATTTATATTCATATTAAATGAATAAAGATATTGTTTAGAGACCCCGAATTCGATTTAAGGATATTCATATATTATATCCTAAAGATATTATCGTTGTTTAACTATAGGACCAAAATATAACATTTTTGTTTAGAATGTAGGTACGTTTCCTGAAGTAATTTCGGCACAAATATTTAACCGATGTGTTGTGAGATAAAATGTGTCAGCTCAGCATTCACAGTAAGACAGTAGCGATCGGCACGGCACGTATTGTTTAATTTTCATTAAATGGGACGTTTATTAAATTCATATAAAAGCTGAGCAAGATCCATCTCGACATCAAACGAACCATCGTCGCCACACGATGGAGACACTGGTAGTGCTCACTGCACTGGTGTGTGGTGCCGTCGCAGCTCCTGCACTACAGGAACAAAAATTTCCACAATTTCAACCCACACAAGATATTGTGGACAAAATAATACCGCGTGAAAAGAAATCTCCACTAGAAAATCATGGATTTACTGATTTCACTGAAACCGGAACACCACAAGGCCATACTCCGGATTTTGAGTCGTTTGCTGAATCATCACGGAGTTTCCATTCCAAGAAACCGATAATCGTCAAGAAAAAGGTTGGATATCACTTATACCGAGATTCTGAAGAAGAAAAAGAACAGGCGACTTCCCGTGAAAGCTGTAAAGAAAGAGTCAAAGTAAAATTATGCGACGAAAAGATCACGCCAAAACCTACAGATTCCATGAAATCTACTACGATTGAAGACTTCGGTGATAATATTATGTCTGAAGATGAAATGAGGGACAGTCTAAGAATGGCGAAGGAAGCTATAGCAAACTTGGAAAGAGACCTAAAGAGAAAGGAACAAAATCCAACAACAAAAACAAACCAAAGAAAAAACGATGCGGTTGATGCTCAGATCCACAAAGATATTGATACAGCGCGACAAGTTCTCGATCATATTCATAGAAATTTTGGTGATTTGGATACAATGAGCATTCACAGAACAACTTCAAGCGATGCAGATTCATTACATAATGTTCAACTTACGATAGCAAAAACTGAAGAAGAAAGAATGGCTCAATGGAAAGAAGCCATGTTGAATATTAAAAAAAGTTCAGAACTAGCCAGGAATATTGAAGACAGTTTTAGGTCCGTAAGCCAGAATATGAATACAAATGGTTTTGATCCATCAGCAACAGCAAATATAAACGAAAATATAAATTCTCATAAAGTAAATTTTGATATGGATCCAAAAAATACTGAACTAATTGAAAATAGTTCTGGCAAGCAAAAACAATGCAGCAGCAAATTACACGAAACAAAAATGACTAAGAAAGAAGTAGACGATAATTTGATGGCAGACATGCATGGCTTCGCTTCTACGTTGGTAGAGTCAAAAGTTGAAGAAAATAATGATAAATTGTTAAGAAACGACAACCATAAATTAAATTTGGAGGAAACCGGGACCAAGAAAAATCAATTGGAACATATGAATGCAGAAGATAGTCATCCTGAACAAAGTCGAAATACTAATAGTATGTCTGGAGATGTAAAACAGCTTGATGCACCTGTTTTGGAACAAAACCAAATAAATTCAAAGAGATCAATGGAAGATGGTCAAGATATCACAGTAAATTTTGATAAAAGCGAAAAAATTACTACTAATGAAAATACATTCAACATAGATCCCATTTCATCCACAAGTCAAATGAAATCTACCGAAATAAACAAAGCTAAATCTGCAGCAGGTTGTATGGATAAGAAAGCAGAGACAAGTTTGAGCCCTGACCAAATCGGCTTAAAAACCGATGATGAATCGACAACTTTAACAAAATCAGTCTCGGATGTCGACGCTTCAAGTGATACTAGTAAAGATGTAAATGATAAGTTACAAAATAATATACCTTCTGAACAACGCCAACCCATGGATGTCATGAACACCGCCACGCACAACCAACATACGCATCAATCTAGATTTAATGAAAATGATGCAATGCCAGGTGAAAGTCAACACATCGAACACGCAGTTTTACCTTTGGAGAATTCGGAAATAAAGCATATTCAAGGAAAAATGGGTCTAGAGGACAAAACTACGACTGATAATAAATTGGACACACACCAAGATAAAGAAACATTTTCAATAAACTCAAAACCTATGCAGACAGAAATGAAATCAGTCGATATCGATAGTGTACCCACTCAGCCTTCAAGTCACGCCTTTAATATGAGATGGTCGCCCGATCAAACTAAACACATGGACCACACAATCCAAGGTAAGGGACCTAATGATTTCAGAGAAGATTTTCAAACTAGGTCTCCTTCATTAAACACACGGTTTATGAATGGTGCTCACATGATGCCATCCATGAAAGCTTCAACTCATTTCGATGCGCCAGGCGCGCACCCGCACATGCATCCATCGCAAGGGAATAGATTGCACGGGCAAATGACACACGGAAGCTCACATGGATTTGACAACACGGCTCAACCAACTAACTTTAACTCTAATATGAGAGATGCCACGGTTACCTTTGGACATGATAATAATATGCACTGGAAGCCAACACACGAGAGTGCTAGAACAGCATACGGTCCGATATCAGGTGGGGCTGGACCGAGTCCAAGTGCTGTTGGCCTGTTCCCGAATGCCAATGTGGGCGGCTGCAGCATACCATTATTGTTGAGCTGTTCTCCGCAAGTGACGTCTGGTAGCTTAGCGAAAGCTCTACCAGCCGGATACGCCTCACCGGCTTACAGAACAGAAGACGATTTCACCTTTTTCCCAAATAAGCGAGAAATCAAGAAAGCTGACGAAATTGGTGGTTCTATAGCCAACAAAATGCCTACAATTATGAAACAAAAAGCTAAAACATTCTCAGAAACTAAACAGTGACGGATATGGAGCAGAACTCGGCAACATTGATATTTAATGACTATATTATTTTAAAATATTTATATACGATAATGATAACTCCTAAACTATACATTTTATGGTGTAAGACATCACAAACTATGTAATAAAATAATTTATATCTCTATCCTATGTTACAGTATTACATACCTTGGCAGTTATTCGTTTCAATTGTAATTTTCTATTCTGCTGAACAATGTAATATGAAGCGACTTGCAAAATAAACGGCATTTCTTGAACTTGTTATTTTATTTCACTTAAGTGGGACGTGTGTATAAGTAATCATGCAATTTATTTTCACTTTCGTATCAGTTTCCGTGATAATTAGTTTAATCCTATTTGACTCTGGACAGTGCAAAGACTTAGATATCCGAGTATTGAACGATAAAAGTGAAAATATTAAACCAGTGCCTACAACAACTTTGGATCCGGCAACGGTATTTCAAGGTGATGGACCTTTAACCAATTCACACAACATCGACATAAAACAAAACGAAGTGTTAAACAATAATATTCCACTGCCGTACTCAAATTTTTACCACGTATCGCCGGACGTGTCCCGAAATGATTTCAACATGGAAGACTTTATTCCTTCGAGTAAAAGTATACCTGTGCCAATGATATGGTCTAGTGGACAGTGGCCATATGTAGAACAGCAAGGAGTCCCAGTGGCAGCAAATTCTTTTGTGCATCCTTTATATCCCACTTTGCCGGCATCAAGGATAAGTTCTCTCCCTCCAGTTGAACCAACGCATTTTCAAAACATTTTACCTTGGGAGAGAACTAACCCTAGACATGATAAAGATATGATTGAAGCAGAGAGAATACTGTTACCAAGTGACAGAGCTGCCCGGTCGAGCACCGAAGATTTTATGGCGGAATTACAGCATGATGCGATGATAAATAATATCCTACCAACGATGCCATTTCCTTTTTTGCGTGCCAGCCAGGCGCCTTACACATCGCTTCCACCGACAAGAATGGGTATAAATCCTGTAATGGCTGTGTTTCCACCGGGAACAACAAATGATTGCGCTATACCGCTTTTATTGAGTTGCACTCCGAAAATAACACGTGGTTCTTTGGAAAACAATATTTATCTGAACCATGATTATTTAGATAAATATGGAAATCAAAATGCATGGACAAATGAAGGAAAGGAAAAAGATATGAAAGCAATCGTCAAATATCCCAATAAACATGATTAGTTTGAATTTTGTAGAAAAACATATTGCTTTTGCCTTCAAAATAATGTGTTAGGTTGTATTCTTATTTTACGAGTATTGTAAACTTTGTAGATTAAATCATTTTCAATATTCATTTTGTTTTATTTACAATACATCTGTGCCCATAAATATATTATATTCCAAATGATAGATACTTAGTATTTATTATGTTTATGAATACTTATTATTTATTAAGTTCATGAAAACGTGTTAATGTTTATTTCATTATTAAATACCTAATAAAACGAAAATACATGTCAGATATGGAGTAGCGATTTTCTTCCTAGAGAAGAAAACAAGAAAAAATGTTATGTCCTATGATTTTTCGAAATATTCAAAATATTAATTAATATTTTAGGACGTTCAGTGGTAGTAACAATATATACCGAATATTATAATAGCGAAATACTACAATATTAAAGTAAACATTACATATTATCGTAGCATTTCTTGTTTAAAGTACATACATACATACATAAACTCATGCTTTTTTGGCATGGGTAGGCAGAGGTGCCGCCATGACACCCACATTTCGCCTTGTTTGTTCCGTCCCACGATGGGAAAGGAGGCGAGCCTATCGCCATATCGGGGACAAATTTCTAACTCCTGTCTGGTAATGAATCGAAAAATCCATTATCAATTTGCCCGACCGGGATTCGAACCCGAGACCTCAGCTTTGCAATCGTATCGTAGTACAATTACACCACCGAGGCAATGTTTAAAGTACATATTTTAAATTAATATCTGCTATATTTGCATACTAATAATAATCAATTCTTTCTGTAGAGTTTTCAACTTGTCCACCAGGCGAAGTGATGGGATCGAATCTTCAATGCATTACAAGACGTCGAACCACCAACACAAACGAATCTCATTGGAAGGACTACGATGATCTTAATTAACACTCAAATATCGTCTCTATTTGTCTGAGGGAATGCATAAGACCGTCGGTCTTAGTTAGGTTGTTTGATAATATTGGAAATTAAAGTAACTTACATAAATATGTAAATTAAAAACATTAATAAAATTAACAAAATTGATTTAACAACTCAAAACACTGGTTACATAAAATACTTTAACAGCTTGTGTTCGGTTCCACTCACTACATATATACACGGTCTCACTATATGCTATGAAGTTATATTAATATTTTAAGTTCCTACTTTGTTGCAGTTTAGTAAATTAATCACTTTTCTGATAAGCAGTCTGCTGTATCTGGATCTATCTCGTACTAGTTATTTTGATAAATTACGGTCAAATCATTTAATCTTTGTTGCATTTTATGAAATAAGTTATAATATTTATTAAACAAGTTATTATTGGTTTGATTCCTATAGCAAAACGTTCATTTGATCGATACTTGTATTCGTTTCAATTTAGGATATTGCATGTCCTGTTTCCTTGTAGTTTCTGATAGCCGCGACCCAAGTCACGTTCACGTATCTCAGTGTGGTTCTGGAATTAGATTGTATGCATTTGACTTTGGAGTGTAAATTGCAAGTTATCTGGTCTTGTCGCAAAAAACCGACACTGACGAGTTCGTAATACTGAATTATCGTCAAAATAGGTCAGTGCCACAGCCGTCAATGTTGAAATATCAAAGTTTTTAAAGATAAAGCTGTGGCGTGATTTAAATTCGCGGAAGGACGAGTGGCGAGCCAAATGCAGTTTCCTTCCATGTGTAATTTGTAAACACTCGACTCAACAATTTCGTGTTATGAGTTTTATTATCAGATATGACATGATATAATACCTATGATAAATTACATATCAGTATTCCTAGCTGCTAGTGTTTATATGTTCGTTTGTAATAGCAATTGATAAAGTTATTTTATTTTCATTGGCAATTACCTAGTTATAATTGTTGTTGGTACCTATTGATTTAAATTGAAGATTATCGGGGGAATTAAACCAATTAAATATCCAAATTACCTAGATTACTCATGGTTAATTAATATTTGCATGTTAAAGTAAAATTAAAGAAATTAATTCTGAGAATTCTGTTGTTTTTGTTTCCTTTCGTTACTTGGGTGTTTACGCTTTTATTGGAAAACATTAGAACAGGGTCAACATAACAACAAGGAATTCCCCAATATTTAAATATTACCTTGTTAAATCTTGAAGATGTTTTATAAAATACGGTCCTTGAGTGTAAAATCAATAATATCGAGGTTACACAAATGCAGCGGCGCCTGATCACCCGCCAGATGTACTGACGACATCAGGCGAATGACCTCCAATGCTTAGATGTAATTAGCTCGAGATAGAAGTAATTTAATTAATTAACAGAGGCCTAGCCAGCAGTGGCTGGACCCGGGTGGAAATGATGAAGATGATGAAACTAAAAGATACCTGATTAAAGAGGAAATCAATGTCTTGGGGAATGATTGACGTGCGAAAGACGTAGACATCATCACAGTTTTTTCGAGAATTCACGCAAAATATCTTGTAAACTTGTAGCTGATTCCGAAAATTCCATACGTGGAATGACGTATGCAGTCATGCCACATGCTTGATAGACAGTCGGCTTGGCACCTGGACCGTACCCGTACTGCGAAACTGACGTCACAACCACGCACTCCAGAGATAACAGTTTTTACATTTAAAAAGCGGCTTGGCAAGCTCCGAGCATCATACAAATACGAGACTGATACGGTGACGCGTGTATCTCAAGTTGTGAACAATGTCAAAGATAATTCTATTATTGGTGTTGGCGTGCGGGGTTGTGTGCTACGGAAAGCATGTGCATCCGAGGAGCATTGTGCACACAGAAGGAGAAATGACCCACGACCAGATGAATGAGCCCTTGACTTCGGATGTCGATGGAATACCCATTGTAAGTTTAATCGACTTTGTATGAGGCTTTACTGTGATTTATTTAAAAAACTATAGTTTGTTTATTCTCATGATTAGTTTTGTTTTGTTAGCGATGTTTATACTTCTTGATACAATCCTAGCAATGAGTTCTGTCTTCGTCTTAACATTTTATTAATATACTGTTTATTTTCTTCAGGATGTTATCCGAAACATGAAACCAAACCGTTTCGTACCAATTAACAGCGTGCTGTTCTTCAAGACTTACCCTCCCTGTGAGCCAGGATTTGAAAGGGACCTCATTGGAGTCTGCAGGGAAGTATGGGAGTGATACAAAATTCATCGATAGTGTCAGCAACGTCTCGAATTCAGAAACGTGTCATAGAATTAATAAAGAGACTGTAGTATGAAGCGCTGAGTATTTTGATATTTCAAGTATTTCTATTCGTAGTTTTTGCTAGAAAAATGAAACAATTTAAAATACATATTGGTAATATTTTCAAACATCAACTGTACTTCTTAGATACTATACAAATTTCATAATTCAAAAAAATACATATAAAGTTATTTTATTTATTTGAATTCTACAATAAAGCGGTTCTTTTTGTTAATATAGAAAAGTACGAATAAAATTTAACCACGTTAATAATGTTCCAAATTACATGAAATGTAGTTGTTTGTTTGGAAAATGTGATTTAAAATTGTATACGTGATATTAGTGTAAGAAGTTATTTGTGATTGGTGTCGAATACGCTTAGTATGGGTATGTGTGTATTATATTTATTTTCTTAAGGCTTAATGATAAGATTTTGTAAGAAGTTAAAATAAATGTACAGTTGCTACTTTGTAATTTCATTATTCCAGTACCTTTATTTAATAGCTTTAAAGGATACACCGATAGCTGACATAAGACTTTATTTTTAAAGAATCAGTTACATCGATAAATTATATAAATATTTACATCACAACTATTTAATTTTCCACAGAGGTACAAGTACAAAAACATGTTTTGATACAAGTACAGATTTCCAAACAACGACAAGAAAACACGACAGACTAAACGAGAATTAACATTTTGTTACACGATCACAAAAATTTACAACACTACACATTAACATTAATTTATTTTGCTTATCATTCAATTACTACTGTATAATCAAGTACATATATCTATTTAACACTTTGGAGGTGGATGACGTTCGTATGTTCATATTTGAGTTTGTTCGCCCGGTCGAATTTTCGTCTTGAAAATATTGTGTGGTGATGAACTGATAAAACGGACAGATATCATTGAAATGTGACGGATCGCGTGATAAAATTGAAGCTTCATATTTATCGTACGGTAGGTATGATAAATGAACTTTTATTTTTAGACAGGGATCAAATGTTTTTGTTTCCATAGCAAAACTACTCACAAATAGAAGAAGAATTACATGAAGAACATATGTACATACATTAAACTAATCTCTAAACTAAACAAATACAAAGACGCTACAGCTGAAATTCCCGAAAATGCAAATTGAAATCGAATTTACTCTTCTATAATAAAGATTATAAAACAGTAGATTAGATTAGTAGTAATACCCAATGGGGTATTATGGCCAGCGCACATCGAGACGGGAAGGCAAATGATTTTGCCACCGGGCAGCCGTTTGCATTCTGTGGCATTTCGGCGGCTTACCACGGCATCCCGCGACGCGACAAAAGTATGCATCGGCAGCACCTACATGTACCACCGCTTGGACCGTCTCGTCCCGCGGCGTGTCAAGTGTCCTTCGGTCGGCCACGGCACGCCGAAGGACGCTGAAGGACCTTATGCAGTAAAAGGACGGTATGCCAATACTGCAGTGCACCGCGGCATCCCGCCGAGGAATCCATTGGCGCGTTCTCCGATGCAGTGTCAAGAAATCCCGTTCGATGCCACGGTATCAATTTAAAACATTGGAATTTTAGTCGTATTCCTGCCAGATAAGTTTGAAAATCCTTTATAAAAAAACGTAATCGCTTGCCTTCCGGTTCCAGTGTGCGCAGGCAATTATTGAACAGGAAGTATTAACACAAGCAAAGGTTTATTATCCTTTTTACCTAACCCATTGTGGTCAACACAAAATCGCCCTCTTAAAATGGTTTCCATGAAGCCTTGGTAATACGAATGGGGATATGTTACCTTAAGTTTAGATTACATGAGGGAAGCCGGGGGCAGTGTGACTGCGCCGTGGCCTGAGAGGGGAGAGGGTAGCGTAGCCACCCCTCGGATCCAGGCGCCGCGCTCGCAGCAAAACGACTCCACGTTGTTCAGAGCACGCATGTATATCGTGGTCACTCCTCCTACATCATCATATACTAGTATCATACATTTATAACATAACTTAGATGTTACCGGTACTAAAATATCTAGTTGGTTACGTGTATTATTCTTGTTGGAAGTTTTAACTGCTGCGTCGTGTAGGACAGTTATTTTTTAGACCACAACATCATATTTGGCATTTTATTCTTTAGGGGCCGTTAGTTTTAAAAAAATATTTTTTGGGTAGAACAAGATTGAGTTGATATTAAGGATTGACTGATGCAGTAGCTATGGGTAAACTTGTAAGTTGGACTCGCGAGCGATGAATGAATTGTATGGCCTGCATATATGTATTTGTCTAGCCCTCGAAAACGGCGTGAGGTAGGGCCACGAAAATGAAGAATTAAACTTTGAGATAAATCAAAACGTACGAAAGATTATGGGTTATCTGTCACCGGTTTACGTAACATAATCTTTTAAAATTTAGCAGTACGAACTCAGCATACGTCATAGGTTATATATGATAAACTCGCAGTTCTCAGGCATTCTACACATTTCATCAAGCCAAATCATCGCAAATATAATTCAATTATAAACATGGAAAAAGCCACTGATTGCGCAGAAAACGGAGATACAAATTACTCTAGCCAGTCATCATGTGGTAAACATATTTGTTTACATATAGTTCAAATGACGTTTTTACATACAATGGACATTTAAAAGAACAATCCATTCACTTTGTTATTGTACTAGAAATATTTGAACGCAAATTGACAATAATTTACTTTGATTTATTCTATCTGCTTTGCACATTACCAAATAAAAAAATGTTTGGGGATACATTAGATTTATTTGTGCTGTGCCAATGGCAAATTGTTAAAGTATTATTTTATGTAATGTAATTGAATTGATAGGCCCCTTATATGCCAAACGCCGTTTTGATACGAACCATGCCATGCACCACCTTGTCTATTTCTATCGCCAAGGAAGACAATGTGATTGCATTGTACCCGATGGTAAGAGCCATTGCCCTCGATTGGCAATAAACGTATTACTTATTTCTTGCTATGTCTCACTATTAAGACGGCCTTATATTTAAGTAATCCCTTTTTAAGATAATGCAAATAAAAAAACCACATGCTGTCGATTTACCTACATCAAAATATTTATGTGAACGCGATAATGATTTATTACCACTGATTTATAATACTTATTCAACGTACGATTATAACATTATCAGCTTGTTTCGTAGTAAAAAGTACTAGAAGAAAGTATAAATTTATTTTTCCTCATCGATAGGCGAATGATTCTTAAAAGCCTACTTTTTTGTTTACGCCTTTCATTTATTTACTTGCAATATTATCTTGAACAACAGTGTTTGAAATGGACGAATTGACGAATTCAGGGAATCACAATCGCGACATGCGACTTGGTATATTATCAGCTGAAATCTGACCTTATGGATCAGTGGCGCTAGCCGATTATATTATCGTTTTGATTATCTATAGCGCAAACATCATCTGATTCATGGTTTTTGTTTACATTTTTATTGTTGTGGTAGGTAGGCTGGCAGTAGTCCGACTTTTCACAACCGCTCTTGGAATTTTGCAATCTTAATGGCAACATTTCTATACCTAAGCCACTGCTTCTTCTTCTTCAAATACTCAATATAGAAAATAACACAGGATACTATTTAATTCGAATCGTCAATAAAGACAATGCATTTCTATACCATTATATAGGCGAAGTGGAAATCATCATGATTGGTGATTACTATTTTGGACTCGCTTTGGAAACGAATGTTACTGAGCGCTAAATTCCTGCCAATATCGGCCAACTTCTGTAAAGAGTAATTGTTCGACTCACCAATGATGATGAGCTGCGTGCCGAGGTAGGCGAGTGCGTGGCCATGTCTCGGCATCGACATCTCCGTCTCCAGCTTCCACTGGCGATCCTTCCAGTCCCACGCGTCTATCGCGCCCACGCTGCTGGCTGTCTTCTCCTGTTATATTAAATACATAGCCTAGAGAGATTTAGGGTATGTGCCTGCTAACACGTAGCATACTTGTGCTATTAACATATAGGGCTAAATTATTTCTTGCATGAATTACTGAGGAACGATGCCTATAAGACAGTTCCGCTACCGACCGCAAATTAAAAAAAAGTGACATTTTCTTAACACAGTGTTCAACTATTTAGTAGGTCACCATTCGTATTATGGTTTTAGCGGCAGAGTATATGCTGGTCACTGTGATCGTTTTGTATTTAACCGAAAGTTTAAAATATTATTTTCTAAAATTGCGAATTTGCGTTCGGACGCAATTTTAGATTGTTATGATCCATCTTCTAAAACATATCTATTGCTAACAAAAATATTCATTTATCTACCGTAATTTCGGAAAAAAATGATTTTGATTTTTCAACTACTGGTTAGGTATTAGAAAACTAGCAATAAGTCTATTTTTCTAGTAATTCGGGTAAACTACCCGAATTACTAGAAAAATAGACTACTTCACAAACTATCGTAAATCATTGAATTTATTTACCTTCTCAGATACTTTCCCGGCGCCGCCGATAATGTACAGTTTATCGTTCATTGCGAACAGCGTAGCAAAACATCTTGGGAAACGCAAACTGTGTATTTCAGTCCATCTGCGTATTATCAAGATATTTTGGTAAAATCATTAGGAATTCCGATTATAAACTAGTTCTTGGTAGTGAACATTGTAAATAAGTTGTAATACTATAAACACGCACATCGGAATATTTCCTTATCAATTTTAAAGTGCGGTAAGTACTTTAAAATCTGACGAGTTTGATTATTTTGAAGATTCTCCACCCACTGTGATAGATATAAAATCACTGAACTGTGTTTATTGCAAAACATGAAACTGGTACCTTTACAAAGTATGCGAAACACCATTAAGATGAGTCAACTTATAAATCATTCACAAGACAAGGATTTTTCAAAAACTGTGTTTCTAACTAGTTGTTTTAAACGTGTGTTTCCAAAAAAATTACATGTCTTAGTGTATGCTGCGGCAGACAAATATACAAAAGTCTTTTCAACTGTGATGCGTGTTTCCCTAAATATTTATTGAATTATTAAATACAACTTTCAACAAACATTTAATCTTCTGTTTAGGCTCAGTTGTATCAATTAACTTTCACCGTACCTGTGACTATAATCAAGTGAATTCCAAATATTTGAGATGCTAAACTCCATAGCGCTAACATCATTAGTTAGTAGTAGTTATACAGTTTTTTTTATTGCATAAGTCCGGCAAACGAGCAAAGAGGTAACTATTAACTTCATGGTTAAGTACTTTTTTTGTATTGCCGTTGTAGACATCGAGCTAGCGGCCTGCTTAATGGTGAGCGGCTAGTGGCTACCGCTGCTCATGGACTCTACAATTCCAGGGGCACAGACAAGCCGCTGCCTACCGGTTTGGTGCGAAATCCCTTAGTGTTCAATACTAACTCGTTAGTCTTGGAGTTATAGCACTCGACGATCTTGCAGACGGGCCGCTTCTTCTCGCCGGTCATGCCGCCCGCCACCCAGATGTAGTCGCGGTACTTGGCGCACGCGACCGCCATGCGCGCCACGCCCATCGAGCGCACCTCGCTCCACGACCCCGACTTCGGGTCGAACCGCTCCACCGAGCGGAGCACCCTGGGTGAAGTTTTTACAAAGCATTGTTTATGTGTATAGGAAAGATTTTCGCGCTACGCGCACTGTGAGCAATTAAATCATATACAACCCTGATGGTACGGTTTCAATTCCATAAAGCTATTCCTATACCGTTAGTAAAACAAAAAATACATTGTTATCTTATATCTTTAAATGAGCAATTCTTGTATATATATATGTATATATATAATTGGAATCTCGGAATCGGCTCCAACGATTTTCATGAAATTTAGTATATAGGGGGTTTCGGGGGCGATAAATCGATCTAGCTAGGAATCATTTTTAGAAAATCTCATTTTGTTCGTGTTTTATCGATGAAAAATATGACTCTTCCTGACATCTATTGGCGAATAATAATACTATTTTTTGTGAGCGATAAAGTTATTTTAGAAAATGACATTTTATTCGTATTTTATCGATCGTTTTTAAACTGAAAAATATGAGTCTTCCTGACATCTATTGGCGAATAATAATACTATTTTTTGTGAGCAATAAAGTTATTCCAGCAGATGGCGTTGTTAAGTAACACGAAGTCAATGAGTGTTTGCTTTGAGGTTAGACTAAGAAAATCAATTGTTTATTTATATTATTTGTGTTTTCTTAATGCACGTGTTCACTTAAAAATGCCTAAACGATCTTGGAAAAAAACGCTTATAAACAATCTAACTTCACGAAACCGCAACTCGTCTCAAGAACACCTAGAAGAGCATCGGCATTAAACTGATCAGGATTCTCAAACTTCTCACAGTGAAGACTCATTTCAAGGATACCGTCATGAAAATCAGGTTTCTGCTCGTCCCACACGTGCTGCTAAAGTAAGATGCTTGCAAAATTTGACTGACATTACACGAGCAGAAAGGTCTTATGATTTAGATGTTTCACGAGAGCGTGCGGCCCAACGTGTAGCTAATGAAAATAACGATAATATCCAAAAAACACAATTTGTAAAAAAAAAATAATACCGAGCAAAGCTCGGTCATCCAGGAACTTGTATTATGATTTACAATCAGCATGCAGCCATAAATACACAATGTATTAAATTAAAAAGGAGTTATTTGCTGATTTGGTATAATTATATTATTTGATGGTTAGTCATAAAATGTCACGGAATACGCGGCGTGACGTAAAACATAACAAATATTTATTGAGTTGTTCATTGTTGTCGTCATATTTCTGACCGGCGCGGACGCGGGAATTCACACATACGTGACTTATGACAGCGTCCATCGGAATATTTTTTATGTAACATGTTTTCGTAATACCGCTAATAATTATGAATAAATTTTGTTTAGTCGTTTAAACCTAATGGTTTAGACATTTTTACGACAACTCAATAGTATGGTTCAAAAATATTGC
The DNA here is from genome assembly GCA_033459515.1 of Theretra japonica. NCBI lineage: Eukaryota > Metazoa > Arthropoda > Insecta > Lepidoptera > Sphingidae > Theretra > Theretra japonica. The sequence continues at coordinate 4,843,972 of CM065936.1, forward strand.
CTTCAATTTACAAGATTTTCTAGAAAAACTAGTAATAATAACATAAAAAATATGATATAGTCAAAATACAGGGTTTGGTTTTACATAATTTCAATAAAAAGTATTTAAATACAACTATGACTAAAGAATAAAAATATCCTTACTTGCCCTTCTTGTCTTGTCCGCCAATCGCGTACAGCGCCATCTTGTGAACGACAAGTCCGAAGTTCTTCCTCGGTACGGCCAGGCCGGACTCGCTGTACCACGACCTGGTGACTGGCTCGTAGCTCCACACTGTAGACACCACCACTGACTTTCCACGAACATCGTCATCTCGAGGGTCTGCTCCTCCTGATGTAATGATAATGATGTTTTTTTGAAGAGGTAGAGTCATATTGTAGTAACTTGGAACTACAGTAGGACTAAGTACTACATACAGTTTTTTTTTATTGTATAGGTCCGGCAAACGAGCAAAGAGGTAACCTGATGATAACTGATTACTGCTGCCTATGAACATCCACAAAGCTTCGATCATAGATGTGAAGCCGGCCCATTAAATCGGGAACAGATTGGAAAGGAAAAACCATGGGAAGAGGAAAGGGGTATTGGACATTCGGCAATCTCACTTGCCGAACGAAACGCGACGGTAAAGCTGTCGCGTCAATTTCCTGTAGTAACGCCCCGGACGAGCATGCACATGTTGACATGACGACTGACACTATCACCACAGCGTGGCTCTATCACTGCAGCGTGGCTCTACCACTACCTCGTCACTCTACCACGACTACACTATAGTATGGCTTTGCTGTTTACTTGAGTCCGACTGCTGAGCGCCTCATATCACCTTCATCCATTCTTAATTTTTTTCTTCCCGTGCCTATCCAATTTTAAAAGTCCGCAAATAGTCCAAGCTTTGGAGTTGATATTTATGGTTGGCGGTTATTATTTGCCATTAGGTAAGCTGTTATCAAAGACGTGTGCCATAATGTTAAGGACGGGAGTACGTATTCGTCTGTATGTGCTCGTACTATAGCATATTGTTAATAAGGAACAAATACTTCTGCGCACTTTGTATATACTTACTTAACAATCAAAATCACTTACAATGAAGTATCATTTCTGTGTAGTGTTTTGGAGCCTTTATCTTATTGTTTAATTTATAAATCAAGGTAATATTATTAAGGCCTATTCATTGTTGTTTATACATGTACTTGTACTAGATAATACAGCTCTCAGAATCATAATACTATTACTGCACTAGATTTATCATCGATTAATAGCAATATAGTGGTCTAGAAGTCAAATCAAATAATCTTACGAGACAATGATAAGCTCCTATGAGTTTGATAATAATTCCTACAAGTTAACACAAGTACGTTCAAGATAGTCCTTTCTTAATGGATATAATCAGAAGGTTGATAGTATTTGGAATTGTAGCACTGAAACTCTTTTTCAAAATTCAAGCTGCCATAATTAGCACCTACTCCTTTATTAACACTTGATTCACCTTGAAAAGTCTATCCAATTGTTCAATATAATTATTCTATAAATCAATATTTATGTTGTTTTATTTTAAATCAATATTTACCGACAAGATATACACGTCCTCGCAAAAATGCAACTGAGTGGTGATGTCGTGGTTCTGGCAGATCTCCGACGTACTCCCATATGTTCGTTACCGGATCAAATCTATACCAACAGTTATTCAAAACATTACCCATGTTAATTATAACTACAATTTCACACAAATTATATTATGATACATTTAAAAGTCCAAACTAAAAAATGTTAGGTTTTATGAAATTCAAAGTAATTATAGGGGGTTAAGGTTGCAGGAGGTCACTGGATTCAGGTCGCTTCCAACAGGTCGATGTGGAGATCCTTGGGGGAGGCCTATGTTCAGCAGTGGACTTCCTGTGGCTGAAGAGAGAGATAGAGAAGTGATTATGGAACCAAATCTAAAGGAAAACTACGAAATAAAGCCAGGTAAGCACTAAGCATTCACGTTTCGGTGCAAGCCAGATATATCGGGCTTGCGCCATTCAACCCGGACTTAACTAGTCTAAGTTTACGAGTACCTATAAATGTCTTTGCCAGTATTTTTCCCCCCACCGTAAGCCGTGTGAGGGTCAATGCCGCCAAACACTAAGACCGTTTCCCTCTCCCAGTTGAACAGGGAGCCTTCAGCTATGTACTTCTTGTTCGATGGGCCGAGAATAGACGTTGATAGCTTGTTCCTGGGAAGTATAATTATAGATATCGAATGATAGTAATTAAATAATGGTGGTAGAGTTTCCACACTACTCTGTGAACATGGGGCTTCGACCGCAGCAACAGCCGTAGTTATGGCTAATACAGTTGTATTGATTGGCGAGTCTTGTGACAGGTAATTTATTTAGAAGGTATTGTAATGATACTCTGGCGCAATTTGCTGAACTAGAACACAATAATGTTTCTAATATTTAACATAAACCTTACGTTAAAAAAAAGCATTATAGGTTACATTGTTCTTCTCATTTATTCAATGAGATTTGAGACCAAATAATACTAACTTTAGCCTTTCACCATTTTACATTAATTCCTTTAGTTATATTAATCTTCAAGCATCATTTACTCCCTTGCTCCTGGAGACTATATATAGATTAATAGAACCGTTGACAAGAATAATACTGGAATTCTACTAAGAATTTATGCAACCAGCTCCAACTAACATGTTAACCCTGGCGAGCGACTCCTTGGACTGGTTGAAGAGCGATATCCGCGGGCTGTGGAAGTTGTTCTGCGAGAGCGGCGCGGCGGCGTGGGCGTGCTCGGTGCGTGACGCGTTGCTCGTCGTCTGCGGCCGCGGCGCCGGCGACGCTGCCGCCGACCTGGGTTTAACACTAAAACCTCTGTTACTCACTGTCACTAATGCCTAAATACAAGCTATTTTCTAAATCAGCTATATCTTAACCATAAAAGTATTTGTTTGTAATCAGATAAAAGCCAATGTCTTTTAGCATGACCCAAACTGAGCTGACAATACTATTAACCTAAAATAACTCCCAAAAAAGTAAGCAAATTAAGTTGTTATTGGATTTATTTTCATCAATAATATAATAATAAATAAAAAATAAAAATAATATTGGTATAGCAAATGATTTTAAAGATAAAGAGATACAATTGCTTCTAATCATCTGCAACTTATAATAGTTTTGTCAAAACCTATATGATCTTGATCAATACCTTTGGGATTCTGCTAAAGCTGCCGTAGCAGCTGCTAAATACGATGCCGCTACACTATGTCTCCTCTCTTCTGTCTTGCCTGCGTATAGATTCTGGAAATAAATCGAGTTTGATATCGTTGTGCAGTTTTGGCTCTACCATAAGTAAATAATTCCAATCTATCTCTATGATCATTGAAATCGTTTTAATATTTACTTTCTCCGTGACACTGGTGTCCGCGCTGCCACTGCTAGTTTCACTGTTAGTAGTGTTCAAATCAGAATCCTTTTCAGGAAGATCGAACATTGGATCTTGCTTTTTAGTCGGTGCCTAGAAAATTGTAACAGCAAAATTAAACTTCTATAACAACTCAAATGAAAATTACAAAGAAAACTACTAATAATACTAAATATATATTTATATATGTATTTATGTTATTTGTTATGTATGTATGTTATGTCTGTGTATGTGTTTCGGCATGTTGTTTTTTTCTGTGTACAATACAGATTTAAATAAATACGCTTAGAACTAAGAAATAAAGTGTTCTGTTTGAGTCACTCTCTTTCTCTCTTCAGCCATAGGAAGTCCACTACTGAACATAGGCCTCCCGCAAGGATCTTCATATTGATCTGATAGAAGCGGCCTACATCTAGCGACTTTTTGCAACCTAAAATAGGTCGTCCGTCTACTTTGTAGGCGGGCGTCAAACACTGCGGTTGCCTGTACCTGGCCCCTAGTCCAGAACCTTTCGGCCCCAACGGCCATCAGTTTGAGTCACTATGAATTAAATATTTACTATAGAAAAATGAAAAACAATATTTTTACCGCTTCTGATTCGACAGTGCACATGTGGATTTGTTGAATTTTCCTACGTTGCGCCTGCAGACTTTGTAATTGTTGCTTCTGTAGCTCTAATTGTCTTCTTTGCTCCTAGTTTTAAACAGTGTAATTAAACAAATAAATACAGTCACATACATAGTCGGTAGTCCTGACCCCACACTAAGATCGAGTCTTGTGTCGTGGGTATCAAGAACTACGAGTCATTTAATCAACTATTATCTAACGTCTTACTACACGGGTTGCTTTTAAGATTTAATGTTAAGCATAGAATTTAAAAAAATAAAAGATTGAATCAAAATTCCACAGTAATTTATAAAAAATCGAAATTGTAATAAAAATCCATGGGAATGGGATTCATGAAAATTCTACATTATATTAAAATTCAAGTGGAATAGAATTTGGCCAAACGAGAAATTAAAATAACTGAAACGGAAACGGAAACTGAATTATTTTAAGTAAAGGAGATATGTAAGCCGAAATCACCAATTTTGTCAATAATTTAATAGCTAGTAATTTGAAAAATATTTGTTATAAAGAGAATAAAATAATTTTGTGCGCATTTTTCTAAATATTCAAAATATTAATTCGGCTCGTCGTAATCAGTTGCGGACGGCAGGTACATATTATACATTTACCTCAAAATGTTTTTGATGTTTGTCGACATCGGGACTCCTTCTACGGTCGCACAACACTGGCATTTCTATCTCCACCGGAGATCTTATTGGCGATGGCGATTGGGTTCCTTCTTTAACCTGATGCGTGTAGAAATATTATTAATTTCAATTTGGATTATAATAAAGACCGTATGTATATTTTTATAGGAGAAAAAGATGAACTATTTTTGCTTAAGGTTAATGGAAGTGTAAGCAAAGGCGGTTAAAAATCCTGAAGATTATGACCTACCTTTCTCCGGGTCTCAAAGAATTCGCTCATGGTAGGAAAGGACTTGTCCTTATCTCCTGCCAGACCTTTCAGTGTAGCCGGTAAAGGGAAGTCCATTTTAGGTCTCCGCATGTCCATTTTATCGTTGTCCATACAGCGTAAGCTGCCTGAAAATGATTCAATAAATCGTCAATACAAACGATGATTCGCTATTATATGTATATATATATATATATAAGATATAAGATTAGTTTTCGTAGGACTATGATCAGCTGCCGACACACATGAATAAATGTACCCAACAGTAACATACATGTGGTCAAAGATGATGAAAATAACAGATTTTTACCTGCTGCATTATTTTAAGCGATTATAAATTTATAAATACACCCAACAGCCACATGTATCCTGACCCCACATTAAGTTCAATTAAGTCTTGAGTCGTGGTTTCAGAAACTACGCGAGACTATTCGGTCGCACGAAAACCCAGACCCGAGACAAATAGTTGTGGGTTTCACAAATATAAGTCTCGGTGCAGGGATCGAACCCGCAGCCTCTAGTTTCACAGCCGACGACGTCTAACCAACTGCGCCACGGAGACTGTCATGATTGTATTACATAACATGTTTGTTTGACATTATTACTTAAGTAATACATCTATACTGTACCAGCCCACATATGTCCCACTGCGGGGCACGGGCCTCCTCTACTATCGAGAGTACGATTGAGAGTGGTTAGGCCATATGGTCCACCACGCTGGTCTAGTGCGGGTTGGCAGACTTTTACATACCATAAACAATTATACAAATCGCTATGGTATGCAGGTTTCCTTATGATGTATTCCTTCACCGTGCATGGTGATTGACTTCCTATACAAACATGACTCCCGAAAAATCAGAGGTGTGCCCCGGGATTTGAACCCGCGACTACCGTGAACAAGTAGGCAGCCGCGTCTGGTCCGTTACCAACAGGTAACCACGCACTTTTAACTTATACATACATACTGCACCTGGATTTATTTATACACATTACACAATAAACTTTAATTATATTAGCCGTTTTTATATTCATTTTCCTTAAGACATCTGACACTGTTGTGTTGTCGATAAGGACAAATGGTATGTATGAACATTTTATATCCCATAATGTCATACATATAATTGTTAATAGAGAGGATTTTAGTACTGTTAGTGCCCCGGACGACTTTATTAGACTATCCAGGAGAGATGTGGTTTCAGAAACTCTTATCTGCTGTTCAAATCTGTTGAAAAAACTGAAGAAATGGTAGGGTTCAAGGGGTTTCAGCTAGTTTGCGTCACCAACTCCCTTGGCGGTTGTCGGACGTCGAATAAGCCTCTTCCTTACTAGCAAAGAGCGGGTCGTCTGGTTAATTTACATCAATTGCAAATACATAACACTTAACATCGACAAAGTTAACATTACAGCGTGAGACACAGATAACATAGAAGGGGAAAACTTGCCTCGAACTAAATGATTCTACAAAATTATCTTCTTTAAGTAACATAAAAAGGTTAGAAAAATAGAAAAATTAACAACTATACATCACAAACATGTTTTTGTGACATAAACTTCACATATGGCGCCTAAACTATGTTTAATATTCTATAAATTAAGGAAATGACAGATATAATTTTTACTTAAGCTTTTTGTAACGTTGATGTAAACAATTCAATAATTTAACAAACGTAATGTTTTCTTCGAAAAAATCTTTTTATGTAATACTTTAATATTTCGAGATGTTTCAAAGAATCTTTTAAGTGGTCATGACGCATCGAACAATAGTTTGGTGCAGGGGTTCCCAAACATTTTCAATTCGCGGCGCAGCTACATATCTACAATTTCGTCTTGGCGCCCTAAACAATTTAGTCGTCGAAACTCGAAATGGATATTTACAATGATACTAGTTAGGTAGAGAGATACAACATTTAAATTAAGAAAGAAAGAGAGAGAGAGAATTCCGTCACGGCTCCCTCCTTCACTTTCTATAGCGCACCAGGCCATCACGGCGCACAGTTTGAGCACCCCTGGTTTGACGGGATAGTAAATCTGTTGGTATATTTACCTGGCATGTCGTCATTTCTCCGAGGCGGTTGCATCATAGCCATCTGTTGGTACATCTGCTCTTTCGGTACCATGAACTGTTCCAAATATTTCAGAAAATCTTTGTACGTTACATGATTCTGTAAATAGTAGGTTATTTAAATATTTGTGGTAATCAATAGATTATGTTTTGGACTGGCTTAGGGATTTATTATTCACGTGTAAATTGTAATGTATGCCTGTTATTATTAACATCGAAGTATATGTTTACGTGGTATCTTTTTGAGATGCATGTGTTTTAATACCATATAATTAATTCTTTACTTTATAAAATGATCATCAGGATCGAATAGTATTGAATCATTGGGCAGTAAAAATAATGTTATCTTTAAATAATATTTCTATTATTTAAAAAAATGCTTCTTTGTAACTAAACTTTTTTTTCTTTGTGATGTTTGCGCATATATTTGATTTGTAATTAATGAAACGTCATAAGTATACATACATAAGTATATATACATAAGTCTTAGTAAGCAAAACTGTTGCTAAATATAGTGCAGCTTTTAACTCACGTATAAGGAAACAAGGACTTTAGGTCATATTTGACTGGAGTATGTCCCTAATCCGATGATGTCATCACTCGTCATACACAGATTTCCCAAGCAAAATGAGACGAATTTAAGTGACCCGTCAACACGTCAAAAAGTCTTAACATGAAGTCACGAAGAAAAAATCTTAACCTAGCGTGAAGAGGCATCTCAGCGTGCTGGCATGATTATATCGAATGGTATGAGACTGCCGTCTGATGCCATTCGATACTCTATCTGGATTTCCCACCAGGACTTACCATTAGCATTTACTACCAGGTGCAATGCCAGGTGCAATGCCAATGGTGCAAACCCAGAAAAAAAAACATGAGAGCGAATGATTGTAAATAAAACAATAATGTTCTCTTTTTCTTTGCTTATTGGATGATATTTGCTTTTAGGTTTTAACGTATTCAAATCGTAATTTGGTTCATCATCATCCTACTCAACTGTCTCGTCCTCGGTGGCGTAGTTGTACTACGGTACGATTACAAAGCTAAAGTTTCGGGTTTGAATCCGGGGTCGGGCAAAGTAAAGATATGGCAATAGGCTCGCCCCCTATCACATCGTGGGACGGAACATATGAGACGAAATGTACGTGTCACGGAAGCCCGTCTGCTTACACTTTCCAGGAAAAAGGCGTGAGTTTATGTACAGTATGTGTGTATCATGCTACTCAATTTTAACGCAAAATAAACAGATGATCGATAATAAGAGGATCTTATACTTCATATATAACTTCTAATCAAACCCTTACAATAGTACGTTAAAAGTAGTAACAAACCTTTTCTTCCCCAATCCAATTCCTCTCGGCGGGCTCGGAGAGTCCCAAAACATCTATCCAGTGGTAATAATTCTTGGAATTGTTGCCGTACCAGTACTTTATTATCACGTAACTGTAAATTGTGTACATGCTCTTATACGCATAGTTTCAAATCAAAACACGAATGGAATTAACACGAGTGTCACTCTTCTGAGAAACCAGGCGCGTAGACAAACATAGAACGTCTCCATTTTCCCTTATTAGGGTGGGATCAAAATAACTCAAGGTTTTTCTCTGTGCTGTGGTAAACTACGTCATCTTTGGGAAATTTCGGTGTTTCTTGGATCCCGTCATTACATAGGACAAACCGTAAAACACTTTTCCTACAGCGGCGATCCTGGTTAAGATTTTAGGATTTAACCACAAATCTAAATACATTTTATGGCGATATAGATTTTTAGAATTATTAATATGAACACTTATTTTGTTCTTTTATAACTTATTGTTTTGATATCATCTACTAATCGTAAAGCGTGGTTTTCCTAAATTGTACGTAGGGAGTCCATTTATTTACAAAATAATAGATGATGTCTGCATTATATTATCCAAATGGCATACTTTTGTACTAACGACTATTTATATTACTTCTGGTAACTCCAGAATGCTTCCATTACTTTGTAACGAAATAACTCATGCCAAGTTTCGGCAACGGTCTGGTTGTTTTAGGTACATTAATAAACTGATCTGTTATACTTAGATTAAGACAAACACAAAGCAAGAGTCTTGCCAAAAATGAAAAATTTTAATTCTGTCGAAAGCCATAAAAATTATTGAATAGAACAACCAGATTAAATAAAAAAAATATATTTCATTTAACAAAAAAAACCAAGCCTTCAATTTTGGCATGATAACTTTTGAATTAGGTTGGTTGCTTTAACCCATACTAAAATATGGTGGACTTCTAAATACAGGTGTTCCCTATATTTGTTTTTTCCCTCGCCCACGTCCCAAGAAGTACGTAATTAGTCATTATTTGTTTATAAATTGAATGTTATTTCAGCGTCGGCAAATTTAGTTATTTTATAATTCTCGGTGTCGTCATAATTATTTATATCCTTACACGAGTAAAATACGTAAACGATGTATCTATGGCGGTCCTCAACAATAATAAACTAACAATTATAGCTAATGAAATGTCTAACTTGGCATGTTCACATTGTGTATTTTACTTTAATGCGCTTGTCTTGTCTGACATAATATTGTTGATTTAATGGAAATAATTAGATTTAATGAATACATATTTTGATAATAAAATTTACGCATAATCCTCATGACAACACAATATTGTTATTATGTCTGTTAAATGTTTGTGAAATGTTAAAATATTTGTATGGAAGTGCCAAAATTTAGGTAAATAAATTTTTCGATTGTTAATATATGTTTAGTGACAGTACAAATATCAGCTCCATCTACATTAGTGGAATACCCTCTGACGCTACGTTCAAAATAAATGGCGCATTTTTCAACTGCGAGTCTTATTCTGAAAACCTTGAACGCATAGGATTGGGTAAATCCATTTACGTAGGTGATTCGATCTTTAGGCGCATACATTATCGTGAAACGTATTGAGTCGTGTACGTAAGCATTAATAATTGGGGGGTTAATGTCACTCGCGTCCGTAGGCTTTGACTCTAGTTTCCCTACACGTGACCCCTGGGTAGTGCCAAATGAGTGACACAGTTCGCGGTGGTAGGATGTATATCCGCCCGGGTAGCGACCACCATCAACGTGGCGTAAATACCGCCATAGTGATCCCCGCAGGGGGTTCGCGTTCCGGGATCAGCCCGTTTTCCGCCGGTTTCTCGAGGGGCTTGAGTCCGGGCATGAGGTTGCACCCTGTGGGTATTTTCGGTTCGTTGTCGGTGGGAGGAGTGTTGACCCGTCGGCCAGGGAGACCCGTAGAAACGGTTGTCCGCTGGCCGCCCGCGGTACAGTACAGGGGCCCAATTGTGGCTAACCACCACGAGAGGCTGCCTCACCATGCCGCGCATAATCTTGGGTGGGTCCGTCGTGCCGGTTGGTGACCGGATGTGGGGTCCCGGCGGCCCATCCCGGGAGGGTACGGGGGCCCTTCCGTCCGGCGGATCAATTCGCCTCCTATCGACTCTTTCGTCCCGGTACCCATTCGGTCTTCTTAGTGCCCGAACTCAAGTCTCTCGATGCTTCTTCACCAAACCCATCCCGAACCCATGACAGTGCAAATCAAGAGAGCAGGTCCTTCAGCGGTGCATAACCCCACCACCGCGTTCACTATGGAGTTCGCCAACATCCGCGGACTCCATACGAACCTCAATGCCGTCCACCACCATCTCGAGACGGCCCGGCCTGCTTTGCTCTTCTTGACGGAGACGCAGATTCGTTGTCCGGCTGACAATTCCTACTTGCTGTACCCCGGTTATTCGCTTGAAGAAAACTTCAAGCCTAAAGCCGGGGTATGCTTGTATGTTCGGTCGGACGTCTGCTGTCGCCGTTTGCGCTGCATGGAGGACCCTTCCTTCTCCGCTCTGTGGGTGCACGTGGATCTTGGTTCCCTGAGCCGCATCTACGTGTGCCTCTACAGGTCGCACAATGGGGATGATGAGACGACTCGGCTGTTCAGGTACCTTAGCCGGGCGACAGATGACGCGCAGGTGCAGTTCCCGTCAGCCGAAATGGTGGTCTTGGGGGATTTCAACGCACATCACGAGTTGTGGTTGGGCTCCTCTAAGACTGATCATGCTGGCAGGGCTGCCCATGCATTCGCTCTGACTCATGACTTGACACAACTGGTAAACCAGCCCACCAGGATCCCGGATGTGGCGAGTCATGCGCCTTCACTGCTGGACCTTCTGCTGGCGAGTCACCCGGCCGGGTATCGTGTGACAGTTAGTGCGCCTTTGGGCACCTCCGATCACTGCCTGGTCGGGTCGTCAGTACCGTTCGCTTCACCTCCACGTCCCGTGCAGGTTAAGCGAAGGGTCTGGCACTACTCGTCGGCGGATTGGGATGGTATGCGGGAATATTTCGCATCCATCCCTTGGCGGCAGCGCTGCTTTGAGGGCAAAGATCCTTCAGCGAGTGCCAACGCTATTGCTGGCGAGATCAGTCTAGGTATGGAATACTACATTCCTTCCTCTGAGATCGCCAGTAAGGGCCGTGGACGCTCCTGGTTCAATCGTGCATGCGCCGTTGCTGTCGGCGACAAGCAAGCGGCGTATCGCGCTTGGATCAGGGGTCGCGCCAAGAAGGATCCCAATATCAGCTCCCTCAAGGAAGCTTATAACCGAGCCACCAAGGCCTGCAGGAAGGCCTACGTTAGAGCGGATGCCCAGCGCGTTTGTAGCATTGGGCGTGCATTGGCCAATCACCCAACTAGCAGTCGTGCTTATTGGAGTTTGGCCAGGGCCGTCCAGTCTAACTTCTGCCGTCCTACATTGCCACCACTGAAGTACCCGGAAGGATCACTGGCTCATAAGCCGCAAGAGAAAGCCACCTTACTGGCAAATCTTTTTGCGGCTAATTCCCGCCTCGAGGACCGTGGTTCCCAGACGCCGCCCACGCTGCCTGATTGCGGTTTCTCAATGGCTGATATTCGCATCAGGCAGTGTGATGTGCGGCGTGAGCTACGATCCCTCGATGTCCGGAAAGCCAGTGGTCCGGATGGAATACCGGCGGTGGTTTTAAGGGCTTGTGCAGCGGAGCTGTCTCCTGCACTGACACGCCTCTACCGAGCGTCTTACCGCACAGGTGTTGTGCCGGAATCTTGGAGGGAGGCCAATGTGCAACCGATCCCCAAAAAGGGTGATCGGTCAGACCCTACCAATTATCGCCCTATCGCTATCACCTCAGTGATGTGCAAAGTCATGGAGCGGATCATAAACGCTCAATTGGTCCGCTACCTGGAGGATCACTCGTTGATCAGTGACAGACAATACGGTTTCCGTCACAACCGATCAACGGGTGATCTTCTAGCGTTTGTCCTGCATCGCTGGGGTGAAGCGATTGACCGGCGTGGCGAGGCTCTTGCTGTGAGCCTCGACATAGCCAAGGCGTTTGATAGGGTCTGGCACCGTGGTCTTCTCTCCAAGCTTCCGGCATACGGTCTGCCCGGCAACTTGTGTTCGTGGATTTCTGGCTTTCTGCATGGGCGTAGAATGCGTGTTGTCGTTGACGGACACGCTTCGGCGCTCATGTCGGTAAATGCCGGAGTTCCACAGGGCTCGGTACTGTCGCCCACCCTGTTTATTCTGCATATCAATGATATGTTGTCGCTCGGCAACATTCATTGCTATGCAGATGACAGCACGGTTCATGGGCGATACTGCTATGGGCACCCAGGTTGCCGTGACGGCACTGTGAGCGGGCGCGAAGATCTTGTCATTGAGCTCAACCGGTCCTTGGATCTCATTTCTACATGGGGTTCCAGGAATATGGTTGAGTTCAATGCCAGGAAAACCCAGGTGTGTGCGTTCACGTGCAAAAAATCCCCGTTCTCTCCCCTCCCCAATCTTCAGGGTATTCCCCTCTCAATGCGGAATGACCTGAGTATCCTTGGTGTGGATATCCGCTGTGATCTTAATCCAAGGAATCACATCGAGGGCGTAATATCTGCCACATCGCGCAGGGTCGGAATCCTGAACAAGGTGCGTCGGTTTTTCACGCCCGGTCAACTATACCGCTTGTATAAAGCGCAGGTTCGGCCGGGTATGGAATACTGTTCGCACCTCTGGGATGGATCCGCCCAGTATTTACTCGATGCCTTGGATGGCTTGCAGCGGCGGGCCATCCGCATTGTAAATGATGCAGACGTTACGAGCAACTTAGAGTCGCTACAGTTGCGGAGGGATGTTGCCTCTCTAAGCGTGTTCTACCGTCTGTATCACGGTGAATGCTCTGAGGAATTGTTTAGTTTGATCCCCTCCTCTCCTTTCCTTAACAGAACCACGCGTGCTGGCTTGCGAAGCCACAGCTTGACGGTTCAAACCATCTCGGCGCGAACAAAAAAGTTCGCAAATTCTTTTTTGTGCCGCACTGTGAAGCTGTGGAATTGTTTGCCGTCACACGTGTTCCCTCCTTCCTATAATCCTGGGTCCTTCCGCCGTAGTGTGAAGAAGCATCTCAGCAGGCCGGCATAATTGTGTCGAATGGCATGGGACCGCCGTCTGATGCCATTCGATACTCTGTCTGGACGGCATTTGCGCTTAACATCAGGTGCAGTGCAGTCATCATGCCGTGCCAGAATAAAAAAAAAAAAAAAAAAAAAAAAAAAAAAAAAAAAAAAAAAAAACATTATGTCCGCTCGTACACCTGCGACAAGTTTTTTTATTTGTAAACGGTATAACATTATTCAATTTCTTGTAACTCAAGTCAATATTATAAGAGCAACGGATTGACCGATATTTCTTCGCATGGATTTGGCTAATATTACGGAAGTATCAGCCTTAAACCATAATCCATTTAATGATTTATGAAAACCATTATTGTGTGCTTGCACGATCATTAATATCTTGTGGTTTACCTCAGCAATATCCTTAGCAACTTACGAACCTGTAATTATCTCTATAATTACTCACGCGAGTCCGTCATCAACCATTTGTTGCACTTCAGCTTCATTGACAATCTCTAATACTTCGGAGTTGTCTGGGTTCCGCTTGATATCAACGAGTTGCCAGGGAGATATGAGTCCGAAGCGTACACATCGCATCACGTCTACCGCTAGCCGCCGACGCTCCGGCCAGTCCCCGTACAACCACCTCACTCCCGCCATCAGGACTTCGATCTCACTAGGATTTTAAGAAATGCCAAAAATAAATAACTATTTCAAAGCGCAAGTAAAGGTAAAACGATAAATTAAAGATCTTTGTTTTAAATTCAGTTACAGTATATTTGAATAAACGAATATGAAATATCATACATATTTTAATTATAGAGCATTATCTTAACGTAAATTGAATAAAAATATGTGAGGGAAACTCATTTGTATAAAATCTTCAAGCATAATTATTATAAAATCTAATAAATTCAAGCAACAAAAAGTTGATTCAATAATGAAACTATTTAACTATATTTTACCCTTTGCAGAAACCAGTAGTCTAAACAAGGCTAGATAATGCTGCCGTAGCGTTGTAAAAGCTATTTCAAGATAACACACTCCTTGTTTACAATGTTATTGGTATATTTGGACAACTAAAATATTAACTATTGTTGGGCAATCACGCTGTGACGCATCAATTCACAAGACAACATACATTTTAACAAACGTGATTACAAGTGGAATTTGCTTATAGCTATCTAAAAAAAGTGTTAATCAACATTGTTTATCGATCGTTCATTTACACGTCGAATGGAAGATAACAGCATATTAATTAATCTTTGCAGAAACTATTAAGGCTCAGCTAATATATGTGAACAAATGACGGAGAGCATGGTCTTTTTATGAGAGGAGGTGAAGATCAAGGGCAACGTACATACATAAAGGCATTTAACATAGGAAGATTTTACGAATTATCACTAGATAGTATAAAACAATATCGCTTCCCGCTGTCAGTCTGTCCTTGTGTATGCTTAGATCTTTGAAACTAAAAACTACGCAATGGGTTGTGATTCGTTTTAATAGATAGAGTGATTCAAGAGGAAGGTTTATATGTATAATACATATACAGGGTAACCCAGTTTGTACGAAAAATAGAATTAGTACAATATAAAGCTATAAAGCAAACACCTCATATATATGTTTTATAAAATGTTACAATGAAACTAACCTTGTGACTGATATGTAATTGGACTTTAGGAATGTCATGACCTCTTCCGCTTCAAGATCGAGGAAATCTTTTGAAGCGACTAACGGCAGAAAGAACCGCATAACTCGAGGTACCTGCAAAGATTACTTTAAATTAATACCATCAATGAAAACCGAAAATATTGTGGTAAACATAAATGGTACCATCAAATCCATAACAGGACTCATTCCTTTTAATCTAGCTTCCCTGAACAAAGCAAATGCTGTGTCTTCGGTAAACAGATCCTCGTTGACGATGAACGACCAACATTGGTCTTCTAGGTCTGCAATCAATCAAACATTCCTATCAGATTGAGTAATTGGCGCCGTTACTTCGCTTGACTTATCTTTGATTTAAAAGTATGTATTATCAAGACTCAACGCGTCACGCCTAGTATCATATGTGTATTACACATTGCAATTGAATTTTTGTTTTCTCTTTACTGGTAAATAATAATAAATGCAATTCAGTTTAATAGCTTCATTGAAATCGCATTTTTATCAACGCCGAAATAAAGATTTCGGATCACTTTTGTTGTTTTAATTGAGCTGTGTTTATCGTTGTTTAAAATCAAAGAATCAGTGATTATGGCGTATTTCACTACGGTGCATAAAACCAGGTAAAAATAGTTTCCATAATTTTACCTTGCACCGATATATTAAATTATTTTGCAATTTGTTTGTATTTACAGTTTTGTAATCAATCTACTTTGTTAAAAAAAGTTTTTTTTTACAGCGTAGGTCCGGCAAATGAGTAAGTAGGTCACCTGATACTAAGTGATCACTGCCGCCCATGAACATCCACAACGCTTGGTACATGGATGTATTGCTGGGCCATCAGATCGGGAGGGGAGCGGGTAGGGAAAAGGATACGAAGAGGAAAGGGGTATTGGGTATCCGGTAGTCTCATTCGCCGAACGAAACGCAATAGTGTGGTTGTCGTTTCACGTCGATCTCCTGTGAGGCAATGGTATCACCCCGGACGAGCCTGCCCATTCACGCCGAGTCATGGCTGACCACAGCGTGGTTCTACCACTTCTAGTTGAAGTAATTGGGTGGTAATTCAGAACAAAACTTAGTCGTGAAGATATTTGTTTTATATGCATTAATATGAATTAATTCTATAGTAAGAGAATGACGCAACGATTGTAAAATCGGTAAATATTTACTGCACACGAAGATTAGGATCAGATTGTACGATTTGGGTATATTTGCGCTTTCGTTAATACCTTTGATACACAAATACTGCGCCGCACAAAACAAATCCAGAATATTTTCTCGCTTTAGAACCTTATTGCTTTCATTACCGTTAAATATCATCCATTCGTATAACATTTGAAATGCCTGTGGCGTTACGTTTGCCTACAAAGAAAATAAAGTTTAATATATATTTTTTGATAAATAAATAATGCATGATTCGCATACATTTCTATGCTTACAGGTGACAATTCTATCTCGTGAAAGGTATTCATGTCGAAAAATGTAGAGTACACTTGCAAAACCACGTGGTGACAGTGAAATTCTTCATCGCCAATATGTACTACCGTATCCGTATTTCTGGAAATGTAATTTATCAAACATATAAATATTATTATTCGTTGATAGAATTCTACGTGATATAGGAATTCTTGTAAATATGGTAAATGTTTTTAATCAGATTAAGTGTAAACATGGGTTTATTTATACCGCTCATAATGGTATGTATACACGTTGTGAGCGTAATAAATATTGGTGATAAGTTTACTGATTACCGAACTAGATGATATAGTATACCATACAATATGACATTATTGTTAATCAAACAATGTCAGGAAATAAGAGTTATGAATGATTTTATTGCTAAGAGAAGTCTAACAAAAAATGTTTGGCCAATTCATATACATAGAATTCACGATATAATCAAATGGAGCTGCACGATAAAGACGAAAATAGAAATTATAATAATGCCAGTATGTCTAATAGTTCAATTCTAATAGTATAGTAATTCTATAGTATCAATTCTATTGTTTGCACCACACTTACATGTAGTTATGTATCCTCCGGTACAACTCTTGGAACATGTCTTGTTTCTTCGGCAGTTGTACACGCATCCAATCTATGGGTCCTGCTGAAGTATAGCCCAGACTGACTAGATCCTTCCCTTTGTCTTCTCTAATACTCGGTACTTTAGTTTTCTGCAGTCGTTCATTGCCATAGTTGTTCTTCGTTTGAAAGTTCACGACTTCCTTAGGACCAAACTGAAGTCTTGGGTCGGAGTGTTCATTATCCTTGTGACGAAATTGATAACATTAGTAATAGAAATAAATCTTTATTTACAATTATATTGTATTGTACAAACATTTTGTGATAGTTCATCGTCGGGGTCCTCAGTCGTTTTACCTTCAAATTTCACTTTTACTTTTGCCTGTGTCGGGTCGGCTAACAAAACACCAACTGTTGATGATTGGAATACTACCTGAAAAGGAAATATGTCAAAGAAGAAAACAGCATCGTCTTTATTAGACTCACGTGTAGAGCAATGATTATTTACTTGATTTGACTGGACTTTCAGGTTTCCGCTTGGAGTAGATTTAAATGGAAAAGCTGCACCTCTTTGGAAATTTAGTTGATCTCCGCTACTGATACTGGAAAAAGCATCAGCCATATTAATGTTTTTATTACCTATCATTAATATTTCAGGAACCATAAAACTTTACCTTGAATTATCTGCACCAGATGAAATGTTCGGATCTAAAGCATTCCTTTGAATGTTGTGGATGTAATCTGAAGCGAGCTTCGAGGCATATGTTTCAGGTGCCATTTCTTCTTTCTTACACCTTATAATAGGTTAAGTCACACCAGGTACATTAAAATGGAAATTAATACGGATACTGGATATATAAGTAAGGTACTTACTTCCCTCTATAATTAGTAGACATGTATGGTTTGTGAGCTAAATTCTCAGTGTAATGCGCATCACCCGAACAGTTGCAAAATGCCCTCTTTGACCTTATTTCCGGAGCGCGCAACGCAGAATATTTAGAGAAATCGAAATCTGAAATAGCAAGTGCTTAAATTGATTATATTAATAACATTAAAGCATTATTTATAGTAAAATGAATCTATGTCATATTCTAGACATTAATTTTCAATACGTATCAAGGGCCTTAATAAATATGTTGAAAAATGCACGCATACGTATTTATTTATGTTCAGAAAATATAGACAATATATTGAACCATTTAATTTATTACTATGTATAAAATGTTGCCTGCCTTTACCTAGATAAACCTTTTATCTGTCCTTTAAATAATATTTTAAACATAAGCTAGTGTAATTAATTGTACATAACTACATATTACATACACAAGTCTGATTCGTGACAACTGGCGAGGGTATGTTGGACACGATTATCTATACATATAATAAATTTGTAACCGATCGATGTCTGTACATGGAAGATAAATGAGAAAAACTGATATGGGGGGCTATATTAACGTAATAGAACTCAAAACAATTATTTTTATAATGTTTATGCGGTTGTGCGCGATGAACTCAGAAATGGCTTAATGGATTTCGATTAAATTTGCTATGGAGGTAGCTGACACCCTGGATTAACACTTAGGCTACTTTTTTGTACTCAAATGGATGGGATGGGACTGGATTACATATCTTGATTTAGAATGAGCCGGGACAAGGCGGGATATAACGAGACAGGACAGAATGGGATTTCGTTTATAAAGATAACCACGCAAATCGAGTTGCGGGGAGAAGCTAGTGTAAAAATAAATTTCATCTCTACCGTTTACATATTCTATTTAACTAAATATTTTATATTTGCTACAAAAACTACAAATGGTCACTCACGTAAATCACTCGGACTCGTGTTCAGCTCTGACAGGGAACTACTCCTATGCAGCTTAGGCTTAATTGTTATGCAATACTGTTCGTAAATATTACCGTAAGGTCTAAACCGCCGTTTTGGTGAACTGGAATAGAGACTAAATATAGCAATATTAAACTTATTGGCTTAATAACGCCATGGATATGGGGCATTTTAAAAAGCATTAGTGACATCATCAAGCGAGATGGACCTCAATACATTGATACATAAAAGTATTATTTAAAAACTTTGAAGGATATCAAATATAACGAATAATTTCGTATTGTATTTACGCTATGATGTGCGATCGAAACGATATGACGAATCAAGACTTCAAACAAACGTAGATTGGTGTGTTATTGAAATAAAATTTATTGCAATTCTTGATGATCATAAGTTATAATTAAATTAACTATTGAATAATGATGTACATGAATAATGAATTGTCTTGCATAAGGACGTTTCCGAGTGTGATCGGTGAAATACCAAAACGCCCAAGGTGTATTCGTGGATGATCTAATTATAGTACAATAGTGGGGATTCTTTTTTCCCTGTACATACGGCCCACGTTTACATGGAACCGATGCAACGTACATTTTTGTGCAACGGAACAGCTTATGATGTCACAATTAAACTCCATGCTCACGTCAACTTTTTGGGAAAATATTCAGTATTAATATTAAAAACAACCAATAAGAATTCTGAGAATCACAGGAAATGGATTGGTGTAGAAGCCAGTGTTGAGTGTAGTACCTAGTAATTTTTATAGACTATGACAAAGTGGGACTTAAGGTATTCTAATGTGAAGCAAGCTTAAAAGGCCCATGGTGTTTTACAGATACAAAAAGTATCACAATGTGGATACCGAATCTGGCAATTCTATACTAAGAAACGCATAGTTAACAATTTGCGCCTGTCAGCACTGACTACCAATGAGACGCTTTACAAAACACTCTTTTCTACCTAGCGTTATCGCCGCCTATGCCAGGGTCCTTTTTACGAATGTTTTCCATTTCGCCCGGTCTTTAGCATGATCGATTATAAGACCTATAGAAACAATGATATCATAAATATACTGGCAGGTTCCATAAGGTTTTCCCTATTTGCGACACAAGTGTCGATACTCGATGATTAATATTTAGGAGTAATGCTATTAAACTTAACACGATAAGGAGCTTATCGGTATATTTGTCTGTATTGAGTATTGTATCGTGGGCCATTCTGCATTTATATGACTTCCTTCCCGCATCTCAAAGGGACTTTAGCAGTATTCTAAAAAACTGATACTAGTCATAATAAAATTTTGATTGATGAATGTGGAAGAAGCGAAAGTAGTATGTCAGGATCGAGCAAAGTGGCGATCCATAGTCTCTGCCTACCCCTATGGGATACAGGCGTGACGATTATGTATGTATGTATGTAGTCATAATATTTGTGTCAAGTCATTACTGTTTACAAAATAAGTCTGGTTAAGGCACACCGAGGCAGATCTCAGAAGAGATGACGCGATAGAGACAGGTGGAAGGAGTTGAGGAAGACTTTGCCCATCAGTGGGACAATATGGTTTAAAAATGCACAATGTCCACAGCTTAAATGCTTGTAAGTGACAATACATTTTCCGCGGATTATACTTATAATATTTGGCAGGTAAGAGCAACTTTCGGAATGTTAGAATGTTGACAAAATAAATTGGTAACTAATTGTGGAAAAAAGTTTATTTATTTTATTTCTTACTTCTTTTCGTGTAGAATTTTGATATATACATATAACGGAGCAGGTCTAATATCTGAGTTGGCCGTCTAGCCCACTCGTCGTGCGTTGCCCAAAACTTTTTTTTGCTCACAAAAAGGGCACTAACAAGGGTTTTGGACAAAATGTTAAATGGAGTAAATATTTTTGCATGCAGTTCGTAATTGTTTTAACTTAAATAGATTAAAAATGATGTCCATGTCTAGCATATCGGGGAATCCCATCGTGCAAATATTGTAAATATTAAATAGCAGATACTCATAACTATAAAACATCATCACCATAAAATACTATGAGTAAACATTTATACACCTTTATGATTTACATGCCATAAAATCCTAAAGCAATGTCAGAATATTGTAATCAATAACTTCTGCATTCATGTAATTATTTCACTACAAGTACATGTGTTTGTCACTAAAAAAAAATTAGTCATAGTTATAACCCCAGTCCTTATTTTAATATATTACAACATGCCGAATTCGCAATTTATAATGGTAACTATAACTCGTACGGTATTTATATTAATTAATGTTGGTTCGTCACAGGGCTTCTGTGAAATTTTTGACGCATATGTAACGAAAGACACGGTAACAATTAGTATAAAATACACTGTAGAAACAATGGCTACTTACTCCGGTTTATTATGTGCGTTTGTGTTGTACCTTGCATTTGACTCAGCTTCTGCACTATTTACCTGAAGACAGTTGAGAGAGTCAAGTATTTGTTAAAATCAATATAAACTGCTCAAGATGAAAATTGTGTTGGCTTCGTTGATCGCACTGGTTATGGCGGTAGGTGATTTTAATCTATTTTCTAATGTATTATTGACTTTTTCAAACGTAGTGGAAATATAATTGATTTGCACCAAAACATTTGCTGGTCACATAGATAATTGTAATTTTTAACAACAATTTTACCCCTGCCCGGAGTATACTGTTTCATTTCATAAATTATTGCAATTAAAGTCAAGTTTTGCCACCCAAGGCTAAATAGGATTCATTACATGAATCTCAGTTATACGAGTATATTTTCATCTTATTTGATTTGCAACTAAACCAGTGACAGAATAAATAAGATACAACTGCGAGTAATTCTGTGCCGCCTGAAGTGTGTTACTTACATACTGCTGATTGTTATATACATTAGTTATCTATGAATCTATTTATACCTTTAGAGGTATGCCCTTTTTTAATTTTCCTAATAGTTTAATGGCCTGTCCCAACCGATTTTTGAAAAATATTCAAAGTATACTCACTTTTTCCAAACTCAAACTCTTCTGCATTTCAAATTCACTGAAACAATAAAATAGGAAGATATTCCATATTGCGAATATAATTGTTTTTAAGTTTAATATAAATTCCCAAGACTCGTTAAAAATTTTTGACAGTTGATGTTTGTGTCGTGTTAAAAAATTTGCCAACATCAAATAAATTCCAAACAAGGATATGACATTGTCACTGCATGAACTAAATTCGTAGACAGAGTATTCAAACTAAAACTTAGATCTTTTTGGAGATTTTTTGATGACATCTATTAAATTTTACCGGCAAAACCTATGGCCGAGTTTGGCGGGAAAATCGTAGAAATTATATATAGCTCTCGTTTACTTTTGTAATTTACTGTGTTTGTTTTTGTAATTTACTGCATTCTGTTTTATTGCATAAAATAGAAGGTATCTTATCAATACAGTCCTGTAAAAGTGCACAAGTGGAGTGGAGGTTAAGTAAGAGTGTTTTATGTGATTAATTCGATGTTTTCGATGGGCTCTATCAAATGTTTTGGTAAGGTTGCCTTCCCCTTACTAAATGACATGGGGAATTCCATGGACCTGACAACTGACGGACAATGACAGACGATGGGCTATATTTGACCGCTTGCGTCCAAATTGGGCAAATTTGGCAAAAAATATTACACTAAGAATGGCTATATACACAAACCATGCGCAGCCATAACAGAAAAAACCTATTGGCAAATATATATTTTTTAATTATGTCAAACTACATATGTACAAGGGTGTGGTGCTGTACAGCCTTAAGATTATTTAAATTTCATCAATTGTAAAAATATTTTGTACATAATTAATACATTTTATGGTATTGTTGTGTAATTACATTTGTATAACAGTAAAATATTATATCAATATAGTCGCAAAATATAATGTTATTTTTGTAACAGCCCGATTAGTATAATGGTAGCTAGACATAATTCTTTATGTAAAAGTGGTTATTACTTTTGCCTTTGTAGCTATGCGCATATTCATCGTATTAGGTATTCAGTGTACCGCAAGCAAGGTAACCATAAAACAATATGTAATATGTATAAGTATATATGCCAAGTGAAGCCAACAAAATGATTTTGTGGTACTTTAGTACTTCATAGCTAAATTTAGGTTTCACCTGAGTGGCCACACAAGGGTGCACACTGCACACATTCCATTTGTATAAATATTTCAACTGTATTAATAATCAAATATGGCTCGCTTTGATGATGAAGTGAACACAGCAAGGGTACTGTTTACCTGAATTACCTGTATATTTTTTTTTCATATACCTAATTATAATGATCTAATATTACATAACTTAGGTAATTTATATTACATGTATTTCATATTTGTATAGGTTTCCTCACAATATTTTCCTTTACTGTTCACATGGGTTATAATTAATAATTAATACGTAGATAGATTGAAAAAGTCAAAGTCATGAATCCGCGGCCTCCGTCTTTTAATTAGAAGTCCTTTCTCAATATCTGAACCACTCGTTAAAACTAAAAATCAACTTTACATATTTTTCTATTTTAGTGTTTGATCCTCCATTTATTGATATATTGTAAACATATATGTATGTATATTTTTACAGCAATTAACCCGTACGAGTCCAATAGACCCGGGAGCATCGATAGCAGTCCCCGCACACATGGGGTTAGACGTGCCTTCTGTGAACCAAACGGCAGTTAAAAACGAACCAAGCTTCAGGAACTTCATCCAAGCGCCGGATAACTGTCCGCCAAACACTCGGTTGTCCGCTGACGGTGTTTGTCGCGAAGTATGGTGATTTCCGAATACGACAGTTTTTGGCCAAATAAATGACGTGTGCTTAAACCTAAATTTTCTTTTGTTTAATTTCCTTCAGTGGTAGAAAGTAAATTCGAAGAGCTAGAGCCACATTGTTGTGCAATAAATTGACGCTAAGGGCTTTGATGTTGTGTCCCGTACAGTTAGTGAGATGGCCGGAAGCCCAATAGCCTCTTCCTTGTCATTCTTTCCTTCCTTTTCTATCCTATTTTGAGAGGAATTTCCCGGGTGGCAGTAATAGCTTACCTTTAGGTGAGTCCTTTGCCAAAACTATGCAATTAAAACCTTTATGATCAACCCTGCATTGTTGCACATTTTTCAAAGACATAATCCTGGATCACAAAAATCCAAATTCGGTGAAATATCTGTAGTTAATACAATTAGTAATTTGTTTGTGCACTGATGAACTTCCAAACATCAGTCTGTATTTTGCTTTAGAATTATAGATAATCGAAATATATATTTTTTTTATTGCAATGAATGCCATTCGCCTGATGGTAAGCTATTCGACCGCTCATGGACAGAAGTAAAACCAAACAGATCCATGAATTACAAAGCACCGTTTGACAGTTTACTGCGCTCGCCATCCTGAGACATAAGGTGTTAAGGCTCATTATGGCCTGTAGTTACTCTGGCTATAATATCATTCAAACTGGAACACGACAATGCGTTTACACAGGTATTTAAACCAATTTATTACTCAAATAATATCTAAAAAAACATAGTGTAGCCATACCACCGTTTCGGAACGTGTACTTCCTTTAGGAAGTAGGAACATCATACCGTTTTTTTTTAAGTTGGTACTTCATTTATAACTGATTATCGCTCACGCAGTTTGGGTGCTAATCATAAATCATGTTATATCCGTTTATATTGAGAACGGTAATTCCAAGCGCGTCCAAATCCGGATTTCAAGCGCGTCATTGTCACAAAGCTTTCGCGACCACATCCGCGCTTCGGCTAATTGACTTGTACAAAACGCAAAAATGTGACTGTCGTGTCCTTACACACCCTCATTTGCATAGTGTGTCGTAGATTTGTTATCGGTTTTCCAATAAACAGCTTATATCGTTGTTGCTGCGCAGTATGGGATATCTCAACGTGACATCCTGTTTACACGAGGCACACGAAAGTAAACAACGTTTGGTAGTGCAATATTATTACAAAGAGATTTTCAGTGTTTACAGCAGTTCCAGTTCTTACATTTCGCTATTATATTTGATAGAAACTTAGAATATATTAAGGAAAATTGTAGTAGAGATTTTTAAGTGTAGCTTTTTTTTGCAACTACAATTTATGACCGATATCAAGTCTGCGACCGAAAACAACTTTTTTGTTGCAATTTTTTACTTATCGTCGTATTTAGGTAATAAATACATCGTTTTCCTAAAATGATAATGTACACCTTTTTATTTTTAAAGATGCAGTGGTACGCAACGGTTTCAATTATAATTTTAGCAAAAACTAGGGATTTACCATCCAAACACGAGGAAATTTAAAAAACTGCAAAAAATAGCCTGTCGCTTTTTTTGAGAAAACTTTAGGTGCATTGTGTCTGTAATCACTAAAACTACCAATTGGCTTCGTTTTAGATAGCAGTCTTGATATACTCTGTATGTATATTAGGTATATATATGAGTGAATGCGAATGAAATATATATAAGTTTCAGAGAGTCTTCGTTTATAAGAGTTCAGAAAGCTCGCATCCAAATTGAGACAGCACTTTTGTAAAAATGTTGTTATTGCAGTGTATTTAATCATTTTACCTTAAACAGGGATCAATTATATAAAGTACTATTCTGAGTAGATGCCTATGGAATTAGTAAGGATGAAAATGTTAGTCATATACGAAAATACGATGCCAACCGGCAAAATCTGCGTTAGACGCCACCCACTTGGAAAATAATATTTTGCAGACTGTCGTATACAGGCTACTTTTAGCACGTTAGTATGGAAAATGGAATATATTTGGCAAGAGCCTATATTCACAAGTGGGTTTCCCGTCGCTCAAGATAGAGATGATAACGATAATGTAATTAAAATGACGTCATTTTATTACATTATTACACGACGTCATTTTATTATGTATTCAATTACTACAGATAAGTTGTGATTATTTTTTTTACTATTTTTGGTAATTACAACAATTTATTTCATAGCTGTATAATACTGATACCAGACTGGGCACTATTTGGTATGTACTGTATCAGCCCTCAATGTTTGTGACTACAACCGATTTTTCGATTGAGAGATCTTAGGCCGTTTGGTCAGTACTATGATGAAAATTTCTTCCCATAATGTCCTCACATTATGTCTACCTACAAGTAAAGGCAGACAGGAATATTTGACATAGACGTCACATCACAACCATATCAAGGGGCCTTAGTGTTCCCAGAAAGGAAATGACACTCCACAATATTTATCAATATTTTCTAAGGAAGCCGTATCAATCCAATAATATGGATTGTCAAGTAGTAAATTAGTCATAGAAAAACATTTTTTATCAATGGGGTGTGTGTCTACTTCGATAAGCGGCATATCGATACCTGGAAATATCTAGCGATATTCGTAAAGGGGAAAATTTTGTCGGTATATAATGACACGCCGGCCGGCGTCTGCTTCAGTTAACTCGTGAGCCTAAACGCGAACGTGCGTAACAACTGTTGTGATTTTATTACATTAAAAACACATTTAATGTGAGTACAATTTTATATTCTTCCTTTTTTTGTGTTGTTTTACGAACCTACCTCTTCTCATCTTTGATCGCCTTGGGAATTGGGATCATTGATTTAAAGTATGTCAGGCGCTAAATCGACGTAAACAGAATTTTAAAGTGTAAATTAATAGATAACTAAAATTTAATATGTTAGAGTTCCCTAATTTAAAAGGATATAATTTATTTTAGGCCTATCAAAAGACCGCATCAAAAATTTAATTAAAAAAAAATACGACCACTTTTTTTTTACTTTCTCCTGAGTAGTTTTAGTTTATTAATCAAATTAAAGAGATCCGTCTGGCATCTGTCTACGCTTAATGAGCGTAAACTAAACCCAAATTTAAAAATCCTTCTCATTTATCTAGAAGGACGGTTTATATCTTTCCGTAGGACTATATTATGTTACAATAGATGTGATATAATACAATCTAAAGAATTATAAAAAAACTCAACAATGTCATTGAACTTTGGCTTGGGCCTTCAAGTGTCGTATAAACAGTTTTTGTCAGTAGACCAGTCACAGAGCACTTCATTATGTTCTGAGGTTAGCCTTCGTGAAATTCCTCGTCGTATATATTTTTTGTCTTGCTGCATAGTGGAAGATTTTTTGTGTTTGTATAACACTTTTTATTTGTAGTAATTTATCAAGTGAGTTCCTGATTTTCCGCTCTTTTTATTACTTAGTCATATTATTATATAAGTAAAATATTGTGACAGAAATGAAGTACCTATTTATTTATAATTAAGAGTACATATCGCCCTAAAGGTACTGTTTGCCCAACAAAATCAAGTGAAATTGAACATACATATTTCTATACATATGAGCTAATGGCAGGACTCCTTACAAACATTTTTTATAAAAATAATTCATTTACACGTATTGGACTGCGAAGTAATTGATGATTCATGGTAGTCTCGAAGGACTTGTTTATCAGGAGTTTTTACGAGACGTAAACAATTCTTCACATTCATTAATGTAATTATCATCGATGTAATGGTAAATGTTTACTTCACGGAACTTTTGTTACTAGTGATAATATGTTTGTCAAATTATCGGACATTGTACAAGGACGAAGACCAGTAGTACCGATATGTAGAAAAATATTTGCCGTAGCTCCAAATTACATTAATATAGAACAGGCATTATCCATAACACCGGATAATTTGAACATATTGCAAGCATAAAATCAGTGATCGTGTCTTACATAAAACTATTTTATGATGTCGTGCAATCAAGGTCGTAATTTATTCAAGTTTTTGCTCATGACTTGACGACCGTCCATTTTAATAGCAATTAATGAATATAATATTGTTGTTTACAGAATGGCCGACAGCGACGCTATTGTCTTCCCTGATGAGGTCGAGGCGGTGAAAGATGCTGTGAAAGCCGAACAGAAGGTTGAGGATGGCGACACCAACACAGTAGAGCAGCCAGAGGAGTTGCCAAATATCTCTCTTCGAAACATGATCACGGCGCCCAGCAACTGCCCGGCCGGACAACAGATGGGCGCTGACGGCGTCTGCAGAGTCGTCTTCTAAAGATCTATTATTAAATTATTTATAAGGGATTTTATTAATAATGTTTGTAAGAGTTTACGTCAATCAGTATTATAGTTCTCTAATTGGTATTCGTCCGTTTCGGCTCACTATGTAAATAAATATAAGTAATGTTTACATTTGTTTTTGATTCTTTGGTTCGGGCAAATTAAAACACAATATATTTCTAATAATTAACGATCATTTACTTTAAAATATTCATTATAATTACACAATAATCACCTAAATCTGTGACAATCAAAACATAATGGCTAAGATAATAAAAAATTAAATTTTTCTGTTGCTATATTAATCATTGTGTAGTAAAATATTATTGATATTCGTCTACAAAAATTATAAATAACCGAGTGTTGCGTAAGTTTTAACAAATGGAGCGTCACTTTCACAGGAATTCCTGAAACAGAAAATATTACGTCAACATTTTTTAAGCAGTGGAGGTCTCTCATAAAGTCGTTTGTTACAGTTGGTCATTCAAATTATTTGTAAAAATATTTAGGTAATACATATCGATAGCAAATGCGATAAAATATGACATAATCACCACTACAACGTATTTTTTAAGTTGACATTATCAATTAGGAATTTATCATTTGATCAAACGCGAAAGGAATTTTCAACGCAGTCTTATGCGCGTTATATCTTCGCACCTAGTTTATTTAGTTCAAATAAATATTGCCACAAATAAATGACTAGTCAATATTGTAAACAATAATAAGAGAACGGTATAGTGATGGTCGAGTGAAACTGGGATTCCATTCGTTTAAGGCCCATGCCATAATTAATTCTTGCTAATATTAAGAACAAAAAATATCTATCGACTCAGTTCTATTCCTACTTAAAGAACAAAGTATGGGTGTTTCCAATGACGTCACATATCGTAGTTTGATTCTGAATATCCAGAGATGTGTGCTTTATGAATGAATCTCGCGACTACAGTCTTGATAGTTCACATCTGATCCGTTGCCAACAGGCCACCATGCATTTATTTATTTATGAGACTTCTGAACGAACCGAGATACACTGACAAACACATGTGCATACAAACTTAAAACGTTAATGAACTAGACATAAATCCCACCCCAATTTATTTATTATATAATTACACTGCCTCATACTTCATAGCTGAATTACAATAGGTCATGAATAATATTGTTGAAACGGATTCCTACAGCAATTGTATTGACCGCAATCGGTTGTTATCCGATACAATAAACCAGCAGCTATAAAAGATTATATTATTATGAGTCATGAGATGTGTATATAAAAAATATTTTCATGCGTAAATATATCTTACCTTCTATTCTAAAAAAATATCTAATAAAGCTCTATTAACTTATTCACATACTACAGAAAACACAAACCAGAAACATTATTTGTATAGTATTTCAGGGATAATAGTAGAGCAAAAACAAGAGATTAAAAAAACACTATAATTATTCATCAATCATAAGATGTAAGTTTGACAAATAGCTTGGTTTTAAAGTTAAGAATAAAGTAATTGGTGCCTAACCCTCTAAGATGCCTACTGTAGAAAGCAGTTTGATCGGGTTGACGGATTGTGCGAAAATCGTCGTGCATAGATAATAATATACATAGATATTGGTAAGTGAACATGCATATTGCATTTACGCCAGTGTAGTAAGTTTATTTATAAATATTTGCACGCCTTCGACTGCTAGGTCGATCAACAAAATATGTTTATTATTTATTTTATTTAATCCATTGATTTAATATCATTTCGAATAACCTGATATTAGAAGATAATCGATAGTAATAATAGTGAGAAAATAAATCATCCAACAGTCACACACACGGCCCTGAGTTCACACTGACATAAAAATCTTGTGTCAAGGGTACCAGAAGTACGGGAGTCATTTCGGTTTCAACATCAAAACTCGAAGCTCATAATTTTGTATCTCACTATCATTGCTCTTAGTGCCGGATTCAAACCCGCAGTCTCTGTTCTTACAGTTAACGCGACGTTTTAATTTATTGTTTTAAGAAAGCCGTCTTGCACATATATAATATATACGTACATAACAACTTTTTACCAGGAACCTCAATCAGGTTCAATCAGGTCAGTAATTTGAGTGAAAGCTAACAGGTGGGTTCCTACGATGTTCACGGTTAGTATGAAATAAATATTTGCCTTGACCAGGACTTCTCAAACTACGTCGCGACGGCCTGGCGCGTGGCAGCATAGTCCCAGGG
This sequence comes from Theretra japonica, assembly GCA_033459515.1. Taxonomy (NCBI): domain Eukaryota; kingdom Metazoa; phylum Arthropoda; class Insecta; order Lepidoptera; family Sphingidae; genus Theretra; species Theretra japonica. The sequence goes on from CM065936.1 coordinate 4,874,276, forward strand.
GCGTCGCATGTCGATGCTACTGAGTCGAGCGAGCCAAAGAGGAGCCCTGTTTTGGGAAGCTTTGCTCAGATAAGCAAACACATTCTTCCCATTCTTCAGACGACCTGGTAAAGGTCGCGGGACGTCGCTGGATGCAGGCTGCTTCCAACAGGTCACTGTGGAAATCATTGGGAGAGGCCTATGTTCAGCAGTGGACTTCTTTTGGCTGATGGATTGCATTGGATTCTTCCCATTATCAGTTAACCAAAATTAAAATATATTTTTTTCCTAATTTTTCTTTTATTCTTTTTTTGCTAATATTTTTTTTATGTTCGATAAGTGTTTTCCATTACCTTTATTAGGCTAGTATTAAATCTGGTACGTGCTTTTAGACCGAGGAGTGGAGAGGGGGGGGGTCCGCTGATTTGAGGGCGTCGAAAAAATAGCAAATTCTCAAGCGTCTCACAGTAGGCACAAATAACTTTGGGAAGCCCTGGCCTAGACATCGGATACTTAATCTATTACTTGTACCCGCTCTGAGTGTTTATTGTGATCAACATAGCCACAATACCGAAATAATCCTTATACAAAGCCGTTTATTTTAAATACAATATGAAATTGATACAATAGGTTATAGGCCACTTGATTATTATTAATTAAGGAACATTATAATTAGTGGCATAAGGTATTCCCTGCATTTCGCAAGAGGCGATTAATAGTTGTCTGTCGCGGATACTCATTACTTTATGAATGTCTGAAATTAGATAAGAGGGGTCTCAATTTGTGAGGAAGTTCGGCAGTGCGCCGGGCGGTGCGGCAAGTCTACTAGTCACTACTCGCCCGTCCATATCGTCTACCGTCGTTATGCGCGCGAGGGTCACCGAGAGATCTAGTGTTTGCGTGAGAATGCTCTACATGAAGGACAAATTCGAAGGTGTAAGAAATCTATCAACCCGTCTAGGCCAGCGAGGCGGATTTGTGGTAGGCTCTATTTGATTGTGAAGAAGCTTGTGTCCACCAATGGAATGCATGTTATGTAGAAATAAAGATTTGTGTGCATGTGTATGAAAAACATAATAAATATACCAATTGTATCTATTTAATTATTTCCTATTATATAACTGTCAATCGATTTTCTTGATTGTAGAGTAGGCCCGTGCCCAGCAGTGTGACGTATATGAGCTGATACAGACGGACTGACAATTATTTCCTTGATAATGATTTTATAATAAACTAACGTCAGTATTATTGAAGAAGCGACTACTTACAAAGCATTACCGTATCTGATCTATAAATTAGAAATATATACACACCTTAATGTAAAGTTTTATACTGAGCGCAATGTGAACGAATAATAAATGTAAAACAAAAGTTTGACAAAAAATAAATGTAAAATTCTTTTTTTGCAAAAAGTAGATAAAGCACACTATAACTTAGATCTAAGTATAAAAAATCCAGTAGTTATATATAATAAATTTGTACCCAATCGATGTCTGTACATGGAAGATAAATGAGAAAAACTAATATGAAAAACTACATATCTTGAGTGAGAATGAGACGGGACAAGGCGGGATGTAACGGGACGGGGCAGGCTGGTATTTTTTTTGTAAAGATAACCACGCAAACGGCGTTGCGGCAGAAGCTAGTCGTTAATATAATGAATCCAATGGTGTATGAACTGCTGAGGCGAACCAAGTATGAGATATAAGTATAACGTGATTTTGATTAATATCTTCAACACCTGGAATAACTAAAAAAGTGATTGGCGGCTTAATAATTATTAACGCAGCGGTCAATATACATAGGTATAGATATTGACAATCAAAATACCATTAATTTTATTGAAGTAAAACGTCACGAGGAAGCCAGCTTACCTGGGGTTTTTCCACAAGTAGAATATTGGGATAGGTTAATTCTTGGTTTTTATCCTGAAGGTTATGCCCAGCAGTTGTACGTAAATAGACTGATACAAACTAAATATAAGTACGGTAATGATATCTACCGTGATATAAGTAACTTCTGATTCATGAGTCCGGTTCAATATTAACTGTTCATCAGCTACTTCTGTGAAGCTCTTATTTTATGATAAGAGGAAAGTTATGAATAATGCACAAATTTTAGTCAGTTGTCGACAGACAGATTGTCTTTAAACTCAACTAAACCCTTGGAATTCTATGTAAGCTCAAGGTTTAATTAAGTTCATACAATGAACCTTGAAATATTTAAGTACTTGACCCCAACGATACCTATCAATTTGGATTATTAATAAAGTAAAATGTATCTAATGTGCAGTGATAAAAAAAAAACAAAAAAAAACATATGAATGAATATTTATATTGTTGAAATGGTATAACCTATCTACATGTTTTTCTTTATATACAAAATAAATCATAAAAATAATAATAAAAAATAAATAAAACAAAAGTGTTAAAATGTTTTTCTACACGTTTTTTTATTGTATAATGTTGTGTAGTAAAGTAATTTGATAACTATGCTATAACGGAATACTAAAGAAATGATTAAATAGCCAAGCTGCATTAAAATAAACTAATGATATTAAATAATTTTTGTAAAGTACTAATGTGTAACATGCCTCGACGTAATGCCAGTCCAAATAAAAGAGTGACAAGGCTGCGAGCATCGCGGTGGTGGAGCGCGGCAACTACCGTCTACCCAACGCACTACTAAACTCACGAGTACTTACTCGTCCTCCCAGGGACAAATGTCGTTCCGCTGCTTGCGCTCACCGATGCTACTTTTATTATCACGCTTAACAATGTCGGAGTGAGAGGCCGACGTGAGTTCGTCACTGTGAGCAATAGTTTGAGTCGCGTCCGGCGTGCGCTCGGCCGGCTCGCGGCTCTTCGCCGGGGCGCGCTGCAGGGGCGTCGAAGGCACTTTTTCTACGTTGTCATCGTCGACCCCGATGTCCTCGCACACGGCGAGCGGCGCCACCGGCACCCTCCAGCCGCCCCCTGCCGGCGCGCCGCCCTCTAGCGAGGTGCCGCCCGCCGGCGAGTCGCTCTCCACGCTCTCTTCTACCGCCACTATCTCTATCGCTACGTTTTCTGCGGCACACGTTTGCCCGGCGGGTTGACTCAAATCTGAAGCATTGTCTTTTATTTCAACATTCGTTGCATAATCTTCGACCTTGTCACTCCTCGTTTTCGTTACTGTCGATCCGGTTTCTCCCGTCGTTGACGATTCCCGTGATATAATCCGTCGCATCGAATCCACTTCCTCTTCGGACGATCTCGCACGGTCGGACTCCCGTCGGTCGGATACGTGTATGGACGCTGTTGAGTCATCGCAGGAGTCCTCCGACGGCACGACAGTGACCGACTCGCTGACCGGCTGCAAGCGCGTCTCCCCCGCAGCGCTTGCGCAGGCCGACTCTTCACTTGTGGGTTCCGGAGTGGAAAAACATCCATCAACGAGTCTCATCGGCGGCCGCGTCGGCTCCGTGGGCGTGGCGTCGGCCGACGCGAACACCGAGGACGGCTCATCGGAATGCGCCACCGAGCGCGGCTCCTCCGGCGACCCGGTGCACGGCGGCGAATCCGCAGACTCGTCGTCGGGCGCGGAGCTGACGCTGATGGTGGGCGTGGGGTGTGGCGGCGCGTGTGGCGCGGGGCGCGGCGCGGGCGCTGGGCGCGGCGGGCGCGGGGAGTGCGGCGGCGACGCCAGCGGCGCCAGGTGGCGCGGCTCCACGGCGGACAGGCGACGCAGCGGGGGCGGCGCGCCGCGCAGGCCGCCGTCCAGCGTGCTCTGTTGCGGCAGGCGGCGCGTGCGCTCCGCCACGCACACGGCGGCGCTCACGTCGGACGACGAGCTGCCGGAGTCAGCGGCTGAGTCTTGCCGTCGTCGCGCGCCGTACGCGCCCTCTCGCGACGAACACTCCCACGGCAACACGTCAGCAGTGTCATCGTCGAGAGGATCTCTGCAAAAATAGTTGTTTATCATTCGTATTTTCGTACTAATTTATTCAGCCTATCGCCGTCCACTGCTAGACGTAGAGTTCCCCAAGTAAGCGCAGAAATTAAATTGAGATTCGCGGTTCTCTTAGTATAAATAAGCTTTTAAAATAAACTACGCAATTTTTGTACCTACTCAATATTTCATAAGTTGTTCATATTATTTTAAGATATTTCAGAATTAAGCATAAATTCTTACGATTTGACTTAATCCAAAATTTTGTTAATTTTGTATGACAGACAGTGACTGATTTGTAAAGAGTGGCCGTTGAATATTAAATGTTTATACTAAAAAAAGCTCATTTAGCAATAATACTATCTTCATCATCATCATCAACAGCCTATACTGTTGTCCACTGCTAGACATAATTAGGATAATGATAATAAAATATGAAAGTATGGCATTCACCTGAAGGGTATGTCGGTGAGATTGGACTGGCTGTGGCTGTGCGCGGGCGGGTCGGGCGCGCGCGGCGGCTGCGCGGCACACAGCGCCAGCTCGTGCGCCGAGCCCGACAGCGAGCGGTCGGAGCCGCGGCGCCGCGCCAGCCCGCCCGCGCCGCCCGACCCACCCGACCCGCCCGACCCGCTCGTCGAGCCCGGCTTTTTCTTCACTTGGCCGCCGAAATTGAAAAATCTGGGGAACACGTCTGATAGCTACAGATTTTTTGTAATATTGCATAGATCTGGCAAATGCTGGATGCTGGACGTGTTGCCGGCTCATCAAATTGGAGGGCGAGTTGCACAATTTGGAAATGGCTGTTGTTTTCCTGGCGAACAAACCGTTTCTATCTATCTATCTTCAATCACGTAATAGCATAGAAATCAATAAATACTGTCTTCATTGATACAAACGGCTTCAAACTGTCAACATACTTGGCCTTTTTCTGATGGACATTCCTGCCTTCAGCTAGCAATCGTTGGAAATGGTCGGAGCGGATGAAGCGCGGATAGCAGTCCTTCTTGAGCAGGAGCCCGTACACGTGGTCGGCGGCGTGGTCCAGCGCGTACCGCGAGCCCGAGCGCAGGCCCTCCGCAACACGCTCTGCTGTGGCGCCGTCGATGTTAATCTCGCACGGCGCTCCCGGCTTCAGGAACTCTCTGGAAATTATATCAACAAATATATCTCCGCCAACTTCATGCGTTCCTGGTACTTGAAAAGTGAAAAATTGTTTCGTTTTAAAATAATTATGAATTTGCTAATGTCGCCAATAGAATGTTACTTGCTTAGAACAAAAGTATCTCCGCCAATTTCATACGTTCCTGGTACTTAAATAACTTTATTAAGTTGCTTTTTTGCCGCAGTGTACGCGCGCATTGTAAATATTTTACTCTTATATATGTTTCCAAACGCGCCAAAAAAAATAAGTACAACTTTAATAAATACACCCAACAGTCACATTATATAGTCCTAATCCCGCGCTATGATCTCAGTCTTGTGTCGTGGACAACAGAAACTACGAGAGACTTTTCGGTTTTACAACACCCAGACCCAAAATAAATACCTGTGGATGACACAAATATTTGCCTCGCTGCGAGGACCGAAGCTGTGGTCTCTCGTTTCACAACAGGCGTCTAACCAACTACCCCATGGAGGCTGTCAAGCTAATGTTAGCAATTCTGTTATTCTGGGTAGATAATTTACTGTACTCTATCAGTCCGCATACTATGCAGGTTGATACTGAGTCTCTATGACATAGGCCATGCTAACATAGTGCGGATTGGCAGATTTTAAATACTTGTAAATAACACTTTAAATGTAATACCAACGCCAATTATCAGTAAAGTATGTATTAATTTCCTTATACCCGACATGTATACATTTTTAAAATTCTTTTATTACAGTTTTAAGTCACATGGACATTACAATTATACATTTATTAATAATATCTTATCAAGACACTCACTCGCATATCTCTTCCAATTTCTTTGGTATTTGCTTAGTACTGCTCCGCCGGAGGTCCATGACTGCCAGCCAAAACCTGATGTTTTCGTGAGAGTATTCTTTGCGAAGAAAACTTGTAAACTCCTGCAGACCTGTCGGGTCTGACACGAGTTCTTCTATGGACAGAGCCCAACGTTGAACTCGCTTTTCACTTGGCACCTCCACACTGAATTGTACATAAATATTAATAATAATTATGTTTACAATGACTGAAAAAAAAAGTAAAATAATATAACCGCAAAAGGAAAAAAGTGTATTTACAGCATAATATTGATATTAAGTAAAAATTAAAATAGGTTTAAAAACAAAAAAAAAAATAACAACCATCAAGTACGTATACGCATACAGATATATCGAAAGCGGTGTCGTACAAATTAACAGTAAATATTTTTTTATAACATGCATTGCCGTCATACGATATCATTCCAAAGACAGGTTTTCAAAATGCAGGAAGTAAAATCTAAGGTGTTAATAGACAGGAAAGAAGGTTCAACTCACAGAGGGCTATTAATTTGCCAGAATAGGGTGTCGTCGCTGACCCAGGGGTTGGAGGGCTGCGGCGGGGTGAGCCAGGGATCGTAGGGAGCGAAGGTCTCCGAGTAGGCCAAAAGGGCTTCAAGGGCAATTGAAGTCTTCACTCGCGTACGGTCCAGGCTCGCTTTTAGATGTTCGATCTAGAAGAGTTACAAACTTACATGAGCTTCTCTTGTCTGGATTGTGTGTGATGAAATTGTATTGTATAGTCTAGGGTGGTTGCAAACTATTTTATTCTGATTATTGAAACAATCTAAAGAAAAATGAGTTAAATTAATTATATTACTGGATGAATAAAGAGTCTTCTAGTTTTAGGAGTTGTTGCTTCTTTAATTATAATTACGCTAAAGGAATAAACCAAAAGGTATAATAATATTCTCTAAATTTACAAAGGTAATGAACTAGAAGTTTACTAATTTTACAACGCTTTTATTAACACGGCGTGTCTGCATGTGCAACAAATCCGTATTTTTTTTTAGTGGGTACAACACATTTAGTATTTTACATCTTTCTTTATTTGTTTAAATACTAATTAAATGGTACACTTTCTATATCAACAAATTCAGGGTTTAAAATAGAGTCTGAATGTACTACAGTTGATTATTAATAATTTTAATCTTTTTTCCGGCGTGAGTAGTATACAGGTTATAACTAGACTGCTACCGAAAACGAAACCAGGTGGTTGTTTTAGTGACTTTAGTTACAATCCAACTAAATTTATTGCAAAAAATACCGACGATTTTTCTTTGTAATTATTTCCTATCATCGTGTTTGGGTGGTAAATACATACATTTTCCTAAAAAAATAATGTATACCCTTTTATTTTTTTGAGACGCTATAATATGCAAGGCTTTAAATTATAATTTTAGCTAAAACTATAGATTTGCCACCCAATTACAAAGATATTTAAAACATAACAAAAAAAGTCGTTGCGTTTTTTGCAAAATTTTTAGTTGCATCGTGTCTGTAGTCACTAAAACTACCATCTAGCTTCGTTTTCGGTAGCAGTTTTGATATACCCTGTATATTGCTAAAGGAGATTCATCATCTTTGTGAACTTGACCTTCCTTGTGAGTCATAGCCATTCCTTATTTTTCATTTGTTGTTTACTTGCCTCCCGTGTGAGCTGTTGCACGGTGCGTTTCTTGGGCTTCGGTTGTCTGGAGCGCACGGGCACGGGGCACGGCTCCAGCGCGCTGGGCACGCCGGGAGGTGGCCGCGCCACGCGCCAATACGCGCGCTCCTGACTGTCGCTCACTATCTTATCGCCTTTCTTCCGCTCTTTGGCTAGGCGAACCTGATTGGTAGATAATTTGGGTTAATTATATCAGCCCTGTCAATCTCTCTCTTTCCTCAGCAAGTCTCCTGCTGAACATGGGCCTCCCAGTTCCCACCAAGGATTTCTATAGATATCTCTGTAAGAAGCGAGCTGAATCCAGCGGCTGCGATCATCAGCGACAAGACACCTATCGCTAAAGTAAGAATTGTTGTACAAAAATTCAGAGTTAACGGTATAAAGTGGCCTATATCCAGCAACCAACTCATATTTTGTTTCATTAACTGAATCAACACATTTAAGTTTAGGTAATACATACAATTTAGTTAAAAAACCATCCCTAACTAATAAAAGACTGATGATCGCTAGTTAGTTTCTCTTGTTTCTTTCATGCATTTACAGTCGACCTTGATTTGACCTTTTTGTGAAAATACATACGATGCAGTTTGTTATGAATTGCATCGTATACAAGCATCGTAAATATTTTCAAGTAGCCTTGACCTAGTTTGAACTCAACATCAATCAACAAAATTTGGCCAAGCCGTTTATATGACTAATCCAACATTCATGCACATATACCTTTTGTGTATACCAAGCACGTATTATTAATATGTTCGCCACTGTGCAATATTCATATGACCTTTTACACGGAAGGCCATTTACTTCCTCATAACAGTAGTACTTAAACCTTTTTTCGTCATATCATGAATATTTCAACTGACGTAATACCACAGACTTGTAGATCTAATCGACGAAGTAAAAGCTTCCTTGTCGCTTCTTACCCTTTTCTTTTCCCACTTACTATAGCCTAACTATGCTATCACCCATTTATCCCTGTGTTCATGGGTGTTGGTGATACCCTCCGTAAACAGTTTGTTTATCTAACAATACATAAGATTGTTAGATAAACAAACTGTTTATTGATATATACCTACCTGATACGTAGGTATATACCTACGTCCCACTGGAGGGCGCGGAACTCTCCCACAATCGAGAGTACGTATAGTATGAGTATATACGGCTATAATCCACCACGCTGGCCTAGTGGGGTTCGGAGGACACAGGAGTATTGAAAGAAAATTTCCGTATCGACTACCTCACTGTTTGAATCTTTAATACTACTATTTTCAGTATCGTTAGGCACTCACTTGCTCCTCCGCCTGCATGGTGATAAAGTCCCACTTGGCGGAGAGGTTCTTGCGCAGGTTGGCGAGCGCCTCCTGCTCGTACTCGTCAAGGCCATGGCGTTGCTTGTTTCGTAGTGTGCGCTTCACCAGATAGATGGCGTACTCCACGTTGTCGGGGCCCAGCGTGGGCGCGCCCGACCCACTGCCGGCCACGCGCGATGCTTGCCACGGCCAGTAGTATGGACTCTGACAATAAAAGTTAAAATGTTTTTTTTATGTAAAAGTAAAATAGGTTCCTATGGAACTGGAGAAGATTTATATTTATTGGATTTCCTGTGATTGTGGAGGCAAGAGGGAGAGAGAACAATATTTATGTAAACATTATACTAATTTTTGTGACAGAATAATGGACTTAAAATCAATGTCAAAATAAGTGTAGAAATAAATATAAAGTCTACTGCGATTAGTAGGTTTAAGTGAGCATAATAATTAATTAAATACTTACTTGAAATCTATAGAGAGAAGAATCATCTTTTAAGACAAGATTTTTCAAATCGTTTACAGGAAAGAAGTAACCGTATTGGCAGAGTTGATTGGCTAAGTTTATTGCTTCAACTGAAACATAGAAAAAAATAACAATATTATATTTGAAATACTTCTAAACTGCATTATATTTATACAACAACACCAAAGGCGTGGGGTTGTACAGCACGAACAGATTGAGAAGCAGAGGCTGTGTTACCAACGAAAAGCAAATTTAATTTCTTCTGAATTGCAACTCGTCATAATCGCATCGCGGTTACATCTTCTTGGATATATTGTAATAAAGTAGTGCAAAGCGCCAATGTATCAGCAAGTGCAGACAAGGCAGCACGGACATCGGCGCACATCGACTTGACTGATGACTGTCTCTTTGAATCATCTCACATAGCACAGTGAGCGTACATACACATGCGAACGTACGTGGTGGCGCTACCTACATATCAACACCTGGGGGTACTTGGGCTTCTCGTTATAGCTAGATTCTACTGGGGTGCGGCGGCGAGACCAGGCCCACGGGCCGCCACCCGCTACGCAACACTCACCATTGCTAGTCTCGTCAAGATTAAACCGTTCCATAAGCCATTCGACAAGATCGTAACCTGCAACATAAACAACATTTTAGACGAAGTCGGCCTTAAAAAAGCAAATTTACATACATGCATAAACATCACGCCTTTTTCCCAGAAAGGGAGGCAGAGGTGCCACCAGGACACCCACGTTTTTCCTTATGTGTTCCGTCCGATGATGTGATAGGGTGCGAGCCTATCGCCATATCGGGCACAAATTCCTGACTCCGGACTGATAACGAATAGAATCGAATATCACTGCCAGACCCGGGATTCCAACCTGAGACCTGAGTTTTGTAATCATATCGTAGTACCACTACGCCACTAAGGTAGTCAAAAAGCAGATTTATTTGAATACAAATTATTTAGACACGATTCAAGGGCCTCCATGAGAGACCGTTATTTCCGCAAGGTTCTTGGTTGTTCAAGGGCAGCGGCGATAACTTACTAACGAAACTACTGCTTGCTTTGTAAACCCCTCAGCTAAAGAAAAGTCTAAGCAAATAATTCATTTTATATTAATGCCATAAACTAAAATATTTATTGGTCGTTAGTTTTATCGTGAATTGTGAAATACATTTCACAGTTAACGGCTTTTTTAATACAAATAACAACTATTACTATTGGAGTGAAAGAACGAGTAAAACATTGGACTTTACAGTGAACTCGTATAACCTAGCCAGTGTACGGTCGCGACGAAACACGTAAACACCTTAGAATATACTCAATATTGATTTTTCAATCAACCTCTTCAGACAGGCTACACTACTGTTGCAATCTATGCTATTGAGTACTAAACAATTTATATATTTACGTTTTTTATTAGTATACTAAGTCAACGGATATTATGATTTGTTTTTCTTGCAAAAATCTTTTGGAAACATAAATTGTAGTTATTTTTTAGTGATCATGTTTTTTCTACTTACCGAAAAAGAAAAATATTTAAAGAAATTAATGAATTTCTATCTCAATAAAAATAACTATTTGGAGTTTTCAATCATGATGTGATCACAAAAAGACTTAAAATGATAATCTATCTTTTATACATATAATAAATTTGTAACCGATCGATGTCTGTACATGGAAGATAAATGAGAAAAACTGACATGGAGGGACTATATTAACGTAATAGAACCCAAAAATATGATTATTAGAATTTTTGTCTGTATGTCTTTGCGGTTGTGCACGATGAACTCAGAAACGGCTTAACGGATTTCCATGAAATTTGGGATGGAGGTAGCTGACACCCTGGGTTAACATTTAGGATATTTTTTTATCCTGAAAAATGTATATAATAATAATATATTTGTTACTTATTAAAACTAGAAATGGATGGGATGGGACAGGATTACATGCCTTGGTTGAGAATGAGACGGGACACGGCGGGATATAATTAAATAATACAATTCTTATCATACAAATAGTAGTAGTATTTAGAGAAACATTTGACTTTATTAATAAGTCTTTATTCATATCAATTTTGTTCTTACCCATAAAAGCAGATGGAATTACGCTGAGAAAAAGTTTTTGACTCCTCACTGGTACCCCTGTTTCTGGATCTTGCATTTCCTTTATCAAACTTTCCATCTGTAACAAAATCATTACATGAATCAGAATGTACGCCATATTTCATAACATTATAGTTATTTTAATGTAGAAAAAAAAACAAGGTATGTATACATAGATGCTTATCATGATATATCATTGTCCAATTGATTAAGAAGAGTCTTATTTCTCTCCATAGTTCGCATTTAACTTGTTTTGCTTTGTTTTTGAAATTCACGACTACATCATCCGAAATGAATATCATAATATAACGCTATTAATGTGAAACTGACAGAATATTTTCACAGAACTAAATAAACAAAAAATTCTAACATAATAAAGCTTGCATCCCGCGCATCTTTTTATTTAGATCACGTTCAACTCCTCTCTGAACAATATACCATGCCAAGACTATACTTCCTATTGTCATAGAAGAGGTTTTAAGTTGTTATGTCGTCGTGTGCCAAGACTCAGATGTAGATAGACTGCATCCGCTACTCAAGCGTTCTAAAGAAAGAACTATTGTTGCAGCACGGATTTTTTAAATCGTTCTTGTGACGATTTTACTTAAGAGGTTCTTTATCAACTTCAACTTGAAAATATGCTTAAATAAGTAGCTTTGATTTCCCTTTGTGATAACCGCAGAAAACAGCCAATCAAAACTGTTTTTTTTATTGCAATGAATAGCGAGACGTGCATGCCATTCGCCTGATGGTAAGCAATATGATCCCTCATGGACAGTAGTAAAACCAAACAACACCATGAATTACAAAGCAATGCTTGGAAATCCACTGTGCCCGGCATACTGAGACATAAGTTGTTTAGTCTCATTATGTCCAGTAGTTACGCTGGCTACAATTTCCTTCAAACCTCAACACAACATTGCGTTTATATTGTTGTTTAGCAGGAGAAATAGACATTGCGGAGGTACCTACCCAGTCGGCCTCTCACATATGAGAGACCTACCACCAGTAAAACTGTCAAAACTGGTGAGATCATAACTTCGATTTATTTTAATACTGTAGATACATAGCAAGCAATAAATATGTACATCCTGTATTTAACTGAAGATAGCCTTATTCATAGACAGATTTAAAACCTATTTTATTTATCGAATGTTTTGTACCTTTCGAACGACTTTTGAATTCAGTTTGAACGAAGAAGACAAAATATTCGATAGCTAAAATAGGTTTTAAAACTGTCTATGAATAAGGCCGAGAGAGTTTTACTGATGCGACAGTGTGCGTATGTAATTTAATTAGTGGTAATTACATTCCGCTGAGAGGGAATGTTGTTATGAATTTTCATCAACGTTGCTTGCGGTGAAAACATGCTCTCGTCTTTATGAAAATGCGCTGTGACGACACGACAGGTATTTGTCAATATTGTTCTTTTGGGTTGACAAGAGGAAGGTAGTATAAAAGAAGTAAATTGTTGGGCAATCCGCAATTTCACTGATCAAAGGAAATGTTCTTTTAATGCTGTGAATAAAAAAAGTGAGAGTAAAAAATTCTTTAGGTAAACATTAAGATTGCATTCCATTGTAAGTTTTGAAATGAACTGTTTATATAATTTTACTAAATATGTATTGAGCCTGTCTATTTTTAGATTTTGCTGTCATGTTATTACCCACAATCCATCATATAGAATTATCTACTAGGTATTTTGCGTTGCGAAAATTGCTTATCGTAAAATATATGCGTGCCTCAAACTAAGATTAAAGTGAGATTATAATAGTAAACAATATTTTGTTTACTATTTTACCACGCAACTTTGTAATAAATATTCACATTGTTTCACACATGTTGCACAGTTCTGGAGACTTTCCCGCCCTCACACATACCACTGCAACTCCTGTAAGCCAGGATCAACAGTGGCACGCATTTTAATGACACCGAGCATTGAAGCTCAGCGCGTCTCCGGGAATGTCTAACTTGTCTTTAACCCGCAACGAAGTTAATCATAAAGTTAAATTAAAGGAGTTGGAAATCTTTCTGTCCACTTCCCTCCGTAACAAAGCACAGTTATGGATAACCGATATGATTCTTGAAGATCAAACTTTATGAACATAAAATCTTCCAAATATTTTCGTGGACATAACTATTATTTCCCTTAAAAATAAAATGGTGACATTAACTTTATTGACCATCTTAAATACTATGTAATGTATTTGAGAAAAAAGGACCTGAACGTTTAATTTAAGTTTGTTTATCTATTTAGATAATTTTATTTTAGAAATACGTGAAATGGTTGGTTCCAGACAAAAATTACAACAAATGGATATAGGGGATAGCTGTTCTGAGGGGATAGCTATGGCTGCATTAGTCATCAGCTCGATAGCGTTCTGATATATTTATTTAATAAAATGCGTAACTGTAATAAATTAAAGGGCCACACGTGTGTTTGTTATACTCATACGCAGTGGATCATCCTATAATATCATTGCATATATTAAACTTTAACAGTGAAGGAAAACATCGTGAGGAAACGTGCATACCGTAGGGATTTTAAAGAATTTCTACGGTATGTAAGTCCGCCAACTTGCACTAGGCCAGCGTGGTGGATTTTATGGCCTAACCACTCTAGTAGGCCCGTGCCCAGCAGTGGGACGTATACGGGCTGATAAAAAAAAACTATTTAAAACTGCTCGTTTATACCGCTTAGAACCCCCTCTGACATACATACATCACTTCCACATTGCATAACCCCTCAGGTTTTAAGTGATGGAACTCAACGAAGTATCAATGCATCGGCTTGAGATCGTTTCTAACGATTGCTTATGACGTCAGTTGTGTCCTTTTAGGTCAACATGCTCTCGAGATCTCGGCGGTGTCGAGTATATGAGGGTAGTTCCAAGTGGCGGCCCAGCGATTGCCAACCGAGTGTCATCGAGCCAATAAAGCAGGCTTAACCATCGAACGCTGATCTCCACTTCTCGGTTGCGATAAAATTGAACGCGCTGCAAAATGCTTGGTTTTTTTCTTCAATGATTTTAGATTGGTGTAATGCAGATATCTTGGGAATATTGCAGTATTATTGCGTAATATTAAGTGGTCAGGTATTTTTGCTAAAACATTTTACTTTCTCTCATTATTCCAGTGGCAGCACGCATGGCTTCCCTTCCCGGAAGGAGCAATCCACTGTGTATTGGTGCCAATGCTCTACCAACCCCTTCGGCGACACAGGCATGAGTATCTGTATAATTTAAAAGCTCTTAAAATTGTGATAGCCATATGTTATCTAAATAAATATGCAGACACGATGTCCACGTTTCGTTTGTCCTCGTAATGGGAGGGGGTTGTGAAGGCTAAGGCGGTGACGTCACGGGCAGAATCGATCGTCGCCCGGCGGGCGTAAGTCACATCTCGCATCCGAGCGTCTTCGCCCCCTCCCCTGCCCTTCTTCGCACCCTGCCCCGCACCGCTCCACACCGCTCCGCACCTTTCACCTTACAATTCATTACACCCAAAGATTGTTTGCTCAACACATACATACACATTCCATACATCACTATGGTTGATTAAATATGTAGAAGCATAATATGTAGTTTTCATGAGAAATTTAATAAAGCTAAATAAGAAATCAACAGTGTAGTTGATCCTAATGATACTTCTGATAATAATTTATAAAAAGTCCACATCATAAGTAGTTATATTGAAGAACGGTAGAAATACCAAGAATATCTAGTGGAGCATCAGTTGCGTGGAAATAAATTTGAAACGCCAATATTGAAGGCAATGCACAAGGTTATTTGGAGCCCTGGCGAGAACGTGGGCGGGTCGCGGGTGCCGGAGACAACCTTCGTTTTTTTTTGCCAAATTCTATTTTGTGAGATATAATATTTTCTGAGAAGCACTGAAGAAAGTTTATAAATCTGTGCATTTAATTATTTGTCCTTGCGACGAGCTAAACTACATATTTATTATGTAATAATCTTTCTGTGGGTCGGTAGGATATTGGCGTTTGCCTATATAGAGACAATTGTAAATAATTGCGTAACGACCCAAAGGTTACATATATCTATCACTAATCTATCGGAACGGCATTGCTTGTCTATCAGAAAAAAAACTATCTTGAATAATTATGTTATCCACGCCTTCCGCTGACTAAATATGCCAAGAAGTTTTCAGATATCACTAGTATAGGCATTGGCATGTGTTACTTTATAATAAATTAATATACATTCAATCAGTATTTTGGGATTAGAATGTATACCCTACATAGCTATAGACTCGACCTTTACAGGTAGGCACGAAAATAAACTCAGCGAGCTGTATGTGGATATACATGTCTACTTAACCCTTCAGTGATTCAAGCGTGTGCTTATGTAAAATAAGTAAAAACTCGTAATTACCTTATTGAACTCTTATTTAATTTTAAACAGCCTAAAATCTAGGCACATGCCATATTTCTCTCTCTGTTTCCCTCTCTTCAGCCACACGAAGTTCACTGTTGAACATGCTTTAGTCATTGTTCTGAGGTTGAACACATATAACTCCATACGTAGCTTAGCACAAAGTAATAATCCCGCATTATTTATAACGGTCGGCGTTCGACGCCAGTTGGAGTACGGTTGGCAGTCTTGGAAGCGAACCCTATCGATTTTCAGGCGCAAGCAGAAAGGGGAAGGCGACTGAGTGTAAAAATAAATAAGTGGAACATCGCAATGTGTTCTAGCCGAGGGAAAACTAACTATTGCCGCTATAAAATCATGTAGGGATAAGTTACAGAGTTGCTAGTGGGGCAATATTCATTTTCAGTCGGATATTGACCACTGTACTTTGAACCTTTTGATTTTAGTCGATTATTTAATATTAATAATTATTATTTTAAGTTAAGTTAGCCCCTCTTAATCGTGCTATCGATTGTAGAGGAGGCCCGTGCCCTGCAGAGAGACGTACTTATATGGGCAGATACAGATATTTAAAGAATTAAAAATATTGTTATTATGTTTAAAAATCTTAAAGTACGCGATTTTTCGCTATAGGCGGGACTTAAACAGCATTTTTCCCATATGAAAAGCTAATAAACAATGTGGGGAAAG
This sequence comes from Theretra japonica, assembly GCA_033459515.1. Taxonomy (NCBI): domain Eukaryota; kingdom Metazoa; phylum Arthropoda; class Insecta; order Lepidoptera; family Sphingidae; genus Theretra; species Theretra japonica. The sequence goes on from CM065936.1 coordinate 4,890,809, forward strand.
CTAGATAGGTAGGAAATGAAAAAGTCCCGTAGGCAAGGTTAACTGCGTTATCAGAATCGATATCCAAACATATTAACAAGGAGCGCACAACTAGAGCAAATTCGACAACAATAATAATGGTGGAATAGTGGAATCTCTGCCTACGTGGGCATTTTATTAAGTAATGTGAAATTGTGATTTATTAACATTAACTTTAAATGTATTGTTAATCAACAGGAGTGCAAATGGATAGACAATAAACTAGCATATAATATTTTATACTCATATAGATATAGAAAATACACTTTAGGTACTTAAGCTTCTTACACGGTTTCAAACCTAGAATATACTTGCAATAAATATAATGCAGAAACTTTCCTTTGAAGCCTATACAACCTAAATTCTCAATAAGCATGCTGTGTTCACTCTTAGTAGGATGTTATCTATAGTTTTAATTAATAATTTCTAATGATAGTTATTTCAGTTTATAGCGTCCAGTTCTGTGAACCAATAAAAAACTGTTTGAAAACTCACTGGCTTCGGTTAAGGGGCCGACATATGTCAATTACCATACGCCAGGACACACCAAATCGGTCAAAGCGAAGTGCAGTGAGCAGGAAAGTAAAAGTTTAGTTCACACCAAATATTCACACCATTTAAACAAAATACGCTGTGAAGTGCGTATCCTTGCTTTAATTTAAAATAATGGCCAACACGTTGAAAACATACGTCGATGTCTCGTTTATTTACAATGGCACGGTAAAATGGCCACAATAAATAAAAATAAATAAATACACCCAACAGTCACATACATAGTCCTGACTATGATGATGTCCCACACTAAGATGGAGTCTTATTTCGTGGGTATCAGGCGGCCTCTCACATATGAGAGACCTACCACCAGTAGGTATATCTTCCCGTGGCATAGGTAACCCACTTTGAGAAACCCTTTCGTATACGACGACAGCTGGATATCCTATCCACAAAGGTTATTTCTGTAACGTGCCGAGGTACGTGGGCGTATCGTAAAAAGCGCAGGTGAAATGCTTCAATAACACAAATACGGACGAAGAAATTAGCCAGAGCTCTGTACTCGGAGTATTTTAGATGTTCTGGTAATTTGTGATGGAGCCAGAGTGAATTAAACTTACATGTTGTTTATTCTTATAATTGCATTTCTATTTTTTCTGGCACGGAAAAGTGATGTTGGGTTGCATGAATTAACTTTGTTTTAATTCGCGCGGTAAATATTTGTCTGCGTTGTAATTCACTGAGACGCCTGTGTTTTTACACCTATTGATTAAAGGATTATGTGTGAACTGTTATTAACTGAACGAATTTCAATATGGGTTAAACGGACAAGTTATAAGACATATCATAAGCAGTTTTCCAAACCTATTCTAGTTATCGAAAGTTTTGTCCCTTACTAACGACTTTTGAATTCAGTTTGAGCTAAAGAAGACATTCGAAAACTAAAATAGGTTTTAAAAATGACTATGAATAAGGCCGTAAGACTTACTTATTTGGACAACAATGCTGCAAAACATACGCATTGTTTATATGAGAAACAAATCTCTCCGTATGTAAACTTTAACGAATCATCTTTCTCTGAATTTCTAAAAATTTTTTGTAATAAATATTAGTCTATATCCATCATCGTCGGCCAATATAAACCCCACTGCTGGGCAGCCGGGTCCTATACCTTTCAGAATGGTTGTATTGCGGAGATCAGACCTGCAGTTTTGCATCTGCATTTTCGTCCATTGTCATTCGGTGTCGTTTGAAATACATGTGTTATATTTTTTGCAAGTGATAGTACTTAGTTTAGAGCTTACCTTATCGAAGGCGAGGGGTCGGTGTCTCGGTACGTCAGCGAGTTCCATGGCTTCGGTGGGGCGGGGCGGGGGTTGCGGGCGCGGGGGCTGCGCGCGCGCCGCTAGCCGACCTCCATGGGCGTCTGCCGCCGGGGCCGCATGCCGCTCGCGCCCGCGCTGCGCCCCCGACACCTGCGCCGCGCGGGACATCACATATTACTCAACACTAACATCTAACATTTCTTCTTCTAACACTACAAATCCAAACACAGCCCCCCTTGAAAATTTCCATAGCGAAGCGCCCTGCATCTACCGACTTCCTGCAATTTATTACGTCTCTACCAGCACAACTATTAATAATTCATTAAAAACGAAACTAGCTTTCCCTGTGTGAACACGTCTGTCCGTTTACGAGATCAGCCCGGTAAACAGTTAAGCGTAAATGCAATTCATTAATTATGCATGTACTGCGTAAGTAAAGCCAATAGGAAGTTACGCTTGTGCTAGAACGTTGTAAGAGTACATGAGCAAAATGAGTTTATAATCGCTACACGAGTGCAGCTTACCGCGAAGTTTTATAATCCAATAGTTATATTTAATTGTGATATTAATTTAGTTAGCACGAACAATCTAGACGGCTGTGTTACAACGTTTTATAATTTATTGTGTTGGCATTCAAACCAAGCGTAGAGCTAATATGACCACATTGAAGGCGATATCTATAACAAAATTAATATAAAAATGTACTGCTGTTTTTGTCCAGTTCCTATATTGCATCATAATCCGTTTTTAGTTTTCTAAGATAAAAAAATTCGACCATATGTCTCTGGGAGTCACAACGGATCAGTAATGATACGCAAATGATGTCATTTGTTATATGCGACATTATAAAATGATGTCACTATTTCCTATCATTCAGGATTAAAGTATAAGAGCATAGGCAGTCTATAATTTTTTATTGATCGTAACGTATTGTTCGGCCAAATACATATTTAGAAGTTGGACAAGGCGAGCATAGTAATATATTTTGACTTGCCAATTAATTGCCCAACAATATCTACTTAATCAACTTAAATAATCGACTGATGGACATTGTACGGTCTACAGTTCTGTTGCATATTATTTTACATAGGAGTTGCTTGAATAACTAAAGTGAGCTGTACTGTATCAGCCCATACACGACCCACTACAGGGCACGAGCCTCCTCTACAATCGAGAGTACGATTGAGAGTGGTTAGGCCATATAGTCCACCACGCTGGCCCAGTGCGGGTTTGCAGACTTTTACATACCATAGAAATGTATACAAATCGCTATGGTATGCAGGTTTCCTCACGATGTTTTCCTTCACCGTTATAGTGCGTGGTGATTGACTATCAATACACACATGACTCCGAAAAGTCAGAGGTGTGCCCTGGGATTTGAACCCGCGACCACCGTGAACATGTAGGCAGCCACGTCTGGTCCGTTACCAACAGGCCACCACGCACTAAAGTGAGCACAAAGATTAAAAGCAAAATTGAATCCCCTAAGCAAGATAAACGGACGATATAATTTTGTTTGGTAGTTTGCTGTTTTTGAATTTGATGGGAATGATTTATCAAGACTTGTGAAATATTAAGGATGATAAACCTCATCGAATATTTAGTAGTTGTACATTTCAATTCTGTAACAGTTGACTGTATGACAACATAGACCTAGCCGTTGGTTGTTATATACAAATATGTTTGACACTTGAGTATTCCATAAATAGGTAACAATTGTCTAACAAAAATGTCGTGAACATCACTTGTTAGGATTACAAGCGAGACGGAAAATTGACTTGAAGTTTTTAGTTTTACAGATGATAAATATAATAATATATGTATAATATAGAGCTTAGTCGAATCGCGGATACCTAAGACAATAGATTTAATAAAAATAATATGTTGTTCCATATATAAATGGTGTTTCAGGACACTGAAAATCCTTGGTGGGGCTATGTTCCCGTGGTTGTAAATAGTATTGACATTTTTATGGTTCGACTCATATGCGGAGTTGGTAGTAATTACTGGTCATAACACAATGGCCGTGATAGGGAAGAAGAGGAGCTTGAACATATCGGGACTCTAATATTCTAACTAAACGATACTTTATGCAAATTTTCTTGGTATTCTCGACGATGGAAAAGTCGTCGTGATGTACAACGGAGTGTATTGTATTTAAATTAACATACACACATACATAAACTCACGCCTATTTCCCAGAAGGGGTAGGCAGAGGTGCTACAAGGACTTAGGATACCCACATTTCGACTTGTATGTTACGTCCAACAATGTGATAGGGGGCGAGCCATCGCCATATCGGGCACAAATTCTTGGCTCCGGATTGATGATTTAAATTAAGCTTGTGTATATTTAGTTCTGAGCAACCAGGCTTAATAACGTGGATGAGAAAACCATTTCTACCCGCAGCTGGTGGATGCTCTATCTGCCCTGCAACACACTTGATATCAGGTCTAGCGTATAGAGTTTGTCGAGCCGTGGTCGAACCTTTTCGGGAAATCTCACACTGCTGTGTAAACTAATTACAGTAAAGCTCGACCGTTTTCGAAAACAATCAATGTTGTATTTTGTAAAAAGAAAAATCTTTATAATTAGGTAATTACATTACGAGTCGTGTCGTTGGAGTAATGTAGCTCAAATCACAACCACACCAAATATTTAACTGCTGTATAATTACAGTTTTACCGCACGCCAGGGGACTTGTAGGTGGCCTCAATACCGGTTTTAACTAGAATTTCGAAGGATAGTTGACACGAAACATAAAATTGCTGTTGATTTATTGCTTGTTGAACGTAAACAGGGACCTAATGCGTGTTTATGGTGTTAGGGATTAAACAACCGAGGCGTTGGATTGGACGTAAAATTGCAGTTAAACGAGTTTATTCCTAGCCACCAATGTAACTCTGAACATAGGCCTCCCCCAAGGATCTCCACATTGACCTGTTGGAAGTAACCTGCATCCAGCGACCAATATAACTACATAATGATTAATGCAGGGTGGTTATTAACATCAATGATAATTGAAATTAGAAATAAGGCAATGCGTCAGTAGTTCTTTAACAAAAAAAAACATTAAATGATGTATTCAACTGTAATGATTGTATATTTTTTCGAAACGAACTTACTCGTTAAGTTTGTTTGAAAACATCATTGTTATAAGATAAGATATAAATAAGAGACACAGATGAATGATAGTAACCAAGAATTGTGCTCAGTGACGTGTTTTTATGTTCAGGAAATTCATATACCAGATTAATGTCGTGATAGGAATCTCGTTATAAGCCCCACAATCATGATTTCGAATTATCTCATTGATGGATTACATATGAATGACCACTTATTTTAACAAAATGAATATTATCTTAATTATGTTCATCCTCAGCCACAGAAAGCCTACCTAGGCCCCATCCAAAAATTTCTAGAGACTTATAAACGGGTAAGTATTCTGTTTATACAATGTGGAGATTGAGCAATCAGTCACCATGACGTCGACTTGTTTTGATACTCTTTTTGCAAATAGGCAACATTGTTCTCAAGAATAGAGAACATTTTATCTATCAGACAATCAAAAATTATTAATGTAGAGGCTCTCAAGCTTATAACTACCACATTCGTATATAGATTGCAATCGCTATACCTTGGCCAGCCATGCGGGCGAGTTAACAAACTCGTCAACAGAAGACATTCGTGGAAATTTACTTATCTGCCCACAAATCACATTTGATCCTCATACAAAAAAGTCACTATTTTCTTCCAAATAAACGTCATAGTCCGTGACTCACTGCGCGTCACTGTAATAATCATCGCAAACAATCAGGCAGTACACGTGTCGACGAATCTCCACATTTGTGAGGCGCACTCAACAATCACAAATCAGAAACTTCTTTTATTCGGACAATGTGTGCCAAAGTGGCTTGTGCTCGACAAATTGCTATTGTTAAACAGTCAACAGACGCGCACCGACTCACAACATGGTCTGATAAAACAGATAAGACGGCATTCGCTAAAATCTTCTCGAGTCGTAAATTTCAGAGTCATGGGGAATTTCGGGAGGCTTAAGCACCTTAAGATAAGGGAGATAAGTCGAGCTCGTCGCGCGAGGCACCCTGAATGGTTATTAACGATGAAGGTTTTTTAATGAAGATGATAATAAAGTGTGTCTTGTTAGACATCACGTGCTTATAGAGGTAGAAAAAATATGGTAGAGACGTCGAATTACAAGGATGAATATTGCTCTCATGATACCCTCATCGCAATGCTATAAGAACATTCAAATGAAATTAGCAAATATTCTTAAATCCCTTACAAACTAATCTGCATACAGCTACCATTTCTTACAAATATATAGCAATAAAAAACAGTATGATGAAGAAGATTCGTGTTCGTAAACGTGAATTATTTTATTCTATACAAATTCATATCTCGAGGCGCTGTTGGATCCCAACTTTACCTGGCATAATTGATTACCAGCATAATAATTACTTTTTTGTTTTGAATCATATATAACACACTTTACTGGCTCATTAATATCAGTATAAATCAATGTACCCAAGAAGAAGTTACCGTAGGAACTGCGTCTAACTGTGAACTTTCCAATTGACCTTAAAGTTTGGTACGTTCGTATAGCCTTACTATTGCAAGTCATTTTCTGCCACATTCACTGTCTGCGTTTTTGATTTTGGTCGATGCTCAATGGCCATAACAAATCTAGATACCGGTATTTGAAGCTTTATGACGCATGGTCAGCATGACTCCCGCTATTTTATTGTAACATACCTTGGTTCAAAATTTAATGGGCTTTTGGAAGCGGAACGGATTGAGGCGGTAACGGAAAATAGCCTTGTAGACACTACATTGAGATGTCGCGACAATTTGTATTCATTTTCACATATAAATCGAACAAGCCTCTGAGCATTTTATGGTTATATTCCTTATTGGAAATAAAAAAGTGCAAAGTTATGTAATAATAATTTCTTCAGTAGTCTGCTAGTATTAATTTGAGCGTAAAAACAAGACAATGAAAATAATGTATGCTGTCACAATGATGAGTAGAACATGCATTTGACACATCAGATTTAAGTACCAATCCTCCTTAAAATTAAATGGAGAGTATCATATTCAAAAGGGATTAGTAAATCGATAAACCTACTCAAGATGATTAAAGACATCCGAAAAACCGAAAAAGGAATGTCTCGACTTTTAGATCATCTCTGTATTCTCTGCCTACTTTTTCAATAAATTGTCGCGAGTTTAAACAATTGGCAAATAATTGATAGTCTAAAGTATCAATCAGCAGCTGCACAAATTGAGCGCAGGAGTTAATATAATCAATACGACCTCTCAGAGTCATTGTCCTTTAACAACACAAATTAGACGCAGCTGAGACTTTTAATCATGTCTGTTTCGCAATAGTAGTTTCTTCACAGTAGTATTGATTTTATTTTGTCGATATTATTATTATTATACTAGCCTAAAACATCCCACTGTTGGGCAAAGGTCTTCCCTAAGTTCTTCCATATATCTCTATTGAGAGCAACTTTCGTCTAGTCCCTGTTAAATCAATCGAAATGGTCTCGCCATCGCTTTTGGGGTCTACCTCTCCACCTATGTCCGTCTTGCGGCATCCATTCGTCGATGATTTTGGCCCATCGATCAGGGTGCATCCTGCAGACGTGCCCGGCCCAATCCCACTTGAGTCTAGCGGTCTTTTTGCTGGCGTTTGTTACTTTTCTTAAACAAGACAGCATTGTGTTTTTGACCCGATCTTGTCGTTTCACACCCACCATGCTGCGTTCCATTTATAACCTTTGTCGTATTTAGTCATTACAATACGCCTGATGGAAAGTTCACTGCACTGTGCAGTAATAAGTAATAAGATAAATAAAGTATCAAAGACGAGGGAAAACTATTTCTCATCGACGCGGTGGACACAATTCTACCGGCTTGATTAAAACACTTCTAAATCACCCAACAGTTACATACATACATACAAAGTCCTGACCCCATACTAAGATCGAGTCTTGTGCCGTAGGGTACTACGAGTGACTTTTCGGTCTCACAAACATCCTGAAATAAATGCTTTTGGATCACACAAATATTTGTCTCGATGCGGGGATTAAACTCGCAGCCTCACTTTTCACAGCGTATAACCTATACATGGAGGCTGTCTAAACCTGACCTACATTATCGTGTACGGATGTTGACATCCCGGCGGATGCAAATATCCTACCACCAGCTTATACCATCTTTAGAATATTATTAATATCACATAATGGCGACAACAGTAAATAAATAGAACGTAGTCGTACAATTGAGGATGTGACAGGTCAGGCAAACTGTAGAGGAGATTGTCCAGGAAGACGGATCCTGGCACTGACAGAAAAAATGCTGCTTGGGAGAAAAATAATATAAATATTGTCAAAATTAATTGTAATGGCCTTATTGATCTAGTAGAAGCGGTCATGGCATTCAATCTAAAAGGCTTACTTAGATTTTAAATCTACAAAAAGTACGATGAAGAGTATTGTACTACCTATATTTAAAATAATACAATATTAATAATGAATTAAGGAATTCTAGTATTTTACGATTGGCCATTATATAATCATAAAAAGAATAAAGTAAATATTATGTCCAAAGCCGTCCTTCTATTAATATGTATTTTGGCAGACCATGGAAGCCAGGAGCGCCTTGTAATTGTAAAAGCAATGTCACACAAAAAGCATCATTTAGTTAGGTATTTCTATTATATGGAAAAATCTTTACAAGATACTAACATAACTTGTTCATATTCTTTTATGTACAACAATAATTCAAGTAATATTGTTTCCATTTTCTTAGAAAATATTTCGTGTAGTGGATAGTTTATGAGCACATTAACATACACATTAAGAGCAACATTACTGGCGGTAACGGTGCGTACTACATCAAAAGATAACCGGAAATCTTAGGCTGTTAAATGAATAAGTTTAGTCATAAAATGTAGGCAAAAGAGAAAGATTTACCTCGTGTTGCGTAATTAATAATGTAATAATATTTTTGTTGGTAAAATTATTGTTTCATAGACACTAAATCCACGCTGTACAATGAGTACCTATTGACGCTATATCCATTCATTAATTTCATTATATGATTACGGATATTGATAGTCATAAATCAACACAAGAACTTATGTTAATAATGACAAGATTAATGAATACTTAGGTGCAGTTATTTAGGTACTGCTGTGGGATACTGGTAATGTACAAAACCTGGTAATGTTCATTGGCAAAACGGTGCTGTTTTGCAACAGAAAAAATGGGTTAGGTATTTTTTTACAATATCGGAAATTACAAAACATAAATGCTTTGTCTTATAAATTGTTATATTGAATTTGTTTTTAACTCTGTAGAAATATGACTATTAATTACATAATTATTTATTAATTATGATGAAATCTCTCTACTCCTGTAAAATAAATTATACAAACAGCTCCCTAATACAGAGTAGAAATTGCATAAAAATGTATTCCAAAATGTTCATGTAGATGAAAGGAACTATAAAAAATATGAATAAATATTAATTAAATACGGTGTTAAAGTGTTTACATAATTAATAAAAAATACCAATATAGAGCCAAAAAGCTCTTCTAAGAACCGTAAACTGACTAGCTTATATAGTAGAAGTATAAATATATTTGATATGTTTTAAAATTTTACGGAAATTGAAGACCCGGGATGTACCACAAGGGAAAAGTTGTGTGGGATTGAGGTATTCATATAAAAATTGTAAACTGTATGTTTTATCCGAGCGTTGCCGTGTCAGACCTCTAGTGTCATTATATAATATACTTCCATTTTGTTAATAAATATTAATTTAACGAACATAGCTTAAATTGGTTCTCATTCATAAACTGAATATTACTTCCGTTGTATTATAAAAATAATTCAATTTGAAAAATTGTTATACTATCTCGGAAGCTTTGTCAAACAGCTTTAGAAAACTGTCGAACAATAATCATAATAATTATGATTAATTGTTTTTATCTCGTGAGGAAAAGGTCCGTAAAATATCAAATAAATATTGTAATGCTTAACAGCCACCTGTCAGCAAAGTAATCTGCTTAATTAATGTTGAAGTGCACCCTCCTGATTCTGAAACTAATTCTCGCACCTTTACCATTTTTCATTACATAATTGTTATAAATTATTTTTCGTTAGATTTGTAAGAAATTTATTTGATTATGAGTTCGGACATTCAAAACACAGATATAAATAAAATATTAAAAAGCTGCATCATATTAGTCTGTAAATTAGAAATATAAATATTGATTAATATGTTAAAGGAAGTATACCTCACATTTTGGTGGTTTTCCAACAATCCCACATAAGGACAGGCGCCTGACCAGTGAGACGTCTCTTTCCATGTACACAGACACTAATCGGACGGAAGTTGGGACCTGGCGCCTGGCACCTGGCGCCTGGCACCTGGCGCCTGGAACCCGCGCGCTTCCTCCACACGCCTCGACTTATTAACACTGATTACTAGCAAGTCGACCTCTACAATTGATTGCTTCTCTCCATATCTGGACAATGTCTCTGCCGGACCGCCGAAATGTATCTCGAGACTTAATGGGTTTTTCAACTTTCACAAGGTCAAAGCTAGTTTCGTTGTAATTTAACTTCAGCGCAAAACTTTGGAGCAAACAAAAATAGAAAAAAAGAATCTAAGCAAAAATGTGCGAAGAAATCCGACGTTCTACATAAGGAACGGCGAATGTTGTGTCGTAACGTAGGTGGCCGGGTACCGAGCGGCCGCTCGATGAGACGGCCCGATGTTCCATTATGTAACACCCGAGAACCGCTATCTAAGCACTAACTCGCAACGGCTAACTGGCGGCTAAGAAAATAATCTTCAAACTCATCAAGCAATTACATTCTATTACACCTAAGAATATAGAACGTTACAGTGACTAACCGACAGAGCATCGGAGCAGTCGGACGCGCAACACACGACCGTCGGTTACGGGTGGACACCGAGGTAGAAATTCCAATCAGGATAGAGTCCAGAAAATCAAAGGTGTCGTGAGTGGCGAGACAGATCCCGGCCGGATTATAGCGACTGTTTTCGTGTGTGATAACGTTACCTATGTATCGTCATGAACGTGGGGCAGAGGGCGGGCGGATAACGCGGGGCGCGAGACGCGGCGCGCGCGTTGCCGAGCCCGGCGAGGCCGGCGGGGCGCCGCAGAACAAAGCGCGCGCCAGCACCGCGGCCACGGGCTCGACGCGGCCGGCGGCGCCTCCGGATACTTTACCTAGCGGCGCGGAGTGAGCGGCGGGGCTCGCGGGCGGCGAGTCGGGCGCGAGGCGCGGCGCGGAGCTCGCGGGCGGGCGTCGGGCGCGGTCGGGCGCTGCGGTCAGCGGTCGCGGCGCGGCGCGGCCATGGCGGCGGCGCGGCAGGCGGCGACGACTCGCGCACTGCCGCCGCCCGCCGGCCGGCCCGGGCCGCGCCCGCCGCGCCGCCGCGCCACACGCCGCACACCCGGGCCCGCGCACGCGCCCCACGCGCCGCCACTCCACCGACCACCCGGCCGCCCGCCCAGCGCCGACGCCAAATTGATCAGCCGGATCCTCGATTGCAATGAAATTTATGACAGGTCGTGGATCTATTATATCGACGTGATACCGTCGAAGCCGCGGATGATAATTGGAACGAGGCTCGATAAACGCTCAGATTTCGTAATTGGAAGTGAATTACTTTCCCGCTGTCCTATCGATGTTAATTGGCTTTTTATGATAAGCATGCCGTGTTAACGTGATAATTGGATTTTGAAACGGTTTATCTGATGCAGTCGGTTAAATCATGCAGTTGATGCGATTTATTTCACGCACCATTAACACAAACCAGACGCGACGCGTAACTTTTCATTCTTTGCCTTAGGTTTGTGTGTGTGTTGGACGAGTAATCAGAGTTTTATCTTAATTATAGAGCGTTTTAAAACTAGCTTTCGTGAAATTACTGACCATTCGTTTAATCGTTCAAGCAGTCGTAGAGAACAAACTGTAATAACATAATTGTTGGCTAACCGTGGTTGTGCCCTCGATTGTCGACGAGTGTGGTGTAGGATTGTATCGCGGCGGTAACTGGTGAGCAGCGGTGATTGCGGCACAGACTCAAATGACAGGCATCAGCTCGCAGCGGCATCATGGATCGTGGATTCGTGGCGAGCCAATTTATGCAAACCGTTACTTTATTCACGCCGGCCGAGCAAGCCAATTTGCAATACCTATTATTTTTATCCAAAATATAAATCGCGGAACATAATGGACTTTTTGATGCGAGGTAGCAACGCGTACAATTTACATCGCATGAACGTTTCTAAAAAATACTGAATGAGTTACGAATGACGAGGTACAAAATTATAAAAAAATATAGACAATATTTCAACATCATCATCATCAGCCTTTTAAAAAATGTTTATTAGTTACCAACTGACCTCCAGCAGCAATGACGCTTGGATCTTAGTCTATCAAGCTGATTCAAACCGGTTTTTACAGATAATGCATTAGTCGGTCATAGTCATTTTGAGCTGTGTTAGAACTGACGAGCCAACCATGGGCTTCCATAGCCCTCGTTATCACCACAAAGACCCAGAAACACTTGACTTTTATTACCGTATGCGTCCTTTTTCATAGTGAATTTTATTGCAGCCTAGGAACACAAAGGTGGTTATGTTATGTCATCATATTGTTGTAGGCACGGGTTGTAGCCAATACTGTACTGATGAATACCCCATATTACATTGGCGCACTAAATCTTTATATTGCGTTAGCGCACATCATAGGTATTTCCTTTTTAGCTAAGCTTATCTTAGCTAAACGATTTTGGCACTGGAACAGTTATTGGCAGCAATAAATATAGGAAATGGAAGTTTTCTATTACTCATCGCTGATATAAAGCTTTAGTGAATGTAAATTAATTATATCCGATATGGCGACAGGCTCGCCCCCTATCACATCGTATGGCGGAACACATGAGGCGAAACGTGGGTGTCCTAGTTTCGTCTGTGCCTACCCCCTCTAGGATAATGGAGTGATGTTTATGTATATATGCAATAAATTATATCTGAATGTAATCTTAGTTCAAATTCCCTGATTAAATACTTCAAAATAAATATAAATATACAAATAAATACATCAAAATTATAGATACCAGTGACGGGAGAAAATAAGACTGCTAGGAATGCTAGGAACTTGCTAGGAAATAAGACGTAACGACAACAACACAACTAAAATAAATTTTAGTTAAATTTAAATTTAATTCGTTTTTAAATTTTAGTAGTAGCCATGGAAGTTAGAAACTGCAAGAGATTTGCTATCCCAGGCAACCTGAAACAATTTTTTTTTATTCACACAAACAAACAACACAACTAAAATAAATTTTAGCAAAATTATTGTATTTCAAACTTAATAATTTATATCTATTGGGCGTGTAGTGATGGGAATCGAATTGTGCGCCTGAAGTTTCACAGCCGACTTCTCGACACACACCACACACATTGTGCGAGGTGCTGTAGTAATTAGCATCTACGTGCAGTTTACAGACAACATAAAAGAGATTTACATAGAGTTTAAGACATTCTTTATTAGACTCGGTTAAATATTCGAAATTAGATATATCGCTTAATATTCATGTACCTAATTCGATGCATTAACGTAGGTATATCCGTAAGAATATCTTCAATTCTGTTATGATAGAAAACGAAAATGAAATGAATGAAAAAATGAATGTCCCTAAAATTTTGAAGATTATTACTTTTTATTTAAGATTTATATTTTATTAATTCAGATAAGTATACATTGGAATATATATTTTTTAATCTTAGGTTCTTAATTAATAAGCTTTTCCTTGTAAAACGTCGTATGTACCCCTTTCACTCAGCAAACATGTTACTTGGTTAGAAATTATAAATATGTTTTCGTTGTTCATCCTGATTTGCAGTTAAAGTATGCATTGAATTTGGAGTGTTCATTATTCAGCGATCGGCGAGTATTAGGTGAGATAAACATTAGCACGCATCCACGTAGTATTTCATAGGTAAGCATTGACGTACACGGCATAGTAAACAACGCTCCAACGCCTACATCACTGGATAATTTATAGTTTTGCTTTATAATGTATTTCTAGGAACCCGCCAATTGTACTGGGGAAATACGCCTGATATAATCCTGTATATTGTATGCATTAAGGCATCGATAGTAGTCTGTTATTTATTGTTATTATGATTACGTCTCTATAAACCGATTGGCACGTTTTCAGTTAAGATATTATAATTCGTACTCGTGGATCTGGGCTTAAGGTTTGGTATGAATCTGTGTTCAACTCTCGGAACGCAACTAAGCCAGCAGTTTCGGATATTGCTAAACAAAAATACTGTAAAGCCAAATTGAAAACATGAGAAATGATGAAAATTAAGGCGTATTGCATTAGGCGCGACGACCAGGGGTCAGTATGCTGGCGTAGGTTTTTGTTAGGGACCTGACTCGGCCGCAATATCTGTGCCGGGTTGGTAGGCCAGCGACACTGACATCCCCCTTTCGGGCTCCTCCGGGGTACCGAAAGGGGAGCTTAACAGCTTTTCTTCTACACAAAAAATAGACATTGGTCATTTGTAATACGCAACGGAAAAATGAATTAAATCTAACCTTACCCTTAGATACTCCTTAGAACATAAAACTGAATATTGTGCCTACCACAAAGGTTCCTGCAGCTCCACAATATGCAATGGGAAAAGGTGATCCATCCAGGTGACTGCCTCGGTGGCGTAGATGTAGGTACTACGGTACGATTACAACGCTCGGATTGGAATCCCGGGACGGGAAAAGTTATGAAGTATTTTCTATTCATTATCAGCCCGTAGTCAGGTATTTGTACCTTATCACATCGTGAGACGAAACACACAAAGGCGAAACGTGGGTGTCCTTCTGGGAAAGAGGCATCAGTTTATGTATGTATGGATAACGGAGAATTAATGAAAATATGTATAAAGGATGAATTTTGTATGACAATCCTTTGATTCCTTAAATTGAAAACTGATATAAATATGAACAAATCAACGAATTAATTATCTCGGATTCGTCTATTTAACTAAAATACCTACTCTATAAATGTAAATGTAAATGTACAATATCACTGCTTAGATTTTTGTACTCTGCAGATGCCAGATATAGTCTTGATATAACACAAATACCATTCAGGTAAAACGCTGTTGTCAGCCATGACTGTGCATAAATGGGTAGGCTCGTCATGGTTGGTACAACTGTCTCACAGAAGATCGACGTGAAGCGACAGCTGTCACGTTTCATTCGGTGAGTGAGATTGCCGGATACCCAATATCCCTTTCCTCTTCCTATCCTTTCCGCTCCGCTCCCGATTTGGTAACCGGCAACACATCCATGATCCAAGTAGTGTAGTTGTTCATAGGCGGCAGTGATCACTTACCATTAGGTGACCTGCTTGCTTGTTTGCCGGACCTATGCTATAAAAAATAAATAAATAGATAAACTATATCCGACTCTGTTAGAGTTGTTAAAGTCTAACAATTGCTATTTCCTAAATACGAGCACTTAAGAGTTCAGTGATCCTTACCTAGGGAAACCATAAAAACAGCTTCAACTCAAATCTTGCGTGTTCGAAACCTGCAAAGTTGTTAAGGTGTTCCCTAAAACTTGGGCTAGTAGTGTGAGCCGGGTCACGCAATCTGTTTCGTAACCATTTGATCGATACGGTAAGTCATTCGCCTCGGCAGACGGTTCCTATACGATTACGTTTTATATTTAGATGTTATGGCTCACTGGAAACCGACGGTGCCGCAAAACCTGAACCACAATTTACAGCTCCGCCATGTTTATGTAAGCGTGGAAATGTTTACGTGTTACATCCTTGTCCTTGGAATTTTCCGGAAAATACAGAAGTAGCAGTGGTTGATACATCATTTTTATTTGTATATCTTGTACATGTATATCTTGGGCTATTCATATTTGAATTATATTAAAGTTACCCACCTGAACTTTATTGTGGTAATTGCATAACGCGCTGAAAGTTATGATTTCATTTCCGTCTCGTAGATGGATGCCGCTCCTCAATAGCGCGATTTACGCGTGGTTTTCTTGCCTGTACAACATCTCTGTGAGAGACGAGTTCATTCTAATATATTTTAATTGATCTATAATTACATTCTAATATAATAAGAATCTTAAACTAGAATCTAAATCTAGACAAAAAACGCCTATTGACCTTTAAGAAAAGAACTTGCACATTCTTTAATTACTGACAAGGTACCGAGGGTTTCTCTGGTGTCGTGGGTTCATTTTTGGACGGAGGCGATAATCAACCTACTCACTTACCATTATGATGCCCGTCTGTAGAACGTATCTACTGGTTACTTGCTCTCTGCCTGTCTGCTCGTTTGCCTCCTATTCCATATCAAAAACCGTCAGGCGCAATTCTGCCATCATTTTTACCAAATCAGAACACAAAAAAGTGTAATGGTGGTAAGGGTGCTATGTTAATGTGTGTGATAATAAAAAAATAGAATAATGAATTGCTCTGAACAATAAACGAAAAATCCTTAATAATTGCTTCAAAATGCATTATTAAAAAAAAAACAGTATAAGTGAACACGAAAAAGCAATAAAGAAACTGTTTCGTATTATTTAAATCCATAATGACTGTACAGTCTTGAATTTAATTTGGAAAATAGATTGTTACGTTGTCTGTATATTTGCACACGAAGCTATTTTCAATTTGAGAAAATGCGTCCTGTGAGGGAGCGTTGAACTTTTAGAAAATACATTGGGATGAAAAACATAAATTTATGTTATTTAATTCAGTTCAGTAGTAAGTTTATATCCAAAACTGCCTTTCGCTTCACTATCGTGGTAGACTGAGCTATATATTCACATCGATTTGAGTCCACAGAGTAATGCTTGATGACAAAATCTAGCTTCTACCAGCGATCCAGTAATTCGACTATCCTTGATAGTACGAATCTTGTTATTATGAATAATAATATATACGAATACTCGCAGGTACAATATATTATATAACCACAGTCAGAAATATTGTACGATAAAACGAAAACTCTGGTTCTATAGGTACTGACTATTGAGGAACGTAAATTATTATTATTAAAAAAAATACTTACCGGGCGTAGATGTATGAAATACCATTGTTACACTAATACCTCTTTTTTATTTCCCTTTTTAGGAGTTTAAAAATGTCTGTTTACAGGAGCTGGCCACTTCGAATTCAAATTAAAACTGTGTGGTGAGAAATTCCTCTGTGGAAATTCCGTAATGAAACTTTTTTCTCGCACTGTCATTCTAAATTCGAATATTATTTATGACATTCGATTGTTCCGATTTCGATTGTTTTTTTTTCTTTGAAACCTTGTTTCCTTGTGTTTCTATACACTAGGAAGCATGGAAGTATATATAGGTACAAAACAAAACATGCAAAAACATTATTAGTTTTTATGTGAATGTTGTTTAGAATAGACTCATCGCTTAAATAGGTATTAATTTTTTTACATTAACTTGACTTTTGACATTGAGTGCATTTTATTAATTAAATCGATGTCTAGTATGTAATCTTCTAGTAAGAAGTCTTATTAATTCACCTAGTCGTAGTCATAAGCCAAATTTTCGAGCAATATACTCGTATTTCAAATAATTTTGCGCCAACCTCATATAAAAATGGATATTTTAGCTTATTGGAGTATCAGTTGTTGTTCTATTGTTATTTGTTTATTGTAATGTATTACATTATTTCTTTTGGGCTCTTTTCCGATCCTGTTTTTGAAAGGGTCCGCACGACAGCGAGGAATAAGCTCTTTAGCAAATTCGTCCAGGGCGACGCTAGTGCGAAATTCACGGCTGGACAGAGCGCCCGCCTTCACAACTTTGCCTTGACTCGCCGATATATTATCGTATGCCTTAAATCTTTATGTTGCAAAGGCATGCAATATTAATTTACCAAAATGCTTAGTCCAGTAAAATTCCCGCATATTTTTTATAAGTAGGACTGTTTGAAAATGCTAGTTATGTTTTTAATGCCTCTTACCCATTTTTACACAACTATTGTATATAAAAGCAGATTTGCAAGTGCAGGCTAAGAGTGCAGGGTCTTATTAGGGATTATTTTTGTGCTAATTGTAACCTGTGGTCTATTGGCAACATTAATAAACTTGTGAATCCGTGTTCTATTCCCAGGTCGAGTAAACTACTTCGTGAGAGTTCTTCAATTTGGTCGACACTGCTTGTTTAAAATATCGGTGTCCGATTGATGACTCGTCGATTTATCCAAGTTACGTCGCCACCATGAAGGTAGGTTATACGAAATATATAGGTAGAAAAAGGGTGTAGGAGCCATACTGTACTCAGTACTCCTTTTGACTTGAATACTATAGAATTTCTGAGTTTCATTGAGTGAGATTACCGCAGGATTAATATCCCTTTTCTCGTTCAATCCTTTCCTTCCTATTTTAAAGCTTGCAGCACACTTACGATCCAAATTTTGTAAATACTTATGGGCGACGGTGCTTAAATGCCATAAAATCGGATTTTAATAATAATAAAAAATACACACGTAAAATTGGACTCATAATTGTGGGTTCAAACTTGTAAATTCTATGTCAGATTTTCGGAATGTTGCCAACTAACTATTAACGACGTCAACTTTTGCCACAGGAAGAAAATAAAACATGTTATATATCACATAATATATTATTTGTGATGTACCATATAAGTGTGAGCAACAATACATCGTAATACAATAAAAGTTTCATAAACGTAACATGCAATAAACTATATCTCCATTACTTGTCTACTGGAATGGTCAATAAATTCGTAATTACGAGCCGAACAATGCATAAGCATATAAAGTTGTGTTTTTGTGCAGATTTAAGTGACTATTATACAGGGTATATCCAGACTGCGACCGAAAACGAAGCCAGGCGTTAGTATTAGTTGTTTTAGACGCAATGCAACTAAAAATTTCGCAATAAAAAAGCGTAATTTTTTTACTTGTAGTCGTATTTGGATAGTTTACCTATACATTTTTGCTTTTAAAGACACAATGGTGCGTAACAGATTAAATTATAATTTAAGCAAGAACTAGGGATTAACCACTCAAATACTATTTATTTACTCAATAAATGATATTTAAAAAATGGTAAAAAAACCTTTTTTGAGAAATTTTTAGTTGCATTGTACCTATAATCACTAAAAGTAAAATATACCATGTATTTATTCAAATATATAATGCAAAAAATCTCTTTTCTATCTGATCTGAAAATCTGTTTTCTATAATAATTAACACTGGTTCTGTGTTGTTCTGCTAAGGGTTTAAATACATTACATTTTTTAAAACACAAAACGTTACATTGTCTACACAAAAAATACTGTTTGATTATGGCAAGCTGAAATTTTAGTCTCCAATAAAGCTTTAAAAGCAATAAATGTAATAAAATGATTCTGTCGTAATAACATTAACGTGCTAACAATACGATACAAAACTAAGACTTAGTCTTCATAAATCAAGATAATATAATTAAAAAACGTGGATTAGTAATGAGAATAAAGTTAGAACAGGTCATAACTGCACATAGATATTTTACAGACTGATCAGAAAAATAAAAACGTTACATGCTGATACACTCATAGACAATATAAATGTACCTTCTTTAGTCTTTGCGCCATTTTGTATCATTTATTATTAATCTATGGCTCTGTCAAAATGTACATAATACTTCAAAAACATAAACATAATTTTAATATGTTAGCATGAAACGGAATTTATACACAATAGTGACTTCATTTAATTTTGATAAAAACAGAATACTATGCAATATTGGTTTTTATTTTCCTGATCAGCTTATCACATAGTACGAAAAAGAAAGTAAAGGATAACCCTGCCCATAGCGTGAATATTTGAAGATACGAGCAATGTCTTAGACTTAGGGTGTTACTCTATTTTCCGACACATCGAAGAATGTTCGAGCGTCAAAAGTAAACCTGTACGAATTTGCCTAAATACTCTACAAAATGTTCGAATCCTGTATCGTACGTCGTAACCATAGACTAAGTTCGGAGTTAATTATAAGCTTCATAGAGAATAATATTGATTTTTAAAAGTGGAAAACTTTTATCTTATACGTGGACGTTAACGTTCGAACATTCTAACATCGTGTCGGAGAATAGAGTAACCCCCCTGGACTTGTCGGCCTCGACCCTGCCCGAAACATGAATATTCATTTAAAACAAGAACGAACTAAGCCCTGGACTTGTCAGACTTGATGAACTTGTCGAGTTCAGCGTCGCTGGCAGGGTCCACTTGCGACAGTTGTCGGAAGCTCTCGTCGTCCACGAAGCAGATCTCGTGTCCGTCGGGGTCGGCGAGGATGATGACGCGCACCGTGGCCTTGCCCGGCGTGTCCAGCGAGATGAGCGGCGTCAGGATCGTCTCCTTCGCCTCCTGGATCTTCTGGTCTATGATTGGCTGTTCGTCGAACGGACACGAGAACGCGATGCGACCGTATGCCTTGGCGCGGTTTACGGGCTCACCTGGAAGTTTGCAAATATTGTGCGTAAGGATCTTTGTAATTGTTAACAATGGAATACATTATACATCGTACGTCTAAATTATTTTAAAAATTGTTTTGTAACT
This sequence comes from Theretra japonica, assembly GCA_033459515.1. Taxonomy (NCBI): domain Eukaryota; kingdom Metazoa; phylum Arthropoda; class Insecta; order Lepidoptera; family Sphingidae; genus Theretra; species Theretra japonica. The sequence continues at coordinate 4,911,352 of CM065936.1, forward strand.
GGGCAGTTTTGAACTTAATAAAACGTAAAAATAATTAACTTAGGTCCTCTGCGCCAATTGTTGCACCTAGTTCAAATATCAGGTAATTAATTTAAGCAGATCAAAACATTATTTAAAAATATCGTTGAAAACGCATATTGAACGTGGATTTTTCATAATAATGTAAGTACTGTCTATCCCATATACGTCCCACTGCATGGCACAGGCCTCCTCTACAATCGAGAGTACGAATGAGAGTGGTTAGGCCATATAGTCCATATAGTATAATAATGTTAGTATTAAAGTAAAATAATAATAACCCAAAATCTTGGAGTGTGAGTCCGACTAGTAAGAACGCGGGTTTTTAGTTATTTACAATGTACGGTATAAGTCAAAAGCATACAAAGAAATCAGTATATTCGAGGAATTTCAAAAAGTTGTAAAAACAGAACAAGCAGTAATATATTCGTAACAAATAACAATAGTGGTCAACTGAGCATAACAAAAGAAATGAAACGGTCTCATGCCCGATGCAAAATATTTACATTTGCACGAGAAAATACCTAAAAACATTTTACATATTATCGCACGTATGTCACGTTGCATATTGATGTTTGAAGTGTTTATCTTATCTCGACATAAGTGCTTATTCTTTAGGAAGAAACCCATACAAATTGTATAGGCAGTTATCTATATTCATAATAAATCTAATGTAACTATAGATACGGGTGTGATGCAATATTGATAGAAATCTTTGTTTCAATGAAAAAATTAAACAATTTGTAACATTTTTAAGGATATCTAAAAGCTGGAAGAGTCTGCAAATAATTTGATCCTCGCGCCGAGACAAATATTAATATGATTACGTTTCAACTTGCGAGTTTGATGGTCCAGAAAACGTATATTTTATTGTAATTCGGCCTGAGTTTAACTGTGGGTCTATATTTACATATATTACCCACGTAAAGCCTCAGAAATAACTATGTACATTTTAATACGAAGTCATAATAATACGAAATAGTAGAAAATGAGTATTATGACGTTTTTTATTTCTATTTCACTTAATCAAATTTTATCAAGTAGTACCCATCCATATGTTTTTATGTTAAATTAATGTACAATAAAGATTAAAAAATAAAAAGAAATATCTAAATTATAAAATATTACCGTCTCTTCTCGCTAATCTGGCTATTATAAATTTTTACAGGCAATAAGAAATTCGCATAGATAAAAAAGTATATATTGTTTCTGGTAACACAGGCTAATTAAACACGGCTTTTACATTTGGTTTTCATTATTAAATACACCGTTGTTCTCGATAGTATATTATTAGATGGAAAATGGCAATTCATCTAGAAAAGACGTGATACGTGAACAAGGGTAGACGACTGGCTTCTCTTATTATATTTATACAGTGAAATAAAACGAATTCTTAAGTGTTCCGGCCCCGTGACCACGAAAGCTGTTAAGTGATCGAAATGTCGGAATGTTAAAAATGTAAAAATTTAATTAAATTCGCGATAAAATCCGTAAGAATTCGTTATATTTCAATTTGTAACATTCGCGTAAAGCGAAGAAAACATTATATTTATACAGATTAATATGTTGATGAATAGCAACTTACCAATGTCCACTAATTCAAGTTTGGCCTGGTCCTCGCTGAATCCGAGAAGTACTGAGTTCTTGTTTTGTTCAAATATTTTCAACGTTAACAGACCATTCCAGTACGCAATAGATCTTGATAAGTTCGAGCTGGCTAGAGCCACTTTCAAAACAGGATCTGAAAGGTTAAAAAAACTACTTTAGGACAAAGGAAATTCTAATCGGGTCTCAAAAAAACTTTAAAATTGCTAGTTTTTTATCGGTAACATTATTAAAGGAGTACTACCAACATTACGAACAAGAAAATATCCACGTTTTTGAAAACGCAAATGTATGATAGCGCTCCTTCTATATTTATATATAGGTACTCTAAGCTGAATATTATATTCTAAATATTTTGCAATTAAAACTCGTACTTCACAGCAATCTCGAGTCGGCCTCTTAAAATGATAAATCTATGATAAACCAAAGGCCATCTACGATATAATTTAATGACATGTAATTAAATCCCATACAAACTTGAATTTTGATTAGCTATAGATGGATTGAAATATAACACGGTCAGATGTAAAAGTATAGGTGATTTGCTGATAATTTTCCGCGCCTAATAACACGAGATAGCTTAAAATATACATTTATTGTGATGTCCATAGATAACACTATATGGTGATGTATGTCGTTACTATCGATCGGTATTTAAAGGTTTAGGATATTTAAAGAAAATTGCGTAAGGTTTCTAGAATGCTTTTAATATGTCACAAAGCAAGCAACAAGTTACGCCGACAGCCAAAGACAAGACATAGTACGTTAGATAGATACCTTAACATTGATTTTTCTTCAATAAATATTATTAAACAATTCATTCCTAAACGTGAACAAGTCCTCTTAAAAGTGTTTGTGATTTTAGCGAACGAAAAAATGAGATTTTTGGGCATATATTTCTAAATTAAGGTGATTTATATGTTTAATCCGATAAGGTATTTTAATGAAACAAATATCGCGAACAAAATCTGTGCGCGCGTACTAAGCACGCGGAAAAGCCCTAGTCCGATAGTGATAAACAAAAACATTGGTTTCCGAAAGTAAACCCTTCGATTAGAGGAACCGCATATAATATTATCAGCCATTATCGATAATTATATTGTTTTGTGAAGAAACAAACATGTACTTTTATATGTTCAAGTTAAAACTGCTCCTACTTATTTGTGAAGTGGTTCAATAATGATATTGAAATCTGTCGTGACTTTCCTTTTACCTTTAAACTGTCAATGTTGACTGTAACGCTTTTTTTAGGATTCTAACAATGTAACAATGATATCTCAACAACAATCACTCTTAGATCACATGATGGACTTAATCATGCTTAGTAACTTGTGTGTTGAGTGTCTACACATGGCAATATCTGATAAAGATGATCACAGACGGCAATATTTGTTTATCAAACAGCGAGAGATGATCTTATCAATTCAATATATTTAATTTATTTTATCACCAGACTGTTGTATAGGGGCCAATGTCTTGTAAAACATTTAAATGATGTGACTGCGCGCATACCAGATATTATAGGCGTGCCATGAAAAAAAAACATTATTGGCTTATTATTCCCCAAAGCATACCAATAGGATATTCCACTCTTTTTTTAAATGTATCCTAAGTTGTTCCTACAGATAACGACTGATTGGCGCCATGGCTTAGACATTGGCTGCCTGAGCTAAAAATATTGGGTTTTCATAATCAAAGAAAATACAAATATAATACCATACATATTTTGCCCACAAATCTTTATAACGAGAGTAGACATATTTTGTGCATATGAGATTTATGTTAATGAAAGCATACACAACATAATATTATGATTAAAGGGAAATAATAAAAAAATCTATTCGTTATCTCCGACACATGCACAGTAGGCAGAAATAATCGCTTTTCTTACTGTTGTGATAATAAAAAAAAACTTTTGTTATTGTTTTTGAGTTTGTTTCATTATTTCGTATTTATGTATCTACGCCAATCTTGTAATTTGTAAACATAACCCTAGCAATTTATAAAGCGATACATTTTTACACCCTTTGTAGCGTAGTTGGTAAGACCGGTTGTAAATGGAGAGGCCACAGGTTCGATCCGTACCGAAGCTGTTTGTGTAACCCACAAATATTTGTATAGGGCCTAGGTGTTTGTGAGATCGAAAAGTCTCTAATAACTTCTGAAACCCACGGTACATAAGTCATGTACCGTATCTTAGTGAAGAATTAGCTATTATTTTTCAGTGATCTTAGTTTATGATTAGATTCTGAGTAAGCAATCAGTGTGATTTATCTAATAGGTATTGATTTATTTTGCAGAGTATATGTGAAAAAGTCACCATATTTGTAGGCTCATTGTGTTAAATACTTTATGTGTTCTATTGAGTCATAAGTCTTAAGTATCATGACTTAGCATATTTACGTTCTGTTACTCATTGCAGTTGACGCCAATGACAAGGCAGATAAATTCAGGAAAAAACGCATTAGCCACACAAAATGTGTTCAAAATAAAAACAATATTTATAGTGCTTTGCTTGTAACAGGCGTAGGCTATATAACTGAGACATATACTCGTATGAATGTGTTAAAACAAAAACAGTTTCAAGTGCCCATTTCGTAGATCTGCACTTGAATCTATATTATGCCGTTAATAAGTGATTACAAGTAAACCACAGAGAACAACCCATCCTAATCGTTTAGTTATTTGTAAAGGATATATGTATGTGTGTGTGTGTATTTTGATTGAAAAATCGTAACATTTCTTAAATATTAGAGATCTTAGCGCGTTTGAAATAGAGATAACCTGCTAAGTGGGATTAATGGCTTGCGCACACCGGAACGGGAAGGCAAAGCATTTCGTTTTGACCTAAGGATATTCAAACTGATCTGGTAGAAATACAACATAAATTTCAATGCTTTAAGTTGATGGCGTGGCATCGAAAGGGATTTCTTAACACGGCATCGGAGAGCACGCCAAAGGATCCCCTGGCGGCATGCCACGGCGTACTGCGGTATGCCACGGTACGCCGAAGGACGCCGTGACACGTCGCGGGACGAGACAATCCAAGTGGTGGTACATGCAGGTGCTGCTGATGCTTACTGTGCCGCGGCACGTCGCATCCCAGGATGCCATGGTAGGCTACCAGAATACTACAGAAAGTAAGCGGCTGGCCAGGGGCAAAATTCCTTGCCATTCCGTCCCGGTGTTCGTAGGCCATTAGACTCGCGCACTTCGTATTGTCAATACTATTTCATATTTCTATATGATACAAATAAAAACTTGAACCACTATTTTCTATATATTTTTAATTCGGTTATTTGCGTCCAAGTTACGGCATGTTGAAAAGCACCGATTTTGATGGAAAGTAAAACTGCATACTTGGATTTTTTAAAGACCACTAGTCATAGCAAGTAATGGAATCCGATGATAAAAAAAGACAAATGATGTATTATTACCCAATTCAATATGTTGCAAATAAACAATCAAATTTTGAGAAGTAATGTTATATGGCAAACTAAAATATGCAAGAGCTCATAGAAAACCAACATAAACACCTACTTTGACTACATTTAGTACTTAGTACAAGAAATTGTACTAATACACTACTACTACACTCTACTACACTACTACACTCTCAATCGTACTCTCGATTGTAGAGGAGGCTCGTGCCCTGCAGTGGGTCGTGTATGGTCTGATACAGTACAGTACAAGAAATTGAATACACTTACCTTTGTCAGCTGGCTGTGGTTTGTCAACAATGTAAAATTTGTATCCACCAGGTGCCTCTACATATTTTAACCCATTGTGTTCTTTCACTGGCCAATTGTTAGCAGCAGCTCTTTTCAAACTCTCGCTGGACTGGATTGTGAGGCCAAGGAAATCATTGCCTTGTTCATATTCTGTGATTCCATAGTTGTATGTGAGCTCAACAACAAAGTGTGTGTCTTCAGGACCGTAACCAATCATGGTTTTGCTCCATCTGTTTGCATATGGCCTATAAAAAATATTCGATAATTATTGTTTCATAACATTTTCTCATTATTAAAAAAATAACAATATGTTTCGCAATTTATTTTTGAATAAATATCTGCAACTGGATTTTTAAATAACTTTCAGTTGTATATAGTGTTAGCACTTATTTTATACAAAAACACTGTTACATGTTACCTACCTAGATACTGACAAAAATGCAAGAAAATAGAAATACAATGCTTTAAAATTAATCTCTTACCCATTACAAGCTGCCTCGCAACCTTCACTGAACTCTTCATGACGGAGAACCTACAAGATGGTAATTTTAAAATTACATTTAAAAGTATATGGCTTTCACAGTTTTTTATAATAAAAAAAAAGTATTTTAAAAGCATTTACAATGTCATACTAGTATAAGCAATAATCACATGTTATTAATGTGTGCCTGTTTAAGATTGGTATTATATGATTGTAATTTGAGATTACTATTTTGTAATATTATGTTGTTGCTATTTAAGGCTTTACAAAAAATTTGTATGTTACATATAGTTTAAATATTTTGTTTGTATTCTCTTCATTATAAGTCTTTATAAATTAGTATAACTGTACTAATTTAATAAATAATAATAATAACTTTCATGGATACTCCAGTAAATAAGTACCTATAGCTAATTAAAAATTAATGTGTTTCTTGAATTTTTAGCAGTAATTTACTTTATTAGTATCAATTTTAAACCATTATTATGTATAAAAAGCACTTAGTATACTGAAATTTTTGCTTAAAAAGATAAAACTATACTGTAAACAATACATTTATTCTTAATGCAACATTGTACTTATCGCCACATTTGACTTGCTCAGGCGTCTACTATGATAATATAAACATATTTGGCATACATAATTAGTTCTGGCAAATTACCGGTGACAAATTGTATTTAGTCGAGTACAGAATACCTATAGCCGAACAGACAAGACGACCTTGGCTTCCGCTAATGAAAAGTTCTAGAACAAAAGCCAGAGCATGTATTTTAATAAAAAAAATATTCTATGAGAAACTGCTTACCTTCATACCTAACACGTCTCTGTAGAATTTCGCCGTAAGGGTCCTATCGGCAACTTTAAACACGAAATGAAGGGCGCGCCCGGTAACCATTTTGAAGTATTAAATATTAAAACTGAGATTACAAAATTATACTTATATATTTTAGCACAGATACGTCGTGCACTAAATAAGTATTCTTAATTTATGAAATCCTTTCCGTAAAACTACACACGACACTCTACACACGACACAAATGATGACAGGTAACAGTCAAGTGTCAAACATCGAGACGTCAAGCTGACAATTGCCATTTACCGACGACGCGACGTTCGAAATTCGAGTGAAGCTGCGCTCAGCCGCGGATTTTATTTTCTACCAAAAATGTCAATAATATGAACGTGTAATTTAAATATAATAAATAATATAACTATGAGTCTTATATCAGAGCTTTTAGAGTTGATAATGATATGATTATAATAAAAACTGTATCGAGAGGTATTCGATAAGATTAGGTAGATACGAATTACGATAAAAAATACCTAACAGTAATAATAATGAATGGGTAGTTTCTACTTTGGTTAAAAACACTTAGCTTCACTAGATTTTGCTGGCAGCTTTTCTCGTCTGTTTATGATAGCTCAAGAATAGAGTTTTTTTTCTACGTATTATATTTTTGTCTAAGATGATTTTTTTCAGACGACGCTCTTGTTTTTTCTGTCTTTTGGAAACCATAGGTTACTAGATACTTTGATTTATTGTTGAAAAGTACTTACATAATGTTCTTTTTTTGTACTATAATATAATCTCAACATAATGTTTCTGTTTCTCCGAAAAGGTGTATTTTTTTCATGTGTAATTAAAAAACTAATATACTGAGGATAAACATTTGGTGTTGATCAGTGCGATGAAATAAAGAACAAAGAATTGATCTGTGTTGGTACCTAATATGTTTTATTGACTGTATACTTATAACAGTTTATTCCGAGATAATCACCTGTAATACATCAATATACTTACGTAAATGATAGACAGTAGCGAGCCAGGCTTTTGTTTTTGCGGAGGAAAACGATTTATCGCTACTGCTACCTGGGGGGAGGTGGAGCGGTGATGTCGGTTTCACTGGTCTTACGACTCAACGTTGAGCCACCCGAGAAAGATCTTACCATTACCGTTAATTCGGGTCCCTACCAAATTCCTACACCGGCATACCAACCAAAAACCCCACAGTGGTCCACTTCTGCCTCTTCAGCACTTTGGAGAGGTTCCAGGATCCTGAGGCAAAACGCCATAGCCTCGCCGGAACCGCTTCTGCGTGATGCCGCACTACGACCCATTTCACGTAATTACACCTCGTAGTCGATTTTGATAGGCTGCGTGCCCGCGACTACCATTGTCCCAATTAGTCGCCTCTAACGACAGACAGGGGATACCGTGATGGGATTCTAAAAAAAATCCAATCCACAGGGCAGAAAAGAAAATGCTAAATTAGCGCTTTCCACTCAAACAGAGAAAGAACAGAGCGGAGGAAGATGTATTGGAATCAACTAATTAAATCGGACATGTACATAACACGGGTGGTCATTCTTTATGATTGGGCGATTTATAAACATCTCAACTCTGCACTGCTCCACTTCAGTGGAAACGCAGCCATGGTCTCATTGCAACCACGCTAAAGCATAAATGAACAGATTGTGCACCTGGGCCTAAAATAATGTGTCTATGAATCTGTATAGGTGGGTTAATTAGGGCTTAAAGGCTCCGGAATTCTGACATGTACTTACCTCAAGATATAGGTATATGTTCGCTGACAGCGCTCATAGGTACGTAGTTAATAAAAAAATAAAATGTGAAAGTTAGGGGGTGCATTTCATATCGTCATTTCGAGATAGACAAATACACTTACTATTTACTATTCTCGGGTTCAAGATTTGCTGCTAAGTCTATTTTTGGGTTGGCGCCCTAGATCATAAATAAAATACTTACTTAACAAAAGAGGACAAATTCAATTTCTTTGACGCTATACTTCGCTGCTTGCATGCCGTAAACTATAGACTCTCTGACAATATCTTTAAAAACCTGTAGCTAATTTATTGAATGATTAGGCTTTTCTCAGTGTCTTTCTATAGTAAGTATACAACTAAATCCCTGTAAAATATTACCTACATTCCAATCAAATACGTAGGTGACAAAGCTGCAGTTATATCGCTCAATTCTTGTTGATGGACAATGGAACTAGTTTCCACGTTTTCCAGGTACCTGGTGTACCTAATCAAAACAATGAGGCGATTATTTTAAAATAAGTGATATTATCCGAATATGTTTAATAAAGTAAGACCAAAAATTTTTATTCACTCGCCTACTTATTATTTGCCAGTAAGGCGTTTATCACACATGGCGCCTGCATGATAGCTTCGTGGGAACAGAGTAACAGAATTCCGTCTTGAATGTCTCATCTGTGGATTAGATCTTATCTCGTGCTATCTTGCGAACATTGCTTTGACAAAGGCTATCAATTTTCACTTCAAATAAAAGAATGCCTAGCTGATAATTATGTTTCAAATGTTTAAGTACGGGAGGTACGGACAAGGATAAGGAAGCTGTCTAGGCAATTAGGATACTGATACATTCCCTAAAACAATTTAATCAAAATCCATTATTCAATCATTCACATAAAAACTACATATAATTTCATACAGAAATACGGTTAAATATATTTTTCTCTTAAATTCTAAAACTACTTTTATAATTTCGTAGGTATGTATTTTTTTTTTACATTTTTTCCCATAATATGCAGTAAATATAATCTTATATAAATCTCGTACATAACATATATTAAGTATGTACTCTATTGTTTGCTACGAGCTTCTGTAAATATTTATTTCCACATATCTGATTATTTATTTCAGGTATTCCATTTTTCTCAGGATATGATTGGTTGAAGACATTTGCTCTGGGTACTTTTCAGTTGATAATGCTGCATATATCCTAATTAACAAAGACTGCGTGTATAACACATATAACGACATCTTAATATATAATACAGCGACATTAAAGAACAAGAAAAATGAAGACACGGCTTCATATTTTAACCGTGGTCGTGGTTGCTTGTAAAGGAATGTTAAAGTCAAAATGCCACAAGCTATCTATATCTATTACATAGTTACTAAAATAGGCCTCTTCGACCACGATTAAAATATGGTTTAACATAATTGAATCATCAATTTTTACAGTATTGACTAGACTTTCAATAAAATAGTATGCATTTTATGCACTAAAGTAAAGTGGTAAAATAAATAATGCGAAACCATCTCCATTGTCAATATAGTAGTACCATTTGGAGTAATGTCAAAAATACATTTGGTTTTATGTATAGTTTGTATAAATATACTATGAATGATATTATGTCCATTGTACATCATATGTTAAGTGTTCAAAATAGAACAGGAGGTCCTGTGTATTTTAATACGTAATTTAGTTTTTGAACGAAAAATGTGCATATTATTGTTGTGGCAATGTGTTGTGTATTGTTAATTATGCCTGCAAGATAGACACCTTCACAATTGACCATATCAATTTCGGATACAAGCTAAAACACAAAAAATAAATATAACAGTACTCATACTTCGTGTAATGCCGTGTAGAAGAATCGTTATGAAAATATCCGATATGAAGGTAAAGCTTGTTATAAAAATAAATGCTTAATATTGCGACAACGACTTTCTTCGTACATAATCTGACCATTACTGTGATCCATTACTCTTTGTTCTCACCCCTAAAATAAATACATAAATAGCGCATCAAGCTAAACAATCCAAGTTAAGAACTTCGAAGTGGAAAATAAAGTAGATATTAAAATTGGGAAAAAGAATTCTTTGAGTAGGTACTTATATAACGAAATTCTCAACTAGGAGCGTATTCCATATTAAATGCCTAACATTAACTTTAACATAAGTATTTCAATATATTTTCGTGTGAGAGCGTAAGCGGTGCGTAGTTCAGTTAGCGGGTTTCTTGTCGGCGCCATCTTTTTCTTTTTCCTTCTCCTTCTCTTTCTCCTTGTCTTTCTTCTCCTGCAGTTGTTGTAGATGAGCCGGCAGAGCTTTCAAGATGGCGTGAACCTAAAATTAAGACAGTTTATATTCTGTTCGCAATATAATAAGTCAATGAGTTAACAGTCTATAGGAAGTAAACAAAAAAGTTACTATTAGGGCAAAAATTACTTTGGAAGTTGTAGGATCCACGCTGTTGTCAGTCATGATTCAGCATGAATGGGCAGGCTCATCCACGACGGTACCACTGTCTCATAAAAACTGTCGCGTTTCGTTCGGTGAGTGAGACTGTCGGATGCCCAATACCCCTTTCCTGTTCCCATCCTTTTTCCTTCCTGCTCCCCTCCCAATCTGATGTCCGGCAACACATCCATGACTCAAGCGTTGTAGATGTTCATGGGTGGCAGTGATCACTTACCATCAGGTGACCTGCTTGCTCGTTTGCCGGACTATGCTATAAAAAAATGATGTCGGTTGAATGATTCCATCTGTTACCATAGAAATATGTACAGATCACGCATTTACGCACGAGTTTGATATCATGTCAATCATCCATGTCAACTTTATCATAAACATCTGCGAAATGAGATACTCCATTTTTAAATTGACATGTAATTCCTGTTTACGTGATTAACTGACCTCTTCAGCGACAGCCATGAGCACAAACTCGAACTGCTGCTTGGTGGCGACGGTGCGTGATCGTTGGTCGCGAATGTGTTCCAGGGTAGCGGCAATGTCGATCTCCTTAGCGCCTTTAGCCATGCGGTTCAGTACCATATCGATCAAGCAGTAGGTCCCAGTACGGCCGGCTCCATCACTGGATAGATAAAAATATCTTAGATACTACACTAATTAAATAATGACAACTTTCGTAGCGCAGTTCATTAGACGCCAGCTGTGAAAAGAGTGGCAGCGGGTTCGATCCACATATCAAGCCAAATCTTTGGACGATCCACAAGTAGTTGGTTCGGATCGGGTTGTATACTATTTTAAAAAGTGTCTCGTAGTCTTTGATACCTAAGAATTGTATCTTAGGCCCACATCCCACTGGTGTTTTACGAGCGTTAACGTCTCTCGAACGTCTGCTCAATGTCGATGCTACGCTGACGCGATGTTGACGCCGCCGTTGTCTTCAGCAATTCCGACACTACTGTTGAGTTTATTCCTTCAACGAAAATTAAATATCCTCGTATTGACATATCCTTTAACAGAAATCATAATGTCAACGCTTGACGATATACAATCGCGGCGTCATCGTCGTGTCGCTCGTACAACGCCAATGGAATAGGTGCCTTAGTGTGGAGTCTGGACTGGATGTATTATGTAATTTCATTCTACTTATAACTGAATGTTACTTCCTTATGAGCAGCGTGTGCTTTAGAACACACACACTAAACTTTAGGAAGTTATTGTGTTGCGCACATATACTTAAATACCATATATCACAGATTTTTACTATATAAAACACTGGCAAGCGTGACGAGTTTCGAGTTCACTATATTGTATATATGCGCTTTTGGCTAGTCAGCATACTTAGGTTAATTACGCTATTTGGATTGCAGGGTAATTTAGGTGGCCTGTTGGTAAACGCACTAGACGCAGCTGCTAACATGTTCCCGGTGGTCGCGGGATCAAATCCCAGGGCACACCTCTGACTTTTTTTCATGTGTGTATTTATAATCAATCACCTCGTACTATAATGGAAAAACATCGCGAGGAAACCTGCTACCGATACCGATTTGTAAGAATTTCTATGGAATGTAAAAGGCCGCCAGTCCGCACTAGGCCAGCGTGGTGGACTATATGACCTAACCTCTCTCAATCGTGCTCTCGATTGTAGAGGAGGCTCGTGCCCTGCAGTGGGACGTATCTGGGCTGATATGTTACAGTACTAAAGTAACGTTGTCTGGTCAGTATAAAAAATGTGAAGTTTACCATAGTTGAGTCAAATTGTGGTAAATACGAAACTTTGTGAATTATTTCGATGTAGATATAGTTATAATCACTAAACACTATTTTATTATTTAGATGTACTCATATAATATCTGAACGATTAAATAATTTAAATTATTGAGATATATAATCATACATCTTAATAATTAAAAGATAACAAATTTAACACCAATTATAAGCCTAACTTCTTTTGATGCTGTTTTTTTCGATATGCCTACCTCACAAGTATCTAATCAATAACAAATACATATGTATTTCTTTACATAATTACCTGCAGTGAACCACGATCGGGCAAGATCTTCCTCTGTACGACTTGTTCACCTTTCTGTAAATTATTTTATAACATAATTGTAAGTACATTCCATAATTTATATCACGTTTCATAAAATTTCTATCAAAAAAAGTAGACTATGAAGTGGTGTCTGCTAGCATTGTAATCCCGAGCTTATTAAAAGCGCAGAGCAAAACTGAAATATTTAAAACGGGCTGAGTTGTCTCTACCATCTTCCTAAATTATGGATATTCATATCTATAAATGACTGCCAGGCGTACCGTCTGAATTCAAGCAGAGCCTTGGTAGAAGATGGAACGCCGTTCTCAGGCCAAGAGAGGAAGTGGAACTGAGTGACTGTTCGCGTCTCGCCGGTGCGTTGGTTCTTCAGGTAGAAGCTGCGGACCAGGTAGTCGTCACACCAGATGTGCTCGCTGACTAGGTGCACCTGCGAGGTTTAAAAGTTGTGAATATTAAATGTAGATTAGTGTAAGGGATATTTTATATAACACCAAAACAAAAGAACTGGTTTCTTAAGCCTACTGATTGGAGTAGATTGTGTATATTAGGTATTATTATTAGGTAGATATAAATGAGCAATATAATACTTTGTTCTTAGTCATCTGCTGTCTAGTCCAACAAACTTAATTGAGAATCGATGAGTATAAATATGATCAAACGTACTTCATAGATGTGGTAGAGCTCAGATCCTTCTTCAGGCCAGTATCGGTGGCAGAGCTGCTGTCCATTCTCAGTAAGCCGGGTCAGCATGACCATCACGACGGATCCTTGTTCCCAGACCATTTGCCAGAAGTCAGGAGCAGTGTGAGCCAGAGGTCCAGCCGCTGCGATGTACGCCGGGTTGCGAGGGTCGTGATCCGTCTGGATAGGTAAATAGATCGATGTCAATTATGTATTTTATTAAACGAAAATAATCATATATATTATTATTAACTATAATGATGAAATAAGGAATCAAATGGAGATTTGACAAAGCCTCAGAGTTACCTAGTTAATTTTTTCCTGTCTAATATATGCCAAAAATAAAACGAAACTCATGACTCTTTTACGTAACAATGCCTGCAAATATATTTTGTACACTGGATCCTATCTACATTTTTTTTATATTTAAAAAAGTATAGTATTTCCCCTCACACTTAATACCGATTCACATATTCATATCTGCATACTCACAATAGTCGAAGCGTTAATATAGTCAGATCCGAGGTGGTTGGAGAGCGTGTTTAGAGAAACCCTGGAGTGGTCGTAGGGCAAGACATCAGCATATCGATTCTTGCCGTTGTTGTCTGGTTTGAGCGCAGCGGTGGTAGCGCAGGGTTCCGCCTCATACGCGCAAAGAGCTCGCCATTCTTGCTCCAGACGATCCTTGTTGCGCAGGTGATCTTCCATGTAAGCCTGAACAAATACTTGGTTAAAAAGGGGTATGTTCCCCTTTTTGTATTTGATAAAATTTTAATTAAATAGGCGGTAACTGCGTAATATGAATGTGAATGCTCCCTGTTCATAAAATAATTTACTATCATAAATCTTTCTTGACATTCATATAGGTTTACTCCAGAGATTTTTCTTCACCCTTAAAACAAACGATATTTGACTAAGAATGTACGCGTAAATTCGAAGTTAAGTCAGGGTTTGAACCCGCGACTACCGGTTGGATAAGTCGGTCCTCACCCATTTGAGCTATTCTCTTCGAATTAGCTGTACCTACTTTCCTGTGTCCTGATTGGAATCTTTTAATGAGTTTGACGTGATTGATGCACAAGATTCCCGAGAATTTAATCAGACTTGATTAAATGGTTTGTAAAGATGTTTAGCATGATTATTACCAGTTTGATGACGCAATAGAATTTACTAACAAACAAAATTTGAGATATGGTAATTCACTATATCAAAGTGCAAAGATAAACATTAATTGTTAATGAATCTGTTTACCAAAACCATGTGTCCAGTAGAGATATCCATATTGGTAAGAGCTGGTTCCTCACTCCTGAAAGAAATGTCAAACTAAATATTTGGATCCACCAGTTAAACAACCAACAAAAAATATTGATTATTTTATTTTTTACCAAGAAGAAGTGCTAGATCTTGTGGACGGTGAGTTGCCGTCAGGATCGCGAGACAAAGAGGTGATGCGTTGGGCCGGCTCGGCGGGATGTGGTGGGGCTGCGGTTGTTTGCTGGCCAGACCACTTTCCAGACATGCGAGCACGGCATAACTCCTAAAATAAAATCAAATTTATCACCTTTTCTTCTCAAAATTTGTATATCCAAAGTCAGCAGGATAAATACAAAAATTTTCAACAAAAACAATAGGTTGTTGTTGATGGGACTTTTAAGTACCTGATAATCCCTTGTCGCCTCAGCGTCTATTTCCGCAGCTGATGCCAGGCCACGCATTTTCTTCTTAGCATTCATGTCTCTTCGTAAGAGAACTATAAATACGACAGCGCCCACCACGAGGACTGAGAAACTCGCAACCAGAGCCAACAAAACTGGCCATTCCAAGCCGAAAATCAACGTCTCTGGAGACTCAGCATGACGTATAATTGGTCTTTTGCTCTGGAAAATTAACATTACATATTGTAGATACTAGAAATTGTATGTTACATTTTACAATAAATTAAATAAACTCACTCTATCGCCGACCCCGGTTGATAAAATTTGTGCTCCGGTTTGTAGGCGCAGAGCTTCCTTTATGTCATCTGGAACGTTCATAGAACATTCGATTATTAAATAATCTACTAGCATTTAAATAATAATCCTAGGCGCAAGTACATTAATAGACGGGCTAGATGTATGTAATAGATGGGAATAAGTACTTACTGACACGTCTGGCAACATCAACAGCGTCATAACCCTTTTTATTCTTTTCTACTTTAAACGTTACTTCGCCAGGGTCGACCCTGTAACATTATTGTTGGCTATTTAGTTACCTATATAGACTTGTAATAAACATCGTGTAATAGGTATAAAGAAAAATAAAAACTGAAAATTATTATAAATATATTAATAGACAATAGTATCTTACCTTGGATTCGTAAATGTGTTTTTCTCCAAGCCAAGCATTTCCTCCAGTTTCGATATAAAGGAAACGCCTTTGTCCCAATCCGTTAGAATTCTGGGAAAATAATTATATTAGAATCAAAATACACAGTAATGGTAACATAGTATATGGCAATTTATACTGAGCATTTACCTATTTTTAAATAAAACATAAGCATAAGATGGATCGTAATCGTACTCATTGTGATTGTGATCTCCATTTTGGACAGCTTTTTGTGCGTGCGCTGTTCCGTGAGCTGCAATACAAAATCAAAATAATAAGTTAATGCCTATACTATACACAACAATCTACAACACCGAGAATATAGAACATGCATCACGTTTATGTAAGTAAATACATAGTTAAAATTTGTAGTTAATTGACAATCCAATTCAGCAGATGGTAAGAATAATTTGCAGACAATAAATATTATAAAGATTTTATTTCACGACACCAAACAATAATACAGTGCTATGCTCAATAATTGAACAAAGCCGAAATCATATAGAAATTTTAATGCATGACCTTGTACATAATGCCACTGATCACATGATTTAAAATAAAGATTATGCCAATAACAGTGTTTACAAATGTATAAAAATAATATACTATATAAATAAATAAATGCTTAAAAAGAAATACACTTAGATATTTAAAAATCACACATAGGCAATATATTTGGAGGATTACAGCCTCATGCTTTTCGTGGTGTAAGAAACCAAATGTGCTATTAAGGGAAACATATAGTGCAGTGTTCTAAACAATTTTGGAGTGCGCAACATTTTAGAAAGGAAAGATTAAGTTGAAGCTGCGACGCAGCATGAGCCTTTCGTCTGTATTTGTTTGAGGGTACATCGAGTATCTAAACAAAGCTACCTCAGGCCGCCGCGACACTAACCTGCCACTGATTTATTGTGGTATAATATCTTTAATGTTTTCGCGTCCACACGCGGCCCGGGCTTTTTAACATCATCTCTTTCCCTACGTTTAAAGCCCCATTCGTTATTAAGTATATCTTGCAAGTCTTCAGGATAAAATTTGTAATTTTCACCTGAAACATCGTCGGTATCTGTAACACCTTCATTCTGGTGTGAATCACGTTTCCGGTTTGAATCTCTTGAATTTAAGGGGCCTATGTGAAACAAAAATAGGCAAACATAAAAAAAACATCAGTTAACTCAAATATATAACTGAGAAGAATGATGTAAATGTTAATACTTTAGGTTCGTAATAAAATGAACGAAATAATGTTATCGCTTTACCTACTACGCAAATAAAGCAATGAAGCAACACAATTTGCCTCCTTTAATAAGAGGCAATCTAGAAACGTTATTAACCCGATGCGCTCCACTCACCTTGCAAGTCTTCAGCTTTAAAGGGCCCTCCCTCAGCATACAGATCGCCTTGTGATTTACTTTTCGCATCCATTACGTCTTGCCAATAATTCATCAAGTAGTCCATGTTCTTAGAATGTTTAGCTTCAACTTCAGGCATATTTTTATCTGAAATGAAAAAAAAATAGTTTATATTAAGCATTTGTATCAGTTAAGCATTTTTAAAGCACCATCCGTTTACCTTTTATATTTAAAGAATCCAGCTCACCACTTCCGGCATCAATGGGAAATTCCATAGGATCTTCGTCATAGTAAATTCTAGTCTCGGGCATGTCAGCAGGATCTTCGTATTCAAACGGAAAGTTTTTCGCGGCAAAACTTTGTTTATAATTCTTGTATGCGTTTGAACGGACTTCCTCATCCAGGGGTGAAAATCTATTAGTCGTTATGTATTCTGCTGTGTAGGGAGGAACCTTAGTCTTGAATTTGCGAAAATGAGCCCCTAAACGTTCTTCATCAGAGAATCCGCCATTTGGTTCATTTTCCGGTACAGATTTCTTTTCCTTTTCTATATTCGGAGCCATCATGCCGTTACGAGCCTTGGTTTTCTCTTCAGCTTGAAGACGCTCTCTGAATCCTTCGAAGGGTAATATTACTGGAGATTCTTCATTATCCGCCATTAACAACAAATCGCGTAATTTATCGCTGGGGTTTTCACCGTCAAGTGTGACAACATTTTTAAGTCCTAAAAATATAATTAGAAAATTAATAAAGAGGAATATAAATGGATCAAAAGTGACCGAATTTATGGAATTGCTAAGAAAAGTTGTAATTAATACCTCTGCCCAAAAATGGTGGCGAGTCTTCATCGGGAGTAAACGGTGGATTATAAACTTCGTTTGCAAAGTCAGAGTCGGTCAGTACCGAATTTGGTGTAAAACGTACAAATGCTGTTTCATCAGGCTCGATCTATAAATGAAATTATAAATAAAAATCATTTGATTTTCTTTTATAAGACCCGATTTTATTAAAAGTTTATTTTACTTACGCCATCATTTCCTTCTTGTAGTACGCTAGAGCTTAGTTTAGGGTCAGTAAAATGTTCGCATATCTTTGTGTTAACTTGTGACGGGTCTCTGAAATAAGTAGAGTATAATAATTAATACAGCTCTTTCGAGTAATACAAGAGTATATGTAGTGATATTTACAAATTTTGTCGTAGTGTGTAGAGCATGGCTTGTAGGACGCACTGCGTGTACGCATGTTCCCATCTGTAGCCACGCGTGGCAAGCCGCTGCAGTTCCCCCTCGAACCATTGCAGCTGCTCTGGCCCCATGTCATAGCTACATTGAAAATAGTTCTTTTAGAATTAGGAGAATTCATACGGAAATAAACAAAATAATGTCTAACTTAAAATTGAGTTAAGTGTTACCGGTAAAGCGCTCCTTCTTCAGGTTCCGTCTCGTATACTGGTATACACTTCCCGAACGCGAAATCTATTGATTAAGAATAAATATGAAAATACAATTTAAAAATTAAAAGTTAACTGAATATAACTAATTTATAAATTCCTTACCATCGTAACACCATTCCACCTCCTCCACGCACAAAGATGCGCTGAATAAGCAACCTGAAATATAACATAAAACTTGCTATCCAGACTTCAACATTTCATTTTAGAAGGAGGTAACGATCAATAGCCCTCCAACTATCAAAAGGAAAGTAAACATTTCAACACGAGAGTGGAAAAGCTCTCAAGATAATTGGATGCCCACTACATTTCTCGTACATAAATGCACTCAGGGGAACCTAACTTGATATTAAGCTCCCAAGGCTCTCGGAATACTGACAGTGTAAGGAATCGAAGCTTACTGATGATGAGAGTAATGCTTTTACAAATTATAAATACTTTGCTATAATATAGTTAACTATTGATTATAATTATGTTTGGCAAACATAAGTGAAATACTTTTTATCTATTTTTTTTCTGGCGGTGATTCATTTAAATATGTATCGATCTTTCAAAACTTAATCTTTATTTGAAGATAGTCATTATATAACATAATAATTATATTTAAGTAACAATATGTAAATAATAATATAATAAAAGTGCGTGGTGGCCTCGTGGTATCGGACCAGACTCAGCTGCCTACATGTTCACGGTGGTCGCGGGTTCAAATCCCAGGGCACACCTCTGACTTTTCGGAGTTATGTGTGTATTGATAGTCAATCACCACGCACTTTAACGGTGAAGGAAAACATCGTGAGGAAACCTGCATACCGTAGCGATTTTAAAAAAATTCTACGGTGTGTAAGTCCGCCAACCCGCACTAGGCCAGCGTGGTGGACTTTATGGCCTAACCACTCTCAATCGTACTCTCGATTGTAGAGGAGGCCCGTGCCCTGCAGTGGGTCGTATATGGGCTGATACAATACAATACAAAAAATGTAAATACCCGATTCACAGTCTATACTTTCATATTTCCCTCTCACATGTATATGGGCTGCCTCGGTGGCGTAGTGGTACTACGGTATTATAGCAAAGCTGAGGTCTCGGGTTCGAATCCCGGGTCGGGCAAAGTGATATTGGATTTTTCTATTCATTATTAGCCCGGAGTCAGGAATTTGTGCCCGATATGGCGATAGGCTCGCCTCCTATCACATCGTGGGACGGAATATACAAGGCGAAACGTGGGTGTTCTGGTAGCACCTCTGCCTACCCCTTCTGGGAAAAAGGCGTGTGTTTATGTATGTATGTATGTATATGGGCTAATAAATATTTTAACTTACAACGCAGGATTATGTAAGGTAAAGGCCGAATATTTATTATGCTATGAAAGTGAAAAAGAATTACATTTGAAAGTAGCTATTGTTGGCACTTACCTATGTTCCCATCGGCGCGCGAGGGCGCCAGCGCACTGAGCAGCGCCAGCGCCCGCAGGGCCTGTCCTAGCGACAGGCGGCACATTACATCTGCAACACATTTTATTTAATAATAATATTTATTCATCAACCAATTCGTCTCACAATAATGCGAGGTTAGGGCCTTCTATTAAGTAAGCGCAGTGTCGGACGCCCGTCTACAAGGTGGACGGACGACCTGGTTAAGGTTGCAGGACGTCGCTGGATGCAGGCTGCTACCAACAGGCCAATGTGGAGATCCTTGGAGGAGACCTATGGCAGTGAACTTCCTATAGCTAAAGAGAGAGAGAGAGAGAGAGAGAGATTAAGTACGGAGATACTTGTACCAGAAGATCTTGATTATATTTAATTAACTCCAGTGCAGTCCGCATAGGATATCCACCAACGCGAGCTGGCCATATCTCGCCAGAAAGACAATTATGTCGGCTTGATGGCTGATTGTACCTATCGCATATCCCGGATATCCACAGGTGAACCGGAAACCGGACACACTTATGTAGGTCACTAGAACGGGCCTTTAATTACTGTTTACGGTGGTCGCTATCCGGCCGGATAATATTAAAATATATATAGATAATAATATCAAAATGTAAGTATATTAAATCTTTTTTTAGATAAAAAGACATCCTCCGTGCCGCAATAGGTTAGACGTCGGTTGTGACTAAAGAGGCCGCGGGTTCGATTCACTCACCAAGACCAATGTTTCTGTGAACCAAAGGTACATATTTGTTTCGGGCCTGGGTGTTTGAGAGACCAAAAGGTCTCTCGAAAGGTTCCTGATACCTACAACACAAGATTCGATCTTAGTATTAGGCCAGGACAATGATTGTGACTGTTGGGTGTATTTACTAAAATGTATTAAAATAATTTTGCGCTGGTCACGCTAATGTATAAAAAAACATTGCCTCTTTGACAGAGATGGCTAGAGTTTACAACACTGAAGAGGGCGAATACCACAGAAAGACATGAAGTATAAATCTTTGATATTTCGAAACCTAGATAACAAAGTTAGTCTTAGCCTAATAACTTATTTCATCATCCATCATCCATCCATCAGCGAAAGGAAGTCCACTGCTGAACATAGGCCTCTCACAATGATTTCCACAGTGACCTGTGGAATAACTTATTTATATTTTATAAAATGTCTGACTCAGATAGTCCATGTGTAGGTGGGAAGATATAATCTTAGATCTAACAAGAGGTTACAAGATAATAATATACTTGCTATTTACGACGCCCCTTTCATCTATCGCTACTTTATATCCCCTTTACTAATAAAATATGAAACTATAACTACCCACCTATATTTGGAACCAATAGTCCTCGGCCATAACCATTTTCATAACAGCCTTGACGCGAAACGGGAATTTCTTTGATGTTATTTTGAGTCGCCTTTGTATTTCGTAATTTTAAAAACCTCTTTGAAAACAACAGTGAATGAGAATTACTAATCGAAATTGGTTTTTACTCATTTATATATTAACTACGAATGAATCAAAGATTTTTATTAAAATGTTCATGTAATCCGGTGTACCTACGAAGCTCCGTTTTTGTAAACAATATAACTATGTTATAACGGTTGCCATCATAGGGCAGCTAGGAAGCCAGAATAAGATCTTTTGGACGTTAGATTAAAAGTTTATTTCATATCAAATTTTGCCCACAACACATCAAATTTTTATTGTTATCACAGGTTGTTTTATTACGTATCTATGTACAAAAATAAAGGTCAATCTAGCAAATATAATACATTTATTTCATACGATGCTGTTTAAAGGCACCGAAAACTACGACTATTTTGTTAGCAACCCAAAGTATTTGAATAGGACGACACGAGCGAAGATAAAAATATGAGAAAAATCTTTAAGAAAACGTCTTGAATGAAACGGTACAATTTTAATTTAGTTAAGTGTCGTCTACATTAACCTTTGAAAAGTTGATGTGAACTTAGAGAGATAAGAGAAATGAAAAACAAAAAATACGCCGGGAAAGCAGGGTTGTAGCCCATTACACGTTAATGTCGCAGTTGCTTACCGCGTAGGTAGATGAAACGACCTACATAAATTACCTAGACTCTTATAAATTAGCCCCGGCGGGACCGAGCTCGAGCAAGTTATTTATGTAGCAGAAACTTGCAAGAAACCCTCGCAGTTTATTTCAGCCGTTTTAAACTCGCAGCGTGTTTATTAATTTATCATGTTTTCTAAATTTTTAAGTTTGTTTATTTTTAAATGGTCCAGTTGGGAATATAAAATGACAAGTGATTTTCAGTACTAAAATACACCTACCCCTTGCCCAAACTAGAGAGACTTTACGATGCCTACACCTACTTGCTTTTATATGTGCACCAACTAGAGTTGATTGATTGAAAGTGCCACCGATATCAAGTTCATATTTATAGAGGCATAAAGTTTAACACATCAAATATATGTACATGATTGCTACTAGCCGAATGAACAATTCATTTAAGCGGCATAACTGCGTAGTTTTCATATTCCTCCTCCCTTTTCTTCCAACCTGCTCCATCCTTCGTCTGGCTAATAATTTAAATAAATAAAATACACCGAACAGTCACCGCACATAGTCCTGACCCCACACTAATATCGAGTCTTGTGTCAAGAGTATCAGGAACTACGAGAGGCTTTTAGGTCTCACAAACGCCCAGACCCGAAACAAATACTTTCACTACAAAATTCCATTACCATGCATTCCTCTTTACGATCTCATTTTCATTGCCCTAATGTAATTCTCATACTTCTTCTGCCATACTAAACTTTTACTTACATAAATAAGCTTTGGCGTTAACAAAACTATATTGAACTTCCCATAAAGGTGCGTATCGCACAATTTGCTATATTTCCTCCATTTACTCGCCTTTGAAAATTCTCACGAAGCATTTAATTACTCGTAAATACATAGCCCAATGATACAAACTCATTTACTAAGCGTTATTAAACAGTGGGCGTCCATAATACGTGCCCAATCACAAGAACATCAGTAACAAAACTTAGCTGACAAAGTTCTACGTAAAGTACTGACCCAACCTAATTTCAGGCCGCTTTCCACGACGGCTCTTATATCGTCCCATATCAGAAGATTTACGGACGGATAAACGCTGGGGCGGATCGGTTCGTGGGCGTTTGATTCCATTATCATAGCTACTTATATGACAAGGGTATAAACATGAATAATGAAAAGCTTCTTGACTGGCACGGCATAGTCAACAGACTGACTATTGCGACGTCCAAGTGCAATATCGACCGGCAAGAAACTACGACTATCTGTCGCCGGTCGAAATTATTATGTTGGCCTTTTCGAAACCGTTTAAAAGTGATATTCAGTATAATGTTTTTGAGCGCCGATATAATTATGACTTAAGCATTTATGCGAAAATAGTTGTATGCTATGTAGACTGTTGTAATGAAACAAACGTATTGTGATTAATGGACGAACGTTGTTTGCGCAGCGAAACTATAGCTACTAATTATGTTTTGCCATGTGATCAAAACAACCTACGAATATACTTACTACTACTAATCTGTTGTATATTTATATACAATATCAGGGGATATGATATATCTTTTTAAATGGTAGAGTCACGTTGCAGCCAGTACTGCAATACGAATGGGCCGGCTCGATGTACCTACCACTGTCTCTTAAAAAACCGACATGAAACAAATGTTTAGTGAGTAAGATTGCCCATTTGCTGATGGTAGGATATTCTAATCCGCCCAGGTGGCGACCGTCATAGGGATTTTTTTTATTGCACAGGTCCGGCAAACGAGCAAACAGATCACCTGATGGTAAGTAATCGCTGCCGCCCTTGACCATTCGCAACGATGGAAAAAGAAGAGGAAAGGGCTAGTTTTCACTTTATCGTAGGTTATCACGTTGGCCTCATGCGGTTGAATACAAACAGCTAATTGCGGGCAGCTATACCCCCATTGCCTGACTTATGCGAATTAGGAGAAACGTGATTAGTATTTCTGACTGATAACCTACAATAATAGAAAGGCTGGATTGTTGAGTTGAGGATTAAAAAACTTCCCATTTAGGGGTTTTTTTAATATTGCTCTGACAGAGTCAGTCCAACGCACCTCACGGTCAGTTCAGTGCAATCCAGCTAGATATATACCGGGTATTTATAGTGGTTATTACTGGGCAGTCGACACGATTATGCTCACCTATTAGAAATCGAATATTCCCAGTCTGAATCTGAAACGTGACAAAATTGTGAAGATTCAGGCAGGATATGCGAGTAAGGTCAATAATGCGATGATCCTGCACAATGGAGAAAAACGTGATCCTGAACGAAACGCTACAGCAAAGCTGTTACTTCACATCGACTTTGATTTCTATCTGTCTACAGATTTATAAATTAAATAGTGGTATCAGTTACCACTCCAAAATAGGCGCACTGAAGCTTTAAAGACCTGCATCGAGGCTCTACCTCTTCTTATTGGTTTCATGTATTTATTTATAGTACGCGATAATATTATTTGAGTTTTTAATGTATATCTTGATATTTATTTATCGGTTTTGCGAGCTCCAGCTCCAATTATAATATAAACACAAAATTATACCCCAATTAACGACGCTAATTTAAATTCCGCTGTTGTGGCTAAGTTTCTCCTACGTGTAAGTTCGGGGAATTACTTTGCATATTAATATATGTCGTAATGTAAAATATGGAATATTAACGTCACTTAAAATACATTTTTTATTAAAAAAAAAAGCTAATTTCAATTAGAATGATATCCTTGTTAAAATCCCTTCTAAATGGATAATATTTTGTTATTAATCTGTTTTTGTTTGTGACAATTTGTGTGGTGTTCAATAAAGTATTTATAAATAAATGAAATTTACGTTGTTAAAACGGAACGTGAAAATATAAAATTCAGAGCGCTTGATAAAGAAAAAGTTATGAAAGGCAAAAGGTAAAAATTACCGATTGAAAAGATTCCAATTTAAAAGGGACAGAGGTCGTGCGTGGGTCGAAGTAACAGAAAGACACCTATACTTAGCTGCTCGCCAATGTAGGTACTCGGTATAGACATGAAATATGTACTTGTATACCTATTTTGTAATTGAATTAATACAAAACTTTACAATACTTAGAATTCACTTCAGTAAATTATTGGAATTAGATAACCAACAAGTCCAAGAACTCACAACATGAGCATACCTTAACCTGATCATTTGTGAAGGAAAAGCTGTGTTAAAAATCTCACATTTATATTGCACCTAAGTAGCTCATAATTAATGGCATAAAAATAAGAATTGAAAATCCTACCAATCACGTAACCGTTTAAACAGTACATACATATAGTACACAGCAGAGGCACCTCTGCCCTTTACACCCACGCAAACGGGCGCTCTTGTTATAAATTAACACCGAAATTACAAACACAGCTTTTTAACGTTTCTAAAAATAGACATCCAGGGTAGCCTTCTTCGTCCTCAATAGAGGAAACTCGACATATATAATAACTAAAATATTATATAAATAGAACAAAACACAACGATCCCGATAAGTTACACCCCGGATTAAGTGATCAATGCGTATTATAAAAAAATCTTTTATAATAAAGCCTTCACCTTCATTTGATAAACAAACAAATTTCCACAGAGCACTAATGAATTGTTATTAGGTGTCGTGTAACAGGTTTCACGTTTAGGGGAAGATATGGCGGCCGCTGAAAATCTCCCGTGTGGCTATCAGACCTACGAAACTTAAGTAAAATAATGGTGTACGTACCGTTTAGCGCCGTCGGTGAGAGCGGAGCATATCCGTGATCAAATTGATGCACTAAAATCGTTCACAGTAGGCACTGAGACACTGGTTGAGGCGTTTTGATATCGGATGCGAAGCGACCAGCTGTATGTGAGACGGGCGTGCGCACTCAGCTCTATCGATCCCGCGCCCGTCCATTCACGCGCTGCCACTTCGCCGCCTACATAACGACGCAGAACCTCGCTGTTATACACCGATCATCATTAGATAGCGCAATATTAGCAATGCTCTCGGAGCTTCCACACTTCAAACACTCCACTCGGACATTAATTACAGCTAACGCGTTAAACGCCTAAACCACAATTATACTTGACGACTTTTTACGCAGAATTAATTCGGTAGTTAGACTCCGTTTCCAAGTCCATCTAATTTAAATTTGTTAGGCAAAATATATGCTTAAGCTTATGTCTGTAAAACAACACTGGTGGCGTAAAGGATAGCGCTAGTGAAGCTCGTCCCACGCGCCAAGTTATCGCGTATACCGCCCTGCATTTTAATGACGTTATTTCGATAACGTAGTTACGAAGCCATGTCAGTGTCGATACCTAGTTAATGCTTAGATATACAGTAATTACATTTTCCGGTGAACGAATATATCCTCCTAATTTGAATAGCTTTGAATTATCTACCTATGGTAATTGTTAGACATTTAGGTAGGTACCTTGAAAAATACTTACATGAGTGTAGACTATAGAGTAACAAATCGGTATATACGCAAAGACAATCATCGTTTTTATATTAATAAAAGATACAGTGACTGAATTGGGTATTTAAACCTGAGAGCTACGATCTATAAAATTTTTTAGAACCAGTAACTCCACTATTAGGTATAATATATTAAGCCTCCCCTAAGGATTTTCATTAGAAACTTGTTGGATCTGCACAATCATGTTGCAACCTTCACCAAATGTTCACCTTATGAAACAGAACCTATCAATGGGTTACATTACAGCAATAATCGATTTAAATAAATTAGCAGTATAGGTGGGCTTTTCAGAAAGCCATATTTTTTTGTCATCGTCATCCTAGCAGTACCTATTGGAATTTGGAAGCGTAAGACTTCTGCCCCATAAATAAGTTCTGTTCCATAATCTACTACATAAAATCAGCACGACTTTTGTCATATTATCTCCTTGATAAATATAGAGCTGGCTATATTTGCAATAAGAGGCAGGAATTATAAAACATAGTTGATTTAAACCTTATCAGAAATCTGATCCATAGCATAGGAGTTCAAGTATTAATGTAAAAACAGCCTTATATCAGTTTAATTTCTGGCAGTGAACACCTTTTCTATCTAAATGCCGTGCATATTCAATTTCTTATTAAGTCGACGTAGTACATTATACCGCATGTTATATTGCATCGGGCGCATCGAGCTCGCTTACGTAAGTTTCCAAGAAGCTAGATACCCACGCTTGTGGAATATAAGAACAGCCGCCACGTCTGCTACATTACGCCTGAAGAATTTCATAATGCCTGTAACATGGACTTATGACTCGGTCTGTTATTATAAGAATAAGAATGGTGGCATAACATTAAATGAATTCTCACGGAGTATCGCGTTGAATAAGTTCGTATCTACACCAAAAAAATATTAAATTATATACAACGGTTTACCCTATTTTTTACTAAATATATTTCTATGAAATGGATTATTTTCGCACCTAAGTCGTTTACATGAAAATATTTATAACATAAGAAATAAAATTTCCATCCTGGACGTTGTCTATTTTCTCTGTTTTCTTTATTATATCTCTAAAAACACGAGAGTATTTTGCAATACTTATGTATTTAATCATTAATAAACATGCCTCTACCAACATTTAATATAATACAGAGAATGAAAGTTAATATGCAATAAGTTGTAGTTATCTGCATACGCAAATAAACTGACGCCTGTATTCTTCAGGGATGAGAGTTGTCACTAGCGCCAACCACAGTTCGCCGAACTTATATTCATAGCTAGATATAATAAAAGGCGAGCCTCATACAAACTAAACCCTGAATTATAATATCAGGACTCTATTTTTTTTTCAAACTAAATAAACTCACGCAAAGTGGTTTTCGCAATATGGGAATCAATACCAGGACCGCAGGGCCGCAGGCTTCAGAGCTACTAGATCTCATAGGCGACCGTTATGTCGTTTTGAAAATATTTTTATGACTACTCGTATTTGAAACGCCCACTATCAATATGAAAGGGTATCTCGTGACATTTAGACATACGTCATACGTAAACCCTGGGTTCGTAGTTCGTACTTAAAATAAGTACTTCTGTCTCAAATGCCGAGTTCGTGACTTTTCATGACCAACTCAGATTATGAAGGTTCGTTCATTAATCAGTTACAAAATCAGTTGCAATTTTTAAATCTATTTTAGTTCCAGTACTTAGACAGGGAACGGGTTTATATCATAAGTTCACTTCATTTATCCATTAGATGTATTTCACTGTTGTTATAAAGGATGTATTATTTTATGTGAGGCATTTCAAAATGTACAACAATCTCGCCTTTAGTACGTTGGTGGAGGTAGGCAGTGTTGTATAAAATGTGCCACACTAAACAGTTTTTTTGGGTCCAACGTCTACCATCACTTGATAATCAAATATATAGTCTGTCAACTATTGCCTAGACTTAATGAAATAGCTTTATGTATTCAACCCCAGGTCGAGATCAATCAAACCTTGTATCATGATTGTGGGTATCATCAACTATGAAACTTCAGTCGCAACACGTCCATAACCAAAACAAATATTTATAGATCTTGGTGCGGGAATCGAACCCACGTTCTCTTATTTATCAGCTGGTGTCTTAACCAACTTAACCTTTATATGAATTAAAAGGAAATACATCGCATTAATTCCGACCGGCATTACATTTTAAACAGAGGAATAATAAATAACAAAAAACATACAAGCTGCAACAAGACTTTAATCATTTTACATGGCTCTTAAAGCTTATTTACAATGAAACTATACATTTATACATTTCACACGTAAACAATATCGGAAAATGTGTTACATTGTCTTAAACATTTCAATACACAGAATTATAAATATTACGTGTTAACACGATGCATTACACCTACTGACTTTTTATATGATATTACATAAAACTTTTACAAAACATAGATCTCGCTGAGAAATATTTCGTCCTTAACTTATGTCCAATAATAACACACATTTCTTCATCAAGGGCGAATTTGGACGAGGCTTATTCCGCTCTGGATTGCTTGGGTAGATAAATAAAACAATTTATGTAAATAACTATTATATTATGTTTGCCCCATTTGAGTTCTGAAACGGCTGAACCGAATTTGATAAAAAAATTCTAGGAAAATATTTTTTTCGTAAAAACCATAAATGTAGGATGAATGAAATTAAATACGTTTCAATATCCAGAGCTGAGTAGGTCTGGCTCTTAAATCCGCCCTTAATTTATGCACTTGTAAAATTTTCCTGTATCAATTAGGAACAAATACTTAAGTAGAGTCAACAAACAATGCTTGCAATTTTTAAATTGCTCTATTTTTACTTTAAGAAGATTGCTTCTCGATAAATATGTATGAATTACTACAGATTTTATCACCACCTCAACACCAAACGTAAATTATACTACAAAAAAATTATAATGGGATTTACTAAGTGGCTTAAAAGTAGACCTTGTATTCTGTTTTACATATAATATAACATATTCGATGCTTAACAGTAGATCCTTCATAAATCGACTACGCTCTGGAAATGAGGTGTCGATTATCTAACTGAAATGATCTTGTGATTGTTGTAACATCTATATGCCCATTGTATTGGCAACGTAAACATAATATCGAATGATAGAAAATAGTGTCTTTACAATGTCCAAATATTTTTCTTTTATTTTAATACAATTACTGTCTTATCGAAAAATTACCTAACACAAAATTTTGCGGCGAGAGCAAGAATAAGTTTAAAATTTACGTAAAAAGATGTTTTATGGTGTATGACCAGACTCGGCTGCCTACATGTTCACGGTGGTCGCGGGTTCAAATCCCAGGGCACACCTCTGACTTTTCGGAGTTATGTGTGTATTGATAGTCAATCACCACGCACTTTAACGGTGAAGGAAAACATCGTGAGGAAACCTGCATACCGTAGCGATTTTAAAGAATTTCTACGGTATGTAAGTCCGCCAACCCGCACTAGGCCAGCGTGGTGGACTATATGGCCTAACCACTCTCAATCGTACTCTCGATTGTAGAGGAGGCCCGTGCCCTGCAGTGGGTCGTATATGGGCTGATACAACATGGTGTATGTCATAAGATTGTTAATATTTTGATGTGCGTTTCACTGAATTGAAACAATTTAAATCATATCATAGGTTACTATCATTATGAATTAAGAGCAATAGATATACTGCTAAATATCTTTGTTCGTAGAAACCACAAGTAATTTTAAAATAGCTTTGTTTTTATCTTGTGTCAATTTACTTACTTGGACATTGTAAAAACACAGTTGAACATTAAAATGTGTGCGACTAACTAATCTAACAGGTACTTAATGGTGAGGCACCGTGTGATGTTCGTCTGAGTATTAGTTCACTAATTGCTTAACTAAATAAGTAGCACTATCGATCCCAGTTCTTGTAAGACTTCGCCCACATTATGCTGCGATGACACGCGAAACAATGTTTCAAAATAAGTTTTATAGCACTTTTATACATTTGAAATAAATAACTTCAAGTCATATTATTTTTATTTTGCAATTATTCTATTATGTTGGGAATTATAACTATAAACTTGGATTCCAGAGTCCAAAAATATATATTTTTTTAATAATGTCCATTTCAAAGCCTACATATCTGCTGCGTCACAATAAACATGTCTAATTGCAGTAAAAACTAAATGCGATAATCGCGCTTTAAATTTAAAGCGTATTGTTATGTCCGGAATCTGAGACCATCATATCGACAGTACATTGATGTAAACAATATTCATAAAATAAAGTAACATGCGCTAATGTATAATGACTTAAATAAGTCGAAATGTAGAGTGAAAATGAATCTTACTTAATATATCACATAATAGACAAGATTTTACTAAAAATTAAAACTAATTTTAGTATACATCCAACAAATGGCATAAAATATGGGCTCATAAAAATATAATTAAATGAGAATAGTTGCCATAATTATTTACACGTGTTATAACATTAATATTCGTTAATTTCACACAATGCATTTACTACAAATTTTCACAAAATTGTTATATAGGGTGAATAGACGCACAGAGCTAAAATAATTATTCTCATATTTCAAAATGAAAGAAACTTTGTTGTACTCAGAAACCAGATTAATATATCGCCCTAAGGTATTCAGCGTCGCAAGAAATGCGTGCGTTGGCCGCCGAGGGGTTTTAGTCGGTATGCTGGTGTGGGATTTGTTAGGGACCCGATTCGGCCGCATTATCCACAACTAGCTGGGGTGGCAGGCCAGTAACACTGACATAGCCTTTTCGGCCTCCATCGGGGTACCGAAAGGGGAGCTTGACAGCATTCCTCTTGACACAAAAAAATCTATATTATAATTTACACCAACACATTTAACATAAAACATCAGTTGTTTATGCTGAACCGGAAAAGCGATAAGTTGTGTGAGTCACTATGAAGAGTTTTAAGTTTTACGTCATCATGTATATCTACCTACTTTGGCCGCTTTTAAGCGGATACGTAAATTCCAACACCACCTGAAGGGTCTTCGGCAACCGATTGTGGTGTGAAGTCGAGTGGTTTCACCCATTGCAGATAATATTTAATTTAAATTATTTAAATTCTAATAAACATAGTATGTGCATCATTCACTCTATTTTAATGACAATTAGGAATGACAATTAAATTTTTACATTGTTATTAATTTTAACATATTATTTTTAGATTTATAACCAATATACTCGCATTAATAAGATCCAACGGTATAGTTTGCGAGTAACTGTTTTTAATTAATTTATGTTAAAATTAGAGACTGCCTCTTATTATTAGTTACAAATGGCTGCTACATGTAATGGGCTCTTGAAAAAAATACTATGTCTTATTATAACATTATAATATAAACGAATAATATAATGAAATACTGAGAACAAGTAAACCAAAGTTAGGTTATAAAAGCAATGTTAAATGCTATTGTGTACGAGGATTGGTGTTTCGCTATTATACACGCTTCTTTCTTGACGGAAAGTATTTCAAGCTTATTCCGCAAGATGTCATTAAATAACGTTTTAATTTTATACTATGAAATTTCTTAGAATTGCAAGCGTTTGGATTTTGTAAATTTGTTTCATTAATAATATCTTTCAAGAACGTGTTAAAAACCGTTTAACAAATACAACGTTTCTGTAATGCGGTTCTCGTGTTCTCAGCATAACATTATACCATTTTTACAAATTATTATGATACTCAGCTGTGATGTTCCTTCTACTTAATAATCTCCCTCAGTCTTTTGTAATATCAATATCTATCCTCTAGCACGAGCGGCCTGCGTCATGTATCACAGGATTTTAATATAGCCTTCATAAAATAAACTGCTTCTATAGGGCCATTCCAAAAGTTTGCATTATTAGGCAAAATTGAACGTGTAGATGTCGGTTTGTCTGTAATCCTCAATAATAGTCAATATTCGATATTATAAATGATCTCCCTTTTTTGCCTGCTCTTAAATCATACTTAGGTTGGTCACATGGCTTTTCATCCATGTTTCACAATGACTTCGCTTATAAATTGACGATGCGCTGCTTAGTGCTTGAATGACGTATTATTTTTCCAACTGGGTCATTGGTCGTTTATAAACAACAATATTGGATGCAAAAAAGTAAGAATTCACTTTCCACGAATGCACAACCTTCGGAATGCCTCTTAATTCATAACGTCATATATTGTAGTCAGAATACTTTAGTAAAAATATAATAAAATAGCACTATTCAAAATTAATACTATGAGATATAATTAGGCCGCTCCAACACTAACAATTTTTAAACCTCATCTAGCCAATTACATACTTTTTCCTTTACCAAGAACAAATTGTGTATATTTTCAAAAAAAGCTTCGATACTTGAGTGATATTTACTTACATGTTATCAGCTTACCTTAACTTATCTCTGGACATATACTTCGATGGCGCACCTTGTGATATTAAACATATAGTTAAACTCCATACATTTCAACAATTATTTGTCACATCCAACTCACGACTTCTTTACAAAATATTTTACTTTTTCATAATTTTCTCAAATCATAATCTCAATTAGCTTAGATGTCGGATATGGACGCAACAACAAATCTAAGAATTCAGTACCTTTATCTAAAAGGTATAATGGTAACTTTTGTGTCCGTATTGGCTGCATGTAGGCATTACTTGGGCTTGGAGGGGCGCGGCGGCGCGGGCCGGTGCGGGCGCGGCGCCGGCTCCTCGTACACCTCGTCGTACAGGTACGCGTTACTGTACAATCTCTGTGAACTGGCGTATATCGGATTCATCGGCTCCTCAATCTCACTATAAAAATTACTCGCTGTTTCATTAACTTCATCGTACCTCACGTCACGTGACGTCGACGCCAAGTTAGAACTATAATTACCGGCGAAGCTCGCATAGTTACTATAATCCACATTCTGGTACTTCAGCGCGGAGTAATTCTTAGAATTCTCCAGGCAGTCGCTGAAGTTCTTCAGTTTCTCGCCTTCTTCTTCGCCTTTGGGTACGTAGATGTTCTTTTCGTAGTTATCTCTGACCGTTTTGGATGGCGTCGATAGTTTAGTGTAGTAATCTTTCGTTTCTAGTATGAACTGTTGTTGCGCCGGGTTTATCTCGAAGTTATTGTATAGGGGAATGTCGTTATATCGACTTTCGTTTGCAGTATTGTTTTGCGCCATCGATGTCGATGGTTGTTCACTAAACGCACTATTGGAGTATATGTTATCACTATTGGTATTCTTTGATCTGAGATTCAACGATTCTGAAATTCTGTCGTCCAGCGACATTTCAGCTAGAGATTTCGAAACGTCTGGTACGTTTCTTTCCATAGAGAGAGTATTTGCGTTCGCATAGGTAGCGTTAGGAACACCGTACGTAGAATTATTAGGATTGGTATTACTAATTACGCTATTGTTGTACCCGTAGGACCACTCAGATCCAGTAGCAGTATTGTAATTGCTAGCTGAGTACGTTTGAGATTCATTGTAAATTGGTTGCGATGCGCTGGATTCACCTAAATGTATATCATAATTAGGTCTTGTAGTTTTGTCCTCCGGCCATTGCGGAGTGTTAAAGGGATCCATTTGCAGAGACATTTGGTTGTTAGCACTCGCGGCTCCGAATACACTTAAATTATCTAATGACTTAGCACCATACATGTTTGTAACGTTTTGCGTATTCTGTGTGTTTAACGAGTATGTGGGTAGACTTTCAGTACTTTGTTGTCCCCAGTCGGCGTTTTGACCTGTGAAGTTAATTAGTTAGGCTTAGAAACTTGCTGGAAGCGCTTAATTAAAACAATTACTCCTACAGTTATTTCGTCACGCTAAAAAATGTGTTAAGACAAACCGCCTACATAGATTATAAATGATATAAAATTCAGATACTATATTACAAAGGACATGTAAGGCCTTCAGCTGGTATTGAATTGAAGCATCGTAACTAAGCGGGGTTTAACTTTTTTTATTTAGTGAGAATACTTACCAATTTCAGGCACGTCTATCGGTTCGTCAAGTATTGAAACGTTACTCTGATTGGCTGCATTAGCAGATGGTGAATTTAATTTTGTAACAGGCGGTAAGTCCAGGTCAATCAATAAGTCTTCTTTTACTGAAAATTAGTGCACGTTAATATATCAGATAATAGGTTTTGCATATAAAAAGCAAATGTGACTGATGTGAACAAAGATATGGTTTGTTTGTGAAGAACCAAGGACGTTCGTACATGCACGGCAAGAAGTTAATTATTCAGTTTATACTGCAATACATGGGAGCAAATATTAATTAATTATGCATATTATATAAGTATTGCCAACGATATCTACTCAGCCTGGCGCCGTCCACTGCTGGACGTAGGCCTCCCCGAGTAAGCCCCAATCATCCTTAATTGTAAAGTAACATCAGCGGTATTTAAACCGTTTTTAAATGTTTTTGAAATGTTTGGCATCTATCCATTTTGCCATTTAAAATGCAGCACAGTTGCTGTTGCAATGAAGTTGTTAAACTGGTAATTTTCGTATTTTCTTTCTGTGATACCAATATATTATATTTGTTTATAATTTACATATGAAATTATTACCACTTGGGTCTAAAAATGCGCATTTTTTTCCGCCTGGACCAACAAGCCTTTTATTAAATTCCATATGATTATACAGGGTGCGCCACATTATGAGATGGTCGTGAAAGTGGTTTAAACTTCCAAATATTTTACCTGTCCCTTCGCTCTTGGCGTGCAGGTCCCTAGCGTGCCTGTGCGCGGCGCGGTCGTTGACAAGCTTATTGTAGTTAAAGTGCTTACTGCCGCAGCTGCCGACGCGCGTGGTGTTGGCCTGCGACGACTCCACGCTGCGGCGCTTGCGGAGCACCACCGCGTCTGACGAGCCGTTGCGGGACGGACTTGTACTTACTGGGCTTGGTTGGACTGGAACAATCACATTATCGTATTGTAATAAATCTGTATCAGCTCATAAACGTCCCATTGCAGAGCGCGGACCTCAGCTACAATGTAAATAAAGATTGAGAGCGGTTAGGCTTCCTTGATAATCGAAAATACGATCGAAGGGTTAGGTCATACAGTCCACCACTATTGCCTAGTACGGGTTGACCGATTTTACAGACCATAGAAATTCTTACAAATCACCATAGTATGCAGGTTTCCTCGCGATGTTATGGTTCGGGATGATTGACTATCAATACAGAAACAATAAATAAACACACCCCACAGTCTCATACATAGTACTAACCCCAAGATTGTGTCTTGTGTCTTGGGTATTAGAAACTACGACTGTCAAGTTTCAATACATTAATCATAAAATCTAACGGACAAATGATATCGTGAGTTACAAGCAGACAGTGGAATTGCTTGGCACTGAATAGAAAAGCCAGTACCATAGACCACATTCATACGG
Organism: Theretra japonica; assembly: GCA_033459515.1. NCBI lineage: Eukaryota > Metazoa > Arthropoda > Insecta > Lepidoptera > Sphingidae > Theretra > Theretra japonica. Next base: position 4,947,482 of record CM065936.1, read on the forward strand.
TCAGGCTAGTTTTAAAAAAAACACCGAGGGATACAACTTGCCTATAGAAATATAACACCTTACGCCACTATGTCACAAGTGATATGTGTCAAAAGTGATGACATACGGCACCGATACGTGGCATCTCACTATGGGCCAAATAAGACGGCTAGGGGTTACTCGCCGCGCTATGAAGAGGGCTAAGCTCGGTGTTTTTTCTACGATATAGAATCAGAAATGAGCAGATCCGTAAGAGAGCAAAGGTTACCGACGTAGCCCTTAGGATTAGCAAGTTGAAGTGGTAGTGGGTCGGGCACAAAGCACGTAGAACTGATGGTCGCTGAGGTCGAAAGGTTCTAAAGTGCAGGCCACGTACAAGCAAGGCCACGTACAAGCAAGCTAAGTGTTGGACGCCCACCTACAAGGTGGACGGATGAACTGGTTAGAGTAGCAGGAAGTCGCTGGTTACAATAGGTCTTCCTTCCGACCGCTTCCAATAGGACTATGTGACGACCCATGGGGGAGGCCTATGTTCAGCAGTGGACTACCCGTGGCTGAAGAGAAATAGAAGAATAGAAAAATGTGGCTTATAAATGAGGAGGCTATAGATAGTATAGCGACCAGCGTATACAAGATGGAACACTACATAATATACGTACTTTGTCACTCCATAGAAATTTAAGCAATAAACAATTCAAAGAGATAATCACTTGGATCTATATTAATCAGGAATTATCTTAACTAGCTACGATTTCATAGCTAACTAATTAGTAATTACAGATGATTGGGATAAAAAATCAGATATGTAATCAAGCCGATAACTTTGTATTTTCCTTTTACACATTCCATAACAAACGAAGTCAAAGGTCATACAATCGGTGATGCCAAGGATTCATCGACGATTTCTGCGTTCTTTTAAGGGAGCTTCTCAAGTCCAAGTCGTACAGTTTATAAATATAATTCAAAGTGTTTTAGCAAGAGAGTTCCCCATAAAACTTGCTTAATAACCTGCCATTACATAACGACGACTAACTAAATATATTTCAATTTTAATCTTGTAAAACAGAATTAATAAATTAAATATTTATTATATTATCCACTTATTCCCACTTTAATTCACCAACTATAGCTCAAGATATAACATAAATAAATGAAACTACTAAATTCCCGCCTCAAACATGCATACAAGTTATAGGTTTCCCTTGAAAATTGGCCACGGCGTGTAAATAAAATTTCCAAAGGCCGTCATGCATGAATAAACAATTGAAACAACACCGTCAAAGACTCATTGTACTTTAGTTCGCATTTCTATGGCGATGCAGATAGAAAATACAGTTTGTATTGACTCAAGGAAAATCCTGCCATAAGTTATGAATGCAAATCAATTCACGTAATGCCGCCGTGTACTACACAGATGGGGATTGGTTATACGTGGTGTTCTAGAATGTTATTTATTTAATTTATTCCAGTGAACTAGGATTCATATTCACATGCACAAACGTCCGGCCCGAACAAATATACTTAAGCCATATTGAAACGTATTGACTTCGAATACCGTAAACCCAGTAAAGAAGCTGACTTTTAATTCTCTGCGCCAACCGGACGTGATTTTTTTTATTTTATGGAATATATTGGTTAGATTGTCCCACCCACATCTACAAGTATTCAAAGTTACGTGTGCATTCATGGTCAATTTTATTATCACATAAGGATGAATGAGCACATTGTGAGAATACTTGTTTGCGTATATGACATTAAAGAAAAATATGTGTAGTATAAGAAAATATAGTACTGAAGATCGAAAATAACTACGTCTAATCGTTACATATATGTACCTCCGCTCATGTCGAGCAATGAGACATTACAATTCTAGCAAAGTGCACTGAAGATTTTCATTAATCGTGCGTAAAGATTACATGTATATATTATTTTTTTATTCTATTTTTGAAAATTGATCTGAAAGAAAATAATAAAAAAACTGATATTGTCAAAGTCAGCCCCTAACGGAAACCTAGGTTCTCATATTAATAAATATTTGAAACACCATCTATATGGTGTTTGAGTAAGGTACGTCTGCATTATTCACAATGGCGATAACATGTCCACTTAGTCACAGATTAGCGATATTCAATGTTAAACATTTTATATGCGCGACGCAAATGCACCACGATGGCGTGAGGCATGACCACGTATTGATAACACATATATACGCTGTATACAATAAAGGGAAGTTACGGGGATGTATTTCCTACATTTTATTGTTATGAACATGGTCTACAATTAAACATACGCGTAAAACAAATATTTTACTTGATTATTGCAATCTGAGCATCTCTAATATCTGCCCTTATTTCTATTTCATGGATATTGCTCCAAGATTTGGTTTAAATTATGCAACTAACTTGTAACTACTAACTAACAAACCTTTCCAAAAAATATGTAATACTGATCAAAAACATTCATCATAAACAAAAATGGGATTGCGAAATGGAAACCCAAGACAACACGCAACCAATAACGACATAAATGCTACTCTTGATAGATCTATAAGAAAAAACATAAAAATGTTAACACAAGCGCCCCTTCACGAGGAAACAAGACATTTGATCACAATAATTGGAGAAATTCGTATAAGGTCTATAAACAAAACTGAGGCATCAAGGCGAGGGCAATAATTCTGTCACGGAGCCCGGAGCATGGGTGTGACATGCGCTAGATACTAAAATAGACGAGCCGTAATGAATGAAAGCGAAGGGACGCCGCGCCGCCGCGGGGCAAGCGATACACACCTATACTCTATAGCTATACAGGTTGGACGTAGGACTCATTGCGTCAATGGAAACGCGTCATATTCACACGTTTATGCCTTTGGGTACGCAACGCAGAAATTGTTAATGTTTAATATTTATATGAAATATCTACGGTCGTTTTAATCGTCTATTGGATGTTGTAGCACATTTAGACTTATTTGAACTCTAGCTATTCATTTTGTATTTTGTCTGAGAAGTTGTTTTAGGGTTACTCCAAAGACTTCCACGATGAAATCACTAAAATGTGTAGCTAAAAACACACATCTCATGGATATCGAACACGAACCTATGTCATTCTAACGCTGTGATATTACGAAATTTAAAATTCAAGATGTAAATTTGATAAAACCAAGGACCTTACGACCCTACCATAATTTTCATACATAACATAGATACATTCGTAACAAACACGTGAATAATCAAGAATTGCGCTCAAGAAAATAAAGGCGGCTGTACGACGCAAGGCACTCGGGCACGTGTCATAAAAGTGAATGCGATCGTATAAAAGCATATTGCATATAATGACGAAACAGACTTAGGCAGATATGGAGTGCGCGTATTTACAAACATTACGACTCTCGGCCCGCTAGTAATTTCTTCACGCTATTTAGGTCGTCTATACGCGTTGGGGAGTCGCGTTTTTACTACATATTTTAGGCTATACATGTGACAATAAGCTGAGTAATTTTTATTTATTTTGACAGCCTCCGTGGCGCAGTTGGTTAGACGCCGCCTGTGAAACGAGAGGCCGCGGGTTCAATCCCTGCATCGAAACAAATATTTGCGTGAACCACAAGGTATTTGTTTTGGGTCTGGGTGTTTGTGAGACCGAAAAGTCTCTTGTAGTTTATGATACCCACGACACAAGACTTGATCTTAGTGTGGGGTCAGGACTATGTATGTGACTGTTGTGAGTATTATTTATTTATTTATAAATGTAAAATATGCAGCCCAATTCCGAATCTATGAGTATACAAAATAATTCAATATAAACATGAGACAAAAATGATCAAAACGGTAATATGCGTGATACGCTGTCATTAAAACCGCGATTTCTACGGGTATATCATATCTACGAGCGTATCATGCAAATTGCCATTATGGGAATATAAATTATAAACTGATATAATAATATAAGTACATACCTTTAGTGGTTGGCAACGTGTGCGATTTTTTTGGTTGAGCTTGATTATTTTTGGGCCTCCCGGTCGATATTATATTGCTGAAAATTTCAACCAAGTATAAATAAGTGCAAAAGTGTGTGAGGTCGGTTTCTCGCGAGTTAAATAATGAATTACGTCATAAAGTGTAAATTGCAAATATTAAATGGATATGAAATATTGGTTTAAAGCAAATATTTACGTAGCAACATTTAATTTATATTTAAATATTTGCAAGCATGGTCTTTATTTATGATACCCTCGAGATTAGGGGAGAGATAATCTTCCTAAGATTGCTGGATGCCGATGGGGATAGACAAGGAATCTCGAGAAGCCAGCTACATGATGACAATTTAGAAATTTCTATTTCGACAATCACACTATTATAAACTACTGATGATGGCAAAAACTTAACAAGAATTGCATAAAAAATTCGGATATACCTGGGAAATAGTCCGACTTCTAGCGTCCTTTGGTTTTGTCCCTTCCACCAGTGCAACTCTGGTCTCCTGTCGATAAGGACGATAGGATCGCCCGCTTCCACCGTCATCTGACCTTGTTTCCTATAGCTGTTGGAATAGATAAAATAGTGTTCACAAGATATTTTTTTTTACCAAAAAAATTGTATCTTCTAATATACAAATGATCCTGGCAACTTTGGCGAGCTTAAAATAAGTTATCATTGTCTGTCGTTATGGTACAAATAATATCTTAAAATATATAATGAGAATAGAATTAGGGACAAAACCCTCAGAAACTAAGTTGACAATTCGATTTCCTAAAAGGCGACACTTTTGAAAAGATAAGATACCAATTAGAAATGGCCTTGCAGGTGTGCCACGAGCAGGAAAACAACACCATATAACATACGGATTTGTTACAGTTTTGTCCTTCACTGCATACGTACACTCGGCGCGCCTTTCAAGAAATTACAAAATCGTGTTCTGTTTTTTTACAAACGGAAACAATCCGTAACCGCTTTTTGCTATATTATAATTACGTCACAGGGTCAACACACCCATTAGAATTTCCGAGATTATTGAGAATGCAAGACAGCGCTCGTGTAGGAACATAAAAGTCGGGCCAAACAGGATCTGTTCAATTAATTCAATTATCACCTGGACTCATTAATAATATGATAAATGCAAATAAAATTAATATCAGTTTTGGTGTTATTTTTATCACAATAATTAATTCAAAAGCATAAGAAAACGTGTGAGTAATTCTTGGATTCCATAACAATTAGCTAAGTCTCGGTATTTCATGTCTTTCGTTATCTTCGTGTCCTTGCTGATTTTTACTTACGGAATTATTAGTCACGGCATTATTGGTTGTACGATTACTACGGTTTTTAACACGTCACACTAAACACTGTAATTACCTCAAATTCTAAGGTAATGTGTATAGTGGAATTAACACACTAACACTAACTATTACTTATCTCAAATTTATCAGCTATAATACTAGCGAAATTCGCGTACATACCTAAGAGCTGCAGTGGCGGTCTCAATCTTATTAATCTCCAGGTATCTGAGTATGCCTGCGAAGGTGGGTCGTTCCTTGGGATTGACATCCCAGCATTGCATCATGAGCATGTAGACGTCAGGCGGACACGCGGCCGGCGCAGTCAATCGTTGACCTTCACGCATTATGAGGCGGAGGATCTCGGAACCGTTCAAGCCTGGAGGGAAAATGCAATAATCCATTTTTAGATAAGTGCTGCATTTGTTACCAACTTCTATTTAGTTTTTTCTTTCACATTAGTTTCGATGCGGGTTAAAGACATGTCTCGTGTCCCTAAGAGGCTCGCCGAGCTCCTTAGCTCGGTGCCAATTCTTTGCGTGGCACTGTTGACCCTGGCTGACAGGATTTACAGTTGTAGGTACGTGGGCGAGAAAGTCTCTGAAAATGCTGTATCAATCCACAGTGGCCCACTGGTAAGCCCGTGATCAGTCACTTAAATTGAAGTCTAGATTGTAGAGCAACGCCTTGATTCCTCTACTACTGAAGGTTTGATTGAGAGGGGTTCTGATGGTACCACGATCGCCTAGTGTGATGCAAAATGTTATGCTACAGTAGTGAAGAATGCAATCCATGTATAGCAATGTTTGTTATTGTGTGTTTTCAATCGGGCTTATTCGAGTACAAAAGTGTTTAATGAACAGCGTGCATAGCGATAAATGAAGAGAATTTAAGCATTTTTGGAATTTAATTTTAAAAATATTATTTTAATTGGAATTCTAAGATGGCACATGGTATTAAGATAATTTAGATTCTACACCACTGACTGTCATCATATTATAATATGTTAAAACTGTACATGTATAACTAACAAAATTAAAAGTGTTCTATATTTTACTGGCATCTGTTGTCTTCACTATCGCTTCACACGGCGGAAGTAAGACAACGAAGACAACGCGATTTATTAATTCAGCTTCCGCATGTCACGTTGCGCAGGCATAGTCAAATTGGAAGACGGAAAATTTACAATCATGAATCATGATAGCAAAATGATACTAATTGAAAATGATAATTGCTTTTTACTAAATAAATTCAGTTTCCGTAAAAGTTGATACAAAATACATACTTTTAGTAATGATACAGACACTAAGGAGCAATGACTATTTGTTTTAGAATTTTCAATAGTTTCTGGATAATATTATAATGACATCGACATTCTTGTTCAATGATGTAAAAAAGAATTAAGTTTGCGGTTTGAGTACTAGCCAATAGCCGCAATTGCGTGTAGACAGTTTACGTGAAGTGCCAGCGCATCGGCTACTGTAAAATTGTTTAATTAACTCGTCCTCACTAGCAACACGCACATACTGCATAGTTTAACAGGTGTATGATAACAACGGAATAATAAATAAGGGCTGCCAAGGGCAGACACATAACACTCTTTATATAACAGTGGCCTATTTCTATGATGAACTATCGCAAGCTCTATCACGTCGAAATCTCGGTTGTAGAACAGTCTCGTAGTCAGAACTGGGCGATTATTGGATGATACAGTACAGCATCTGATAACTCGACCCGACTTTCCTTTATTTATTTTTTATTTTATTTATAATTGTTTATTGTACACAAAAAATAATAACATAATTTTACAATCAAGGGACTTAAAGCTAAATATAAGTAGCTACAAACGGCGGCCTTATCGCTAACGGCGATCTCTCCTAGACAACCTTTGGATGGATTGGAATGAACCGGAGAAGAAAACGAAGATAGTCGTTAAAAGGGAAAAAAAGAAAAAAAAATACTATTAAAAACTATATACAATTTATCATCAAAAGGCGCCAGGTTTTAGACCATATTGGCCTAGTTTTGTGTTAGGCATATCATTATTTAAACAGTAATATTTAATGGAATAAAACTTATCACGAATATTTAACGTTGATATACAAATTCCTAAAAAAATATCTGCATTTTATTTACATACATAACTGCAAGGTTGTTGACTTTGATGCTCCATTCGTATGCAAAAATTGACCCCTACATTGCAAACTTTTTAGTTAAATATTAAAAAATACACGTTATATTCCTCTGAAGTAGTTAATTAACAGATACATATTCGATTCCTAACACACCAGTGTCAAACAAGGTTATTGCAATAATTAACACACTACACACAGATTTTGGTGAGTTGTAATCATTTTGTTGTACCAATATAAAAACATTACATTTATTAAAGCAAGTCTCAAATACTATTGATTGCTTTCTCAAACAAATATGCCATTTCTTTATTTTTATATAATGAAATGACTAAGCACTTGTTGATAAGTGCAGTGTAAACCAAATGGAGTATAAACAATGAGAAATAATTTCTCAGTCACTATTATGTGCAGCTAGTCAAATGAATATTTTGCTAAACTCACCAATCCACGGTTCCTCTCCAAATGTATACATCTCCCATAGCGCAACAGCGAACATCCATACATCGGAAGCATGTGAAAACTGTCTTGTCCGCAGTGACTCTGGCGCACACCAAGGAAACGGCACACGTCTACGTTCAGTCATCACATAACAGTCGTCCGCATCAGGAAGTGCCCTCATCAGTCCAAAATCACCGATTTTTACCTAAGGACAAATAATACTTTAAACATCTCTGTACATTATATGAAATTTAAAGAGTTATGCTGAACCTAGAAAGAAACCTATTAATTTTATAATTAATGTCCACTTGTGAGAACAAATAAATGGCTGTTGGTTTTTCGAATACCAAATATATTAATCATATTATATTATATTAACTATAGTGATAAGTAGCTTGTAACAGAGTATTACTCATACCAGGGCATGGCTGGGTAGGATCACCAGTAGATAAAATAAAAATTGAGATTTTCATTAATTAATTAGGTCACATTACACAGTGTCTATGACTAATTGACAATTTGAAGGCAAGCTGCAGAAGCCATAGTTAGTAGTTACACATACAAATGAACAACATCAGATGACAAGTTTCGCACCTAAATTACATTACCAGTATTTAATATATTTATATAAAAAAATTACACCTAAACAATTGTATTGTACCAAATGATTGAAATAGTGCTACAAAACTTAATTTGTATTTTAAATTAAATCTCATTTTCAATTAATATAGAAACACTATATATTTACTCACCAATTCCAAAGTTGACAATAAAATATTCCGACAAGCCAAATCTCTGTGTAAAAATCTATTCTTTTCTAAATGTGCCATTCCAGCTGCCACTTGAGTTGACCATTTTGATATGTAGTTTAATGACACTTTTCCATTTTGTGCCCGAATGTAATCGAGTAAAGCACCCATAGGGGCCAGTTCACACACCATCATCAAAGGATGGAACACCACACCGTGTAGTTTAATTAAATTAACATGCTTAAGACTGTGCATCGCCTCTACTTCTCTTCGGAAGTCATCATAAATGCCTGGTGTTGCGAATGCATCTGCCTTCAAAACCTTTACTGCCACTGGTACAGTCTGCCCTTGATCTGATATTTTCCACTCTCCTCTTTTGACTACACCAAATGATCCATTACCTAGTTCATTATGCAACCTATAAAACAAAATAATTTTATAATAATGAAATTGCAGGATGTCATTAACAATAAGTCGTTTTTTAAAGTTTATCAGTATTAAAAATAACAAAACACAATAATTTTGTTCAACAGAGAGTAATGCAAGACCCTTGCAATAATATAAGATTAATTGATGTATTTATGTCAATATGTAATAATTTTATAATTGAAAAAATTTTACACTATAAAAGTTGATGATTACTGATGGACACATAAAGTTATAAGGAAACATGAACAAAAACACAAGGGATTTAAAAAAGTGGAAAGATGATTTTTTTTATTATTCTTCTTTAGATAGTTAAAATAAAGATGGTTAAAAACCTGAATATTTTATACTAACACAATATCCTTCTCTAGTATTATACAAGTGGTCCTTGACTCTGTCTGTGAGGTTGGTCTCACTACAACATCAGTTTTCTCCTTAACTGAACTTGTACCAAATAATTTATTCCAAAATTTTCTGTTCCATAGCTGCAGCTTCTTCTTTCTGACAGCATCGAATAGCCTGCGAACACCAGGCTTACTGATGCCGATCCTTTCGAGATCATCGGCGTGGACATAGTCGAAATGTGCTAATCTTGTTATCTAAAAATAAACATTATTTTTAGCATCATACAATCAATTGAATATGTACCAATTTACCAATAACTCGAGAAATACGTAGAAAACAAGCCATATAAATAACTTAAGCTGCACGAATAATTATGTAAACAAATAGTCTCAAGTGTATTTACCTGTAACTGGTCTCTAATCGGCAAATAAAATTGCTCAAGTTGCACATTTTGCAGGATCTCACATAACCAGTCGGTTCCAGAATCCATTTTCTATTTGTTAAATTGTATACTCAGGAGATGTGTACAAAATAGGTGGCATCTCGAGAGCAGGAAATACAAGTTAAAGAGGATGTGAGAGCTACCAGCTTGCTACAACTTAAAACGCCATCATTCACGACTATATCCCGAAAAATAACCTACACATATAGATTCGAATCTCCTGGGTTTACACTTTTTATTTGCAAAGTTTTGTATCTTATTTTCATATTTCACACTTAAACATTACGAAAAAAATGTAAGAGACAAAAAGACGCATTTATTTTCCCTGGCTGACAATATTTACCAATGACACTGACAGATACGGTAACGTATATTCGCTTTTTTTACAGATAGGCAAGGTATTGAAGCTCGTACAGTCTTAGTATAATAATTTTAGTATTAATATCACAATATTATTTATTTCTCTTTATTTCTTAAGTCTTTTTTAAAGATTTTTATATATACAATACACATACAAAATACATATGAAAATATAAAGAAAATATTGACACTTTAGTGGGGACTGGCGAGGCTCGGGACCCAAGCCACCGACGAAGCGGTGGTTAATGCCCGAAAGTGAGGAGCCTCCTCACTACACCTACGTGCCGTGTCAAGCAATACTATATACGTTCTAAATCTGGCTCTTGACCCAACGGCCCATTGAGAGCCTCTGGAGATGACAATCTTATATTGTTAAAATTACTGCTCTTTGTTGCTCTATATTATACGTATTAATATGAAAAATACATGTTAGTTCGTATTTATGTGACAACAGTATTAATTGTAATTATTTTAATTTAAATAATTTAACATAACTTCTCTCTCTCTGTCTCTCACTTCAGCAACAGGAAGTCTACTGCTCAATATAGGCCTCCTCCAATGATCTCCACATTGACCTGTTGGAAGCGGCCTGCAACCAGCGACTTCCTGCAATCTTAATCAGATCGCCCGTCCACCTTATAGGCAGGTGTCCGACACTTTGTTTGCCTGTACGCGCAGACTAACAAGTAAACCTATACGCGGCCTCCACTGAACCTTTAGGTGTGCTTTCGGCCCCAACGGCCATCAGTTCTCCGCGCTATGAGCTCGGCTTGGCCGTGCCCATTGCGACTACCACTTGCTAATGCTTCTCATAACATTGTCCACTAAAAAACATAGGTAATCCTTCCTTCATAATATGGAGAGAAAAAAAGAATTTAATGTCAATTTGACTAATTTATAACAACAATCTTTCGTAATTACGTTATTAGTTTAGATAATAAATAGCTCTTAATAATGCAGGATCTTTCCGACGACAGCGTTTCCAGTACGAAATTTGTTGATTTTGGATACATGGCAGTGGATTCAGTGTCAGAAAAATTTGTTAACGTCGATAATACTTCCGATGTCTGTAATAAATTTTTATATCGTCTATTTATCTATGTACATCCCAAATCATGCTTATTTACTTAATAACGCACTTATTTCAGAAATGCCTTACGTATCGTGTGTCTTTAATGTATATTTTGAATAATGTCGACCGCGTTTTTACTTTGTCAATAACTTCAACCCCTGTTAAACCTTCTGAAAGCGCTGTAGTAAAAATTGTATACAGAGCTTCAATCCCAGGACAGTCGTATACAGAATACTACGTTATAGACGATACTGCTGGTAATACCTATAGACTAACCGTATGTGGGAAATGTTTCGGTAAGCTGCACCGAGATTATTATGGTAATTAATTCTATGTAGTAAAATGATACGTAGCTGTTTTTATGTCAAAATACCTATATATAATTTTAGGACCCATGGTAGTATTAACCCAGAGGAAGCTTATGTTTAGAATATGTAAAAATGTGACAGAGCAAAGGAAAGAAGTTATTAATTTAATAAACAAGTCTGGTGCAGAGACTACGTATCAATGGTTTATACCTAGTGACGGACAAGGATATTTTCAAGTAAAGTGTTTTAAGTTAAGACTTAGAATCTTCTAGAAGAAGTCTTTTATTTAGAATTCTTACTCGAAAACTGAAGATTATAGTTATTTTTAGGCTAGAGTAGGGCTTCCCAAATTTTGCGTCGCGACGCCCTGCGGCGGCGCAGCATAGCACCAGGGGGGCCTTACGTCGATGCGACCGATTTGAGTGAGCTAACGTTGAGTCCCGTTTTAGGAAGCTCAGAAAAGCAATATTCTTCCCATTATCAGTTATAAAAAGTATAATAAATAACTATATATATTTTTCTTTTGGGTGGCGCTGGTCTGAGAGCGTCGTTAAAAAGAGGCAAATTCTCAAGTGCGTCACAGTACAAATAAATTTGGGAAGTCCTGGGCTAGACTATTGTATAATATTTAGCACATGTCACCCAATCGCATTCGTCTGGCAAACGATGCTGATCCCAGTCTTCCAATCTTTAACTGTAGGTTTCACGTGTTTTGTTAAAATAAACAGATATGTTTTTACAAATGTGATATTCCCAAGAAATGCTATTTAATTCAATATTTTGCTTTATTAGATTTCAACTGGAAACTGTGGACTCATCAGGTCTTATGAGACGATAAATACCACTGTTGTATTTACTGGTACATCGCTTGGTATCTATACGGCTGAGTTAGTTTGCCTGGTCCTGAATCAGGTAACAATAAACTGCATAACATCATCTTCATACTATCCTACAGAGATGAACATTAATAAATCTCCACAGGAACCCTTATTCCTTAACGTGTTTGCAACAGTTGTTCTGCCTGGGAACCCTTTATTCAATGTCCGCGATCACGTCTTTGAAAAAAACTGGAGAAGAAAAAGTCGTTTCACTCACTTGATGGAAAATAGCCTCAATCGACTGACCTATATACCTTCGGCATCCGTCTTCGAAAGATATTTAGACTTCGGTACAGGAAGTGTAAAAGATATTACGAAAAATATATCACAGACCCTATGTGTGACTAATCATGAGCAAGAAGATGGATACATTCAGTGGTTGCCAGGTTTGAATTAATATTCTTACATAATTCTAATGCAAGCAGCAACTAGGTAAACATGGTAGTCTTTTTAGATACACAATGACGGTAAGTATTTTTGTGGATTTTCTTTTCAGATCCGGACAATGTCTTTATGATAGACCCGATTGCAACTGAAATACCTCCAAACGAATCCAGACTGTTTACTATAAGATATAGGTAAAAAATAAAAAAATATTTTATAAACAGTTTATTGGAATAATTTCTTCAAATTCACCAGTTATTTTATATATTATTTACGACAGGCCTAAACAAGATAATGAAGTATATTCATACCTTATGTGCGGAGATTACCAATTTAAGAGGTTTAATAGCGAGGACGGTGATCAGGTGAAATTAAAGCACACGTGGTTTCGTATTCCTTGTATTGGGAATACTTGGTTTCCTTGTACGGAATGGATCTCTGAATTGGATTGTCCAACAGATGTAAGAATACAGTAATAAATAAATAACTACCTCCAACAGTCCACTTAGTTCTGACCCCACACGAAGATCGAACTTTGTGTCGGGGGAATCAGATACTACGAGAGGTCGAAAAGATCTTGCAAACACTCAGACCCGATACAAATACTCGTGTTTATTTCAAACATTTGTCTCAATGCGGAGTTTGGACCCGCGGCCCCTCCTTTCACAGCCAGCGTCTAACCAGCGACACCACGGACGCCTAATCCTACACAAGAACTTATATTTAATCTTGCATGACGGTGCAGGTCATTTTGCCGCCCACCGTGCCAGCCAGGACAACTTTCGCAAACTTCATGCTTTGCAACAAACTTGAAGTACCAATGTATTATAAATTCATAGCGCCTCACGGAACGTAAGATTTTTCCAATTTAACTTCCGTTCAACTACTTTGAGTGTCTCATAATGTATATCCCATCTGCAGGAACTTTGTCGTGATGCCTATGTGTGGGATTGTGCAAGGCCGTGGATGGCAAATAATATCCGTTGCTTTAGAACCTAAGGCTGTTGGAACTTATTACGAAACTTGGGATCTGGTTATCAACAAAACACAGAAGGTAAATATTATGTTCTGTAACATTAAACCGTTATCGAAATTCTAAGAACAGGATGGTATCTAAATTAGAATAATTTAAAAAAACATCTTCTTAATGTAAACTAATGCTGACACTATTTTGGAGCATATTTCTTTTAGATGTGTAAATAAAATATGATAAGAAACATTAAGATGTTATAATTAAACAGTAAATACTTATACTACGTTATTAATTGTAACTAGACACGCGTTTGCCTATGTGGCAATGCTGAAATCAGTCAAGTGGAAGTCATGTCTCAGGGCTATAATCCCGCAACAGACGCAATGTACGAATTTCCTCCAACAATTACCGGCTGCACCAATTATTGCACAGCTTATCTACATAATCTTACAAGAATGAACATACAGTTAGTACCCAATACCCATGTATTTTACTTGAATTTTATCCGTTTAAGTCGCTTTATTTATTTCGTGTATAATAGTATCCGTAACGGATTGCGTAGCTCCGTATAATTTATTACTGCCATTTGAGAAGGAACAGTGTCATGAAAAAGTATAACTAGTTATACTTAATCTCTTAAGCTCTAATCTGATTCGAGAAATACCTAGGTATTTCTCGAATCAGATTAGAGCAATCCCAATATTTGTCGTTGTTTTATGTGTTTTATATATTTCAGCATTAGGATACTGAAATCAGTCCCATGGCTTGGGGCTGATAATTGCGGCTCCATCATTTTACCACCCAAGGAGATAGTTCGCTACCACTGGTGGTTTTTTCCTGACGTCCCTAATAAAGTGTATGAGACCACCATCACTTGTTCTTGTATCTGTTTGATAGATGGCAGGTGTGTGAATATACATGGGTGGATAGTATGTGTTGATATTCAGTTGTTGAAATAATCATAAAATACTATTGCAGACCTGTCGGTGAGCCTACAGAAATATTTGTTCACATATCTGGCTTCTCGGAATTACCGGATCTTAGGGTAAAGTTATAATCTTTTATATCTAGATATTCAGAAGCTCCTAATTAATACATACATATTACATACGTAACTAAACTAAGTTACTCGTATTTTTGACTAGTATGAATTAGGTGCATATAATTATTAATTTAAAAAATTAAATTGCTTTTTGACAGACGTAATACTGCATATTTTGCTCAAAATTGAAGATATTGTTTTTTAGGTGTTGCCTAAAACAGCAAATCTGCATGACATAGCGGTGGGAGAGAGCTCGTCAATCACTGTAACGTTATACAACTATGGCTCTTGTTTCTTTACGTCCAAATTGTACCATCTTATTGACGGCATGGGTGACGATTTCAGCGGCGATAGATTCGAAATCGATTCTACTGTGGTAAGAATGAATGCATTGGTTTCAAATAAGATTATTTGTGAATTAATAACAAAAGTAAGACACACACATCAAATAGCATATTAGGAAATAAAAAAATAAATAACGTCTGAATAACATTAGTGTAGATGAATAATTTTGTTAAGACATAAAATAATACTTAGTTGCCAACATGCCTTATATTGAATTCATTATAACAGAATAGTCTGAAGCCATCAAATCACTGTGCAGTGAAACTGACTGCAACGCCGGATGGCGCGGGTCCGCGACAAATCGACATCAAGTACACGGTGCTCTATCGCACTGAATTCAATGAAGTAGAGGAAATACAACCAATAAAGAAGACAATTTGCGTAGTCTGGTATGATGGGATTTATCCAACTATCAAGGTTCGTATGTCTAGTCGTTGATGTTTTTTAATGTGAACCCTTACATTCAAGGGTTCAAAACTTTAAAGACAATGGCCTTAAGCGAAAAATAGGTCACATAATATGTAAGTCCCGTTGAAGCGACGTATTTCAAATTACAAGTACTTTTAATTTTACAAGTAGGTATTGGCGGGTATTTAGAGCAAACAGCAGAGAATCTAGCCATTTGAACATAAAGGCAGTCGTTAAGCTGTGCAAATTCTGCGGTTAACTTGAACACTGACGCTACATGTGACTATCAATTGGCGCACAAGGGCTATACTCCTGCACTTGCGATATAATATTATTTAATCTTTAAATCTCTTTTTAGGTGAAGCGCACGATCTCTGTAAAATGTCCTGTTATTTTAAGCAACCATTGCGTTTGGAACATTGTGAATGTTGACAAGTGCGTACCATGAATAAATATTTCAATAATTTTCTCTTCCATCACGTCATTTCACTCCAATTTATTTATTTTGCAGACTGAATAAAGCGCTCGAAGAGTGCCGTCCAAACAAACCACTCTACGTGAACATTTACGCACCTGATCTGTGCGTTAGAACTGGTTTTGTAGAGTTAATATTTGTAATGGGGTGTGTGTACGCAATACCTGTCCCATGGAGCCTACGCAGGGAAAAAATATGCGACTGCGAAATGGTGGAAGTACAAAAAGGGATATCGTTTTATGAGATGAGACATACTTGCACGCACAGGTCATTGATTGAGATAACGCCTACCAATGGAATAGTATCAGTATGTGATTAAATTCATATTTCTTTTAAAATATTATTCATTTAATCTCAACAATAATTTTTGCCTTACAGACCGACAATCCTGGACTTTTGTATTTGAAATTTAATTATGCACAAGAAGGTGCCAATAAGCTATGTTACGTTTTGACGTTGCCGAATCAAAGGACTATTTTTATTTACGTTAATATTCAGGCGAATTTGAATACTAAAGGCATTTTGACAGCCTTGCGTCGACCTGTAGATATTCAAGACTATTTGGCCGTTTTAGATTGTGGCAGAGTTCCGATAAATAATTTGGATCCAGTTATCAGGGTATGATGGAATGGAAAAAAATAGAATCGATTGGAGATCAAGTAGTTAATCCTCATTTTTTTTAGATTGTATGGCTGTATAATCCGACAGACGTTTTTACCACATGGCGATTATTGCGTGGTAATACTATATCACCGGATTCTGTAATCCGATGTCTACTGTACTTTGCAGAAATACCTCCTTTGGGCAAATTGGCCATTCCTTTTGCTTTCATGCCGACTGAAATGATAGACTACGAAGTGAGAATCTTAATTTTAATACGATTTCTTGAATATCCAGATATGGAAATTAAATGATAAGTATTTTTAGGTGATATTCCTGTCATCATTTGGATACGACACTGTAAAGATTTTAGTGAAAGGACAAGGTGGGCTCCCAAATAGCGTGGAGACGAGATTGGACATACCAAGCTACATAGAGAAAGTTATCAGATCTGCAAATAGAAAAGATACTGTAAGTTGAGGAACCATTCCAGTTACACGCAAAAGAAGGAATTGTATTGTATTGTATTGTATCAGCCCATATACGACCCACTGCAGGGCACGGGCCTCCTCTACAATCGAGAGTACGATTGAGAGTGGTTAGGCCATATAGTCCACCACGTTGGCCTAGTGCGGGTTGGCGGACTTACACACCGTAGAATTTTTTTTTAAATCGCTACGGTATGCAGGTTTCCTCACGATGTTTTCCTTCACCGTTAAAGTGCGTGGTGATTGACTATCAATACACACATAACTCCGAAAAGTCAGAGGTGTGCCCTGGGATTTGAACCCGCGACCACCGTGAACATGTAGGCAGCCGAGTCTGGTCCGATACCACGAGGCCACCACGCACTTCAGAAGAAGAAAAGAAAAGAAGGAATATTTAATTTAAAATTCTTCACATTCTAGATATATTTGTCAATGGAACACATTACAATAAACACAATGCCCACTCATTCGTTATCCAGAGACATTATAGCTATATGCAATGACACGGACCACACCATGCGTTTTATCTGGCTACCGTAAGTTTATATCATGTAAAATTTAATATTAACATAATCTACAGCAGAATCACGCGGATTAGTGGATTGATGTTATATAACTAAGGTCGCACCCTAATAAACATCTAAAACTGTTGAAGGATAACATATTTTGCTGTCCTGTGACAATTGGCGAGTCTTCGGCAATATCAAGCATCAATAATAAATATTATACTTTACATTTGAGCGCAATGTAGCCTAATTTGTGTCAAATTCTTATTATGGATGGAAAACAAAAAAGTACAAGATTCTTTTCATACAAACTTATAGATAATGTGACTATTCGTGTACAAATGTTTTTATTAAGTATTATTGTAATGAAAGATATTTAAGCATTGTATATGTTATTTTTTAGTGAGAGAATAGCTAATATTGTGAACATAGTAATGACACCATGTTGGGGAGTCATACTACCGAAAGGAACGGAATGGATAACTATGACTGTCTACACATTACAAGAGCCAGCGACGTTCACGTGAGGCAATTACTATGAATAGGAAATTATAACAAGCAGCTACTTAAATAACGTATTGTACTTTCTATTGGTTGTTTTCAGTACCACAGTTGCTTGCGAGATACTAGATTTGACGGAACGCAGACGTTACCAGCGCAACGAATTGTTGAGAAGAAATAAAATTGAAAAATGTAACCAGGAATTCATAATAACTGAAGAAGGATTGTCTCATCCTGTTAGTAAACTGTGTCATAACTTTCAGAATAGACTCTTAGCCGTGATGATAATATTGTTCCTTTTCAATTTCTATAACTTTGAATTGAAATGAAAGTTAACTTTTAGGGAATCAACGATTTTCCCCCATTCGTGTTGGACATAGAAAAACCTCAGCCGTCGTATTTAGCCATGACGGTGTCCATATCGTCCAAAGGCCAGCGTGACGGCTATCCAAGAATGTTGCTGAAGCAAATGTGGGAACAGGTTTGGGCATTGCAAAACATTGTTAAGCTAGTCCAGTTTAAAGTTGAAACGTGGTTGTATGAAGGTCTCGCCCATACTACACGCTTACACATCAGACAATTTTTTCGGACATTCTCCGTCGTTAATCAAGGCGACTTTCAACGTTATCCTATTTGTTTTCTTATTCTCTGTGAGTATGAACTGTGTAATTATTATTGCGCTTGTTTTAGACGCCCCCATACGACTTACTATCTTCCGATGTCACTGATAGCAGTGGTGCGGAAAGAACATCCAGTTCCAATAACATGACCATGGCAGACATTATCAGAATTATAGACGGAATATTGTGGTATGTTGTGTTTAGAATTTTAAATATTTACAATTTTGAACATTACATTTAATTTTACTTTTTAGGGATGCACTACACAGTAAAATGTTCAGGAATCAAATTGAATTTTATTCTAAAGAGGAGGTTCCTACATATTCACAGCTGACTAAAATTCTTGAGTCGGACTCAAAAGCACGGTTAAGTCGACGGTAATATAATCTTCGTTTCATTAAACTTAACATAAGTAGTGTATGTACTTAATACATATTAATGTATCAAATATTTTCCAGTGTGACTTCCGGGATTTGCGACGCTATAGTCAACAAGGCTGTATTCCACATCTACGGGCTCAACCCGAAGCACGAAGTCTCTATATTGGAAGCGGAATAAGTACTTTTTTAATAATATATTTTACTTTAAATACCGATTATAGTAAACCGGTTCTCTAATAAATAAAATACATTATTTTTAACATGGCTTACATTTAATTACTAGTAAATCACAAGTCACAGAGTTACCACAGTACGGTAAGTCAGTCGAGAATCTTATCCAGTCTTAGTTGTAACTTTTTGGGTTTGGGAGAGGCGATGACTGCCACTGCCACCCTGTCACCTAGTTTGGGAGTCTGGTTGCCTCCCAGCTTACTCCTGTGTATGAGACCGTTGTCCCCAACTCCGCAGTCGACGAAGCAACCGAATGGCACTACGTTTCTTACTACACCTAAAATAGCAAAAAAAATACTTTTTAACATTCAAGGCATTTGAAACATTTGATGGGAGCTCTTGGATGGTCGTTGAGCTTATCGGTCAATAGCAGGTAAAATCTTCCCCTTCCATTATTTTTTTCTAAGATTTTTTATGTACCTGATTCCCAGATGATGTAGGTGATCATGGGGCGTCGAACGCGTTCATCGCATCCCCATTTTCATCGAGTAACCTGTGTACTTGATGGCCGTTTATTGCTTTAAGGTGAAGCAAATAAAAAAAAATCTTTAGAGATGCATTTCGTGTTTTCGGGTCTATGCGGTTATTTTACAGCTTATATTTTATTTTCTCTGCCCATGCATCGTTCAACAAACGGAATAATTAATCGTAGAATGTTACCGCGTGAGTTTTAATTATTATATCCTATTATTTAATATTTCATACCAAAATCTAATTGAGGTGTCTAAGCTTGATGGTATAGAAAAACTGACGTTGTATATCATAATTAAGGATGTTCCTTTAAAGTGGCATATAAAGTAATCAAAGAAATAGTTACCTGTCAAAGACATCCCTTCTCTTACTTGTTCCGTAGCTTGTATTGAAATTGAATACACAGGTCTACAAAATGTTATGATACTGTCTTCAGTAGTTTTCTGTTTAAACGCATTTATAATAAGTTCTAATGTAGCGTCATCAGTCTTCAATTCTTCACTTACGGCATGAACATCTATAGTTACAACCTTTCTATCAACTAATTCTGGAAAATGAGATTGTGTGAGCTCTTTTAAGTTTACGCCGATCTTTTTTGCGAATCTATAACAAAACAAAACATTACGTTATTTATTCATAAACAGTTATACAGCTTGGAACAATATATCTATCACATTATATATAAATATGTATGTATTATGATTAATTATGACTTACCCTTTTTCATATGTTTGTTTTCTTTTTTAATAGAGCAATTTAAAAAAATAAACAAAATTGATTACATTAAGTTTAGATAATATCTCTCATAGACGCTAAATCCAATATGTACTTACGATTTCGCAATTTTGTAACTCTCGGGATGTATGATCGTGGCATCTAAGATTTCCGAACCGCCCAATACTTTGAGAAAACCAGCACATTGTTGATAGGTAATCTTGCCAATGCCGGCCACTTTCAAAATCTCCGCTCTGGTGCTAAACCCTCCGTTTTCTTGTCGGTAGGCGATTATTTTCTTCGCCCTTCCTTCATTTAATCCTGAAATACGTCTACAGAACTATCAGTATTGGTATAGATGCCTTTATATATAGAAATCTTAAATACTAACAATAATTTTATACATGTAAAATTGTAATACTAAGAGTAAAATAGTAAGAATTGATCCAGCCTCTTATATGAATTAGGACAAAAAGGGCGATGCTTATAGTTACTACCGATATTAAATTTCTCTTGTCTCATTATTGAACTGCGATCTGTTGTTTTTATGAAATTTAACAGCCGGTCTTGGTTTTTTCTGTGCCTGAGTATGTTATTGAACACCGTCTAAACGGCTGGACCGATTTTGATGTTTTTTTTTGTTATTTCAAGTGGATTCGAAAATGGTTGAGATTCACAATTCGATCTACTTCAAAAGTATCTGCTGTTGGGTGAAGTCAGCCGGGCCGCTATATAATTTAAATCGATTGTATTTTTAGAATGTTACCTCAACATAGCCTGAGACGCAGTGTTAATGTCGACGCCAACCAAACTCACAATCTTTTCCACGGCACAATCAAGGGCGGAGTCCAACATTTTCGGGGGAATATCGTGTTGATAAAGCCCCACGCCTAAATGCTTCGGCTCTACCTGGTGGTACAATACATTGTCTTTAGAAAAACAGTTTTGATAAGTTTAATGATTTTCAAATAAGATTCGTGTAAATTGTACCAACAGGAACTTATTCAATATGAATTTTACTATAGGCAGGTGTTTTGTAGCATTAAGATAACATTTCAAATATAGATTAGCATTATTTGAACTTCGTATCACGACTGTGAGGCGTATGATAGCCTCTTCTCTTTCTTGGGCGCCCATAACACCTAAAGGGGCGTACAAAACTTCCCGTAACTGGCGGTCATCCGGGCCCTCTATAATGGAAGGACCAGCAATGGCTCTGCGCGGGGCAGTTACTCGGGCATAAATCGGGGCGCTATTCGCCCTGGGATGACCGATGCCGCCCACAATGCGTGTTACGGACATCGAGGAGTTTTTAGTCAGTACGCTGGCGTAAATAATTGTTAGGGACCCAGCTCGGCCACAACATCCGCATTGTGCCGGGCTGAAGGGCAGTGACACCGACATATTCCTATCGACCTCCCCGTGGTTACGAAAAGGGAGCTTAATAGCTTTTCCTCTTGAACAAAAAAAGAACATTATTATAACTTCACTTATTAAATTAAATAAAAAGGATTACTAACCTTTATAAGTTCACCTAACGGATCCAAAACTCTTCTGGCGATAGATAAAGCCGATATTAAATTAGGATCCATATTTGGATGTTCCTAGAAATAAAGTTATATTATTGAACATTCAATCATCATCATAATTTACAGTGAAACATTTCCACTGCTGAACATAGGCTTCCTCCAATTATTTCCAAAGTGAACTGATGGAAGTGGCCTCCAATTGGCGACTTCCTGCAACCTTCATAAGGTTCATTCAACACCAAATCACATTGTTAAAATATATTTACGAGTTATAAACAGATAAAATATACCTTTTGTGCCTCCTTGCTGACGGAATATATGGATGCGCCCTGCTCAGGCACTATAATAACAGGAATGTTGTCAGATATCTCGTGATGTTTCAACCAAGACTCCGTTTCGCGGCAAGCTGTTCCATTACCCAAACCAATCAAATCCACTCTGAAATATTCAACATATTAATTAACCCTAGATTCAACTGCAGCACTATTATCTTTATAGTACGGCCGACGAGTCAGGGTCGCCGTGAACATAGCCACAGAAAATTATTTGCGCACCTAAATTCAGGAAGAAATACTTGAATACAAAAAATTACGAATAAAAATACACTTGTTTAAAAGGACCAAATAAGGTAAATGTTTTCATAAAATACTAAATTATAATAGCGACAACGAAATGAAAGGAAATCAATTTGCGCGTTAGCGTAGTTATTACTTGAAGTTATTCAAGCCGGTCATAACTCATCGGGTGTACTGTATCTTTTACTTGCCTTCTATGTGTGTTCTTGTTACCAATACAGCGGCCCTTCGGTTATCTGACAAACCTTTAGCAAAGTGGTGTCTGACTATCGAATTTGTCGGATAATTATACAGACCCCCTATACATACATAAACTCACGCCCTTTTTCCCAGAAGGGGAAGGCAGAGGTGCTACCAAGACACCCACGTTTAGCCTTGTATGTTCCGTCCCACGATGTGATAGGGGGCGAGCCTATCGCCATATCGGGCACAAAATCATGACTCCGGGCTAATAATAAATAGAAAAATCCAATATCACTTTGTCCGACCCGGGGCTTAGAAAGACCCCCTATAATCCGGACAATTTATAGATAGAGGACTTTGTAATCCGACAAACTACATATCAAAGTTGTAAGATTTTATCTGAAATATAAATAACGGCAAAACAAAGTGTATAGTTTCGAGTGGCGTTATAGGCTATAGGCATGTCGGATTACAAGGGGCGCCGGATTTGACAGGGGCCGGATCACCGCGGGTCTACTGTATACACAAAACATGAACGTGAAAAGTAACCCCCATTTGTAGATTTAAAAATCTACAAAATATTGAGATAACCTTTAGAGTACTTATAATACAGAGAGAGCGTTGGTACTTCAAAAACGTAGATAAAAATGGTGGTGCCGGGCCACCATTTTTTGCCCTCCTATTGGCTGACATTTGGCAGGTTGTCCAACATGCACGAATTACTTGAAAAATAAAAAATAAATATTTAGAGCTATTAAATTCCAAACAAACTCGTTTTAGACGGATAATTATTTAATTTAATTTCGCTTACCAACTTGTGAAATAATTAGTTCAATTTTCACTAATATAATATGTGCTAACAAAATTACGAACAAGATAATATGTATCTACGTTTTTGATGACAGAAATGTTTGACAGGGCTCCCTCTATTTTATAAATACTTTAAGGGGACAATAAATGGTTAAATGTACATATCTCATAAAAATTGAGTATTCACAAAAGACATAGATATAAAGAGCATATCACTCTCTGTCTACCCCAAGACAAAGTATAAAAGCATCTTATCTTACTTATGTTTGCGTAGGAGATGTTTTAGCTGCGCGGCGGCTGGATCGTTAGCGTTTTTACATCGTAAATCTGGATGTATGGTGCATACCTCGAGCTTATCGCCATTCGGACTTATTACGCCTACCTGGAAAATATGCACATTCGTTTTTAATGAGTGTATAATAAATAAATAAACAAATATCAGCATTAAGCCAGTAATTTTTTTATATTTTTTTTATTGCTGTTATGGGCAGGCAAGCTAGCCGCCCGCCTGACGGAAAGCAGCTACCGCTGCCCATAGACTTTCGGAGTGCCAGTGGTCCAGCACAACAAAGTCGCTGCCTACCAAACAACAAATATTTTGCATATTACATACATACATAACCACACGCCTTTTTCCCAGAAGGGGTAGGCAGAGGTGCTACTAGAACACCCACGTTTCGCCTTGTATATTCCGTCCCACGATGTGATAGGGGGCGAGCCTATCGCCATATCGGGCACAAATTCCTGACTCCGGGCTAATAATGAATAGAAAAATCCAATATCACTTTGCCCGACCCGGGATTCGAACCCGAGACCTCAGCTTTGCAATCATACCGTAGTACCACTACGCCACCGAGGCAGTTTTGCATATTGGTTAAAAATATTATTAATAGTCAAGAAAATATATGTATTTTAAAAGGTAATACATAATTCAAATTTCTCTAATACCTTGCAGCCAGCTTTAAACCCTGGATCTAATCCCATAATTACTCTATTTTTAATAGGCTCTGTTAAAAGATACTTTTCCAGGTTTGTTGTGAATGTTTTTATTGCTTCCTTTTGTGCTGCTATTGTAAGGTCATTTCTTACTTGGCGCGACAACCATGGTTTTATGAGACGGTTGTAAGCATCCCCAAGACCTTTGCGAACCCAGTAGCTACTTTTCCATAGAGACAAACAGTATCTGAAATCAAATATCTTTTGTTAAATTACCCATTTATAAAGTATTTTTTTATAGTTTTAAGAAGCCAAATAAAAACACAAAGAAAATACATAGTAGGTACACATATTATGTACAGTATACCTACTTTTCCAATTTATTGTAGAACCAATCAGGGACAATCACTTTAACAGAAAGTATTTTCTCGTCTTCTCCTCTGTTTAAGGCTAAAGTTTGATGGGGCTTCACAAAATGGCTTGGACATTTCCATTCAAAGTAAATTTTATACGTGTCTGGATTTGACTTCGCATCCAACTTCTTATTTTCCGATTCTTTATTTTCTTTGGTTGAACTTTTAGTTCTGTTGCTTTGTATCGTAAATCTAGTCTCCTCTTTTCTGTAAATGTATAGATCATATTTATTTACAGTCAATTACCTATATCTAATTCATTAAGCAATTTTTTTCGTAGGGATATGTTGAATCCAAACAAAAACATTTTATCAATAAAATATTGATGGCAAATTATATAATTTTTTTAAATACGTACTAAGTACATTATATTTTTTATTAAAAATATGTAATAAGTAGTTCTATGAACTATAATTAAATCTAAAATACTTTGGAATTATATTACAACACAATATGTTATATCTAATGTATTAAAATTACTATGTTTAAAATAAATAGCAGAAAATTCAAAATATCCCTTTCACACTGGTGCTTCACATTTCAATTGAGTGGTAAAAACATAAAGTGATATTAATTACTAGGCAGGATTGAAATTGAAATTGTACAACAAAAACTGTCACACTACAAACATTTGTAGTTTTTCAGTGTCAATGGTCATACAAATTGGTTTAAAGAGTGTCAATTGTTTTTTAGTTTTATACTGTATTGTATCAACCATTAAAAACGCAGCACTAAGGTTCCTTCTACAATCGAGAGTTAGATTCAGAGGGCTTAGGTAATTGTCTACTATGCTGATCTATTATTCGGTTGATAGACTTTACATGCCATATGAATTTTTGTTAAGTTCTCTATGGTATGCAGCCATCCTCACAATGTTTTCTTCCACCACTAAAGTAAGTGGTAATTGGTAAATTATTATCAATGCATAATTTTGTGGAGACATAAAGCCAATTATTAAATTGTATCATTAAATTTTAATTGACATTGTTAGTATTAAATTTTGGTAGGGGTGAAGTGCCCATCATGATCACATGGGTTTTTATTAATTTTGCTAATACTAAAATTTAAACAATAGCCAATATATTTTCTGAAATAGTCACTGCCTGTACATTAAGACATGCACAAAATCTACTAAACGCATCACAACATTTAAAAGAATTGTATTTAGTTCCTGACATTAGTAGACATTTTACCTCAATCCATTACAAAGATTCCATTTGTATTATGATAATGAAGGCTGGAACAGAAGCAGGTTATTCTATTACTCATAAAGCACTACAATAAGGTTTAATAATGAAATCATATGCAAAAGTGTTTATTTTATTTGCTCTTATAATTGTAATGATTTATGTACAATGCAATTCATTCCATGATGCCATTTTGGTTTACAATTAATGGTGCACTTGCAAATTCTTAAAGCTTAGCCAAATAATATTCCCAAAACAGGTTTACATTATTATATTGTACAAATCCTTTGCAATATTAGCCCTATTTATCAATCCAACAATTTCTCTTCATCCAAAGGTTTCCAGGAAGAAATTATTCAATGTGATAGGGCCGCCCATTGTATTAGTTTAATTTTATTTATTTTAATTAATTACTATGTAACTTGAGCGTACAATAAAGAGTATAAATAAATATTAATTTATATATTTTTTTGCATTGTTAATCGCATTCAGTATAATTTTTGCAGAGCCTTTCTGGACTATATTACAATACTCTTTTATTTAAGCTATGTAAGTTATTTAGTAATAAGGTGGTACCCCCTAATACTTAAGGGCTGATAATAAATAGCTAGCAAATATGATCTATGTAGATAATAATTACACCAAACAGCACACAAATAGTCCTAACCCCACACTGTAGTGAGAGTTTTAATTTGTGGATGACACAAACATTCATTTTGGTGTAGACATTAAAACAGCGCCTTTTTTCATATTGCCTTCTTTACCAACTGCACCAATGGAACTGAAATAGTAGTTTAGGTGATAGGTTAGATCAACTTACAAACTCCTCATTTGCTCAAGGACTCTTGTGTCCTTATAGATAACATCAGCAATAATGTGAGTTATATGTGCGTCCACCTTTTCAACAGTAGATAACTCATCATCCCTACTGCAGAGCATGTTGACATCAAGATATTCCCCATTCAAAGCTCTAACAGAGTGAGGTTCTAAACCTAATTTTCTTGCCCGTTCAGCTAATGATAAAGAATGTGACTTCAATGGTGCATACTGTAAAAGAAAATTATTCATAATAATTTTAATGTTCCAAAAATTTTGTGACACCCCGAACACAGTTGTTAACCTTTGTAGAGTGAGATTTCCATATTAGGTCCTCAATGCTGCTCATTCCTCCATCACTGCCTGAGTTAACATTGTCTCTAGTTACTTTCTTGCTAATTAATGCCAACAAGGAAAATAAGAAAGAAAAAAGCTTTATATTTTGAACTAATTATGATTGAACATTCTTGTTTTACATTTATCATGTTATTTTGATTATGATTATATTATACATATTTTATATGACTATGTGAAAAAAAACATTACTGACGTGCAAATTTTTTTTTTTGTTGCTAACTATAATTTTCATGTGATATTTGACAGATATACTTATTTGAAACTCATAATAAAACATTTAATTTAGTTATACTTTATGTAAAAACTAGGTTTGTAATTTAAATTTACTTACCACTAAATCTATTTCAGACAAATTCTGTGCATTCAATATACTTTTCTCAACTTCTGGTGTTAGTTTATTTGATTTCTTAAGAGCTGCTATCACTGTTTTAACTTTTTTCTTCAATTGTACCACATTTTGGTAGGTTTCAAATAATTCCTGCAAACTATTTGTATATGTATGTTTAGCCTAGTATTTAGTTTTGTCAATTGTTTATAAATTCAATATACCAAAATATTTAGATACGTTTTTATAATCTGATGAATGATTCTAAACAATCTGATTATCTATATTGAAAAAGCAATCTTTTTTCTATCAGTACCACCTACTTACCGATCGGGCATTAAATTATTTACAGCAACTTTCCTATACCGAGCAATAAACGGCAAAGTGCACCCTTCATTCAAAAGTCCTATAAAATTCTTTGCCAATGTAAGAGGTATTTTTCCGACATGAGATAACATCTCTGATTCATCCCAAACACAATAATTTTGATCATCGGCAATATCATTATGAATATCTTCTATAAAATCGTCTTCAACTTTAACTGTTTCTTTTTTGACTCTCGTAGTTTTAACTTTCTCGGTTGAACTCTTCTTAACAGCTGTTTTTGGCTTTTTCTTAGGAGAACTATCTTCAGACGTCTCAACTTTACGTTTCCTTGTAGTTCTAGCAGGTTTATCCATGTTTAATTAGGTACCTACTTATTATTAATAATAATCAGCATAAATTGTTTATCAATAACTTAAACCAATTCAATAACCGTATCGTTAACGGACAAGTAAAATTCTTTGTGTCAACTGTCATTGACTATGACAGCTGACTAACTAACGACTAACAGCTGACTGATTTGCTGATCTGTGGTAGGCTTGTAGGTTTGATAACACAAAATAAAATTATTCTTTAGGAGCATCACATTCACAATTAACATTGATATCCAGTATGTTCATTGCACGTACATGAGCATAAAATTTCGTCCTAAATGATAAAATCAAAATGCATATAAAATATAAATTATACCGAAGTGAAAGAACACCAAAAAAAAGAGGATTATTTTTCGATCGACTTCTCTACTTAGGTTTCGTAAAAACTATTGTCAATTCAGAAAAAAAATATCTTTGATAACCCACAAGACGTACTGCAAGTGTTGTATCTACATTCTACAGTCTAGACTCTAGAGTCTAGATCACGATTCACAGCTGGGGTCTCGGGTTAGATGCACCTACAATGGTTTTTTTTAAAATACGTAACACGAATGTTCGCTAATTGAGACCACTAAGATTCGATGTTCGCACTTCGCAAATTCAATGGACAGTGGTGGACAGTGACCCTTGTCGTGCGTTCCACTCTATTCTTTGGTTCCGATGTGGTTCCGATAACCAATAAACATACATATATACGATCACAACGTATAACGATTAACGAGTAACGACCACGCTCACCGCGATTTTTCGCGAGCGTTACAATCGTAGACCCAAGTGGAACGGGCGTTTTGAACGTTGATGAATGGTGCTATAGAAAAAAAAGCTTTAAAGAGGTTAAGATAAATTTAATAACGAATAAAATACTTCAATAATTATTAGTCAAATTAATTTTAAATAATATATTGAATAAATTTAATATCAATTCTTAGCAAAGGTAAAGTTGAAGGTCGCGGGACGTCGCTGGAAGCAGTCTGCCTCCAACAGGTCACCCGTCACTGTGGAAATCATTTCTGAACGCTAACACGACCAACCTCTTGACATGGGTTTTGGTTATAAGCCTCTTGGTGAGCGTCGTGTTGCGTCGCGTGAGCACATGTTATAACGTCAGTACTGATCGTAAAGATCGCGTGCACCAAGTAAAACGGCCAAATGAGTGGTCTGAGCGTGTCGTGACCGCTTGGTGGAACGCGGCTATCGTTGACAGTCGCATTGACATATTGTGACAAAACTATGCAGGACTTGGACTTGTAGTTGTTTATATTCTATCGGTTTGTGAGTTGTTTATTTCATATGTCTGCGATGTGCAAAGTGCGATGGTTTAATTATCAACATAGAATTTAGTCGTTTATTGAGCACATCATACATTTATGATGTCTTTAATTGTATCGGATAAAGATGGGACCTTCAAGAAATTGGTCAAAAACTTCTTTAAAGGCTCTTTAAACTTTTCCCTGCAAGTAAGAAGTTGATTTACAAACTTCTAAATATTGTTAAACGCAAATATTAAACTGAACTTAATGATTTTAGCCTCAAGAAATAGAAAGCATGACATGGGAATGGCAGCAAAAATTACTTGATACAACATTTAATTGTGATTTAATGAAAAAGTATCCAGTTAATTCTAAATTCTCAAGATTATTTTTAAAAAAGATAATTAGTTTCATCGAAAGTAGTCAAGAAGTTCATGACGATTTTTACACACAACTTTGTCATGTAATGGGTGAAGATTACGAGCAAGGTGGATTCTGCTATAGACATTATGTGATAGACAATGATTTGAATAAAATAATTACACTTAAAGAGACAAAGAATACTGTAGTAAATGGTACAACAGGAATGAGAACATGGGAGGTAATATACATACAATTTTTATTTAAAAATTATATACGTACTTACTAATTTATTTTCATACTTTTTCAACATTGTGTTTCTAATTTCAGGCAGCATTTGTATTGTCCGACTGGGCTCTCAACAACAAGGAGGTCTTTACATCCAAAAAGGTTTTGGAACTTGGATCAGGAGTTGGGTTTACTGGTGTTGTGCTAGCAAAACTGTGTGAAACAAGTCTGTTGTTACTGAGTGATGGTCACAGTGATGTTTTAAGGACTATCTGTGATAACATTAGAATTAATTGTTCCCAGTTAAAAGAAGAGGAATTAAATGATATTACTTTTTTTAAAGATGGCAATTGTGATTTAGGTAATGTTAAGTTAATACTTACTTTAATTTGGACCACTAATGCTTTTATTTCATGGCAGTAGGAAGCCAACTGCATGAATAGTCCTCTGAGTTTGTCTCTCACTAGAATACTTGAATATAGTGATGTAATGTAAATTAAGTGAAATTAAATTCCATAACACAATGATATACAATAAAATGATTGCAGGAGTTTTGATGTTGGATTGGAATGATGTTGAAGATATGCCTGCAGATATAGTGCCAGATATAATAATTGGAGCAGATATAGTTTATGATCCAGTTATAATAGAGCCTCTATGCAATGTTTTAGATCATTTCTATCATAGAAATAATGAATTAGACATGTTCATAGTTAGTGTAATAAGAAATGAAGATACATTTGCAGGATTTGTAAGAGCTTTGGGTATGTATTCTAAATTATGAAATTCATTGTTTGGATTTTGATAATTTTGAAAAGCTATCATGTATTTTTATCTTTTTCAGAAAAGAAAGATTTCATTTTTGAAGAATTACAACCAACTAAAGGTACATTTGTTGACTGGGATCATAGTACAAAAGTATGTTTTTTAAAAATAAAGAGAAAATTATAAAGATTTATTTTATTTAGTCTGGTCCCCAATCGTTAAATATCTCAGCCGAGTGTACATAGAAGCATGAGATAACAATGATATCTGTTAAGAAATGTTCCATTAAATTCTACCTAATATTTAGAAAAGGAACAGAAATGAAACGATACCGAATTGATATTAAAACAAAATCGTAAAGAATACTAAAATATGTAAATTTTTGTTTGTATGCTGATTTCAAATCACTACATAATTCACACAAATAGAACATAAAATTATTAGAGAAAATAATCATATATACATACATAAAATCACGCCTTTTCGCAGAGGGGGTAGATAGAGGTGCTATGAGGACACCCACATTTTGCCTTGTATGTTTCGTCCCACAATGTGATATGGGGCGAGCCTATCGCCATATCGGGCACAAATTCCTGACTTCAGGCTGATTATGAACAGA
The DNA here is from genome assembly GCA_033459515.1 of Theretra japonica. Taxonomy (NCBI): domain Eukaryota; kingdom Metazoa; phylum Arthropoda; class Insecta; order Lepidoptera; family Sphingidae; genus Theretra; species Theretra japonica. The sequence goes on from CM065936.1 coordinate 4,979,075, forward strand.
AAAATCCAATATCACTTTACCCGACCCGGGATTCGAACCCGAGACCTCAACTTTGTAATCCTATCGTAGTACAAATATGCCACTGTGGCAGTCATAATCATATATACTTTTAAAACACATGAGTTTATTTTGCCATTATTGTGTCAGCATTTCGACGTTAAATATCACTTATTATTGTGTAAGATCTATTTATTAGACATGTAAGTCACAATAATTCACATAAGTGTACTGAATTTTAAGCTGAATAAGAAAATTCCTTTGCCTATATCATATAATAGTCGACGAGTATTGCATCATATGAGTGTCAAGTCAAATGTCATAGCGGGAGTTTAGCGTTTATTCAAAAGGGATATAATAATTAAACAGTCTTGAAATTATCAAAAGTATAAAATTATTTGTCTTTTACTGGTGCCACCCAATAAAGATTTTCTACATTTGCGGTGTTTTTAATATATAATATTTTGAAAAATAACCTAACTTAGACATCGGGTTTGGCTATAGGTCCCTGGGTTTAGTGATAATAACATTTTGCAAAATGCCAGAAGAAGGTAAGATTCCTACACCGGAGGCAAGAAAAGAAGAAACTACTGGAAATAGCCAGAAAGAACAAGCCTGGGGGTATGATTTGTATCCAGAAAGGAGAGGAACTTTTCAGCGCAGTATAGGAAACATTCTGATTGGTAAGGAAGGCAAAGAAAACATAGAAAAATTGAAATGCGAACAGAATGTATTTGAATGCGTGAAAAATAGTAAGTATTTAATTTCTTTGTACATAACACAACTAAGAATTGCCATTTATTTATGCATGCTACGGAACTTTTATTTCAGTATGATAACCTTTGAGTGTTTACAAAATCAAATAATCAGTTTCTATTTTAATTGGGTTGGCAATTGAGTGTTTTGTTTTTCCTTGTAAAATTATTTCATCATGTAATTCAAACCATAATTTATTTCATTAAAGTGATATTAAAACAAATGTTATATGTAGTTTATATTAATTCTAACAACTACTATTATATTTTTCAAAGAGATAATATACTAATTTTTATTTAATTTCTTGTTATTTTAAAATAACAAAAAATATCTTTGTTCACAAATTGACAGCATTTTAAGTATTGAAATAATATGACATGCGGGCTAAAGCTGTGGTTTAAAATTTTAACTCAACTCTATTTTTAAAAGTTACTTGTTTTTTCTTTATTTAGTTGTTATTTTTTCTGTAATGTTCCTTTTATTTTAAGGTGCTATTGTTAAGGTGATGATGGCAGCACTTAAAAGCTCTGGATGGTGAGATTTTTTTTAATGATTATGAATATTACAACGATGGATGTATTTTATAATGCAAGTATACCTTTGTTTTAATGGATGTAAACGGATAATCTTCTTGTTACAGCCCCGTTGATATCAGGCGGCATATATCTTGTGAAGTTTGCGACTATTCTGTCAGTGGAGGCTATGATCCAGAGCTTAACCAGGTGATAAACATTTAAATTGAACTGAAGCTGAAAGTTATATTCTATAAAATATACATTTTACTATAAAAGACACACACAAGTGCACGCACACACACATGTATCCAAGAATGCACAAATGTACACACACCACTGTCAATAAGAGTAACTAAAGGCTTAACTTTATTGTTTTTTTTTATGCTTTTTTAGATAGTAGTGTGCCAAAACGTCTCAACACGCAAGGGAATGGTTCAAGGCGTGCTTGCCCATGAAATGATACACATGTTTGACTACTGCAGAAATCATCTGGACTTCAGGAACATGGAACACTTGGCTTGCACTGAAATCAGGGCTGCCAACTTAACGCATTGTTCATTCGCTAGTGCCTGGTCCCAAGGAGACGCGTCGTGGACCAACATCAAGAAAAGTCATCAGGTTGGAATTTTCAACTTATATCCTCAATCTTACTTTGGGTTTTAGGTGTTTCCTCACGATGTTTTCCTTTACTGAAATATGCTTATGTATGTATGAATAATAAAATACTTGCAATATGTACCCATGAAAATCGCCAAAATAAAAGTATATTTCGACACAGCAAGGGACTTTATTACAAACGAAAGTTCGATTATATGACTGAGCAAAATCCACCATTCCGACCCATTGCTCGTTCTTGTAGTTCTGGATTTCTTAAAGAGAACTATTGTATGCAGTGTGTGTGAACTATTTTCGCACGAATTAACGAAATGTTATTATGATTATATTAATAAACAAATAACAGTTTTGATATAAATTTTTAGTTAAGTAATATTTAAAAATATGTATCTTGATTTCAGGATTGTGTGAAGACAAAAGCATTGTATTCCGTAATGGCTGTAAGACAAATAAGCAAGGCAGAGGCGGTAGACGTTATAGAGAAGGTATTTCCAAAATGTTATGCAGATTTGGAGCCGATAGGCAGAAGAATCAGGAGAAATTCTGAAGATATGGACAGAGCATTCAGAGAAGCTGCCTATTAGGGATATCAGTAGAAAAACTATTTTCTATTATTGTCTATTTCATCTATTATAGGCATGAGCATGCAATAGTTTTTCTTCAAATGAGTGTCTTTACAAGAGTATAGACAATATTGATGGTACTTTTAATAAAAATATTTATAACTGGCAAATGCAGTATTGATATTTTTGGAATTGCATTCTTTTTGCTTATTTACAGAGAAATAGATATATTCGCTGTAGCATAGTGTAGATAATGTAAATAAAACTATTTATAATATTGATGGAAATAAAACCACTTTTAGATGATTTAAAATAATGTCTTTTATTTCATTATTTACAATACATCATATTGCCTATGTGATTGACGATGTATACTGCCCTTGAATATTTCAATTACACAGGACATCAGTATATACACTATACATTTTCAATATGCTTGCGTCATCAAAAAAGCGGAACTTTCCGTAATTCGTAATTGATAAAAAATAATTGACAATTAATTTTACCATCGACCTCTCTGTCCATAATGAATTTTACAGGATTTACCGATTTACCAAATAACCAAGCTTTAAAATACTATAGTCCGAATTGTAATTTAACTACTAAGTAGCCTTTGTGGCGCAGTTGGTAAGACGCAGACTGTGAAATGAGAGGCCGCGTGTTCGATCCCCGCACCGAGACCGTCTGGGTGTTTGTGAGACTGTAAACACTCGTTGTTTCTGATATCCACGACACAAAACTCGATCTTAGTGTGGGGTCAGGACGTGGACAGGTGTTGTTTAAAGCCATTGGCGTGAAATATGTTTGAAAGAAATTAACTGGATATTCTATTGTTATAAATCGTGAAGTTATCCCTAATACTAATTTTATTATGGATACTATTTCTGTTGTATAAAATCAAATCCATGGGTAACGTTCAATCTATAGTTAACATCTTAAGCGGAAAAAAATGAAATCGTCTTCTTGCAAGCATTTTGTGCAACGAAGTCTTTTGTGCTTCAGTAGGCACACCCGCCCACTGAGATCAAGAAGAGAATAATCGTTTTATTTGTATTAATAACAACTTATTATCTAATAAGATCATAATCGCCTATGACTAGAGGACAATTACAACAATTTACATTACAACTTAAATTTTGTACACACAAGACATTCGCAAATCGAAGGCACTAGTGGCCCCGAGGTTATTTTAATTATCGTTATCATAAGATTAGAGTACCTATTATAATGATAATATTGTTATAATTCGGCTTAAGATAGACTAATTTAAATCACTTTTTTGATCTAAGAAGTCTAGTTTTATGTTATCTAGGTGTGTAATTAGACCAGATGGGTTTTACCAGTGCATATATTTTTAATAAAATATAATGTACTATAGTAAAGATATGTTACAAAATTGTCATGACCATCTTCAGCCACAGGGACATCACTACTGAGAATGTCTCCCTAAGTATTTCCACAGCGACCTGTTGGAAGGATTACAGACCCAGCGACCTACAATAGGTTTTCTAGTCACCGTCAGATATTCGATGTTGTGATTTCCAGCACATGGTCCTTGTCCGAGAACATATCTGCTCTATTAGTCATCAGTTCTCTGCAATGTGCTTTATTTACTGCCATTTCATATGCCGTTTACAGACGTTAATATGCTGGGCTATGTATGTAACTTTTGTTCTGCAAGTCTCCTCAATTCTGAAGCGATCTCATTGAAAATACCCAGAATTGTTGAGTGACTTTGAATCTCTTTATAAGGTCCAACTACCAGAAAATCAGTAGCAATATTAAAATAGGCTTTTTAAATTTTTTTAACGATAGCATTCAATGCATGTATTCAGGTATTTTATTTACGTGGTTGTAAGGTATGGTTTTAGTTCGAGTAGGTAAATTTATGTACCTAAACCTTAGAAAACATGTCTATATCTTATGGATATAAATTATAAACTGCCGAAACATTATCAACAATCACACTTAACTATAACCCACGCGGTTTACGTAATGTGTTTGGCAGTAAGTACACTTTGAAATATATATTTACAAGTATTTATTATATAAAATATGTTACAATTGATGAGTTGTATTTTTTAAACAATTCTATTTATGAAAATATAATTGCTGTAAAAAGCTATTGTGTTTTTAAAATAATACAGATGACTTGAATCGAACTAGTAAAATCTGCAAGAACAATTTTGATTGTGTATTTTTTACTTATAGTGGGTACAATAAACATTTTCAGAAGACAAAGTTTATTGTGGAGAGAACTTAGAGCCCTTTAAATTATGCTTTCATATCTTGCATAAAAATACTATCAATAAGTAAGTACTTTCCCAAGTAAAGTATCAATATTTAATAACAGACGCATTATCTAAAATTATATTTCGTTTAATATGTTCCAAATATTAAATTTGCTTATTGATCGCCTGAAAAGTGCATTATTCTACAAGCTCCACAAGTTTCAATAGACCGTTTATTTTATTATTTATCAAATTTAAAATTCTTATAGTTTTACATTTTGATATGTTATTTTGTAAGGCATTTCTCACTTTTATTTGTATGTGAGTCATTTTTCAAAAGGCACCCGGGTTTAAAAGGCATTGAAGCTTACATTACATTTGTAGTGGGGTATTATAAGGTCCCCACATAAGTGGTTGTAATATATCACATTTTGTTACAGAATAATTCCTATTAGAATTATGTTAAAACAAACCAAAAAAACATTGACTCTTTACTATACCACAATTGCTTTACTTGTAATCCATGACAATCTTTTAGAAATAAAGCATTCTCCATATTGATCACTCAACACGTTCAAAAAATTATAATTTGAAACCTGTATAAATATTTAAATAGTTAATAACATCAACCTTATCTATTTTATTATAATTTCTCTTTTATAATTCGACTAGCATTGTATCTATAACAATAATATTTACATTCAATACGTCATTATAATTAAGCACTTTATCAACAAGTCAAAACACTCAAAACATAAATGATTTTGTCTCATTCGTGCAACACACGGTGTGCTTCACTAAGATATGTCGTCCAATAAATAACGTTGAATAGCAGGAAACATACGGGGAACAGCATGAGGGCGTATTTGTCGAGCGCACCATGTTGGGCGCCACAAAACATTACGCCGCGATCAGCAATCCCCGCGAGTCGCGCTATAAAACTGCCAGCGCCACCATTTGGCGCCATTGACTCCAGGATCGGTGAATCCTAATACAGGAACGGAATTAATTTTATATAGTTACAGTACAATTAATTTCTATGCGATGGTGTATGGCATACAATGGCAATCTATACAATTACCGAGTACATAGCGTTTATATTAACGAACAATTATGATGCAAATCTATTTCAATTTATACTAAATGTGCAGTTTAAAGCAGTGCAGTACTGCTTTGTAACTCCTTACATACAATGAGGTACTCTTTCAGAAACAACATCTATTTACCGATTTTCTACCACAAGCTGCAACTGTATACTATTTCTACGTTAACTCCATTGATTAGGCCATTTTTTAAATTGCAGCTATTCTACACACCTATACGTGTATACGTGTATACAGTATATATACATTAAATATCTAAATACATATAATCCTTACGTCCAACGTGATCCAAACTATACGTACTGTGTTTAGCTTTAGCCACACAGTGCATTACTTCTTGTAATTCTTATTTTTACCTTGCTAACGGATCTTGTTTCACATCCAACTTTATTTTGTCTCCAATTCCTTTTTCCCGACTGGGATAACTAGAAATTGGTGGCCTAATTTTAAAAATCAATGCATCTAGGTAGTACGTGTATAATATTAGTTATTTACATGCAGTGTAATTCTACACTGGTAGATACGTTGGACCGGCTATCACAGGCTTTATAGTAGTCGCTAATGTGAGTGTACTTACCCGTTGGATTGTTTGATGTTCAAATTGTTGTTTGAGGCCTTCGTCCTCGACGCTGAGGGTAGGCGAAAAAACGCCCCCTTGCGGCGTCCCTGTTACGGGTGTACTCATCCTCTGTAAAATTTCGGAGTCACATTTAACCATTGAAAGTTAAGTTGTTTGCACATTTTCCAAGTCTATTTTGTTTCCGTATGTATAGAAAGTAGTTATAGCTGAACTAAAATAATATTTTTTATTCAAAATGTAGTTTGACTTAATTTATTTTGTGAAAATTTCAGAAATGTATTTTCATCTCAATTGTGTCTGCAAAAAACGAAAAATACCTGTGAGTGATTGACATGCAACGGCGGTGGCGCCAGTTGCGCCGCGGAGGCAGCTCGGCGCAAGTCCTGCCGCCGTCTGCTCCAGCTCTTGTCGTACCTGATGCCGAAAAGCACCACGAAATACTCCAGCAGAGCGAGGAACACGAACATTGTACACGATATCAACCATACTTCAATGCATTTCAGCTCCAACGCGTCTGGCGAGTTGGTACTGCGAACAAACAAACCATGATTCATGAATTTTTTGAAGATAATGGAATGACGGTAATTAACTCTGACACTCTTCAATGGACAAAATGTTCATGAGTAATGTGTATTTTAGAACCGTGAATGTCAAGTTAATGAAGATTTTGGCCTACATCACATTACCGTCGTAACTTGAAAACATGCATATGCTTATATTAATGGCATAATATTATAGTAGTACAATACCTGACTGTATCGAACATGGTGACCAGTGAAAGCAGGGTCGTCACCAGAAGCACCATTCGACCGGGAACAATTTCTGGAATCACGCAGAAGCTGCCCCAGGATATGATGACGAACAGTGACGACGGCAGGTAGCTCTCCAGCAAATAGCTCCGGAGCTCCCGCGATAGTTTAATCTGCAAACGCGCAGCTGAATGCTCGCCTGGAAATAAATCCTCTTTCAATATCCTTACACTAAAATTCCCTCTAATTTCACTATCAACCAAACGTGTGAATTTTGGATTAGCAACAAATAAATTGTGCTAAAGACTACATTAGCCAAATCATTGTACCAGTTGTACAAAAACATAAATATAAAACTTGCAAAGTTTGCATGTTCTACTTCCAAACTATTTGTGTTTCGTGGGTTTGTAAATAACTTTCACTCTTTATACCACACAACATCGCATGCTATGACGAACTCGACAACAAACACTACTTCAACACACAACACTACATGTACATAAAGGTGCAATCTCAGACGATCACATGGAATTTGGTGCAAGGCACGGATATTAAATGGCACTTACATCATACATTATTTAGACATTACGATAAAAGTCTGTAAATTTTTTGTTCAACAATGATCCATTAAGAACATCCGCGCCAAGCAGTGCGGGCGGCATGCCAGCGTATAGCGACCACGCGACAGCGTTAATAGGTACGTAGTTAGTTACGAGGCGCAAACATAAGCGCAAAGCAATAAATATACATTTACCTTCACCAAAATTGCGAATATGATTACTTTTGTCCGTGACGAATGTGACCACATATTTGGGTAGTCGGAACTCGCTGCGTTGCATGCCGAGAAGACCGAGACCCAGCCACGGCGCCACCTCGCGCCATTCGAAACGCACGTCCTCTGTTGTGTATTTGTCTGCAAAAATAAAAGCGATATCTATCACGACTCCCGTAATTATTGAGGTCGTAAACTATGCACATCTTAAAAAACTACAAATAAAAGTCGAACAACTGGCGTCTAGACAAAACATTCAGCTAACACGGAAAATGTTAAAATACTTTTACAACACGAAATGTTCGTGTTTTCAGCTTTTGATATTTTTGCATTTGGTTTAATTGCTTTTTGTGCATTTTATGTTCGTTCTCCAATTAGAGCAGTCTAATTATTTAATTTTATTAAGTATTCTTCTTCGCTTTAATTTGCTGTCATATAATCGATTTTTCACAGATATATTTCACTGTAATTACAACAATGCGCAAAGCATAATACAAACAGCTGTACTTACAACTTCCAAAGTCGATGGCGCAATTCTGTACGTCCAACGGGTACAGAACGAAGTCCATCTCGCATTTGATTGTTATAGTCGCACTGAAAATACAAATAATCATACAATCTCTATTAAAATAATCAACGTACATTGGCTAATAGTCCTAATGGCCCTAGAATTTTTGCTGAAGATTGTACAGACATCAAACGATATAAAAACGTTTTACAAGACGTAAAGTAATAACATCCAGTGCGTACTCAATTTTATAGTATGTTTATGTAAGTTCAGCTTTTTATTAATAAAATACTCGTAAAGTATTATTATATTTAGTTATATCAAATATCAATACGCGTATATTTGCGTTTAATATCAACATTCGGCAGAAACTTTGTTACATTGATATTTAAATGTAAACCGCCTTATTCGTAACCAGTTTTCAAACCTATTTTAGTTACCAAATGTTTTGTCATTTTCGCTCAAACAGAACTCAAAAGTTGTTCGAAAGAGACAAAACATTCGATAGCCAAAACAGGTTTTAAATCTGTCTATGAATGAAACCTACGAATGTCTATGTTATGATAAGGTTTATGAATAAGGCCGAAAAACTATAAGTGGTACTTTCTTCTTTTCTACATGTTCATTCATTGATAGTTTATTCACACGAATGAGCAGTTTATTTTCTTTTTGCTTTTCGACAAAGTTACTGCAATCGATCTGTTACTCAACGTAAGGCAATAAACAATCGAAATTAGACCTTACCATCAACAGGTAACCATCTCTTGCCGGTCGAAATTGTGTATTATGCAAGTCTAGTTGTAACTAAATAATATAAGTACACGCAACAGTCACATACATAGTCCTGACCCCACATTAAGATGGAGTCTTGTGTCGTGGGTATTAAGAACTACGAGAGATTTCGGTGTCGGTTTTAGAAACGAATTTTTTTTAAAACATTTGACTGGTCTAGAAATTTAACCCAAGAGTTCCGGGTCCATCATTCATACTTTTTGTCAATATAGCAATGATAAAACTTACAGTATAAATTATACTTAATTGTACTTTATAAATTATATATAGCAATATTATATTTATTACGAGTATTGTACCATTTTATAAAATGCGGGTTTTTATAAATTATACATTATGAGCATAATTATAAAAACATTTGGTGGCATTTTCCACACACAAGGTAAGCCTCATAAGAAGTTTTTCCGACAAGTACTTATTGTAGATTGCTTCATTACTTTGTATATTTCTTGAAGTAAGTGTAAAAAAGTAATTATGAATTGTATAAAAATAACATTTTAAAATAAACAACAACGATTACATCGCGCATAGAGTGCGGCTTTATTAACATTATTTACTCTTTATAAAGTATTAGAATAAAATATATTATTGTAAGCATTAATGTTATCTAGTGCACTGGTTTAAATAATCTTTCATAATATTTGTTTGGATATAATTTGAATTTCTTAAAATAAATGTCTTTTTATTTTTAATGGAGACCAATCTAGAATGAATTACGTAGCCCCATAAAGCAATAATCTTTGGGCTTAAATTGGGTCGATAACAGACTGCAAACAATCAAGCCGGTATAAGCCCCACTGCATGTCACGGGCCTTCTACAGTCAAGACTTGGCTTTAAAGACCGTGGATAACAGAATATTAAATTATAAAACAAATTCGACGAACCCAATACTGACTGAGACAGTGCCATTGGAATAAAGCCTCAGCGACGCCATCTCCTGTAGCACTGACATGATTCGCATCGTCTGCAGCTGCCAGATGTACAGATCCGGCGTCCAGATCAGCTGACGAAACTCCCAGGGCAGGTCAATGAACGGCATGCCAGAAGGCATGTGGAGACGATTCTCCGACCATGATACTTGCAGGAACACGTCGAGCGTTATCTCCTGCAACAATAATTTAACACTAATCATACCAACACTTATTAGATACCTAGTTTACCATAGCGGGTCAAATGACCCGAAATTTACGTTTCCTACTTTTATGTATGAAGTATGGATGTCGGAAAGGAAATAAAAATATAATGATAATAAAATATGTATTATAATTATATGAAATAGTATTTTTACAATTTCTATTTCAAACGCAAAAAATAACAGTTGTTTTTATACATCACATTTTTTCACATAAGTGTTTCCGTCGCACATTTCCCGCAAACAATTTTTTTACAATTGGAGCAAATTTTCTTAGTTTTATTTTCTTTGCAGTATCCTATTTGACACTTCTTACGTTTATTAGAATCTGTAACAGGGTTAGGCAACGATCGTTTAGTATTTGCTTTTTCTTTTGGTTGTTCACGGGCAACTCGAAAATCGTCGGCAAGTTCTACTGCTAGCTTGAGTAAAAAATATTGTCTCGAGATATTATCTCCTGTCGTTTGCTTGTATAAAATCCAGGTATTTATACCAGCTAAATCAAGGATATTGAAAAAAACTTGGAGTGGCCATCTGCAAGACTTAGACTTTGTAGTAAATTTCCTCGCCATTTTGATCGGTCATGTCTACACCAAATTTGGTTTTATTGTAATATGAAACAGTTTCAGGTAAACGCTTATCATTATTTTCTATTGATACAAATTTATGTTTAGAACTAAGTAAAAGTACCTTTTTGATTTGGCTTGCTTTTATAAATTGTAAGAGTGCAATTATCAGAAGTAAAAATTTTCGAAGAAAATCTTGCCATGTCATCTTTCTTTTGCTTTGCAATTAGTGGTAGCTCCCTTTTGTTTGAGCGAATGGTTCTAACTAGGGTAGTTCTTTTTGATAGAAGTTGTATGGCTAGGGATTTGCTTGTGAAGAAGTTGTCTGTGGTCACAGTTCTTCCGCAACCCGTAAATGGCTCGATCAGCTTGAGTACAACATATTCAGAGAGTTGTACTGAAGAGGGTCTATTTTCATCTTTTCCTAGATATGGAAAGGCATTTATGACGTATTTGCTATCGACGTCCGATGCTAACCAAAATTTGATTCCAAATTTATCCGGCTTGTTAGGCATGTATTGCGTAAATCTACATCGTACTTTAGTAGGAAATAGCTATTCATCTATAGTAATATTACCACCCGGTTTGTAACAGTTTTGGCTGTTCTCAATTAAAATATTCCAAATCGTGGATACCATAGCAAATTTATCTGCTTTCAAACGTTCACTCTGCTGACTTTTTTTATCAAAACGAATAAATGTAAGAATTTCGGTAAAATTATTTCTGCTCATAGTTACAGAAAAAAATTTGGGCCCCCATATATTATTCCAGAAAAAAGAAAGTTTCAAATTATTTGCTCCATATGCAGCTCGTGCATATAAAATTGAATAAGATAAGCAATATGTATTGATAAGCTTATAAAACAAAAAAAATGTTCTCCGGGTCAAATGACCCGATGTGGTAGACGACGGTATACGACAGTTATTACTCAAAATAAACAAAACAAAAAATTATAAAAATAGTATAAGAACAGTAGACTTAAGTAGTCAGAAAAAGTCAGTAAGTTAAATTTGGAGAAGTAATAAGATAATACGTGCATTATCAATGCAAAAGTTCAAAATGGGTCATTGGACCCGTTATGGTATGATTAGTGTTAATATTATTATCAACTATGAGCTCAAACGACCCAAATGGTTGTTCGTTGGGAGACTTGGAGGGATGGAATTGAGTATACCAAGGAGATTTATATCGATAACTGTTGAGAGATGATAGAAAATATGCGAAAGTAGCTAAGTAGCTTGTATCTAAGTCAGTATCTTAGATTAGATAACCATTATATTTTTATTGTATGGAAAGGCAATAGACCAAACGAGAGCATCCCACCTTGAGGTTTGTAAGTTCATTGCTGGCCTTATCGTTGTAGGATGGAGAACGATAGATAATGATAGATGGATGGGAATTGATGGGATGAACTGACGTTTTTGTTCTTTTGTTTGTTAGTTCCTTATACTTTTTTGTTTATAATATTACTACTGCAAACTCTAAATGTAACATTTTAATTTTGATCAAGGGTTTGCCTTTAGATAAAAATGTCCAGTAAACCACGGCGAGTTTGAAAATTATGCATGCACAATAAAGGTACGATATTCTGAAACAAAGTAATGTATTTATTGGCTAAAGCTATGTTGTTTACTGCACCTCTATGATCGTATGTTATAAGGGTATATTCAATAAATTGGCCAATGCCTGGATTTGTAGATATGTTCGTGCTTATAAATAGTAGCTTTGTCTGGCCCTTGTGTTTCAATATTTATAGAATTGCGCCATCACGTGTGATTGTTGTAACATTCTTTTATCTTTCTGATGCGATAAATTATTTAAATGTATTTTCAACATTTTCTGTTGTTAAAGGAACCCTCCCTAACGTAATAATAAAACACCGGTTGTAACTAATCAGTAGCCATCCTTAACCTCTAATAATGTGGGGCCAGTGCAACATAATTCTATATATACGAGTATATATATTTTATATTTACACCCTATGAATGAAGCGGTCGTGAACAAAGAAAAAAAAAAGATTTACTTCTTAATTAAAAAAAAAACAATCACGATAGTTACCTCTTTGTTTTCATCAACTCCTGAAACCCGGTTGACGTTCACCCCTACGTACACAGTGGTGTTTTTACCTGAAATTACAAGAAAAACCTTGGGTTCATTACGAATTATGGTAAATAGTTTGAAACTCGCGGCAATCATAAGTTTTATTATGCTGACGGAGATATCTCGAAAATAGCGAATGTATCTACTTGTAAAGGGGAAATTGGTACATATAAAGTAGTATTTAAATTCTATTAAAATTTTTAGGATTTTATGCCACATCTTGGGAAAAAATGATGTGTAACTTATACTCGTAATGCAAAGAAAATTAAAAAAGTTTGTTCCGACATTGGATATTAAAATACCATTAGATACTATTATACTTCATAGGAAATAAACGTTATAGGCATTAAACGTCTTAATATTTCTCGTCCACCATTTTAATACACTGATATGGTGGAAGGGAGCACTGTGTGTCGTGCTATCGGGACATTAGTTTCCTATTCCTGCTTGCTTCCATATTTCAAAACAGTTAAAATTGTTAATATCGTAGGTAAACTATGTTAGGAATCCCAAATGCTAATTTAATACACGTAATATATTCCGCAAGTTCGGTTTTAATTAATTTTATTACAAAATATCATATAGAATTCGATTTTTTAGGTAAGAAACTAGTTTAGTGTATCTAACGATCACTCTTTTAGTGAACGGCAAATACTGAGTTCAAAAGTTTAACCACCTCTTCAAAACTTATTTTTTGAAATTTATCCTGTGAGAATTTAAATTAAAACAGTATTCTGAGGATGATCCTTTAACTAGAATCTATATCATTAGATTGTAGTATTTCCCAAATACTATTAATGAAACGTCAATATGTCGTAATAATATTGTTAAATAATTTGATGCTTCGTCTATGTTAAATAACGAGATCTTAGAGAGTAATATCGAAACTAATCCGCACTAGGCCACCGTGGCCGATTATACGGCCTAACCCCTCTCAATCGTTCTCTTGATTGTAGAGGAGGCCCGTGCCCTGCCGTGGGACGTATATGAAACACGAAACGTAGAAAAAAAAACATCGGAAAATAAGAATATATTTTTGTCTCTACCGACTAGACTTTGAACTTTAACCTTCGTAGAAAATAGATTAAAAAGCTATAAAGCCGTTCACGTAACTTAAAAAAATCTTCTTTACTGCTATAATTAACCTAATAGTTTAAATATTTCATGGCAAAATGTATCAGCAGTTGAAAAAAAACTTGACTAATGACCGGCCGACGCCGTATCTTGCTCGTAACGTCCGCCCTAAAGTGGATGACTTTTGATACTGTTTTACCATGACAATGTTCAAAAATACACGCGCTAAAAATATGCGCAGCTAAATTATAAATAACCTGATAGAATCCTTCAAATATCCATGTTTGAGTACTTCGACTTTAGAGGCTGTAGATTCATTACTAACATATAATTTGTCCGCGAATTTGTCTGTCTATAGACTACTATTACACTTTAAAGTAATTCTGACATAATGGTATATTTTTCCGACATAAGAAGTGTGATACTAGTCGGTCCATAAGCTACATAGGTATACACAAAAATCACATCAATTCGTAAGTATATATATTTCTGCATGGAAGAAGGATAAATGAAATCCTACTTGAATTCTACAAAACAATTTTAGTAATAACATACATACATACATAAACACACGCCTTTTTCCCAGAAGTGGTAGGCAGAGGTGCTACCAGAACACCCACGTGTCGCCTTGTATATTCCGTCCCACGATGTGATATGGGCGAGCCTATCGCCATATCGGGCACAAATCCCTGACTCCGGGCTGATAATGAATAGAAAAATCCAATATCACTTTGCCCGACCCGGGATTCGAACCCGAGACCTCAGCTTTGCAATCATACCGTAGTACTCCACCGAGGCAGTCATAACATATTTTAGTAACAACGGCATAAGTTATAGACTGTAAGACCCATAGTTCGTTTCTTTGATCCGATGAATATTACTCTCCGGAAATAGGGCATTTCCCCTTACATATACTATAGGCCAGACACGCGTAAAATGCTGCTACAACCCCAAGTAGCTCAGTAAGTGGATAGAAAATTAAAGTTAACCTATAAATAGACTTATTGGCTTAACCGCTGCAAATCTTATTTCTTAGTCTTCATCGCCCTTTAACATCCGTATTTAATTAGTAGCTACAGCACGAATAAAATTGAATATTTTTCAAAGGTCACTTGGGTAAAATGAATTACAGAAATAAATATTAATATACATTTCATGAGATAGGGGAGACCAGGGACAAAAGTTACGATTTTAGTTTTTATGTAATATTTCGAAAGCCTTATTAGATCACAAAATACAAATGACTAAACATGAAATATTGGTCTTTCGGCTATCTATCAACACCAACTTCATTCCAAATACAATCACAGATTTTGAGAAAAATTACCAAATAAGAATAGTGAATTTTGTTACAATCAACCCTACCCCTAGGGTTGGCTCGCCCCCCATCACATTGTGGGATTGAAGTCTGAACACAAGGCGAAATGTGGGTATCCTGGTTGCACCTCCGCCTATCCCTTCAGAGTTCAGGGATAAAGGCGTGATTTTTAAGTTTGTATGTAGAATTTAAAAATAATTCCAACAGGAAATCCACTACCTCAATACCATTTTATTTGAAATCGTACCTTATCATGGACCATAAGGTCATTTGTTTAATTCGGTATTTTTTGTAAGTACTTGTAATCACGCAATTAGTATTGTTTGTCTCATATAAATAAATAAACAACTCACCAGGTGGAATGTTTCTATTGTAATTTGTAGGAATCTGGTACGAATGCTGGTCCATGTACAGGATCTGGCTGAAAAAAAGTTTTCATGAATTAGACACCTATACAGAACATTTCAATTTAATTGCCCAAATATCAACGAAATTATCCAGGGATCATTTTATTTCTTTCTTATTAAATGTTATAACAAGGTAACGAATTATTTCCAATTGGTTCAGCATTATGTCAAGAAGTAATACGTATAGAATACAGACGGACTGTATCATAAATAAATACACCCAATAGTCACCTACATAGTCCTCACCCCACACTAACATCAAGTCTTGTGTCGTGGGTATCAGGAGCTAGGAGAGACTTTTTGGTCTCTCAAACACCCAGATCCGAAACAAACACCAGTGGATCACACAAACATTTGTTACAGCGCGGTAATCGAACCCGCGGCCTCTCGTTTCACAGCCGGCGTCTAACGAACTGCGCTACGGGGCTGTTTAAAAATATACCTAGACCTAAGTATAGGTTTTGCCATGTACAGAGCTGACATAAAAATAAAAACAATATATCTGTAATATGAATAGAGCTTTAAATAATTACTTGGAAAAAATGTAAACATAATAAAAGCGACTGGATAGTGGATACCATCAATGGAGCTAAACCAGCTGGTAACAAATGTGCTTCTAAATTTTTATTCGTCTAATATTACATTATTGTGTCAGCCCATATACTTCCCACTGCAGAGTACGGGCCTACTCGACAATCGAGAGTGATTAGGCCATATAGTCCACCAGGCTGACCTAGTGCGGGTTGGCGGACTTTACATACCATAGAAATTCTTACAAACCCCTATGGAATACCGGATTTGAACCCGCGACCACCGTGAACATGACACCAACCTCGTCTGGTCCGTTACCAACAGGCCACCACGCACTTGTTCTTAACCTTCTGTAGGTATTACATTAGTTTCGGGAAAGAACCTATTTTTATTAGCAAAATTAACCTTCTAGATCTAAATGATGTACATTCATTCCGTTTCAGCTCCCTCGTTTTACTAAAATACTTTACGTCAGTGAAAATAGACTACCACTAATTTGACATCAATTCCGCGGCCTCGATTCCTAACGCGGCTCATTTTTAACGTACGTTTAGTGTTTATAAAAACACGAATACAGTTTCACAAATAAATCATCGGCAAGGTGAATGTCATAGAACCCTTTGTCGGAATAGTTCGCGGCCACAGCGGGATATTTTTGGCAGATACATTCTATGTCAATATACATCGTCTCCTAGCTGTCTCGAATTATACATTCATTAATAATCACGAGATGGCGCTTTATTGGTTTACTACAGTTTATGGGTTGTAAAACGTGACGTCAGGAGATATTTATATATTTTTCGTGACCCAATGTTAGGGTAGGGCGCAGTTGGGCGGCCGCCCAGGGTGCTAGAAATAAAGGGTTTGACTTGGGTTGATGCAGATGAGAGATGCAATGGGAAGCCCTTGCACCTCTCATCTTCAGTAGTCTGACTCTCAAAAGGACGACCTCGCAATTGCCTTTAATTGTAGAACCTATATGGCGTTATATGACCATACCACGCATGTATAGGACAAAGGTAGGCAGGAATAAGGAATAAACATACATTAAGGGCGGTTACACGAGGGATTATTAGTTACCATGTCTTGCTTTCAGTTAGTATGACTTATCTCATTTTATATTATACTACAGTACAAATTCTGTGCTATAAGCTCGTGTTACAACTGATTTTAATTGGAATAAATAAAACAGCTTTAACAGTTCTTTAAAAGGCGTAATTTTAGTATTTTAAAGCTAATCTTAGCATATCTGTATTTGAAACTGTTTGCTAACACGAAAAACTAAACACTGCTTTTTTAAAATACTAAAAAAACAAATTAAGAACCTTGAAATATATTCAAATATTAAACTGGTTTCTGCTACCTACTTGTTAATTAAATCACTGCATTATCTTTATAATCTGCATCAAACATTACTTCATGTGTTAGTTGATAAACATTTCTGCAAGATGAACTACTTTCGTTTCTAAATAAGTGATATAAATAGCTTCTAATCGTATTAATGGATTTAATCTTGTTTAATTGTCTTACACCTAGCCGTGTTGTTTGTCTTTCTTACTAAGCAACAGTCTTTCTTACTAAGTGACAATATCATGTGTCTTTTGATATAAGTTCCTGTTTTAATAGAAATTAGTAGTATTTAAGATCGGTATATGTTTCAAATATGTGTTACGGTAGTGGACTATATGGCCTAACCCCTCTCAATTGTACTCTCGTGTGTAGAGGTGGTCTGTGCATCACAGTTATGGGATGATACAGATATGTTTCAAAGCCTTAATATTGGTAGAATAATTTAATAACCCTCATAGCCTAGTTGTTTAAGACGCCAGATCTGAATTGAGCGGTGGCGGGTTTACTCCTCGCATCGAGACAAATGTTTATGTGATCCATAACTCATAAGTATTTGTTTAGGTTCCGGGAGTTGTGAGACCGCAAACTTGAGGCCTTTATCATAGACAGTTTTAAAACTAAATTTAGTTCTCGAATGTTTTGTCTTATTCGCTCAAACAGAATTCAAAAGTCGTTGGAAAAGAACAAAGCATTTGATAACTAAAATAAGTTTGAAACTATCTAGGAATAAGGCTGCTGTAGTTGCCGACGTTCACGAGAAATTTGTGTCTATATGTATATGGTGCCTAGACGGCATCTTTATTTAATGGTCCAGCGCTTATGGAAAGGTTTCTTCCTATTATTTAAGAGGCTTGGATCTTAGTACATAACTCTGATCCAATGTAACTTCAAGGATGGACGTATTTCACAAGAATAATTTAATAAATTTCAATAAGATAAACAACTTATTTAAACTTTATTTAATTTATATAATAATATCTCAGAAAAAATAATACACAAAAATTGTCGCCTATTTTCCTTTTATACTTTTCTTTATAATAATACATATTTTAACTTACTACATGCCACATCCAAAATACCTTGTAATACCATCGCCTCTCAAAATTCATTATCACAGGGTCATCACCGATTACCTTCGTAATGTGACTGAAATGCGAGTGGTGGCCGTTTTCCAAATTTTTCCGCATCGCTTCCGAAGAAGCATTAGATCCGTGGAGGACGGACAGATCGGGCAGATAAACGGTTTCCGTTGACTGCTATTTTAAATTCTTGCTGTGTTTACTGCTGTCATACAGAGTACAGACACGTTCCGGACTATCACTGTCTAGGAAGACGGGATCAATAAATTGTTTGGAATTTTGATAATGATTTAAATTTTCAACATGTTGATGATTTCATCACTAATCTTAAAAATATGAATGGCATAATTGTCGAAAGCTTTAGAATAGCAAGCGACCATTCATCGTATCCATCTTGCCTTAATGCTACATCAAGTAGGTATAAGAACAATGCGAAGTTATTTTCAGATTGCTTATTTACTTTAGTTGATTGGTTTCGTGAAAACCTAATGGAAGCGAATTCAATCCCACATACATTTTATATTTTGTTTTTATATTTGCGCAGAAGTGACCTCATTGCACGTAATATTAAGTGCTCTGCAATATCAGTAGAGACTCCACCAGTCAGAAATATATCGCCAGTGGACACAATTATGCCGGCTGGCCAAAATTTATATTCACAGACGTCCCGATTGATGTCCCGAAATGATTTTGGTTTTTGAACCGTGACGCGTTTTCTGCTCCCTAATTTCACTTATTTCGCACATGCATTAGGTAATTCGGACGTATTGGTCGGTATGAACGTTCATGCTCTGATGTGACATCCAGTAAAGACAGTAAGCCAATGAGACATAATCGGTTATCCAGATTGTTTAATCTAAAAAAAAAGATATTGCAAGAGCTACTAACGCAGTAATAAAATTCTATTCTGAAATTAATTCGGTAATGGTGCGCTAATCTTTACATCGTTAAACTAGCTATTAAACTGTATGATGTTTGGTACGTATAATCTACATACTGAAAAAAAGAGCTAACATATTAAACAATTGGTTCTTTTGGATGATAAAGTTACTAACATCTTGCTATTATAATTTTATACTTGCAGAACAGTGATTTTCTATTCATTATCAGCTCTGAGTCAGGAATGTGCCCGATATGGCGATAGGCTCGCCACCTATCATACAAGACGAAATTTGTGTTTCGTGGTTGCACCTCTGCCTACCCCGTCTGGGATGTAAGAATAGTTACTTTTTAATGCCTATGCGGGCAGACGAGCATGCAGCATGATGTTACGCGATCGCCTCCGCTCATGAACCTTCGCAATGTCACGGTCTAGTCCAACCAGACTACAAAGGATTTCACATTAAATACCGTGCAATATAAAAAAGGTATGCACCGGCACGAGATGACTATCAACTATGTTATTTATCAGCCTGTTATGCACCGTACAAACAGTTTAATCTGAAACACATTAAGTCGAGTAGGTTTGAGAGATTTTTCCCCACCATGTGTGGTGGCTGATATTCCGCTATATTATACTACCATCTTTAGAATCTTTATGTCTTTTGTGGATTTACTTCATTGATATATTATTTATTTATTTATTTATTCATCCGGTACGACTAGCCTTCGATCTCTTACACCCAAAGAAATAGACCCAACATTCACACACAATTCTTGACCCCATACTAAGATCGAGTCTTGTGTCGTGGCTATCAGAAGCTTCGAGAGACTTTTCGGTCTCACAAATCAGACCTGAAACAAATATCTGTGGTTTACACTAATATTTGTCTCGGTGCTGGAATTGAACCCGCGCCCTCCCGTTTCACAGCCGGCGTCTAATCAAATGCCCCACGGAGGCAAAAAAGATAACTATATACCAATCATTTAATTTCTTTCTGTTATACTCTTCTGTGTATAATATATGTATAGCTAGGAAAGGGCTGCCGAGTACGTTCCTACACCAAATATCCTTATGATATGTTAATAGAATCTAGTGTTGGAACAGTCGTAGGGCATATAAAAAGCTGATATCTTGGTCGTCTCTAAGGAATTATGTACATTGCGATTGAAGATATTGTTGCTAATAATGCTACAGATAAAGCGTAAATACATTCCATCTCAATTTTGAAACCTGTTAGTTTACTTGTAACAACATTATGATTTACAACTTATTTAAACAACCATAAATTTTAAAATGATTATGAC